>JAKSZT010054215.1:35340897-35409724 GCA_026826555.1 Tolypeutes matacus
GAAGGAAGGAAGGAAGGAAGGAAGGAAGGAAGGAAGGAAGGAAGGAAAAAAGCTTGTTATATGTTTGTGGGAAACTATCTGCCATCATTGTCACCCCATCAAGAGGTCAGAAGAAACGATTATGGAAGTAGCAGCTTTGCCATCACTATTTAATCCTCCCCACAACACTCCTCATAGTAATCAGTAGAGACAGGCAGAGGGCAGCACTATAAATGAGGGATGAAGGAGGACAGCCCCCATCTGACTGGGGCTTCCCAATAAGTTAAGTGCTTCTCTCCTCCCCTAGAAAGGGTCACAGGCTGAAGTGACTGTGCTGATTGTCAGGTTGCAAGTCCCAGCTGATTAGCAGCCGAGTGAAGTCTTCATGCAGCTTGGTACCCTGAGATGCTTCATCTACCCTCCTTGTCAACCTCAGACCCAGCTGCCAGCACAGGGAGCAGGAATGTAATTGTATTGGCACTTCTCCGAAACCCGATTCATGCTACCCTCTCCCAACCCTTTCTGCCAGGCAAACATAACTTATCCATGTCGAGTTTGATTGCTCTGCTAAAGGGTAGGGGGTTACGCAAATCTGAATTCAGAAATTGGTATCTCATGTGTCAGAGAGATAAAATGAGGCAGTTGGCAAGGAAGGGAGGCAGCGGAATAGTGTACAAAGATCTCAGGACTGGGAAGCCAGGTAGTGTATTCATGTTCTATCTTCAAAACTAGCTCTCCTTATTATGTTGGGAAAATCATGTAACAGCTTTTAACCTTTGTTGAAATGGTATTTAGGGACAAATACTCTGCAGTATCTCTATATGTGATCTCAAATGCATCCTTTAAAGTTTGAAAACTGAATTTTTGCACAGATAGCATATTTTCTTGCCTGCCATTCTGTGTAAGGAATGGTTCTAATATGGCCATTTAAAGATTAATTACTAGATAGTATTATCCTAAGAAGTTCCTTCCATTGAAAAATATTCAAATATTCAAATACATATTTGAATTTTTTCAATGGAAAATATGACTCAGCACTACCTACTATATATTTGCCATTTTCTATATTTGTGTTTTCACAGTTATAATATTAATATGTAGGGAATAATTTAAAATAATAAAAACCGATATATACAAACTATGGTAGCCAGGAGAATTCACCTTTCCTCCCCTTGCAGACCTCCAACTCCGAGAATATAACTTTGTTGTCCTCAGGGTGACTATCTACTGCTAAACATTTATCACTTCACATAGTAATTCACTTACAGCACATTTGCTTAGCCTCTTCTATTTATTGAGTACTAAGGTAAGTATTTTGATCCATTATTGGAAAAAGATAATCAAGATACACGGCATTTAGTGAGTCAGGGTGGGAATTAAGTGAATTATTTAATTTAATCCTTACATCAAACTTATGAGGTAAATTCCTATATTGCCACACCAAGTGGATAAATGAGGTAACTGAACACAAATTGTGTTAAATAATCAGTCTGAAGAAAAGTCAGTGTTAGGGATAGTCCTCAAATTCAAGAATATCTTAATAAAAAATCTGCATTCTTGAGACTGATACCATCCTTGACCTTGAAAATGATACAATAAACTTGACAGACCATGTGTGAGTTGGGTAGGCATTTCAAGGTATTCAGATGGAGAACCTGGGAGACTAGGAAAACTTATGCAATGAACTGATGTTTTGTAGATCCTGAAGGCTATTAGATTGGGAGGAGTGAGGTAGGTGGGAAAGTATCTTCCATTGTAATCCCTCCATCCCATGAAGGGTTTCCTGACAATGCATCATGGGTAGTTTCTTCCACATCTAAATTTTTGCAGATTCTTAGTACTTACAATATTCATTTATGTATTGTCTATTAATTCTTCAAGTATATGATTTATCAGTTCAGTTAAATCATAGTTCTGATCCTCAGTGCTTTGTATGCAGGGAAGGTTCCCATTAAATATGTTAAAACAGTAGTTCAGTTCAATTAAATTATCATGATATGGAATTTTCTGGGCATTTACTAATTCTTTTCCTATGTACACAAGATGTGTACGATACTGATTTTTCTACCATGACAGTTCTGGTTTCTCTTTAGTGAGTAAACACTTACCCATTGAAGAACAGGCAGTTTTGTCATTGTCTATATTTCTGACCTTTTGCTCTGCTTGTTCCACATTCAAACTTAACATGGAAAGTCTTGCCAAGGAGTGAATGTGGTGGGGAGTCTTTCCAGTAATCAGAATGTGATCGGAATTGAAAGCTTTTCAGAGATCCCTGTTTAAAATTTGTTTTATTCATACTTTCAGCAGTAGCAATTTTTTTGAACAGCAAAGGTTTGGGGTAGAGAGAATTGATTTTGATGAATGTTTTATTCTTTTACCAGCAATTCTCTTAAGTGGGCTTCAGTGAATTACCTTTATTATGCAGCTATTACCGGAGATAGCATCATAATAACTGGGGCCTCATCCAAGGAATTTCTTAACTATAGTAAGCAGATGTGGCCTTTCTGAGAGAGACAGTCCTCTGTCTCAACAGGGGATAATCACAGCACAACACTTATATGTAAAACTGGGCGATTGAATCTAGGACTATATAAATTAAAGTTCTTAAGAGAAACTGGGGATTTTTCTCAGAATATTTGTGAAGGGGAAGCAGTTTTCTTCTCTTTTTTTTTACACTGCAGTGGCAATTTCAGTATCACAAGGCCTATTCTGTCAAATCCTGTAGAGACGCTATATGTTCTACCAATTTCCTTGCCATTAAAAATGTTCTGCCTATATGTCAAAAAAGGCTCCTCAAAGGAGGTGATACTGGTGTGAGTGCTGTCAAGACAAACAGGAATCCACCTCTTAGAAAAGGAAAAGAAAGAAAATTCCCACGAAAAAGAACAGTGAGAGGTAAGGAAATTGGGATATCAAGTAAAGTGTTCAAGGAATGGACAACAGAGCCTGAAGACAGAGCATATATAAAAATGATTTTGCAATGGAAAATACATAAAAGAGAGACAAATGAAAACAATCAAGAACATGAAAAGATGTTTAAACTTACCAGTAATAAGGAAAATGAACATTTTTTAAAAATTAGGTGTCATTTAGCATCTCTCAAATTGCAAAATATTGGCAGTTAAGTGGGAATATGATAAATCTCATGTACTTCTGGTAAGAGGAAAGAGAGTTGCAGCTATTCTGAAGAAGAATATGGCAGATTTTATTAATTTAAAATATGCTAGTGTCCTTCTGCTATTAAGAAGAGATTGGTATTAGAACCAATCTCCTAGCAAGAACAAGGAGACATATGGATGAAAAGCAATAAACAACTGTTTGAAAGCATGAAAGAGAAACTGAGAAAGACAAGTCTTGGACAGGCAAAAGTCTAGAAAGAGAATACTTCCTGGTGAGTTTAACATTCTGCATATAAAACCCCCTTGAGGAATCTGCTGACTTCTAAGATGTACTTTTGCATAGTTAGATCCAAGAAACCAAGCAGGAAGCATCTTTTAAGGGGCTAAAAATCTAAGAATTTTTTTCCATCTCACAGTACAGGAATGACAAAAATTATAACTTAGGGTCATGAAGAAATAGGAGCTATCCCTACTAAAACCACTAGATTTCATTTGTAAATTTGCAAGTAATATGAACCAGTAATAATGGTGAACTAGAATAACTAGATTACATACCCAGACATTCTCTCCTATACAGGAAAAAAGAAAATCCTGTCAGAAATAATTAATATAATAATATAATATAATATAATATAATATAATATAATATAATATAATATAATATAATATAATATAATATAATATAATATAATATAATATAATATAACATAACACAATACAATGTAATGTAATGTAATATAACATAATGTAATATAATATATTGTAATGTAATATAATTTAACAATATTAGAGCCTCATAATATTTCAAAATACTATATGCTAGTCATGCCAGGAAATAGAAACAAATGAACAAAAATGAAAGAGAAAAATTTGTCAATAAATTCAAACCCATGGTTGATCCAGGTGTTAATGTTCAGACATGAGCTTTAAAATAAATATGATCAATATATTCATAAATAAATTCAACAAGATCTAGAATGTTATCAGATAACTAATATGTATACAAACAATCAAAATCAATCAAACAATCCTAGAATTATATAACCCTAAGAACAGCTAAAGTTTAAACCTGTCCAAGTCAGGAAATGGCCAGTATTGGACCCACACTGCATAGATTGCTGCCCATATCTACAGCTCCATCCCCACCCCAGGCAGGGAAGAAAGGGGCGTGAAGCTTCATCAGTCTCTCTGGGCAACTACAGTCTAAGCCTGCACAACTTGGATTATTACACATGGCTGTGGCTCTGTCCTGACCCCTAGCAAAGGAGAAAATTGGGAGAAGCTTCATTGGTCCCTGGGGCAATGACAGCAGCTTAAGCCTCCACAACTTACAGCACCAACTATTTCCTTGGCTTCTACTACACAGCCAGCAAGGGAGAAAGGTCAAGAAAGCCCTAAATTAAAGAGAGAAACTGCATCCAGAATAAATAATCCAGTAAGACAGATGCCAAGACACCAACAAAAAATTATAATCCACACCAAGAAACAGGAAGATATGGCCTAGTTAAATGAACAAGATAAGCCTCTAGATGAAATAAAGGAGTTGAGACAACTAATCATAGATGTTCAAACAAATCTCCTTAATAAATTCAATGAGGTGGCTAAAGAGATTAAGGATATTAAGAGGACACTGGATGAGCACAAAGAAGAATTTGAAAGCATACATAGAAAAATAGCAGATCTTATGGGAATGAAAGGTGCAATAAATGAAATTAAAAATACACTGGAATCATAGAATAGCAGATTTAAGGAGGCAGAAGAAAGGATTGGTGAGCTTGAAGAAATGGCCTCAAAAAGCAAACATACAAAAGAACAGATGAAGAAAAGAATGGAAAAAACTGAACAAGGTCTCAGGGAACTATACAACAGAAAAAGACATGCAAACATATGTGTCATGAGTGTCCCAGAAGGAGAAGAGAAGGGAAAAGGGGCAGAAGGAATATTTGAAGAAATAATGGTAGAAAATTTCCCAACCCTGTTGAAGGACAGAGATATTCATATCCAAAAAGCACAACGCATTCCCATTAAGATAAATCTGAATAGACCAACTCTGAGACACATACTAAACAGAATTGCAAATTTCAAAGACAAAGAAAGAATTCTGAGAGCAGCAAGAGAAAAGCAATGCATCACATATAAGGGATACCCAATAAGATTAAGTGCCAATTTCTCATCAGAAACCATGGAGCAAGAAGAGAGTGGCATGATATATTTAAGATAGTGCAAGAGAAAAACTTCCAGCCAAGAATCTTATATCCAGCAAGACTGTCTTTCAAAAATGAGGGTGAGTTTAGAATATTCATAGATAAACAGAAACTGAGTGAGTTTGTAACCAAGAGACTGGCTTTGCAGGAAATACTAAAAGGTGTGTTATAGCCTGAAAAGAAATACAGGAGAGAGAGGCCTGGTAGAGAGTCTAGAAATGAAGATTATATCACTTAAAGTAAATAAAAGTTCAAAAGAGTGGTGAAAATAAAATATGACAGATAAAACCCAAATTTTCACGAATAAACTTAACCAATGATGTAAAGCACTTGTATTCAGAAAACCACAACTCATTGTTAAAAGAAATAAAAAAAGACCTAAATAATTGGAATAACATTCCATGTTCATGGATTGGAAGACTAAATATCATTAAGATGTCAATTCTACTCAAATTGATATACAGATTCAATGCAATCCTGATAAAAATTCCATCCGCAGTTTTTAAATAAATGGAAACATGATTATCAAATTTATTTGGAAGGGTAAGGGTCCTGAATAGCCAGAAACATCTTACAAAGGAAAAGTGAAGTTGGAAGACTCTCATTTCTGGACTTTAAATCATATTACCTAGCTACAGTGGTAAAAACAGCATGGTACTGGCATAAAGACAGACACATAGACCAATGGAACCAAAATGATGGTTTAGAAACAGACCCTCACATCTATGGTTAAGTGATTTTTGGCTAGCCTGTCAAACCCAACCAGCTCAAGCAGAACAGTCCATTCAACAAATGGTGCTGAGAGAACTGGATATCCATAGCCAAAAGAAGGGAAGAGTTCCCCTATCTCACACCTTATACAAAAATTAGCTCAAAATGTATAAAAAACCTAAATATAAAAGCAAGAACCATAAAGCTTCTAGAAGAAAATGTAGGAAAATATCTTCAAGACCTGGTGGTAGGTGGTGGATTCTTAAAGGAGATAAGAGGAGGACTGAGATGGATTACTAATGTTTAATGTATGTAGAAGTTTTAATTAGCCTTACTGTAAAAGTGTGGAAATGTACAGAGTTGATGGTAACACATTATAGTGAGTAACAGCTGGTTTATAAAATGGAATGTGGCTGAAAATGGTAGTCTAGGGATGTAAATGCCAATTGACAGAAAGCTAGAGAATAATCTAGAGACTGAGTATCACAGTAAACCCAGAGGTAGATGAGAATTGCAGGTGATGGTACAGATGCAATAGTACCCTTTGTGAGCTAGAGCAGTCGTACATCACTATTGCAGGGTGGTGGGAATGTGGAGAAGAGTGGGAAAAATACAACTGGAGTGACCTATGGAGTGTGGGTAACAGTAATAATGTAATATTCTTGCATCTATGCCAAAGATGTACTGTGTTGATAATGGGGGAGTATGGAAAATGTGTGCCAAATGTACATGATGGACCATGGTTGGTGGTAATAGTCTGATGACATTATCTTATAGTCTGTAACAAATGTTCCACCATGGTGCAGTGTGTTGATAGAGGGCTGTTGTATGGGAATTCTGCACATGTGCATGATTGTTTTTGTAAGTTTACAACGTCTGTCATAAAAATATATTTTAAAAATAATAATAGGGTGGGCCGGGGTGAAAATACACCAAATGTAAGATAAGGACTACAGTTAGTAGTAAGATTTTGACAATATTCTTCCATAATTTTTAACAAATATCTCACAGCAATGCATGGTGTCAGTGGTGGGTTGATGTATGGGACCCCTGTATGATGTTATGCATGTTTGCTTTGTAAGTTTACAACTTTTACTATACACTTATTGTTTATATTTGTTCATGTATAAATGATATAAAAATGATAATAATAATAATAGGGTGGGTTTGGGGAAAATACTTTGGTTAATAGCAATATTTTGAGGATCTCTTTAATCATTAGTTAAAAATGTTTCACAACAATGCAAAGTATTGGTGGTAAGGTGAGGTATGAGAGCCCTGTATGATGTTATGTATGCTTGTTTTGTAAATTCACAATTATTATTATACTCTTATTGTTTATGTATGTTCATACAGTTGAATGTACAGTATAGAAAAGAGGATTCCCAATAGAAATATATGTAAGTAGAAAATATCAGTATTGAAGCAGAAACATAATTAGAAAAATTGAAAAAATTGATAAAAACATACATGATGTGGTGGAGACGTCTAACATATATGTGATTCCAATCCTAGAAACAGAAAAGATTTGATACAGAAGAATTATGTGAAAATATACTTACGAAATGTTTTCTAAAACAGATTAATAAAAAAACATAAAGAGAAAGAATCAAGAAATTATGATCCATGCTTAGTGGCAATGCTCTAAAAAGTGTTCATGAATTGTAACAAATGTACCACACTAATGAAGGATGTTGTTAATGTGGGAGAGTGTGGGAAGAGGATGGGGTGAGGCATATGGGAATCCCCTATATTTTTTATGTGACATTACTGTAATCTAAGTATCTTATATAAAAAAAACACATATATATATCTTTTTTAAAAAAGAAGCTTTACAACCCCAATGCAGTGTAAGTTGGATGAATGATATACTCATACATTGTAGAGTAATTTTCTGGAAATCCAAAGACAAACAAAACATTTAAGAATCAGTCAAAGAAAAAGCACATTTAGTTTTAAAGGCATAACATAAACATTACTATTGACTTTTCAACAAACAGAATAGAGACCAGAAAACATTAGAATGGCTTTTTTAAAGAGTAGAAAGAAAATAATGGCAAGGTAGAATGCCATACCCAGTGAAAATAAGTTTCAAAAAATAAAAGTAAATTACAGATGTCTTCAGAAAAAAAAATTTGTCAAGAGCATATCTGCACAGAAATAAATATCCTATCTAAGGGAGTACTCCAGATAGAAGGAACAAAATACCAGAGGAAATAATGGTAATACAGAAACGAAAAATAAGTAAAAGGGCAGATACAAGGGTAAATCTAGATAAATATTGACTATTTAAAACAATAATGATGATATCTTCTTGGATTTAAAATATATATTGAATTTACAGCCCTGATAACAATAGAGAAATGTAAAAATAAATGTTCCTAAAAGGATGTAAAAACTGGTATTATTTAGGATATGGTTAAAGTATTAAAATTGTCCCTAATAAGTCAAAGATGTGTGTTGCAGTTTCCAGGGTAACCACCAAGAGAGAAAAACAAACGAACAAACAGCATAATGCTTAAGTTACAATTAAACTGAAGATTGTGGAGCGGTGGGATAGAATAAAATAGTAAAGCAAGAAAGGAAAAATGAACAAAGCAGATGGGAAGACAGAAACAAAAACAAATGTTGAAATAAATTTAATTCAAACTTATCAGTAATTACACTTAATGTAAAATTATATAACAAAAATTGTCAAACTGAATACAAAGATAAATCTCAACTGCATATGGCTAAAATATAAGGGGAAAGAAAGGTTGAAAATAAAAAGATAGCAAGAGTTAAGCTAACATACTAAGCTAGTAAAGAAAAATTACTAAGGTCAGGCACTATAGCCATTCTGTCACTTATAATTCTGAACTTTGGCTGCTTCTTTTGCATAATGGGAAATAATGCCAGCACTCACCACTGTGTAGGATCCATGGATAAAACTAATGGGCCTAAGAATTCTATAAAAATAAAAAGTCCAAGAACAAATATTTTGTGGTTTGTGACAAGTGGTTTGTAGGAATTCATAATTGTCTTATTGGGATGTATGCAAGACAAGATGGAAGGATGTAAAGAAAGACTGTGAAGACAGTTTCTGATCAAACTAAGGATAGGCTTGAATTCCAGAGCAAAAGAGTATGAACGAGAACATGGGGGAAAGCTTTTGCCAACTAATTGGATGGAGATAGTAGGAAAAACATTGAAAGTTGAATATGGCCTTTGTTTTCAAACTATTGGCAAACTAGCTATACCCATCAACCTTCCAATTCAAAATTCCAAAATGCTAGATACATATATTCTGTTTAAGTTTCTGAAATACTATGAAAGGAAGAAATCTGCAGCGGTCAAAAAAGAAAGTAAAAGTTCCAAACTTGAGAAATAATTCATCACCATATCGGCTTTACCTGAAGGTTTCTGATAAACATCAGCCTCTTGTTTCATTATCCTCAGAAGGCTAAAAGGATATATAGTCTTGAGTCCTTCCAGATTGGAGCTTCCAATAAGACAGAAATCCCAAAGAGCTGAATGAAAAATAAATATAAATGGAAGAACAGTACAGAGAGTAAATTTGGCTGTCTCATTATTGGTCCTCAGTCTATGGAGAAACAGTGTTCCTGAGGATTTGTAGGGACAAGGCAGACTTTAAGCAAGTCTCCATTGTAAAGTGTTTCTCATGGGAATCTTTAGAACTTCAAGAGGAGAATTTCATTCAGAATGGTTCAAAGTAGTGCTCAAGAGAGGACTGGAAGAAGACGATTCTTTCCTCATTCTCAAGGCTCTTGGGGTTTGGTTTTGATAGGGAAAGAAAACTGAGGACAGTTTCCCTGTACAAAATAACTATTATACACAAGTGTGCAGAGATGAAAATTAAAAATATTATGCTTAGGACAATAAGAAATGTCTAGCTACATTGGAACATTTATTTAGGAATAATAGTGAAGTTGTTGAAAATATATGTGTGTGTGTGTGTGTGTGTATCTCCTAGATTTTGCCACTAATTTTCTATGTGAACTTAAGTATTTGCATTCATACCATTAGGCCAAATTTTCCACAACCATGAAAGAAATTCTTTACACTATTTTTTCTTTGTGGCTTTAGTATTCTCCAGTAGCTTATGAAAGCTAATATTCCAATAAACATGAATACCTTCCAGATGGGCATATAGCAAAAATTATTTTTCTTTCTAACAATAAGTATCTTTTTGACTAGAGGAGGTGATGGTATCCCAGCAACAGATAAGCAAGGCTCAATTTAATTGCCAAAGATTATATTTTAATGAACTTTGGAAAAATGAAGTCAAGTTGACTACAGGGTTCTTTGTCTGATTAATTTGATGAAACTCTATAAACATCTGACCTAGCTCATTAACACATTAATGAAAACAGAAGAATCGCTTATGCTCAATTTTCAGAGAGCAAGTATTGTATGTAGTATTTTGATTTTTCCAGCCAAAGAATAATGAGGTCCATAAAGTCAAATTTACATATTTATAGGCAACGTGAATGTGGCAATCATCCACACAAAAACTGAGGTCCTAAGGACCTTATGAAAGACCTTAGCAAAGGCAAATTGCCAGTTGGCACCCTACTCTTTCCCCTGTCCTATCTCCTCCCCTCTTCTGTTCCCTACTGCTCTTACACTACCCTGCAAGTACATAGCATAAGTCTGCTACCATCCAAAAGAAGAAAGTCCCATGGAAGAAGCTATCTTACTT
The DNA here is from genome assembly GCA_026826555.1 of Tolypeutes matacus. Lineage (NCBI taxonomy): Eukaryota > Metazoa > Chordata > Mammalia > Cingulata > Chlamyphoridae > Tolypeutes > Tolypeutes matacus. The sequence goes on from JAKSZT010054215.1 coordinate 35,351,613, forward strand.
TAGAATTACAAATATTTATTGAGCAATTACTCTTAAGTTATAGATCATTAGAACAGATAGGAACACTGAGGGAAAAAAAAACCATACATAATCATTGCCCTTGGGAAATCAGCAGATTTTGCCAGATTATGCTGAAAAGGGGTTTGTTAGAAATTTTTTTATATAGCTCACAGAAAGTTTGGTAAGGCTGGAGAACCAGGTGTGATTATAACAGTCAGGACCACATATTTTATGGGTTAGGAATTCTACCTTTGAATCTTTGATTCTGTTACTTTCAAAGATAGGAAGAGAACTCCCATCTTGTTCTTCTAAAGTTATTAGTTCCTGGGTCAAACTCTTGCCAAGGGTCTGATTAGTGGGATTCATTCTAATGGTTCAGAGACGCAAGGGAGCTGGGAAAGCAAGTAATTCAGCATTTTCAGCATCTATGGAGCAGGGTATTTCCCCCCATTGAAACTGATACAGTAGGAAATTCTCCAAACAGAGAAAGGTTGAATGGCAAATGTCCAAAAGAAGTTTACGCCTTATACTCTGGAGAGCAACAAAGACAAAGGCCCAGGTAATTTTGGTATGATGTGAAAATTGCTGTTATAAAAAAATTCGAGCACTTGACCCAGATGGAGGTAGTAAAGGAATACTGCCTGTAAGAGGAAATAGGTAATGTGATTTTAAGAAGAGGATAAACTAAAGAGGAGGGGCAAAATAGCAGCAGAGCAATGTGCCCCCAGAGTCCTACAGTATAGTTAGTAATCACCCAGTGCTACCTAAATCACCTGTTTGGGGAGCCCAGGGAAACAGAAGACCATCCTGCAACATCCTTGGAAGAATGGAAGGAGGAGACTGCCCAACTGCAGTGAAGATTCATGAGTTGAGTACTTCATACCAAGGAGGCTGATGTCCATCCCCCATTAGTGGTGCAAGATGATTTGGGAGCTATTCCCTGGCTAGAGTTAGAAGCTCCATTTCCCAAAAACAGGGAAGGAAGAGACAGCCAAGCACTGACTTCAGCTACTGATTAATAAATTTGGCTGACTGCAGTCCAATTCTAAGAAAAGATAAAGTCTCAAACTGTCCATATCAGAAAGAGGCCAGTAGACTCCATTTTAACTCCACCCCTGGCATGAGGGGAAGTGGGGCTGATTGAAAATCACAGTGACAATAAATCTGATAATTGGATTTTCCAATTCTACCAAGAAGGATATTGGAATTTTTATCAGGATTGTGTTAAATCTGTAGATTAGTTTGGGTCGAATTGACATCTTAATGATATTTAGTCTTCCAAGCATCAACACAAATATCCTTCCATTTATGTAGATCATCACTGATTTCTGATTTCTTTATATATATATATATATATATATATACACACTTTTAAACTTTTTTAAAAAAGATACTTAGAGTACATAAATGTTACATAAAAAATATAGGGGATTCCCATATGCCCTGCTCCCTACCCCTCCCACATTTTCCCACATTAACAACATCCTTTATTAGTCTGATAGATTTGTTACAACTGATGAACACATTTTGGAGCATTGCCACTAAGCGTGGATTATAGTTTACACTGTAGTTTACACTCTCTCCTGCACAATTTTGTAAGTTATGGCAAGATATGTAATGGCCTGTATCTGTCATTGCAATGCCATTCAGGATAATTCCCAAGTCCCAAAAATGCCTCCATATTACACCTATTTTTCCCTCTCCTTTCCCTCAGAACCTCCAGTGGCCACTGCCTCCACATCAACGATAAAAGTACTTCCATTGCTAGAATCACAATAAATCTATAGTAGAATAATCATTGGTTTCGTTTAGCAATCTTTTATAGTTTTCTGAATACAGGTCTTTTATGTCCTTAATTAAATTTATTCCTAAATATTTGATTCTTTTAGTTAGTATTGTAAATGGATTTTTTTTTTTTTTTGCTGATTTCCTCCTCAGATTGCTCATTAGTAGTATACAGAAATGCTATTAGTTTTTGCGTATTAATCTTGTATACCACCACATTGCTGAAATTGCCTATAAGTTCTAATAGTTTGGCTGGGGATTTTTTGGGATTTTCTAATTATAGGATCATATCATTAGTGAATAATGAAAGTTTTACTTCTTCATTTTTTTCCAAATTTTTACACATTTATCTGGAAGGGTAAGGGACCCTGAATAGCTGAAACTCTCTTTAAAAAGAACAAAGTTGGAGGATTCTCACTACCAGAGCTTAAAGCTTATTATTAAGTTACAGTGGTAAAACAAAACAAAACAAAACAAAACAAAAACAGAATGGTACTGGCATAAAGATAGACAAGTTGACCAATGTAATCGAATTGAGGGTTCAGAAATAAATCCTCACATCTATGGTAAAGTGATTTTTGACAAGGCTGTCATACCCACTCTGCTGGGTCAGAATAGCCTGAATAAACGGTGCTGTGAAAACTGGATATCCATATCTAAATGAAAGAAAAAGGAGACTTATCTCACACCTTATTAAAAATAATTCAAAATGGATCAATGACCTAAATATAAAAATAAGAACCACAAAACTCTCAGAAGAAAATGTAGGGAAACATCTTTAAGATCTTGTGCTTGGTGGTGGTTTCTCAAAGCATGAGCAACAAAAGGAAAAATTGATAAAGGGGACTGTCTCAAAATTAAATACTTTTGTTCTTCAAAAGAATTTTTTCATGAAAGTAAAAAGACAGCCTACTCAATGGGAAAAATCTTCAGAAACCATATCTCTGATAAGGGGTTGATCTCCATGTTGTATAGAGATATCACATAACTTAATGTCAAAATTGCAAGCAACACCATTAAAAAATGGGTAAAAGAATTGAACAGACATTTTTCCAAAATGGAAATACAAATGACGAAAAGATACATGAAAATATGTTCAACATCACTAGCTATTAGGGGTATGCAGATCAAAACTACAATGAGATATCATCTCATACCATACAGAATGGCCATTACTAAAAGACCAGAAACTTCAAGTGCTGGAAAGGATGTGGAGAAATAGGATACTCCCTCACTGTTGATGGGTCTGTAAAATGGTGAAACCTCTGTGGAAAACGATTTGGCAATTCCTCAGGAAACTAAATATAGAGATGTCATATGACCCAGCAATCCCGCTATTAGGGATGTATTCATTAAAACTGAAAACATGGACACGAACAGATATTTTCACATTGATGTTCATAGTGGCATCATTCACAATTGCTAAAAGTCCACCAACAAATGAATGGATAAACAAGACATGGTATATTCATGCGATGGAATATTATTCAGATGTAGGGAAGAAATCAATAGGGGAAACACATGACAACATGGAGGAACCTTGAGGATATTAGGTTGAGTGAAATAAGCCAGACACAGAAGGATGAATATTATATGATCTCACTTAAATACAATGACTAGACTTATGAAGTTGGACTATGAAGTATAGGTTGGTGGGACATGGAATGTGGATGAGAAGGGGGAGAAGATGCTTTATGGATGTAGAATGTTTAATAAGGTAAAATGTAAACATGTGGTAATGGTTGGACTTGATGGTAAAACATTATAATGAATGTAACAAACACTGTTGATTTATGGGTGTGATTGTGGCAGAAACAATTAGTCTAGGGAGATTAATGATAGTTGGAGGACAGCTGGAGGATAATATTGGGAATGTATAACAATGATTTTGGGAGTAGATGAGGATTGTGCTTAATAATATAAATACAGGAATGTTCTACTACTGGGTGTTAAGAATGTGGTGATACATGGGAAAATGTAACTAATGTAATTTATGGACTATAGTTAACAACAACATTGTAAAGTTTTTGTAGCAAAAGCAAAGTTGGTACTATATTAATTCCATAGGTAATAAAAGAATATTGAGTTTTATTTTGTGAGATATGAATATGATTAAGCATTTTTTCTCATCATTTTTCTTCATTAATAAGGAGAACTTGTCTACATCATTTAGCTAATCTGTTCATCTGTGTATCCTTCTGAACACCAGAAGAACAACTGAGTTAGTAGTTGGAATTAGATGAGATAAAAATATCTGAAAAATAACTTTTTTTTTTCTGAAAAAGAACTTTTTAGGAGTAATGTTTCCTTAACTTGTTTAACTGCGTTTTTCTGTTGTTCTATTTTTGTGAATTTGAAATAAAGTTGTTATTTTAAAAAAGGAAAATCACTGTGACAGCAGCAGGTCAGCAATCCAGATTGGATTACTGCCCTAGCCTAGGCTCCAGCACCGCCTCTGGCAGGGAGGAAGCCAAGGACAACTCACCAGCCTCTCCAGGTAACTGTAGTCACTTTCAGCCCACATAGCCTACTTGTGGCTTCATCCCCACTCCCAATAGGATAGGAGGGAGGGCAATGTTTCCCCAGGCTCTCCAGGAAACTGCAGGCACTTTTTGTCCACACACACTAGATTGTTGGACACCTGTGGCTCCATCCCTGCCCCCCTATGATAGGAGGTGGGATGGTGTTTCCCCAGCCTCTCTGGGCAACTGCAGGTGCCTTTGGCCCCCATAGACTAGACTGGACACATGTATAGCTCCATCCTCACCCCTGACTGGGCACGAGGGACAATGATCCCTCAGCCTCTCTAGGCAACTGCAACCACTTTCAGCCCACATCTCTGGCTCCAGAGGCAGGAAGAGGTACAGTGTTCCCTCAGCTTCTCTGGGTAACTGCAGCTGCTTTCAACTTGCACAGAGTAGACTGTTGTACATATCTATGGCTCCATCCCTGCCCCTGACTCTGCAGGAGGAGGGACAGTGCTCCCTCACCCTCTCCAGACAACTGCAGGTGCTTTTGGCCCAGAGAGACAAGAGTGTTGGTCAAATTTGTGGCTCCATCCATGCCCCTGACAGTGCAGGAGGAGGAACAATGCTCCTTCAGCCTCTCTGGGCAAATGCAGCCACTTTCAGCTCACATCTCTGGTTTCATCCCTGCCCCTGACAGGGCAGGAGGAAGTACAGTGTTCCCTCAGCCTCTCTGGGCAAGTGCAGCTTCTTTAGCTACACGGACTAAAGGGTTGGACACATCTGTGGCTCCATCCCTGCCCCTTACAAAGCAGGAACAAGAGAACAGACAGTGTTCCTTCACCCTCCTCACCCTTTCCAGGAAACAGCACTTGCTTTTGGCCTGTACAGACTAGATTGTTGGGCACAGTCGTGACTCATCTCCTGCCCCTGACAGGAAGTTGGAGGGGCAGTGCTCCCTGAGCCTCTCATGGTAACTGCAGTTGGTTTTGGCCTGCATGGACAATATTGTTGTGTACAGCTGTGGCTCCATCCCTGCCCCTGGCAGGGGAGGAGGGGGGCCGGTGCTTCATCAGTCTATCTGGGGAACTTCAGTCAGTTTTGACCCACAGGGCTTAATTTGCTGCCCACACCTGCAGCTCTATCCCCACCCCAGGCAGAGGAGGAAGAGGCATGGAACTTCATCAGTCTCTCTGGGCAACTACAGATGGTCTTGGCCTATACAGCTTGGATTACTGCACATGGCTGCACCTTAATCCCTAAGCCTGGAAAGGGAGAAAGGTGGGAGAAGCTTCATCTGTTCCTGGGGCAATGCAGGCTGCTTCACCCTCTATGGCTTACAGTACCATCTGCACATTCAGCTCCTATCTGGCAACCAGCAAGGGAGAAAGGGCAGGAAACAGATGAAAAAGAACTGAAAAAAATTCAGATTGGCTAAACATGAACCACTATAAAGTTCCAAATAAAGTTGAACCAAATATTAAAGAGGAGCTGTAGCACAAAGCCAATCTAGGAAGCCCTAGACTAAAGAGACAAACTGAGCCCAGAATTGGCCCAAAATTGCAATCTGTACCAGGAAACAGGAAGATCAAAGGAACAACCTAAGAGTAAGCCTCCAGATAAAGGAGTTGTGACAACTAACCATAGATGTCCAAACAAATCTAAATAAAGTGAGATGGCTAAAGAGATTAAGGCTATTAAGAATATACTAAGTGAGGACAAAGAAGAATTTGAAAGCATATAGAAAAATAGTTGAACTTATGTGAATGAAAGGCACAATAAATGAAATAAAAAAATACACTGGGGGTATATAACAGCAGATTTGAAAAGGAAGAAGAAAGGATTAGTGAGCTTTAAGACAGTGTCTCCAGGAGTGAACATATCAAAGAACAGATAGAGAAAAGAATGGAAAAAATTGGGTATCAGGGAACTAAATGATGGCAAGAGATGTGCAAACATATGTGTTTCATAAGGAGAAGAGAAGGGAAAAGGGGTAGAAGGAATATTTAAGGAAAGAATGGTAGAAAATTTCCCAACGCTATTGGAGGATATAAATGTCCAAGAAGCACATTGTATTCCCTCTGAAAAAAATCTAAATAGACCTACTCCAAGACACATATTGATCAGAATGTTAAATGCCAAAGCTAAAGAGAGAATCCTGTGAACAGCAAGAGAAAAGATGGAGTAGCTATACTTATATCGGATGAAATAAACTCTAAAAGCAAAGTTGTAATTAGAGAAAAGGAAGGATATTATATATTAAAACCAGGGGCAATTCACCAGGAAGAAATAACAATCATAATTGCACATGTACCTAATGAGGATGCCCTAAATTACATGACGCAAACATTGGCAAAACTGAAGGGAGAAATAGATGTCTCTACAATAATAGTTGGAATCCTCATTACACCACTGTAATCATTGGATAGAACATCTGGCCAGAGGATGAATAAAGAAACAGAGAGCTTGAATAATATTGTAAATGAACTAAGCCTAACAAATATATTGCACCCCAAAGCAGCAGGGTATACATTCTTCTCAAAATCTCATGGATCTTACTTCAGGATAGACCATCTGTTGGGTAACAAAACAAATCTCAATAAATTTTAAAAGACTGAAATTATACAAAAGACTTTGATCATAATGGAATGAAGCTGGAAATCAACAAGAGACAGAAAAAGGGAAAATTCACAAATATAGAGAGATGAAACAATACACTGTTAAATAATCAGTAGGTAAAAGAAGAAATTTCAAGAAAACTCAGTAAATATCTTGAGGCAAAGGAAAATGAAAACACAACATATCAAAATCTATGGGATGCAGCAAAGGCAGTCCTGAGAGGGAAATTTATAGCCCTCAATGCTTACAGTAAAAAAGAAGGAAGAGTTAAAATCAAACATCTAATTACGCAGATGGAGGAACCTGAAAAAGAACAGCAAACTATTTCCAAAGCAAGCAGAAGGAATGAAATAACAAAGATCAGAACAGAAATAAATGAAATTGAGAACAAAATCAAAAAAAAAAAAAAACAGAGAATTAACAAAACCAAAAGTTGGTTCTTCGAGAAGATCCAACAAGATTGACAAATGTTTAGCAAGACTGACAAAGAAAAAGAGATGATATAAATAAATAAAATCAGAAATTAAAATGGGACATTCCTACTGACCCCACAGAAATAAAAGAGATCATAAAAGGACACTATGAATAACCCTATGCCAACAAACTGGACAATGTAGATGAAATGGAAAAATTCTGAGGAAAATATGAACAACTTACAATGACCTTAAAGAAATAGAAGACCTCAACAAATCAATTACAAGTAAAGAGATTGAAACAGTCATCATATACCTCCCCAAAATGAAAGTCCCAGGACCAGATGACTTCACAGGTGAATTCTACCAAGCTTTCAAAGAAGATTTAACCAATCTTACTCAGACTCTTCCAAAAAATTGAACAGGAGGGAACACTACCAAACTCATTTTATGAAGCCAACATCACCCTAATACCAAAGCCACATAAAGATATTACAAAAAGAAAATTACAGACCCATTTGCCTAATGTTTAGGCATGCAAAATCCTCAAAAAAATACTTGCTAATCGAATCCAACAACACATTAAAATAAATATTCATCACGATCAAGTGGGTTTTATCCCTGGTGTGCAAGGGTGCTTCAACACAAGAAAATCAGTCAGTGTAATACATCACATAAATAAATCAAAGAATGGGAAGCGGCTGTGGCTCAATCAGTAGGGCTCCCGTTTACCATATGGGAGGCCCCAGGTTCGGTTCCCGGGGCCTCCTGGTGAAGGCAAGCCCGCCTGCACGGCGTGGTTAGCTGACCCAGCGAGCACAATCAGCAAGGGGGGGATAAATGAATAAATAAATAAATAAATCTTAAAAAATAAATAAATAAATAAATAAATAGATAAATAAATAAATAAATAAATAAATCGAAGAAGAAAAATCACCTGATCATCTTAATTGCCAAAGAAAAGGCATTTGACAAAATCTAGCATCCTTTCTTGATAAAAACACTCCAAAAGATAAGAATTGAAGGAAACTTTCTCAATATAATAAAGGGCATATACGAAAAACACACAGTTAACATTGTACTCAATACTGAAAGACTGAAAGCTTTCCCGTGGAGATCGGAACAACACGGATGCCCACTGTCACCACTGTTGTTCATTGTGATTTTTCAATCAGCCCCACTTCACCTCATGTCAGGGGTGGAGCCAAAATGGTGTCTACCAGCCTTTTTCAATTTGGACAGGATCAAATTTTGGCTGTTCTTAGGCTTATACTTTAGCCAGAGGAATTTACTAATCACTGGCTGAAGTCAGTGGCCAACCATCTCTTCCTTCCTTGTTTTTCGTAAATGGAGCTTCCAATTCCAGCCACAGAATAGCTCCTGAGGCAGCTTGCGCCGCCAGAGTAGGATAGGCTCTGGCCTCAGCAGCGTGGCCCGCATTTCCCAGAGTCTGGTGCAGTTTCCCCCAGCTTCCTCCCTGCTGGAAGTGGGGCTGGGGCTTAGGCTAGAGCTGCAATCCAATCTAGATGGAAAGAAGCCAGTCCCTATCTCCACTTTGATTTCCAGTCCACCCCGTTTCCCTTCATGCCAGGGGCAGAGTTAAGATGGCGACTACCGGCCTCTTTCGGACTTGGGCAGGTTCGAACTTTAGCTATTCTTGGGATTATACTTTAGTCAGCTGAATTTACTAATCAGTAGCTGAAGCTGGTGCCCAACAGTCTCTTCCTCACCCATTTTTGGGAAATGAAGCTTCCAACTCCAGCCACGGAATATCTCCCAAGGCGGCTTGCACTGCACGCATCGGCCTCCACGGTGCGGCGTACTCTACTCATGAATCTTCTCTGCAGATGGGCAGTCTCCTACTGTCTAGGATTTTGCAAGATGCTCCTCCGCTCCTGGGCCCCCAAACAGGTGCTTTAGATAGCTCTGGGAAATCACTAACTGCCCTGTAGGACAAGCTGGCTCTTGGAGCACCTTACTCTGCCACCATCTTGCCCCTCCTCACCCTTTTTTTAATTTCTAAAATTTGTTTTACATAAAAGGAAAGATATACAAGTAGCTAGGAAAACTCTCAGACCTAAGAATAAGTTTGGCAGAGATTCACAAAATCCCATTTTACAACAAATTTCTGAAATTGCAAGGCTGTCTCTGTTTTTGTTTCTTCAAGATTGATCTAAGTGGCTTTTCAAACGTCTCTGAACCCAAAATAGTTTAAATAAATAACAACTCCAAGTGGTCACTTAGGCAAACAAAATTGAAGCAATCCAATTTCTGTTTCTTTACTTTTATAACCACTGTACTATAACTATTTAATTTTAATCTACTTTGAAACACAGGGATATATGATATCTCAGGGGTTAGAATTATAAACTGCTGGTGAAGAGCACTTGAATGGTTTTTAAGCCCTACTAATTCAGTTAGAAACAAATTTATGTAGCTGAGTCCACTTATTTTGAGGATGAATGGTTTAACTGTATATTTTCTGAGGGAACTTCCAAATAGGTACAATATTAATTAAAGCTAAGCAAGAAAAATATTCTAAATGAAAACTTATATATTTTATTAAAAGTCAACAGTAATCACACCACCAGTTTATAACTTAAAACAACCAAATATTTTCGGCAAGGAATATTTTATCACTGATGTTGTTAGAATTTCTGGATTATGGAAATAATAAAAAAGTAAACTGATTTTAGTAAGTTTTATTATTGTTATTTTTATTTCTAAAGGTAATATAACCCTACTTGATTTAATTCAATATAGCACCAGGAAAACACTACTGCCCTCAAATCTCCAACTTGCCTCAGTGTTATAGCTCCACAAAACTTATATTGGTTTTAAAGCATACAGTCTTTGAGTCTCTACTGAGAAAGGACATATCACAGATATATATTACGTAGGTATATAGAACTCAGGTAATTGGTTTTCACATTAGCATTTCTAATACCCCAATTGATAAAATGTAACAAATAAACTTCAGAAACATTCTTTATTACATAATAAAAAGCCACAAAAGCTGCTAGTTGGGAGCCTATAGAAGAATCCACTAAGGCCCCTCTGAAAAGCAAACCTGGACTTAGTAAGGAGAGGCTTAAATGGACCATTTCAAAGGTGGGAAAGGAACTACTGCAATAGGGAAGAAAGATTATTATAATAGGGAGAATGTTCTGACATTAAGATCTGCAAGTGTCTCAAGGGTTAGGCAAAAAGGGTTTATCTTTTATAGGGAGGAATGAACAAAGACTAAAAAGCAGTAGTATAGTGAAGTGGGTTGAAAGGGTGATGTGATCAGATAGTAGATCAGAAGCTATTTTATGCTATTCTCTGGGAGCAGCCCCAAAGGAAAGGCAGTATCCTGGCTTAGGCTGAAGATGGACCAAAGTTCTCAAACCTCAGGGAAGGAGAGAAGCTTAACCAAAGGTCAGTTAACAAACATTTTGTTACTATTGATCAGTGGGGACAAGCAGTTCAGCTTGTCCTTATTTTCCTCCTATTTCCTTATGAGGAAAATAAGGGAAATTTGGAAGGTCTGTGTCTGGCCTTCTCATAGGTAGCAGGGGCATCTGTGAGTCTTACGTAAGTCATTTTTAGAAGGGTGGTTCTTTGAAGTAAACTGTTTTCTGAAACATGCGAGGGCAGGGGGATTTCTTCAACTGTGCTGCTTTCCAAGAACAGAATTCAGGTAAAATTCAATGTTGTTACCCCCTCAATAAGGATATATCCAAAATATTGGGTGAAAACAGAAGAGAACAAGAAATGATTTGGAAATAGACACACATGTTTTAAAACAAGGCCATTGATAACGGTAACATGATTACTGATTTGAAGTTCAGGAAATAGAGAACCTTTTGGTCAAATTAAGTAATATTTACTGTGGATTTCATGCTGTCTTGTGTTAATGAAATAAGCATCTTGAAAGCAGTGAAATAAGCGTCCTGAAAGCAATGATATAAGTGTCTTGAAAGCAAAATGATCTTTGATTAGTTTCATTTCCACATACCTTTTTGGGGTCCTAAAATGTGAATTTTCAGCTACATTTCAGTGCCAGCTTTTATCACAATACCAATTGTCCTTCAAGGTTCATTTAAAAATTCAACTGCTTCATGCCCTTGATAGATGAAACCAATTGAGCAATGCAACCCATTACGAGAATGCTGCACATTTGGGACATTCTTCACCTATTATTTCAGGCCTCTGAGTCTTAGCTCTTGTGATCATCACTTACTGGAGTGTCTTTTCATAATGTCTTCATGTAGTTAATACTTTTATTAGTCAGCCAAAGAGGTGCTGATGTAAAGTACCAGAAATCTGTTGGCTTTTATAAAGGATATTTATTTGGGGTAAAAGCTTACAGTTATAAGGCCCTAACGAGTTCAACTTAGGGTTGGTTTTTTTCAACAAATTCAGTTGCCACGTGTTGAAGCAAGATGGTTACCGATCTGTGTGAGAGTTCAACCTTCCTCTCTCTCAGCTATAGGCTGGCATAGGGCTCGTCTCTCTTCCTGAGGGCTGCAGAATCAAAGTTCTCTCCTCTTCCATGTTATGATAAAGTTCTCTCTTTGGCATCTATGGAGCTCTCTATTCCCAAGGGTCTTCTGAGTCTTCTTGAGTGAGAGCCGTTTATATAAACCCATGAAGGGGGCTGGGACGGACTAACCTGAGTTACAACCTACTGATATAGTTGAATCAAAGGCCTAATCTTAACATAATTCAATCAAAGACATCACAGCTGAATTTAATACAATCAAAGGGGATCACACCCAGAGGAAGAGACCAGTTTTCAAACACAATCTTTCTTTTCGGAATTCATAAATAATCTCAAACTGCCACAATACTCTTCTTTTAAAATTTTTTATTAGAGAGGCTGTGAGCTTACAAAAGCACCATGCATAATGTACAGAATTCCCATACATCACCCCTCCACCAACACCATACATTGTTGTGGAACATTTGTTACAGATTTTTATGAAAGAACATTATCAGACTATTACCAACTATGGCCCAAAGCTTACATTTGGTATATTTTTTCCATACACCCCCTATTATTAACATGTGTTAGTATTGTATATTTGTTATAGTTCATAAGAGAACATTCTCATATTTGTACTGTTAACCACAGTCCATATTCCACCACAAGGTTCACTGTGTTAGTCCCATGCCTTGTACAATCTATTCAAAATGTACACTCAGTGGATTTCCCTTTCATCACAGAGTTGTGCAATCATCACCTCAGTAAATTTTTTAACATTTTCCTTAGTCCTAAAGAAAAAATCCCATAACCCCCCTTGTAGTGACCCTTAGCATTGACATTGATGCAGTAATATTACAATATTGCTGTTAACTATAGTCCATAAGTTACATTAACTGTATTTTTCTATGCATTTCCAATTTTTCACTACCTTGTAATAGTGATGTACATTTGTTCTAGTTCATATATTAATATTTCTGTATTTGTACTATTAACCACAATCTTTATCCACCTATGGGTTCACTATGTTATTATCTAGAATTATTCCCTAGATTATTCTTTAACTTTCTTTCAGTTGACATATATGTCCCTAAACTACCCCTTTCAGCCACAATCCCATTTATAAACCAGTTGTGTTAGTTATACTCACTATAATATGTAAACCATCAACCCTGGGAAGCGGATGTGGCTCAAGCGATTGGCCTTCTGTCTATCATATTGGAGGTCCCAGGTTTGTTTCCCGGGGCCTCCTGGTGAAGGCGAGCTGTCCTGTGTGGAGAGTTGATGCAACAAAAAAGAGACAAAGAGGAGAGACAATGAGAGCCATAACAAACCAGGGAACTGAGATGGCTCAAGCAACTGAGTGCCTCTCTCCTACATCAGGGGTCCGAGGATAGGTTCCCAGTGCCTCCTAAAGAGAAAACAAGAAGAGAAGTCAAGCAGACACAGAGAGCACACAGCAAATGTACACAGAGAGAGAGCACAAAACCGACGGGGGTGGGTGGGTGGGGAATAAATAAATAAAATAAATCTTAAAAAAAATAAATAAACCATCAACTCTATCCATTTCCACAGTTTTACAGTCAAGCTAATTAAGAATTCTACATACATTAAGCATTAGTAAGTACCCATTTTCAGCCCTTGCTGTATCTCCTATTAACCTATAGTCTAGATTTTAATTCCATGTGTTAGTCCTTTTTTTTAGTTCATATTAGTGAGACCATACAATATCTGTCTTTTTGTGTCTGGCTTATTTCACTCAGCATAATGTCCTCAAAGTTCATCCATGTTATCATATGTGTCCAAATTTCATTTCTTCTTACAGAAGTGTAATATTCCATAATATGTATATGTGTGTGTGTGTATATATATATATATATGCAACATTTTAAAATCCATTCATCAGTTAATGGGATTCTTAGGTTATTTCCATCTTTTGGCAATTGTGAATAACACTGATAGGAACATTGGAGTGCAAGGTCTGTTTGAGTCACTTTTTTCAGTTCTTCTGGATATATTCCTAGGAGATGAATTGCCAGATCATACGGCCCTTCTATATTAAGCTTCCTGAGGAACTACCAAACTGTCTTCTGCAGAGGCTACACCATTCTACATTCCCACCAAGAGTAAAGGAGTGTTCCTATTTCTCCACATCCTCTCCAGAACTTATTTTGTCTTTTTTTATTAATGCCATTCTATGAGGTGTGCGATGATATCTCATTTTCCCTAATAGCTATGATAGTGAACATTATTTCATGGGCTTCTTCACATTTTATATTTCCTCTTTGGAGAAATGGCTAAGTATTTTGCCCATTTTTAAATTGGATTGCTTGCTCTTTTATTGTTGATTTCTATGATCTCTTTATATAGCATGGAAATCAAACCATAATCAGCTATGTAGTACCAAATAGTACCAAAAAACAGTACCCAAAACGGCATGGAACTGGCGAAAAGATAGACACATAGACCAATGGAACTGAATTGATGGTTCAGAAACAGGCCCTCACATCTATGGTCAAGTGATTTTTGACAAGCCTGTGAAACCCACCTGGCTCCGGCAGAACAGTCTATTCAACAAATGGTGCTAGAAGAATTGGATATCCATAGCTAAAAGAAAGAAAGAGGACCGCTATATCACACTTTATACAAAAATTAACTCAAAATGGATCAAAGACCTAAATAAAAAACCAAAAAAACATAAATATCCTAGAAGAAAATGTAGTAAAACATCTTCAAGACCTGGTGGTAGATGGTGGATTCTTAAATCTTACACCAAAAGCATGATCCATGAAAGAAAATATGGATAAATGGGACCTCCTCAAACAAACACTTTTGTGATTCAAAGGACTTCATCAAGAAGGTGAAAAGGCAGCCCACTCAATGGGAGAAAATATTTGGAAACTACATATCTGATAAAGAGTTTGATTTCCATGCTATATAAAGAGATCATACAACTCAACAATAAAAGAGCAAGCAATCCAATTTTAAAATTAGTAAAAGATTTAAATTAACATTTCTCTCAAGAAGAAATACAAATGGCTGAAAAGCACATAAAAAATGTGCCATATCACTAGCTATTAGGGAAATTCAAATAAAAATGACAATGAGATATCATCTCATACCACATAGAATAGCCATTATTTTAAAAAAAAACAGAAAACAATAAGTGCTGGAGAGGATGTAGAGAAATAGGAACACTCCTTCACTGCTGGTGGGATTATAAACTGTAGAAGACAGTTTGCCTTTTCCTCAGGAAGCTAAATATAGAACTACCATATGATCTATCAATTCCTCTACTAGGAATATCTCCAGAAGAACTGGAAACTGTGACACTAACAGACATCTGCACACTGATGTTCATAGCGGCATTATTCACAATTGCCAAGAGATGGAAACAACCTGTGTCCATCAACCAATGAAATGACAAGCAAAATGTAGTATACACATATGATGGAATACTATCTGCAGTAAGAAGAAATGAAATTGGGACACATATGTTAACATGGATGAATCTTGAAGACATTATGCTAAGTGAGATAAGCCAGACACAAAAGGACAAATATCGCATGGTCTCATTAATATGGACTAAATACAAAGAATAAATGCATGGAGTTAAAATCTAGAATACAGGTTATTAGGAGATAGGAGGAGGGCTGAGAAGGACTACTGATGCTTAATGTATGTAGAACTTTTAATTAACTTGACTATAAAAGTGTGGAAATGGATGGAGTTGATGGTATCACATTATAATGAGTAGCAACTTGTTTATAAATGGGAATGTGGCTGGAAAGGGTAGTCTAGGAATGTAAATGTCAATTGAAAGAAATAATCTAGGGGCTGAATAACACATTGAACCTAGAGGTGGATGAGAATTGTGGTTGATGGTGTTCATTGCGTCCACCTCAGGAGCTTGTGAGGGAGGTAGGCGGGAAAAAGATTTTAGGTGAAGAGGGAAGTTTGCTCATACTGGCACAACTGAAGTCTCTCTAGATACACAGGCACTGCCATTCTTTATTTGCAGGGTTATTCATACACTACAATTTATCACTCAAATGTTACACGGAAGGAACACAAAATGCAACTCCCCAGAATCATTTCTGCTGCGCCCAGAGACTATGTGTGCTGGGCCAAGGACTTTGTGAGCTAATAGCTGATTCAACAGTTGGGCTGCTGCCCAAGTCTTAACCATCACATGCCGCTGCCCGAGTCTTAACCCTTACAGATGGTATAGATGCAAAAGTGACCTTTGTGAGCTAGAGCAGATGTACAACACTATTGCAGGGTGGTGGGAATGTGGAGAAGGATGGGAAAAATACACTTGGTGTGACCTATGTACTGTGATTAACAGCAATACTGTAATATTCATGCATCTACACCAAAGATGTACTGTTTGATAATGGGAGAGTATGGAAAAAGTGTGCCAAATGTACATTATGGCTCATGGTTGGTGGTAATAGTCTGATGATATTATCTCATAATCTGTAACGAATATTCCACCATGATGTGGTGCATTTGAGAAGGGGTGTTGTATGGGAATTCTACACATGTGAATGATTGTTCTGTAAGTTCACAACTTCTATAATAAAAATATGTTTAAAAAATAATAATAGGGTGGGTTGGGGGAAAATACACCAAATGTAAGAGATGAATTATAGTTAGTAGTAAGATTTTGACAATATTCTTTCATAATTTATAACAAATGTCTCACAACAATGCAAGGTGTTGGTGGTGGTTTAATGTATGGGGCCCCTGTATGATTTTATGCATGTTTGTTTTGTAAGTTCACTATTTTTACTATATACTTTTTGTTTATGTATGTTCATACATGAATGATATACTTCAATGAAATTTTAAAAATAATAAAAAGGTGTTTTTGATAAACTGTGAGTGAAGATAGACTTATAAATGTGCATACTCTCCAGTCTACTGAACATAAAAATGGGAAAAAAAGACCAATTTTTACAATGACTGACAAATTTGCAGAAGTTAAGATTGGAAAACAGAAACTGTAATGTTCTTATTCTTCACCATGACAGAACAATAAGTAATTATGCATGTTTTATCTCTTTTTTATTGCTTTCTTCCCTTTTGTGAACTATAGTATTTATTTTATAAATATTTATTTAATATTATTTTCACTGGCATGATTATACATGCAATCAGTAAAGAATATTTTCACTTGTTGCAAAGTTTTCTGGCAGATGAGCAGAGAAAAAGGGTCCTGGATTCCTGGTGACTTCTCATCTGTCTGAGACCCAGATGTACTATTGTTTTTTTCCATGAGACAACTTTTTCTTGTAACATATTATCTCATTTCTTGCTAAAGATAGCTGGAGTTGTTTCCTATTACCTGGAACCAAAAAGACTCAACAAGACACTTGAATTCTAAAGTCATGGAAATTCAGAGAATGGGAGCATATCTTAGAAAGTCTGGAAGGGAGGTATGAGGGTAGATTTGTACATGGGGTCATAGGGTAAGAGAGAGAGGGAGAGATGGCAGGAATACAGTGTGTCTGTCTCCCTGCCCGGGTTCCCCATGAGATCATGTCTAGGTCCATAAAGAGTGGCTGATTTTTACAAGGAATCTGAGGGTATGGGTCCTCGGCAGTAATGATTTGCATGCCAGGTGACAAAATGAAAATATTTGGGCTGGCCACAATGTAGCATATTTGGGGACAGGCAACTAAATATTTGGCATCATACTTTCAGGACATTATGTAACTTTTTCCTTGATTAATAAACCAGTGATAAATGTATACACACCTAGACATTAATATTTGTCTATAGAATGTCTAGGTGTCTATACATTTATCACTGGCCAGTGCAGACACACTGAGTCCTCACTATGGATAGCAAAATCTAAATCTAAGGTAACCTCTTGCTGTTTCCCCCCATGGTTTCATTTGTTCATTAGAATCATGCCCCTTTCCCATGCAATAGTGCTTTAAGCTGTGATTAGTAAACAACTATCTTGCCTTTTCTCTACAAGCACAGTACACAAATTTGAAGTCATAAATATCCAGCACTCTCAAAATGTTATTTAATCCTATGCTGACAAGAGAAGAGAAGATTTCTATTTCTGGGCTTTCAGCTATCCTGTCAGGAAAGAAAATGTATTCATTGCACTGGGGCAATGCCTGTTCTCTGGAAATAATGAAATCTGATATAACTAATGATTGACTAAAGTTAATTATTAGAATACATGACTGGACATGCAAGAACAAAGTCTCAAAAAATGGTGGACTTTCTTCTATATCACTGCTGTTCTCAAGAATAAAACTGTTCTGATATTAATAAGCCACTTCTTTTATTTCACTTATAATAGAAAAAAATCATTTAGCCTGTCATGTCAGTCAAAATATATGAATGGAGCCAGTGAATGTCAAATGACTACAGGAGTATAAAAACAGTGTCATCTCCAAGTTT
This sequence comes from Tolypeutes matacus, assembly GCA_026826555.1. NCBI lineage: Eukaryota > Metazoa > Chordata > Mammalia > Cingulata > Chlamyphoridae > Tolypeutes > Tolypeutes matacus. The sequence goes on from JAKSZT010054215.1 coordinate 35,369,789, forward strand.
GTCCCTTGAAAAGGTGTAATTTGGAGGAAGATGAATTTTAGTAATTTTAATCTCTTACCTACTGCATATCATTGTGAGGCCAGGATAGTGTGTTAGTACATGGAAAGTTCAAGTATTTTAACTGTTTTAAATCTGATCTCTGATTGCAGGATGAGTGTTTTATTTTTTGAGAATAAGATTGAAGTAGATTGGAGCAGGCATTTAAAGGAACACAGTTTTGTTGATGCCCCCTAGCTATTGTCTATTCTATTTATGGATAAGACTGGACTTAAATGAGTCCCCTTAGTATTGTTGGGAGAAAAGAACAGGCAGAACATGCTACCACACCACACCAATAACGTGAAAGACAACAGAGTAGTGGCATGGTGAGAGTGACATAAACCTCAGCGATCAAACAATAACAATTCAGCAAAGAAAACTTTTAACCTTTTGACTTCTTCCTGTGAAAACCTCACTCCTTTATTCTAGGCCTTTTTGTGTCACAGCAGGACCCACCCAAGACTGCTCAAATGATGAGATTTTAAGGGGATTGAGATGGTCTCCACAACTCCATAGCGTTTCCTTGTGCTTTTGCACTGAAGTTTTCATCATATCACTTAATCCTTGAAGTATAAATCCTTGTGCCTAAGGGTTTTCATGGGAAATTTGAGGTTGAATATGTGTTAGTCTCCTATTGATTAGTATTAATTTATCATTCTTCTAAGGGATTTCCAGGTGAAAGTCAAAGAAGTGAAAGATAGAGGTTTTAGCTGAAAAAAAAAAAAAAAAAAAGAGCTTGAATCACTACCTAAAAGTGACATGGTATATGCATGTGTCTGTGTGTCTGTGTGTGCTGAGAGAGTGAATAGAAATGAGCCAGGAGTGGCATACTAATTTTCTTGGTTGGATGGAGCTATAGAAGGGAAAAGAGCACTTGAAATACTTTTGAGAGAGTTTTGAATGATATTACAACTTCACAACAATGCTAAGAGATGGCCTTGTGCTGTCCATTTGATCTGAATTTCTTTTGAAATAAAGCTATATATATATATATATATGTTGAGCATAGAGTCATCTGGTTAATTTGTTTCCCACAATAAATAAAAATATAATCATCTGTTTATTCTTCGAAGACACCAGAAATCCCATTTAATTCCTATACACATTCTCTTTTTCAAAGTAATAGCTGGATATTTTTGGTAGAATAATCAGGGAATTGATTTGAGGTTAACATATTAGACTGTCAGGCTGTCCATAGTACAGTACCCTTAAACAGAAAGGAATTCATGCTAAAGTGTTTTATTTCCAAATCAGTGAAAGGCTATAGATTTATTTCTGAGTAATAGCTTATTTTTCAGAGGATAAATTAAAATATACAATTGGAAACATAACTATATTATCTGGAAAACATCATGCCTTCATAGAAATTTAGAGACCTTTCTTTTTCAATATTTAGGGTATTTCCCAATTCCAAAATTCTGTTTCTCACAAAATGCCATTTTACTTTGCTTCTTTTTGAACAGACTTATCTACCCTGTCTTAGTGTCCCTGAGCTACTAGGACAAATACGAAATAATGGGCTGACTTGATGTAAATTTATCAACTTATGGTTTTGAGGCTAGACGTCCTAAATTGAGGGGTCAGCAAGGTGATGCTTTCTCAACAAAGTCTATAACGTTCTGCTGCTGGCTGCCTTTGATCCTTGGGTTCCTTGGCTTGGCATGATGATGTCGTCTTGTTTCTCTTCCGAGTTCTGTTGATTTTTGGCTTCTGCCTCCTCCCCATACCTTTCTCTTACTATATCTGAATTTCCTCTGCTTATAAAGGACTTAGTAATCCAGATGAAGGCCCACTCTCATTTAGTTGAGCCACGCCTTAACTAAAATTGCATCTTTAAGAGATCCTATTTACAATGTGTTCTCACCCACAGGGATTTTGATCAAGACCATGGGCACATCAAAAGTGGGGTACATACTTCAGTCCACCACATCTCCCCCTGGCTCAAAACCATTGCCCACAATTCGGTCATTAGAGTCAGTTGTTTGAAGGTATTATATTTAATATAAGATATGCTAAGATGATAACGTGCATGGTAGTGGTAGACAACTAAACCATTGCCTATTACCCTCAGCTTTGTGGAATTATAAAATCGTTTTCAAGATGACTCCAGGCTAATGGCAGTTTTGGATAGGAGATAGTGTCAGTTTAGGTACCGAGGAGTCAGTGGACTCAGAAGGCCTTAGCTCCCCCACAATCTCCATTGACTCAGTATCTTAAAGCTGAACAACCCAAATTTTAAGTAAAAGGAGTCATTTTCTCTTTAAGAAAGCTTGGAATTAAGCCGCTTTTTCTCAATGCAGACAGATTTGTACCCCAACCCACCTGCAGCAGCCCTTACCTAATGTGGAAGGCCAAGTTTGAAGCACTAAGGGCATGTTGAGTAAAGTAGGGCTAGAGGAGCTTCTTCAGCAACAAGGCCCTGCACAGCCAGGCTTTCATATGAGGTCATCAACTGCTTGATTGGGATTAGGTGGGTAGGAGAGTATATAAAGTGACAGAAGAATCCTGAAATGGGATGCCTAAGAAGCCTGGGAAATCTCTGCCACATTGTGTGTAGCTGTTCCAGAAAAGTAGCTCAAATTTCCTGATGCTTATGCTGCTTGCCACTTGTGTTCACATTAAAAGCATCTTGACTGAGGAGGCAAAATCATTTTGAGAACTCAACCTATCTCATCTCTTTTTAAAATCATCAAACTTTATTGCCTTCTCATCTTTTAATTTGATTTCTATCTCAACTCTACAGAAACTATAAAACAACGGCTCTCTTTGGCATATCCCTTTCTCAGTTCATATTCTCCTGCAGGAGAATGACAAAGTCAGGGAATTCTTCCTCCTGGATATTTTTTTTATTCATTTATTAAAATAGTTAGGGTTAACTAGGTGGTGTACTATTCTTGAATTTAAGTACAAAGATAAACTCACCCTTTGTGGTTACAGGGCTGTGCTAGCCTACATTGTTTCTTACCACTTCAGTTTCTCCACTGGCTCCACACAACTTCTTTAAAAGTTTTAAAGCTGCTATCATATCTCCCCCAGAGTCTCATCTTCCTAAGGTTAACCTCATTCCTTTAATTGTTTCTCATATGGCATGGCTTTCGAGCTTTCTAACATTGTGGTCATTCTCCACAACCTTTTTGTCCTATTAAGCAGAGCACCAATAATTGAATGTCATGCTCCCCTGCAGAGAAGAGCAATGCTCTCACCTCTTATTCTAGTAGTTTTAACATTTATTCTAATATAGATTACATTTATGCCGGCCTCTTTGGTAGTCAGTGCAAGGTGGATTAAATTTAAGCTTACTGTTTATTAACTTGATTATGCTTTTACATGTCTCTGCCACACCTTAACTTGAAGAGTTGATCTTTTAAATTCAATTGCTCTCCCCACATTTATCCCTGTTAAAATTCACACTGTTAGATTCAGTTCTTTGCTCAGGCTTGCCATGATCTTTTGAGATTTTTATTTTGTCATCTAACATAATCACCATCCTTTCCAATTCAGGACGCTCACTGATTTCCTGAAAATATATATCTTCTTTATTGTCATACAAATTATGATAAAAATATTGCTGTCACAGAGTCAAGGACTACCCTAGAGGTTGACAGCAATCCAGTAATAAATAGTCTTTAAGCGTAGTTATTCTGTTATTAATCTACATGTGTATAGATTATCTAGAACATCTCCTTTTAAAAAGTTGTTAAATTTTTTTTACACTGAAATAAAAATATAGTCTTTCTGGGACACTTTTTTGCAATATATAAACCTAATAACATAGTCAAAGTGGAAAATTAAATGAGCCTGATATGATGTGCTTTTAAAAATCTATTCTGGCTCCCCAAAATCACTGCTTCTTTTCTTAGCTACTTTTGAACAGTCCCTTAGAGTTCACAAATTTGTAATTTATGGAATTTCAAACAATTGCCTCTCTCCAGTTTTCCAGCACCTCTTACATTCTCCATAACTTCTTAAAAACCACTTATATTTGTTTGAAGACTAATTTGCAAGTTCTCTTAGTAAATAGAAAATGTGTGAAATATAAATAGATAAGATGATGTGATGATTTTGTGGATTTGGCTTTTCAGTTCCTACGGGGATGTGGATCTGGCTATCCATGAGCCCTTAGGGAAGGACTGTTAGCACTAAGTGATCAACCTTCTGCTTTTAGACCTCCTTCCATCCTTCATCCATGGCACCAAGAAAATAACAGCCTGGTTTTAAAGGCCTCTAGAAGAGTCTATTCTAAGGGTTGGAGATAACTCAGGTGATATAAGCACGAAAGGATCAGAGTTGATATGCTCATTTATCAGTGTAATATTGTATACATAAAATAACTGAAATATTCATTAAATAGAAAAACAAGTGAGGATGCAGGCCAACGGTTTCTCCTAGGCAGTTTTGCTACAGGAATACCACTCAACAGTACTCACTGCTTTGCCATTTAGCTTATTTTTTTTAATTTAAGGTTTTTAAATATCTGTGTCTGATCAGACAAATACATTTAAGTTTTTATAATTAAAATGGTTTTTCTCCTGGAACAAAACTGGTGAAACATCAGATTTTAAAACATTTTTCATGAATGGTCTGGAGTCATGTAAGTCTGGGGCAGAGCTAGTCCTCTCATGTTTTAAGCAGAGAAATATTTTCTCTGACATACTCAGTTTTGATTCAGTGCTCCTGAACATGCCCCACAAAAGTAACAAAATAATTTTCAATGAGTGCTGCCTATACATAAGGCAGTGTGCTAGGCAGTCTTAATGATAAAGCAAGGCATGTCCCTGCCTTCAGACTCATAATTTAATGGAATGACAGGATAGGTACATATGTTAGCATAAAACAAGGCAAACTAATTAAATGAGGAAAGAATGATCAGGGTAAAATCAGTCGATCAATTTTTAAAATATGGAAATACTGCATGTGTTGACTAGATCACATTTGAGGTGAAACCCTGCTTGACGAGCAGAGCTACAGGACTCTTGATTCCAAGTATATGGGGAGGAAGACCCACGGTAGGGAGCATTTTATCTGGAATTAGGAAAACTGGATTTAAGTCTGCCTCCGTAACATAGGAGATTGGTGACATAGCACAAGTTACCTTCCCTATCATTGTTAAAATATGCTTAGAGGATATCTGATGTCATAAAGGTAATAAAAAGTATGAAGTGTGTTCAAGGAAGAAATGTACCCATCCAGTTTGACTGGACTTTGCTATATAGGAGATAAGCATAAATAGTATGATACAGCCTTTGAAGATACTTCAGTGAAAATGGGAGGAGTTTGTGTTTAATTAGGGAAGCATGATTTTTAAAAATTTCATTATAATTTAAATACAGTAAAATCACTCAATTTTTAACATACAATTTGCTTAGTTTTGGCAAATATTTCCATAATCCCAAAAGTTCTCTCATGATCCTTGATGTTTAATCCCTTACCTTACTCCAGGTTGACTGGTATGCTTTTTGATACTATAACTTTGCCTTTTCCATAATTGCTTATAAATAGAATCACTCAGTATGTAAACTTTTGAGATTGACTTTTTAAACTTAGTTTGATGCATTTTAGATTCATCCATTGGCTATCTACCAGCTGATAGATATTTGGGTTGTATACAGTTTGGAACTATTACGATAAAACTGCATGAAATTTCAAGTACAAGTCTGTGTGTACATATGTTTTCATTTCTTTAGGGAAAACACCTAGGCATGAGATAGCAGTGTCACATGGAAATTGTATGTGTAAATTTTGGAGAAACTGCCCACCTTTCCCAAATTGGCTATGATATCTTCTGTTCTAAACAGCAATGTGTAAGAGTTCCAGTTGCTCAACTTCCCTGCCAATAATTGACATTGTTAGGATTTTAAATAGGTGAATAGCCAAGTACCTCAATGTATATTTAATTTGTATTTCCATAATGGCTAAATATATTAATCATCTTTTACATGCTTATTTGTCACATCTCTTCTTGGATGAAATGTCTTTTTTAAAATTTTGCCCATTTTAAAATCAAAGTGCTATTTGATGACATTTTGATTAAGATGGAGTTTTAGTTGTTTGTTATATATTTCAGATGCAAGTCATTTATCAAATAAATGTCTGGAAAATATTATATCTACTACTCTTCACTATATTGCCTTTTAAATTTTCTTAATAGTGTCTTTTGAAGACTAAACATTTTAATTTCAGTGTCTGATTTATTGTTTTTCCCCTTTGATGCTTTGTGCCCACTATGTCCTATTTAAGAAATCTTTACACAAACCAAATTCACCAAGATTTTCTCCTACAGTTTTTTCTACAAGTTTTATCGTTTTGGGTCAGACATGTAGATCTATGATCCTTTGTAGAAAAGCCATTGATTTATGAGTGGAACTATTTCTAGACTCTGTACTGTCTATCCTAACACTAATATTATGCTGTCTTGATTATTGTAGCTTTAAAGAAAGTCTTGAAATCAGATAATATAAATTTTCCAACTTTGTTCTTCTTTTTAAAAATTAACTTAATAGGCTTTAAATTTAGAGCTGTTTTAGAATTATAGAAAATTGAGGAGATTGTATAAAGATTTCCCATATATGTCCTCCACCCCTACTCATAGTTATTCCCTTATTAGCATCTTGCATTAGTGTGGCACATTGTTATAATCGATTAACAAATATTGATATGTTATTAATAAAGCCCGTAGTTTCCCTTAAGTCTCACTCTTTGTGTTGTGCAGTTTTATGGGTTTTGACAAACACACAATGTCATATATCCACTATTACAGTATCATACAGAATAATAAACAAACCCGTGTGCCACTTCTTCAACTTCTACTACCACTCCAAACCCCTGGCAACCACTGAACTTTTTACTGTATGTATAGTTTTACATTTTCCAGAATGTCATATAGTTGGAATCATTCAGCATGTGGCCTTTTAAAACTGGCTTTTTGAACTAAGTAATATGCATTTAAGATTCCTAATGTCTTTTTGTGGCTTGATAGCTCATTTCTTTTTGTCACTAAATAAGATTCCATTGTATGGATGTACCACAGTTTGTTTATCCTTTCATCTTTTGAAGGACATCTTGGTTATTATGAGTTTTTGGCAATTATAATATAGCTACTATAAAAATTTATGGGAAAGTTCTTGTGTGAACATAACTTTCAATATGATAAGACTGTGTTTAGCTTGCAAGAAATCACAACTCTCTTTCAAAGTGGCATAGCGTTTTGCATTCCTACCAGGAATGAATGAGAATGCCTGTTGCTCCCTATTCTCATAAGTATTTGGTATTGTTAGATTTTTATTTTTAAAATTTTATGCATTCTAATAAGTGTGTAGTACTTTTTTTTTTTCATCTTTTTTAGTTTGAGAAGTGGGTTTATAGAACAATCATGCATAAAATATAGGATTCCCATATACCACCCAACAACCAACACCTACCATTGGTATGCAACATTTGTTAAAATTGATGCTAGCAAGGCACCAAACTCCGGAGCTATCTGCCCTGACCATAGGACCTGGGTGTCTCCAGAGCCCTCAGGAGCCCCACTATTTGGGATAGTATCCACTTTGGCAGTCTATGAGAGCCTGCTGAGATGGAGTTTGTTCTCCTGAGAGTGACAGATCTGGACTCAATTATGGCTTCCCTACACATGGCTCATCTACCCCTTCTATTTAAACCTATACTTGGTGCTGGAGTTCGTAGCTGTACGTCCAAGAGATTGGAATCCTTGGGCTGTCCATGTGCCAGCTGGGACCGGAGCCTCAGCAGAGTTGCAACACCTACTGTCCAGTTCATTGGACTCACCCAGGACAACTAACAAGGAGGTGAGGATTGACAACCACCATACCAAAGAAAGGAGAGAGTCTACATCTGCAAGCAAGAAAGTCCCATCCATCAGCTATGTGGGATAGAAGCCCCCTCTCAATTAGAGGTGGAGTGGACATCACCATCCCAGAATCCTCAGGATTGGGGAATGAACTATGGACTAGAGTGGATTTACTGGTATTCTAATATAGATATATTGTGACTCTAGCAATTGGAAGAAATTACAACACTGATGTGGAGGCAGTGGCCACCAGAGGCTCTGGGGGCAGGGAGAGAGAAAAACAGTTGTAATACTGGGGGTTTTTCAGGACTTGGGAATTGTCCTGAATGACACTGCAATGACACATATAGGCCATTTTATATCGTCCCATAACATGTAGAATTGTATGGGAGAGAGTGTAGACTACAAAGTGAACTATGGTCCATGCTCAGTGGCAAAGCCTTAGGATGCATTTATCAATTGCAATGAATGTGCCACAGTAATGAAGGATGTTGTTTATGTGGGTGGGTGTGGGAGGTGTGGGAAGTGGGGCATATGGGAATCTCTATATTTTTTGTGTAACATTTATGTAATCCATGTATCTTTAAAAAAATTTTTTTTAAATTATTTTAAAATTTGATGCTAGCACATTTTTATATCGTACTATTAATTAAATGCCATGGTTTAACTTAGGGTTTACTGTTTGTGTAGTGTGGTTCTGTTACTGAGCAAAGGCTTGCTGCCTGATGTGTGCAGATGTCAATGCCACGACATCAAGATTTTGAGAAAAGAAAGAGCTTTAATGGAAGTTTGGCCTACATGTGAGATAGAAGCCCCCCACTCAAATCCGTGTCTCTGAGTCTAAGGGGCTTAGGGCTTTTATGGGATTCAAACAATGGGAGGTTGTATTAGTCAGCCAAAGGGGTGCTAATGTAAAATACCAAAAATGGGTTGGTCTTTATAAAGGGTATTTATTCGGGGTAGAAGTCCACAGATACCAGGCCATAAAGCATTAGGTTTTTTCTCTCACCACAGTCCATTGCCACGTGTTAGGGCAAGACAGTTGCCAGAATTTACCAGGGTTCAGGCTTCTGGGGTTCCTCTCTTCCTGGGGCTGCGTTTCTCTCCGGGCTTAGCTCTTGTTTCCTCCACAAGGTCAGCTGGCTCCTGTTTCCTCCACAAGGTCAGCTGTAGATGATCAGGCAAACGGCTTGCTTCTCTTCTCCTGGGGCCTTCTTTCCAACATCAAAACTGCTTCTCAAAAAACTGCTTCAACTTTCCTTTGCCTTGCCTTTTATATTCAATTCCCCACCCACCAAGGGGTGGGGCTCAACGCCCTAATCCTAACCTAATCATGCCCAGATTAACAGATGAATTTACAAGCATGATTCAATTATATTTTTGGAATTCATAAATACATCAAATTCCCCAACGGTTACAGAGGTGGAGATAGTGACATAATTATTGATTGGCTATGTTTCAGTTATGGTTAATAGGGAGTATGAAGGCTCTGCCAAGAAGCCCTTAAAAACTGACAAAAGCCAGGTGGGGTAAACATTTGGTTACAATAGAGTTATAAATCATTCAGTTAACATAAGATAACAAATAAAGGATAACAAGTAAAGGAACAGAAATAAGCTAAATGAACTGGCTGTAAGTAAAGTGCAGGGAAGGGATCTGGTTACAGCAATGTAATAAATCCCTCGGTTAACATAAATTACAATAGTAAGTAATTTTTCAGCCCATGGTTTCAGTTCCATGGATTTTAAAAACAATTTTATTCTGAAACCATATATACAATCTAATATATCCCCTTTTAATCATACTAAGATACATATTTCAGTGATTTTAATTGCATTCACAATGTTGTACTACCATCACCATCATCCATTACCAAAATATTTCCATCATTCCAAATAGGGATCCTATAAATGTTAAGCCTTAACTTCCTCTTTACTATCCCTATCCCGTTCCCTGGTAACATATTTTAACATCTTCCTTTATCAGTACATAATAACCATATTTGTCCCTTGACACTGTTTTTGACTTAAAGTCTCTTTAGGGTACCAGTTGCACGGTACCCTTTTACCCTCAAACCCACTTGTATCTTTGACTTTAGAGTGAGTCTCTTGTAGGCAGCACGTAGTTGGCCCATGTTTTTTCATCCATTCTCACTATCTCTGACTTTTGACTGGAGAGTTTAATCCATTTACATTTACAGTCACTGCTGATAATGCATGACTTTCTTCTGCCATTTTGCTATTTAGCATTTGTAAAACATACCTTTTGGTCCCTCACTTCTGTTAAAGCCTACTTTTAAATTTATTTGCCTTCTTGTGTTGTACCCTATTGAGGGTCTTCTCAATTCTATCAAGATATATTTTTCAACTGTTTTCTTTGGGCTTAACCTGGGATTAAAATTTAACAACCTAAATATATACAATTTGTATTTGGTTTGATACCAACTTAATTTCAATAATATGCACATATACTTTTTCTATACCCCTCTCTCCGCCGACAACTTTTTTGTACTTGTTATTATTTATATATTTGTACATTGTGTGTCCAAAAACCTAGATTTATCATTACTTTTTATGCATTTGTATTTTAGCACCTGTATGAAGTAAAAAGTGGAGAGAAGTAGAGTTACACTGCAACAAATACAATACAATAATACTGACATTTATAATTATCCAAATGGTTACCTTTAATGCAGGTCTCTTTTTTTTAATGCTGCTTTGAATCATTGTCTAGTGTCCTTTCATTTCAGTCTGAAGAACTCCCTTTAGCACTGTTATAGGGCAGGTTCAGTGGTGATGAACTCCCTAAGCTTTTGTTTATCTGGGAATGTCTTAATCTCCTCCTTATTTTTGAAAGATAGTCTTGTTGGATATAAAATTCTTGGATGAAAGTTGTTTTCCTTTACCACTTTAAGTATTTTAACCTGTCTTCTTGCTTCCATGGTTTCTGATGAGAAATCAGCACTCAATCTCATTAAGACCCCTTTGTATGTAACACATTATTTTTCTATTGCTGTTTTCAGAACTCTCTTCTTGTGCTTTGCACTTGATCATGTAATCAGTTTATGATGGGGTGTCTTTTTCTTCATGTTTATCCTGTTTGGTGTTCTCTGAACTTCATGGATGGGCAAATCCATGTCTTTTGTTAAGTTTGGGAAGTTCTCTATCATTCTTTCTTTAACTATTCCTTATGCCCCTTTCTTTCTTTCTTCTCCTTCTAGGATTCCCATAATGTGGATATTGGTGTGCTTGATGATGTCCCATAGCTATCTTTGGCTATTTTCACATTTAGTATTTCTTTTTATCTTTATTCTCCTAAGCCTGACTCATTTCAAGTGTCTTGCCTTCGAGTTCATTGATTCTTTCTTCTACCAGCTCCAATCTGCTCTTGAAATTCTCCTGAGAATTTTTCATTTTAGTTATTGTGGTCTTAAATTCCAGAAGTTCTGTGTAGTTCCTTTTTAAAAATTTCTATCTTTTTACTTAGACACTCATATTGTCCATTCATTGTTTTTCTGATACTGTTTAGTTCTTTCTCTGTACTTTACTTCATCTCCTTGAGTATTTTTAAGATCATTTTTAAAGGCTTAGTACAGCATGTCCATATTCTCACCTTCCTCATTGGTGTTTTCTGTATTTTTATCCTCTTCCTTTGGATAGGACATCGATTTCTGTTTATTTGTTTGCCTTATAATAATTTCTTTGTCTTCTTCTCTTTTGTTTTACACTGTAAATTTTAAAATTTTAATCTGAGATTTACTCCCTGGGATGTCTGTTTCTTGCTTTTATAACCAGCTGGTGATAAGTCAGAGATATTCTTGAGCTTCAGCCCTCCTATCAAAAGGTCTTCCCAAGGTGAATGCAGTGTGCAAAATTTTCCCTTTCTTTCTGGGCCTCTGCCTTGCACTTGGCTTTTCTTGTTGGTTGTTTTGGAGTTCCCATGTTTATAGGGGTGTGGTTGTCTCCTCTCTTTCCCAGGAGACAAACCTCCCTCTCCTGGGTGTTTGAAACTGGCAGGCCTTTGTCCCAATCTGTCTGCTTCTACAGTTTTTTACATTCCTTTCATTGTTTCATAATGCTTTTGCCTGGAATGCAAATTCTGTGAGGCAGGTCACTCCAGGGAGGACTATCCCAAATCAGTCTTTCCCAGTCAAAACAGTGCTAGTGACCTACAAAGGGATTGCAGAACAGCTCCAAAGTGACTTGTGGAGGGGATTAGGAAGGGTGCCAAAAGCTTCTCTGATGGTTCCTCCAAAGCTGCTTTTGTGGCCTGCTGAGTGAATGTAGCCCTTCAGCTAACTGTCTTCCACAGCCTTGAGGAAATGCTATGTCTTTAAATCTCTACCACCTCTGCCACTGTCTGGGCAAGTTGAAACAAAGCTGTCCATCTTAGGGCCAATTACAGGTGTCTGAAGAGTGAATGTCAAGGGTATAAAATGTGGATGTTTATTCATCTGGGCTCCTTAATTAGGACTGTTGGCTGAGAAGTGGGCAGTTAACATGGACTGTTAGTTGTGAAGAAAATAGTCAGACATATCTAGGACAGAAGTCATTAAGGGAAAGAATTGTAAGGTTGAGGAGATAGTGACCACCTTAAAATGTTGTAGATAGTCTAAAGAAGATGAGGAATAATATGTCTATAGACTTGACAAATAGGAAGACAGCATGAATTTATGATGAATCAGCTTATAAAAGGAAGATTTTATGGAAGAGGTGAGGATTATAATGAAGTATAGAAAGTCCTTAGTTCTTCCTTAGAAAGAGGTGAGATCATTCTGGAATAGCATAGGCATAAGCATAAATAGCTTAAGCAAAAATCCTGAGAAGCAAATTTGAAAGACTGAAATATGAAGATGAAGGAGATGGTGAAGGAGGAAATAAATTAAAATCTTACAATGATGTTAGCTAATGTAATATGACTATTTATGAATGTACATAATATTAATATTTATTTAATATTAGTAATGAAAAAATACTGTATTGAATTAATGTTATGGCTGTGAACCAAAATGACTGACTAAGCAGAATAAACATTTTATAAAATGTTACTTTCTAATATAGGCATTTCCCTTTAATATCACTGCCCTTCTTGCTCGTGATTCTAATGGAATGACTATGATCATTGAAGACGAATGTCATTCAAAATTATTCCAGCCTATTGTTACTTGCTTTTACCTCACTTTTGTAGGAAATGCCTTAAATAACTAAAATATAGTCTCATTTGGGACTGTCAAATCTCTTGTCATGGAAGAATAATTAAACCTTGGAATATGTCTTTTTGGAGAAGCACAATTTAAAACTCCCAAAGGAGCAATATTCTAAACAGTTTTCTGACATATTCCTGTTTACTGATCTCTGAAGCTTATCCAAATAATATCTAATGTTCCACACAATCTGGAATTGTGATCTTTTATTTTTTATTTCATTAAAATCATCAAACCTTCTTAATTTATTCTTGACAATTTTCCTTTCCTTAGCCAAAGCATTCTAAAAGACTGAATTTTGGAAAATATACAACCTTCAAAATGAAGAGGAAAATTGTTTTTCTTAGATTATTTTATATTTTTCCATTTCTTCATAGAATGAATGACTGAGCAATCCATTTTGACTAAAATTATCTTACCCTTTCTAAACTCTCAGATCCAGTTTCATGTGAAAAATTTTAAGGCTATAGCACATGGCCAGATATATGGGAGGCATAGCAAGACCTAAGGATTAGAGATCAAGGTCAGGGTTAGGTCTGTTGAGGTTACATGGTGACTAGTCAAATTGCCTGGATAGGCTTTGTGTTGTTTAAGTTCACATGTCACCTTGGCTAGATTACAGTGTCCAATTGTTTGGTCAAGAAAGTACTGTACTGATCGTTACTGTGAGGGTATTTCCTGGATTTAAATCATTAGTCAGTTGATAGAGTCTAAAACATCTACAATAACAAAAAAATTTGCCTTCAGCAATAAGAGATGTCTCATCTAATTAGCTGAAGACTTTAAAGGGAAAACTGATGATTTCAGCAAACAGAAAGAAGAATTTCTAATGCTACTTCAGTTAGCAAGCTTCTTATGGAGAATTCATTGAAACCTTCATCAGATTTCCCAACTTGTGGCCAGCCCTATGGAGTTTGGACTTGCCAATTTCCACGGTAACATGAGCCTATCTCAAAAATAAATCTTCTAATATTTACACACACACACACACACACACACATACACACACACATCCCAATCTCCTCAATCTTTGCACCCCATTGTCTCTCAACAGCCTACTCCCTTCTCATTTTTAGATTTCCCAGTGTACAGGCAGGAATTAGGCCTCATTAATACTTTTCTTTACACTTTATATCCTGTCGGTTCTGTTTCCTGGAGAACACTGATGAACACAGGCTTGGAATTTGGTTTTGCCCAGGCTAGACAGAATCTGGCAGAACATAATCAGATTATTTGTAAGTACAAAAAGAGCATAAAGGTAAATTGGGGGCAAGGAGAAATTACCTAAAAAGTACCTACAATTACCTAAAATGTAATTTCTCAAACTGATGCCTTATGATAGCCCTGGTAAGAGAAACTTATTACGGTGTTATTCTTTGTGAGGAAGTTTTAAGGTTCTTAATGCTTCTGTTCTGAAGGCTGCAGGCATTTCCAGGTGTTCCAAATTTAAAATGCAAGAAAGTTGCCCCATTTAGTTTATGGAAGTATTGTAGGATCCTGCCTTTTCTTGTTCTACAAATAAGCATGCATTTGGGGGGGGGGGGGAAGAAAGAGGAAGAGGAGGACCTCCATTTCCTTAAGTACTCTTAGAGCCATTTTCTCAATTGGAATGGATGGCAGAGATCACAAAGTGTGTCTTCTCAGATGGCAAGTCATAATTTTCTCTCTTTACAATTTGGAGTATAAAGGATGATTTCCTAAAGAAGAGGGATTTGAGTAAAAACTGTAGGATGTAGCACTTTGTTTTAGTAACTCCCTCCAATTATTAGTAGGCTCTGAAGTGCATCATCATCTCATGCCCTCCCTATGGATTAGGAGCATTGGTGTGGATGAATTATGGCCAAGTTCATTTATTGTGTCTAATGCTAAGAAGTAGGACAAAGAATTACAAGCTTGGACTTATGCCTGGTGAATCCTCTTAAGGATTTGGACCCTTATAATTGGCCATGATTTTGGCTTACCTCTTTAAGAAGACTACCTACTGTATTTTTGTGAAGAACTGATAGTAGGCTGCCTCCCTCTTGAGAAGGAATACCTCTTACAAGTCAGAAGAGGTCAGGTCGGCTTTTATCCTTGGAAGAGTCATTCCTCCTAGTTTAGGGTTGTTTGAACTTTGGTGAGATCTAGAAGGCCTGGAAGAATGAAGGTGAAGAGGCCTTCCCCCTTTGTAAGGTAAGCTTTTGGTTTCTTTGAAGAATAGGAAAAGGGAACCTAGTAGCTCTACATGGTTCAGCTCAGTTCAGCAGGAATGGCTGTGTGTAGGGGAATCCTGCATAGCATGTAGGAACAGAAGTTTTATGGCAATATATAGCATGACTTTGTAGGGAATGTCTCTGCATACATTTTCTGTATTATATGTGTTTGCACACAAATCTCCCTGCCTGTGAGCACTCATTGAATTTTTTGGTCAATTTCTTTTATCTGGGATGCATGAATTAATATTTCATGATGTTTCATTTTTAACTTTTTCTTGTTCCAATGAAACTTCAGACTCACTAAGCACTGTGAATATATGTAACCCTTTCTTGTATGCATCAGAGCACATAGATACAGTTAATTGATTAAGTTGAGGTAGATGATAAAAGACCAACACATGTAACAGTGACTATGTCCAGAAAACCTATGATTAGAGACTGAATGTTTTCATTACATCATCCCTACTAAAATCTTAAATAAATATCTATAATATATTTTTTTCTATTTGGTATAATTATTTGTCATTTATTTGGCTCAAATTATTTATCTCTGCCCTTTGCTAGTGCCTTCCCACCTTACTCTGAACTGGCCTGGTGACTGGCTTTGGCCAGTGAGACATGGAAAATGCTTGCACATTGAGTTTTTCTCTCTCTTGATGCTCTTTGTAATCGGGAAAGTCTCCTGCAGGCAAGTCTCCTGAAGGATGAGAGACCACATGAAGCAGAGACAAACCAATCCACCCGAGACTCTGCAGCCCAACCAGTCTGCCAACTGGCATGGGAGGGAGGCCATACTAGACCATTCACATTTCTGAGCTGAATCAGTGCAGAAGAGATGCTTAGTTTACATACAGTATCATGAAAAAAATACTAAATGCTTATTTTTTTAGCCCCTAAATTTTGGGATGGTTTCCAAGTCAGCAAACGTTAATTAATACACACTAATTTCTGAAATCACAACATGCAAAGGCAATGGCAATTCTTTTAAAAGTACCCCTGGTCAGCAGTTTTCTGGCTGCCCATCAGTTTTCAGGACAACAGTGATGGAGAATTGCATTAGTCAGCAGCAGAGAAGTTAGCTGTGTGTCTAAGCTCTGATTTGTGAAATATGGAAGAATCCTCCCCTTTGAAACACCTGCTCCAGACTAGAATTCTCCCATTACAGACTACCTCCAAGTGGTACTGTATTACATCCTCAGTTCCCCAGGATGATTTGGTGAGTTTATTTAGTCAATCATATGCTTCTTGAGAGAATGTGATACAGAGCAGTTATTTTGATAGAAGAAAAGAGAAGGCACTGATGATGGAACTTAAGCTCAGATATTGAAATCAAGGTTGGGGTTGGCCCTGGAACTACTGCATGACTTTGAGGTCAGGAATAGAACTTTTAGGGAAGCTTGAGGCATATTGAAAACTAAGTGGCTTTGTTTGGTAACAATTTTTAAAACTCAGTTTTGCTGAATTTTGGATGGCAAGGATCCATTTTCTGTAATTGCATGCAAACACATTATAAACTGACATCCATATGGGAATGGCTTGTGAAAGGATACACATTTATTCTTAGAACTCCTTAATTCTCCCAATGAAAAAGATGGCAAAGCATAAGGTGAAGAATCAAGAGGTCTGGGCTCTCAATCTTACTCTACCATTAACTAGATGAGTGCCTGAGGCAAGTTGCTTCCTTGACTTCAGCCCCAGTTTCCCATTAGTAAAGTGAAGCACTTGGTTGAACCTAGAAATGAACTTTTACCCCTCTCTTCCATTGCAACCTGCAGAAATGAAGCATGTTATCTAAGATGCTTAGGAATAGCACCAAAAAAGACCTGTATGAGCTTTGTGCTAGAGCGCAGTCCTCTGTGGAGTGATGCATTTCAATACAACATCCACAAGCCAAAGCCAGGTCAGTTAGACTTATGCAGAGATAAAGCTACAAGAAGCAGTATCAGACAGGCCATGGGTGCACTTCTTTTTGCAAATAAAAGATTCAATTCATAAAAATCTTGGAACATAAATAAGTATGGTTCTTCTCTATCTGGTGGAAATTTGTTCTTTTAATTCCCTGTGTCACTTCATTGGTGACTGCTATTGCTGGGGAATAATCCTTGCTTACCTGCACTGTCAGCATGGCAGCGATTTATATGCAATTAATCACGCAATTCCAATGATGTGAGAAGTATCTAATATAGTGTAAAGAAAGGTATTAATGAGGCTTGGTTCCTCCCTGTATGCTGGGAAATATATAAGGGGGAAGGGAGTGTAGTGTTGTGAAACAATGAGGTGCAAAGATTTAGGAGATCGGGATTCTCATCACATTAATGTGTGACCTAAGAGAATTCATTCTTTTGATATGTCAGTTTCCAAATCACTGTATTGGAAATCCCAATATCTGCTTCATATGGAGCCTGCAAGAAGGAAATGACAAAACATGAAATACAAATCTTAACCTAGATATTGACATGTTGCAGGTGATAAATATTAATGCTATAATATTAAATAGCCATGTAAAAGTTATATACATGTTCTAAAGCTTCCGAATAGAGAAAAGTAGGTGACACAGGAGGGTGCTTTTCCCATATCTAAGAAGGCAGTATCATTTGTGACTCAAAGTTCAGAGATATTATACTGTAATATATCTAGTTATATAGGTAGATATTTATAATTTCTATAGTTTTCTCTTTTAATGAACTATTTCATGTATAGTGAAAATTGCAGAACATATTGTGTGAAATACCATATGTTCACCATCCAATTTTGTTGTTTTGTAACATTTATCCCTCTTCAATTCTAAACCCTACTTTGCTCCCTCCCCAGAGGGTTCCACTATCCTGAATTTGTTTAGCCTCCCCATGACAGTTTTAAAACATTTACTAAAAGTGTGTGCATCTATAATAACATATAATTTTGTCTTGCACTAAAATTTATGCATTTGTATTATATTTTGTGTATAATATGTAACATTTTATTTTTCATTCATTATTTACTTTTGTGATTTATGTATTTTGATACATGCTTTAGTTTATTCTCTAGAGCTCTAAAATGTTATATCAAATGAATATACCACAAATTATTTACCCACATTTTTATGGATATTTAGATTACTTTCAATGTTTTTTCCCTGTTATCAATTAAACTATTGTGAATATGTTTGCAATTTCCCCGGTATGTATGAGTGTAGTTAGGTTATATACTTAGATACAGAATTGCCATAAATTTAAAAGATATTGGCAAATGTATTTCCTCAGTATGGTTTTGTGAAATTGGAATGATAAGTAATTTTACTAACCATCTTGATTTGTTTGAGATTCCTTTTTATCCAGGGGATTACAAAAAAGAAACAGGCTATCTGAAGCAGGCTGACATACCAATGATCCTTTGCAGTGCTGATAAAGACCCCTGCCCCTGCTCAGAAAGAAGAACTGTAACAAACAAATCAGGCTGACACCAGCAAAGTCTGCTGATCTTCACCAGATGGCCACAATCTTACACCAATATCCTGCTTGCTAATTAACGAACTGGGACCCAAGGACATCCTGCCCCAGGTAACACATGACCTCCTCGCAGCCTGTGTAGCTCACATCCTCCTTGCAGTTAATGTCTCCTTCATCTGTCCACATTCCTCCATACCCTCTCTTTGTCTCAAGCAGCCATATAAGCTGTTCGCTCAGCTAAGCCTTTTGAGCAGAAACTTCTTTTGGCACTGCTACATATTAATGCTACTTTAGCTCAATAAACTTATTCTACACCACATTTTTAAGTCTGTTTATTCTATTTTCAGCATAACAGTCTGGTGTCAGAAGTGGGATCTGAAGGCGGATGCTGAGATGATGCCTCTGACACCCCAGAGACAAGCGCGATACTTTCAGGGATCCTTTGTGTTCCATCCTTTCTGGGTTCATTGCCTGGCTCACTCAACTGGACCCTCTCAGTTCTCTGAACTCCCACCATGTTGTGGCTGAGGTCAAAATCCATTTGTTGAGCTAAATTCTGGTCAGGCCCTCTGTCACGGTTCCTGTTTTCAGCCATCAGGTAAGAGAATTCTCTTCCATTTCTCCATTGCTTCTCAATATGGAAAAAAGTCAGTCAGTCAACTCTGGGGGAGCATCTTTACAGAGGTTGGCCACTCATTTTATGTTTTCTAATTTGGGGCCTAATTCTTTTTATTTTCTACTTAAATGGGTAAAATTAATCTTGATGACCCCAAATTTACTTGGCCTCAATGGGGATGTTTTGATCATTCCAAACTTAATTATATTTGGGAAAAGGTGAGCTCATCAAAGTTCCAATAAGCTCTCTGAATGGGATACATTTAATAAATGACTTTCTGGTGAGGGTGTGAGCACATAGATCAATTAGAATCTACTAAAGAAACAATGAAAGACATTAAAACTGAAACTCATGATTTTGTAAAGGACATTAAAGCAGAACATCATGACCTTGTAGTAGATTTAAAGCAGAGACTCAAGAACTCTGTGAAAAGACTGAGAGTAAAATCTGTGGCTTGGAATCCATGCCTGAAACTCCTAAACTCATTTACCCTCTTTGCTTAACCCTGATCATCCTCCCCCTCCTTTTATTCCTTTTATCCTTGCCCCAATCCTGTTGGTCAGTTTCCCTTTAAAGTCAAATCCCACACTGTTTGGGATCAAGAAAATGAAACTAAAAATGTGCTCCCTTATACTTATGCACCATGGACTTAAAGTCAATTGGCAAGTTTCTCTAAGAGCCTTCCCAACCCAATGAAGACCCAACTAGCTTTTGCCAGCATTTTGAAATTCTTTGTCTCACATATAAGTCAGGCATCCCCAACTTTTTTCAATTAGCCTAGCTCACTCTTGGCCAAGGGCATGGTCTCCACTGGTTCACTATGGCATATCTGACATTCAATTCTACTTTAAATAACAATGGACTCCGAGGAGCATTGGGACATGGCTCAACATATCACAAAAATTTTATTAGACATTATCCCCACTGCCTTCCCTCAACCTGTTGGCCTTTCAAAGGTCCGTGCCTTAAAGCAAAAGGAAGGGGAATCTGTCTATGAATATTACTCATGATTCACTGAGGCTTATGATGCAAACTCAGAACTCAATTATAGCCATCCAGGAGCTATTATTAATTTTCACTCATTAATTACCCAGCTCATCTTTTAATCACCCTCAGAGCTGCCTTCCTCCTGTCCCCAAAACAGGAACCTGTCATTACCGCAACTTCCTGGGCATTGGAAAAACAAATGTCTCCATAAATATCACTGAGAAGGATTTTTCAAAAATCCACCCCCATCAGAAACCAGTCAAAGAACCCTGTTCTTCAACCTCACTTTTTCAGCATGAGGGTGCTCCAGGGAGATTAATATCTATGCAGCTACCACTATCCCAGCCACTCTTCCTCGGTCTCATTCTAATGACAATTTGTGGAAGCCCCCTTTCTGACCTCACTGACTCTGGGGCTACTCTGCCTGTACCAAACCCCACTTTATTGCCCCAAGAACCTCCCTGAAGTATCAAGCTCTATACTACAGTGGGGGTCTTTAACTGTCCCATTTTTTACCCCCTTTTCTAAACCCCTCCCATTCATACTTAGAGGCATTACTGGAACTCACCCCTTTCTCCTTTCTTCCCACTCTGATACCTGTCTCCTGGGGTGAGATTTCCTTTCCAGGTTTCATGCATCCATCGATTTTCAGACAAAGGGAAGGATTTCACTAACAGTTGCAGACTCATCCCAAACTCCATCCTGCCCCTTAATCTGAACACTTTCAGACTCCCTGGCCCTTCCTATCGACCCCCTTGCTTCTGTTTCCTCCATTCTATGGGCTACTGATTCCACAGACATTGGCCATGTCCTTAGTTCTCCCTCAATTATTATCCAAGTAAAGCCCTCTGTTTCCCTTCCTTGTCTTCTACAATACTCCCTAAGCCCAGCAGCAATCAAAGGAGCCAGACTTATAATTCAGAATTTACTTGCTAAAAGTCTTATCATTCCTTGCACCAGTCTGTAGAATAACCCCATCTTCCCTGTGTGAAAACCAAACAATTGTGAATGGTGACTTGTCCATGATTCCAGTACTTTAATGCTATTATTATACCTAAAACATTTGTTGTTCCCAATCCACATTCGCTCCTTAACCTAGTTCCCCCTGAGGCCAAATTCTTTACTTGCATAGATCTCTGCAGGACATTCTTCTCTGTAAAGGTTTCACTTGAGAGCCAATATATTTTTGCATTTACTTGGGGTAATACATTTACTTGGACTGTACTTCTCCAAGGATACAATGAATCCCCCTCTTATTCCTCCCAAGCACTGAAACTAGATCTTTGTGACATTTCTTTTTCTCAGTCAACTCTGTTTCAGTATGCTGATGATATACTCTGTTCCCCTTCTGCTGATTCCTGTATTCAAGATTCCCTAACACTCCTGCCCACTTTAGCCTCAAAAGGGCCAAACCTACTAAGGAAAAACTTCAGTTTCCCCAAACTTCTGTTAAGTTCCTTGGTCATATCGTCTCCTCTCAAGGATTCTCACTAGACCATTCTTATCTCAAAGCCATCCTTAATTTCCCCCAACCCACCAACAAATGACAACTCCACGTGTTTCTTGAACTTGCTGGATACTGCTATTTGTGGATCATCCCTTTTCCTCCATTGCCCTGCCCCTTTACAATCGCCTCAAAAACTCCCAACTTCAACCTCTCTTTGTCTCCAAACCTGACCATTCAGCTTTCCAGTCTCTGCAGAAAGTGCTGTGAAAAACCCTTCCCTAGAGCTTGCTAAGTATCCACTCCCTTTCCAACTTTTTGAAGATAAAAAAGGAGGGAATGCATTATGGTATAACCCAGAAACAGGCTGATCATTATAGCCAGACATTGGATGAAGTAACCCAAGGCTTTCCTTAATGCCTACATGCAGTCATTGCCCTGCAACTTTGGCTCAGGCAGTTTCTGCAGTAACCCTAGACTCAGCTCTAACAATTTTTGTGCCGCATACCTTGGAGACTCTGTTAAACAGCCACCATACCCAGCATTTCTCTGCAAGCCATCTGGCACACCTAGAGGCCTCCCTGTTAAGCAATGCTAACCATTTCAATCGAGTGCATTAGACTCTCAATCCTGCCACATTCCTCCCCAGCTCATCCACCAAAGATGACCCTTGCCCCCATAACTGCATCAGCCTTCTCAACTCAGTTCTCAGCCCAAGACCAGACCTCAGTGAGACCCCTCTAAAAGAGCCTGACTATTTCTGGTTTACAGGCAGATCGGAGGCTTCCTCAGCTCAACAGGCAGAACTCAGAGTTTGTGCTGGCCTGCTGCTTAGTGGAAGGTAAAGCAGTTACCATTTACACTGACAGTTGCTATGCCTTTGGAGTAGCCCACAACTTTGCATCTTCTGGAAATGCCAAGGTTTCCTTACATCCTTTTGTCAATCCAACAAAAACATGCTTTTGGTGAGTGAATTTCTCCAAAGTCTTTTGCTCCCCAAGTCAGTAGTGATAGTGAAAACTACAGGACATAGATGAGCTGATTCAGAAGAAGTCTGAGGAAATGCACTAGCAGACACTGCAGCTTATCAGGGTGTAAGTATGGAACACCTAGTAAACTACTGCAACCCTGTCAAGCCAGCCTGCCTTCCCCCTCCACACTGTGCCAATGGCCCTTCAATGGCCATCCTCAGATGATATTGTATAGGCCCAACAGACTATATTTGCCACAGATCTCAAAGATCTGGAGAGCCAAGGGGGACATAAAGATCCCCAGACTGGACTTTGGATTATTCACAACAATCTTCTCATCCTTCCAGATGTCTTCACTTGCCCAGTGATGACTTACCTTTGCACTAAAACTCATTGGGCTTCCAGTAAGCTTGAAAATCTTACAAGAAAGTATTTGTGGGGAAATATTAAATCTGCAGCTCAAGAAGCAGCTGCAAGCTGCAACCTCTGCCCTCAATTCAATCCAACTCGACCCTTTTGGCCTGTCCCCAGGAAGTTCCCACCATCTCAAGGATATTTCAAGATCTGACAGATGCCTAAGAAAGCCATAATGACCATGCCACCCACTTTACAGGGCAATCCCTTTCTAAACTTCTGTTTACTTCACCCATCCTCCAGTGCTTCCATTTGCCTTTCACCTGCAATCATCAGGACTAATTGCATGCATCAATAGCCTAATCAAAACACAGTTAGATAAACTTACTGAACAATTTTCTCTCTCATATTGGTTAAAATTCTTCCCCTAGTCCTCAAGAACTTACAGGGATGCCCTTTGAGCCCTCACCAACTTTTCCCTTATGAGATAGGTACTGGCAGACCCATGCTCTAATTTCCCTGGTCACAAACTGCTGAAGTTAGCATCTCATGGGCCACCTAGTGCCAAACACTCCTGCAAACTCTTTCTCAACTCTGTAAAATTGTTTCTGAATCTCTCTATACAGATATCCCCCATTTCTCCACCACCTGTAAGATTGGGAGATTGGCTGTATTGGAAACAGCATCTTTGGAAACATGGACTTGAGCCCCTGTAGGAAGGACTCTTTCAAGTCCTCCTTACCACTCTCATTGCCACAAAGCTTTGAGGAATTGACTCCTGGATTCATGGATCACATCTGAAACCAGTCCCATCACATGAGTGGACCACTGAAAACATCAGAGACCTGACCTGTGGCCCTGCCAGGTAAAGAAGCAATGGACATCTGAATCAGACTTCATTCCCAAGACTCCAGACATGGGACATGGGCTGAATATACTTAAAATTCCTTTGTCTCTTTTCTTAACTAATTAGTTAACTAATGCATAATTCCTCCTGAGAACAACAACACCCTTACTGGCCCCCTAGGGACCCTTATTGGCCCTGTTATCTTCTCTTCCCTGCAGTTAGCATCACTGTCCTTATCTGGATTGTGGTAAACATTATTCTCTCATACTTCATCTAGCCCCAACGTCTAACTAAAATGACCCCAAAACTACTCTTTTGCTTCCTTCTCTGTCTCCCCTACTCCACCTACAACTGGAAAACCAACCTTATCCTTAACATGTCTCAAATATTGCCTCTAGATTTAATCTCTCAAACTACTGGGTTTATCATAAGTAGCCCAATCCTTTATTTAAAGAATACCCCCATCTTTCTGGCACCAATCTTCCCCAATGGGATTCCCTCGTATGATCCAGTGATGAAACTGACCTCCCCAAAATGTCCCATTTCACCTTCCTTCAGAAGTCTCATTCCACCTCTTTCCCAACCAAACCCCCTCCCCCTGTTTCTTTATTTATGGCACAGAAGTTTTCATCCATACCACCAATTCAGAAGGTCAAACCATAGGCAATGCCCAACAACTCAATAAGGCTCCCTCAGGACCAGAATGTGCCACCTTAGCACTCTCAAACTGGTCCAAACCTTGCTCAACCATCCTCACCAAAGTCGACCCGACCTTCCTAAATGTTTCCAATTCCCTCAAAGACCAAAGACTCCTTTGTCTCCCCTCAGGTTCCACTTCCTATGTAATACCACTCGAGGACCTATAGCATTTCCTTACCTTCTTATTGACCCAGAGCATGGTGGACAATGCACAATTGTCTGTAATAGACCCCAACTTCCACTCTTATAACTTTACCTCTCCCACCCAAGATTAAAGTGCTATTTGTTTAATTCTTGCTGGAGTAGGGATTGGACTCAGACTTTTAGACCCCTGGGTAGGTTTTGGATAACAAGGACATGTCATCTGCAACCTCATTGCCACCCTTGAAGTGTAGCTCAAGCAACAGGGCAAGCCCTATAAAAACTACCTACCTTTCTCAATTACCTCACAACCATAACTATGGACAACCAGTTAGCTTTAGATTACCTACTGTCAGAAGAGGGAGGCATCCATGCAGTAGTCAACACATCCTGCTGTACTTGGATCAACACCACTGGAGAAGTCAAGACCAACATCCAGGAAATCATCAAACAAGCCAAATGGCTTCAGAGCATATACCAGCAACCCAGAGACATATGGAAATCACTTAAGGGGTTTCTGCCTAACACCTCTTGGTTGTAATCCCTAGTCTTGCTGCTAGTCATGCTAATCATCATCCTACTCCTCGGACCTGTTTTCATCCACATCATTACCAACTACATTGCACAATGCCTCAAAGCCACCAAACTCTTTCTCCTATCCCCTGTAGCTTTCGGGTATCAGTCTATAAAGCCCCAAACTAGCCATTCTTGGTCACTGGAGAGTCAAAGGATTCCCTTGACCAAAAGGAGGGAAAGTGAAATTGGAATGATAAATAATTTTACTAACCATCTTGATTTGCTTGAACTTTCATTTTATTCAAGGGATTACAAAGAAGAAACAGAAGCTAACTGAAGCAGGCTGACATACCAATAATCCTTTGCAGTGCTGATAAAGACTCCTGACCCTGCTCAAAAAAGAACTGTAGCAAACAAATCAGGCTGACACCAGCAAAGTCAGCTGATCTTCACTAGATGGCCACAATCTTACACAAATATCCTATTTGCTAATTAACAAACTGGGACCCAAGGACATACTGCCCCAGGAAACTCATATCCATCTTGCAGTTCATGTCTCCCTCATCCCTCTACATTCACCCACACCCTCCCTTTGTGTCTAGAAGCCATAATAAGCTGCTCCTTCAGTTCAGTCTCTTGAGCTGAAACCTATTTTTGGCACTGCTCTGCATTAATGCTATTTTAGCTCAATAAACTCACTCTACATCCCATTATTAAGTCTGTTTATTCTATTTTGAGCATAACAGTCTTATAAATTTGTTTTCCTACTAATAATGTATGAGAGTTACATTTTTTGCCACATTTTATCAAAAAAGTTGGTTTTATGAAACTTTTAAATTTTGACCAGTTATAATGGTGTGCTAAATTCATAGTTCACTGATTGCTAGCAGAGAGGGAACATCTTCCCATGTGTTTACTGGCTACTTCTTTCCTATTTCTGTTAGTTGCCTGTTCATAAAATTGGCCAATTTTTTCTATTGGCTTTTTATATTTTTCTGATGATTTGGAGAAAGTTTAATATCATGTAGAAAAATGTTTTAAGGTTTGTATGATTTGCAAATATCTACTCCCAACCTAGAGAATATTTTTTAAATTTATCATTGAATTGTTTTAGTGTGTAATTAGGTGAACCAAATTTTTAACATTTCAATAGAGCCAGAATTGTGGGAAAATAGTGGTAACAGTGGCTTAGTTTTGGAAATTCCTTGAATTTTCCCATAAAGACACACAGAGCAACTAGGATGGCAATGCAAACAAACAAACAAACAAACGAAAGTAAAATATTTTACCAACAAAGTCCTAAATACAGGAAGAGAGAAACAAAGCCAGTGATATCACAAGACTACCATTGTATGAATAGCTTATGAGAAAAAATCAATGAACGGCTGTGGGCGTTTAATGGCCCGGAATGCAAGCCTCAAAATCACCTAGAGGTACCCACTGGAAATACCAAAGATTAATGTGAGAATAGTAACAGAAACTGGGAGAAAGTTCTGCAGATTGCAAATTCAATAACAAAAGAAATTGAAAAAAAAAAAAAAAAAAAGAGAAAGTGAATAATATAGAGATGAAATAGTAAAAAAACTATTCATTGAAAAGATCAGTCAGATTAATATTAGACTAAGTTTGCTGATATTTTGTTTATAATTCCCATCTATATTTATAAAAGAAAAGAACTGTAATTATCATTATTGTTTTACTTTTTCTTATTCTGGTACCAAGGTCACCTCATTGAATTACATGGGGGTATATCTTCTCTTCTGGAACTCCTAGAAGAGTTTGAGATTAAAATGATATGTGCCTTCAGGGTTTGGTAGCATGACTCCAAAAACATCTGGGCCTAGTTTCTAAAAATTTGTATTTTGGTAGGTTTTATACTATTACTTTGACTTCCTTAATTTTTATAGCATAATTTATATTTCAATTTTTGTTTATGTTTATTAAGGTATTTTTCTATGAATTTGTCCACTATGTCCAAATTTTCAAATCTTTTCACTTAAAATTGTTGGATATAGCTTTACTTTTTCTAATCTTTGATGTATCTATATTCAAGTCCCATTTTCTCCCCAATATTATTTTTCTGTGGTCCCTTTGCTATCTTTCTCTATCTCTCTCAATCAATCTCATGAAATATTTTTCTACTTGGTAGTCTTTTCACAGAACCAACTTTTGGATTTTTTTGACTCTTTCAACTGAATCTTTTTATTTTTCCTATTTTTAAATCATCATTCTTTCAGTTCTTTATTTTTCCTCTTCTATATTTAAGTTTATTTGCTTTCCTTTTTCTAAGTAGTTGTTGGACCACTTCCTTGTTAACTTTCAACTTGTTTCTTCCCTAACAGAAGCATTTTGCTTATTTTTTATTACTTTATTCTTTCCACTGTTTTTGATATATACATTGTTTTCTAGTCTTTTAAGTGTTTCCACTGAAATTTTACCATAAGTATATTTAACTTATCAAAGTTTTAGTTAAGCAGAATTTGACCCCCTTTACAAACAATACAAAAACTTCAGAACATTTAATCTATGATTATTCCTCTCCTAACATACAACCTATTGCTGAACACTATTTCAGTTCTGGCATTTTCAGTTTATACCACAAATTAGGTGTGTTATTAAATTATATGAAAAGATACCTTTCACTTTACACGGATTTACCATTTTTATTGTTCTTTCTTTCATCTGAGATTCTCATCTATGTAAGATTATTTCTTAAAGTACATCTTTTAGAATTTTCATTATCAAATATTAGTAGCAAACTCCTTCAATTTTTGTTTCTCTCTAGTTTTTATTAGTTTGCCCACAATCTTGAAAGATACATTTTCTAATCTTTTCTAATTCTAATTTGTTATGTACAAATTTCCAGTCTGACAGTTAATTTTCTTTCAATGCTTTAAAGACAATATTCTACAGTCTTTTCACTGCTATCACTTCCATTGTTGATATGGTAACAGTCGATACTTCTTTTCATATTGCCTCTTCTCTGTTCTTTCTATCTATACTTGTGGTACTTCATTTAAACTTATGTTAGACTTACTGTTTTACCCTCTACATCCCTTCATATCTTATGTGATTTCCTATTATTTATTTCTCTTTGCCACATTTGGCATGAAATCCATCAAATCTATCTTGTAGTTCACTCACATTTTTTCCCTCCGACAATGTCAAATCAGCTTTTTAATAAATCATTGAATTTTTGGATTTCAACATTTATATTTTTCACTTCATATGGTGTATTTTATTTCTATTTAATCCAAATCTGTTTATTCTTTCCTGATCATTTCTCATTGCATTCTCATTGTTATAGCTTTATCTTGTATTTCTTCAAACATTTGAAACACAGCTATTTTAAAATTTTATCTGATGATCCCAATATCTGCCATGATTAAGGAGTCTTAGTATATTCTGCTAAATATCAGTAAGTGACTTGCCTTATGCTTTATTTATTAACCTTCCCTCTCTGAGGGATCTGGGAAACCTCATTGGTGTTATACCTGCTGCTATTACAATGAATAGTTCCCACATAGCAACATTACCACAGAAATCCAATCACAGGACAACCTAAACCACCTAACTATCTGCCCCAGATCTAGGTAATTCCTCTGCTGTTCTGACTCCCCTCTGCTTTGAACTTCTCCTCCTTCTGTGGCTTTAACTCCAAGATGGCCCATTTAAGTCTCCTCCATTATCACCAAGCTGATTTCTATCAGATCGCCCATACCAGGTTCCTTCATATTCTCATATTGGTTTCTGGCTGCTAACCATACCCCTTTCCACCCCATTTCCCAGAGGTACTCCCAGCCCAACTCACATTTGTTTTCCTTACATTCATGTGTGTGTGCATGTAAGTGTATGTGTGTGTATGTGTGTATTTGGGGAGTGCTCCTATAGAGAAAACACTTACTATTCAAAAGACCAACAATGTTCTAAATTGTGTGCCCATTTCAGGAGTTTATTTGAAATGAAAGGCTTCACTAAAGTCCCTGGTCATTTACAATACCAGCAGTATCCCTGAATATTATTTTTAAAGTAGGAATAATAAATATTTATTTCTGGGATAGAGGAAGCTTGGGTTCTTTACATAATGCTCCTGTTTCCTGAATAAACTTTTCTTATTAGTTCTAATATTTTAGCTATAAATTCTCGAATTGCATTCAGTGAATGTCGATTAAGTTTATTCCTTTTCAAAACTGATAAAAATTATTTTTTATCCTATTTGTTGGCTAGACGTGGCAATACAATGTGTCTTGTTTTTAAATGTAACTGGAAAATATCTAAAATTTCACCACTATTAAGTAAGATGCTAAGCAAGTTCTCTTGTATTTATAGTTTACTAAAAAAGTTAAATCATGAATGTGTTCTGAATAAAATAATTTTCTGGTACCTATTGACTTCATTTTTTTTCTTTAATGCATTAATTAAATGGTAAATTGCAGTATTTTAAAAAATATTTTACCATCCTTGCCTTCCAATGAAAAAAACAAATCTTATTGTTTTTGGAGTTTGTTTTGTTTCTTGTTTGTTCGCTTCACTACATTGTTATAACCAGCTTTTTTATATTTTTTGGAATTTTTGTGTATATGTCGAAAAGTAAAATTGATCTATAATTAACATTTTTTTCTTCTGTCCTTTTCTAGTTTGTTTATAAAATTTATCCTACAGTAAATTAATAAAGTACAGGGTATTCCCTCTTTTCTTGTTTCTGGAACTGGGATTATAAACACTTTGTATATGAGGTAGAAACATCTCTAAACTATTCTTTTATATATTGATGCTGATAGATTGCCTTTTCACAACTGATTCAATTTCTTTTACAGTTATAAGATTATATATATTTTTTCTTCTTGCCCAAAATTTGGTAGACTATATTTCACAGGAATTTTTACATTTTATTTTCAAATAAATAATATTCTTTGTTTTTTTAAACAATGTTATTCCATATCTAATGTTATTTATTTGTGCTTTATTCCTTGGCCAGTTTTGCTAGACGTTTCTCTCTTCCTTAGGTTTTTTCAAAGAAAACTTGCTTTTGATTTTATTGACTCTCACTTTTCTTCCTTTTTTATTTAAATTTTGTTGGTATTGGCTTTGATTTATTACTGCATTTTAGTTACCTTTATTTTGCAATTCTTCTTTTTAACATGTTTGGATACTTAACTCATTAAATTTTGGTATTTATTTTCCCAAATATAAACATTTTGGTTTATAATTTTTTTTATCCTTAATAGTGATTTTTTTCATTCTAAGAGCTTTGATATGCTTTATTTTTATTGCACCTGTTTTTAAATATTTTCTAATTTCTATTGTGATGTACTAATCTATTTTTTCCCAAAAGCATTTATGTTTTTAGAACAAAGCATCAGGCTATAATCAGTGATTTCTTTCTTTCTTTTTTTTTTTTTTTTTTAATCAATAGATGTTTGTTTATTGTGTTTTATCCCAATTTTGATGATGTAATTCAAGAAGATGGATGTTAAAAATTTGGCATGACACTGCTCACACAGAGCTTTGGTTTTCATTTAGGCTGAACTGATAATTAGGAAAATTTTACCTCAGAATGGAATAATTTAGGCATTCACCTATTGTCTCAAGAGTGAGAAGATGTATGCATGCTAAAGAGATGAAGAGAAATGATAAGAAAAACAGAACAGTGTAATGAAAAAGAAAAAACAAGAACTGGAAAGAAATCAGAGGAACTATTGTGCCCTCATATTGCCATCAATGATACAAGCCACGAGTGAACTTGAATGAGTTGTCTGAGCTCAATATTTCTCTTTTATACAATGAGGATTAGGGATTTAGTAACATCTTAGGTTACAGAGTTGATCATAATCACCCTACACAGACGATTATGATATTCTGGGAAAAACATATATTACCAAGCACATCTCAAACACCACACCGACTGACTAACCATCTTTTCTATGCAGATATAGAGTAAGCCCTGCTCTGCTTTAGGTACAGCAGGGCTGCCATCCCAGCTGAACTGTCAAATCTTCAAGAAAGGAACCATTCTTCATTGTGCCCATTCTTACCAACCAACAGGAAGAGGCTGAAGAAAGTATTCTCATTGTTTAATTCAATCTTATGGGTAAAATGCATTTCCTTTTTAGATTTTTTGAAAAGGACTTCATTTGAATAAAATGACACCTGTCAAGTTCCTTGATGGTTTCCTATTTCCTGATAAAATTACTGGCATAGAAAGCATACTAGGCTGGTCCTAAGCACTTTGTGTTATGAACAGTACAGCTATAATTAGTGACTTTTGACTGGTGTTAACAAATTCCAGAGGGCATCTCAAACTCTGGGGATGAGTTCTCCAGAATTTAATTAGTTCTATCCCTTTATTCTTTGTATAGCTATGCCGTCCCTAATATACCTTGTGCTTGCTTCAGGCATGGGTCAAAGCATGCAGCTGTCAATTATTTAATATTTATGACATTTTTTCAACATAGAAAGCGTGCGAAAAGCCTGTGGTATTGGAGGATATTGAGGCCACAGCATTTAGAAACAGATAGCCTAGTTCTTTGAATAACAATTTTGTAAAACTAAGGGACAAGGAAATTTTCCTCTTAAATCTCAAGATCTGTCTTCTCTCTTTGCTTGTAATATCGCGGTAGGGAGAAAGAAGTAAGTATCCTAAGTTTTATGTTCTATTCTCTTATTTCACTATATCAAATTTGCACATCACTGCAGGATTCAATTTTTTATCTTTAAAATAAAGAATTGCACTGGCTGATTTCTAAGGGTCCTCCAATTTTAAAATCCTAGGGTTTGATGATTTTTATGGCTATTATCATCAAATAATTTTTAATTATTCTTTTTTAAAATAGGTTACTGGGAGAAATTTTAATTTTTGCTTTATTATAATGTAAATATGTATGGAAAGAATGGAATTCTACAACTCTTTTACTATATAATTTCTGTGCCTTGAAGAGTTTGAAATAAATTTTCTTGGATATGCCAATGACACGTGATACATTTCGGAATGTATTCTGCAGATCTTGAAGTTATAGTACTTTGTTGCCATCCAGTCATTTTGGAGACCTGAAGCAGGAAATTTATTAGAATATTTGTTATTATAGCTTCTGAAAGTGCCTAAGTGTCTCTATTCCTACAGAAAATCTGTCTCCTTAAAACTGTTAGTCCATTTTTAAGCTAATGCTGAATATTCTAATGGCTTGGTTAGTGGTCATGCTCACTTAAGTTAAAGTCAACACTATTTAGAGAGTGATCCTTGATTTTACTTTTGGTTATCTTAGCAATTACACTGTTGAAGCAGAATGGAAGGGTAATGTAAATGGTATTTGTATATATGGCTGTGATAGTGAACTTCCTTTTCAGTTTGTACATTGCACTAAGGCCAGTTTTTATATAATGATAATGACTCCTACATATATGTAGGTATAACACAGGTTAGACTTTGCAGAGAGTATGGAAAGTCACAGGCTCTTACAAATAACATTTATTTAATACCACTTGATACTGAGAAATAAATCTAGCTATATATTATATAGAGATACAGATTTCTTGAGGTATAATTGACATACAATAAACTGCATACATTTAATGTGGGCAATTTAATCAGTTTGGGCATATATATATATATATATATATATATATGTATATATACAATGTGAAACCATCACCACAATCAAGAAAATGAATATAGAATCTCACCTTTAAAAATTAATTCATGGCCCTTTGTAATCACTCCCTCTTGTCCCTCCCAATTGCCTTCCCCAAACAACCACTGAGATGCTTTCTGTCACTATAAGTTAGTTGCACTTTCTAGAGTTTTCTATAAATTGAATCATACAGTATTCACTCTTTTATTGTTTGCCTGTTTTCATTCTGCATAATTATTTTGAGATTCATCCATGCTGTGCATATCAAGTTTGTTCTTTTTCTTGGCAGAGTAGTATTCCATTGTATTAACATTCTGTGATTCATTTATCTTTTTACCTGTTGAGTAATTGGATCATTTCCAGTTTTTGGCTATTACAGATAGAGCTGCTATGAACATTTGTGTACAAATCTTTAATTAGATATAAATTTCCCTTTTCCTTGGATAAATAACTATGGGTGTGAAAGGCAATTATTACTTCTAGTAGTTTCTTTTTTTTTTTGTAGATATCATGTTTTCCATAGAAAATCACCTCATCTGAAAATAAAGACTATTTTACTTCTTCCTTTATAATC
The DNA here is from genome assembly GCA_026826555.1 of Tolypeutes matacus. Taxonomy (NCBI): domain Eukaryota; kingdom Metazoa; phylum Chordata; class Mammalia; order Cingulata; family Chlamyphoridae; genus Tolypeutes; species Tolypeutes matacus. Next base: position 35,403,238 of record JAKSZT010054215.1, read on the forward strand.
TGGAATTAGTATATTTCTTTTCCTTGCCTGATTGTATTGTCTAGATCCTCCAGTAAAATGTTCAATTGAAGTAGTGAGAGTAGAAATCTCTATCTTATTTCTGATCTCAGCAGTAAAACATTCAGAATATCACTATTAAGTACTACAGTTTTTTGATAGGTGCCTTTCATCAGGTTAAGAAAATTCCTTTGTATTAATAGCTTATTGAGAATTTTTATCAGGATTAGATGTTGGACTTTTTTTCTGTAGCAACTGAGATGATCATTATTATCTTCCTCTTTTTAGTTAGCTAATATTGTGAACTACTTTGATTGACTTTCAAATGTTAAAACAGAAAAATTGAAGGGACTTCTGGGATGATGGCATTGGAGTAGGTAGGCAATGTTCTACTCTCTCACAAAAACAACAGAGGAAAAGCAAAAGCTATCTGAGAGAGCTGCTTTGGGGATCTGCAGACCAGGAGAGTGATGTGCATCAACCAGGAGGGAGAGGGACAGAGACACAAAGAGGCCAAACGAAAACCATGAGTTAATCGCTCCTGTGGCTGGGAATGGTACATATACCCCATGCTCAAGGCAAATAGCCTGGGTAAAACCCCTGGCTCACTGCAGCCAAACAAGATGGGAAAGAAGGTCTCCTCCCTGGGAGGAAGAGGGGTCTGACAGATGGCAGAGAGTGGTTTCTCTTCAAAGAGTTTGGCTAGCTGATCCCTCTTTGAATTTTGGCTGTAGCCAGCCCAGCAAGTGGAGGTTGAAAGATTCCTACCTGTGGAGGAGCTGAAGGGCAAATAAGTGTGAGACAGGCACCCAGCAAATTCAGAGAAAGAGGTGTAAGGGTAAGGAGAGTTAGGGCCAGCAGAGCAGAGGAAAAAAAAAAAAAAAAAAAAAAGATACCAGTCAGCACTGAAGCAGCCCCAGGGAGATGGAAGGGGACAGCTGATCAGGCAGGCTGTCACACCCACCTGCCCTGGGAGAGAGAGGAACTAGGTCAGTGAGGGGATAGGTGTACAGGCTCCTAACAGCCCCAGAGAAGGAAGCCAGGAGAGATAGGCAGCAAACTGTTAGAAGCCCAAATCACCTGAGGGAACAGAGGGTAGGGAGAGCCAGATAAGATTTCAGAAACCTACCTAACCTGAGGAGAGGGTGTAGCTCAGTGGAGGAATCCCTGTGGCACATATACTAGGTTCCTGGTTCAATCCCTCATACCTCCTAAGTGAAGGGATCCAGAGTGATCCAGTGGGTTGTTAGGCACCCAGCTGGCACCTCATGACAGGGAACTTATAGACTGAGTTCTTTTGTTTTGCTTTAATTTTTTTTATCTGTTATTTTATATTTTTTAAAATATTTTTTATACCTTTAAAAATTTCTTTATTTTATTGTCTAAAACCGGCTGCAGGGTGATTGATTGATAAGCACCTGCATCCTGAAACACTTCCTAGGAGTCTAAGAGGGAGCCTGTTTTTCCTGGATTTTTTTTTCCCTTTCTTTGTTTTTTTTTTCCTCTTACCCTTATGTTTTTCTCCTTAATTTCTTTATTACTTTACTTTCTTTCATTTATCCCTTTCCATCGCTTTTCTTTCATTCCACCTTCTCTTGTTTGGACTTCATTTTTCCCTCTTCTCTTCTAATCTTTCCAGTATTTTATTTTATTCTATTTTTTTTCTTGTTTTAATTTTCATTCCACCTTTTTTATTCTTATTCATTTGTATTTTTATGATTTTTCACTCTTATTACTTATTTTTTTCCTGGCTCTCAGATGGATCTTTTTTCTATCTTTTTATTATTATCATTACTATTATTCTTTTTCTTTTCTTCTCTTTTCCCTTTTTATGGTCTTAATATTTTTCCAAGGGAACACACATAGACAACAAGGATAGAGAATAAATGGAATCAAGTGTCAATGAGGAACCTTAACACAAAACAAAACAAAACCATACAGTAGGAAGAGAAGCTTACCATCTGAATAACCCCATCAAGATAAGCAGATGCCTAGACAGCAGCAAAAAATTACAAGCCATACTAAGAAACAGGAAGACGTGGCCCAGTTTAACTCCAAAACAGGAAGAGATGCAGAATGTGGAACAACTAATCAAGGATGCCCAAACAAATATCATAAATCAAATTAATGAAGTGAAGGAAGAGATAAAGGACAGTAAGACACTGGGGAATGTACTGAAGAAATTGTAAACATATATAAAAAGATAACAGATCTGATAGTGATGAATGGCACAATGCAAGAAATAAAATATATGCTGGAAGCACATAACAGCAAATTTGAACAGGCAGAGGAATTAGTGATGTCAAAGACAGTATATCTGAAATTACACAGATAGTAGAACAGACAGATAAAAAAAAAAATTCAGCAGGGACTCAAGAGAATTGAATGACAATAAAAAATGCACAAATATATGCATTATAAGCATCCCAGAGACAGAAGAAAAGGGAAAAGGGGCAAAAGGAGTGTTGGAGGAAATAATGGCTGAAAATTTCTCACCTCTCTTGAGGGACATGGATGTACATGTCCAGGAAGCACAGTGCATTCAAAAGAGTATAAATCATAATAGGCCTACTCTGAGACATATACTTAACAAATTGTCAATGCTCAAGACAAAGAGAGAATACTGAAAGAACAAGAGAAAAGAAATGCATCACATACAAGGGAAGCTCGATAAGATTAAGTGCTGATTTCATCTGAAACCATGGAGGCAAGAGTGCAGTGGTATGAAATAGTTAAGGTGCTAAAAGAAAAAACTGCCAGCCAAGAATTCTGTATCCAGCAAAGCTGGCATTCAAAAATGAGGGAGAGTTCAAAATATCCACAGATAAATAAAATTAAGAGAGTCTGTAAACAAGAAATCTGTTCTTCAAGAAATACTAAAGGGAGTTCTGCAAGTTGAAAGGAAAAAATAGGAGATGGGAGTTGGAGGAGAGTGTAGAAATGAATAGTATTAGTAAGAATAACTAAAAAGATAAAAAGAGAAACAAAAACAGAATATGACATATATAAACCTGAAGAAAATTAGCAAATGTAAGTACTGCTTTGACAGTAATAACATTGAATGTTAATGGATTAAACTCTCAAATCAAAAGACATAGATTGGCAGAATGGGTAAGAACATAAGACTCATGTATATGCTGTCTACAAGAAACTCACCTTAGACCCAGGGACACAAGGAGGTTGCGAGAGAATGGTTGGAAAACAATTTTACATGCAAACAATAACCAAAAAAGGGCAGGCCTATCAGACAAACTAGACTTTAAATGCAAAACTATTGTAAGAGACAAAGAAGGACACTATATCTTAATAAAAGGAGTAATCTATCAAGAAGAAAGAAAAAGCATAACTATTTATGCACCTAACTAAGGGGCCCCAAAGCACATGAGGCAAACATTGGAAAAACTAAGTGGAGAAATAGATGCCTTTACAATTGTAGTGGGAGACTTTAATACAACATTATCACCATTAGAAAGAAGGTCAATAAAGAAACAGAGACCTTGAATTTTATGTTACAGGATCTAGATCTAAAAGACATATACAAAACATTACACCCAAGCATAGCAGGATAAAATTCTTCTTCAGGACACATGGATCACTCTCCAGGATAGACCACATGATGGGTCACAGAACAACTCTCAACAAATTCAGAAAGACTGAAATTATACAAAGTAATTTCTCTGACCACAATGGAATGAAGTTGGAAATTAATAAGGAGCAGAGAGCGAGAATAGGCACAAAGATATGGAAGTTAAACAACACATTCTTAGACAGTCAGTGGGCCAAGGAGGAAACTGCAAAAGAAAAAGTAACTACCTTGAAATGAATGAAAATGAGAACACAATATATTAAAAATCTATGGGATGCAGCAAAACCAGTGCTGAGAAGGAAATCTCTAGCCATGAATGCCTATATTAAAAAAGAAGAAAGAGCTAAAATCAAAGACTTAACTGCACACCTGAGGAACTAGAAAAAGAACAACAAACTAATCTCAGAGCAAGCTGAAAGAAGAAAATAACAATGACTAGAGCAGAATTAAAGGAAATTGAGAATAAAAATCACTTGAAAAAAATGAACAAAACCAAAAACTGGTTCTTTGAGAAGGTTAATAAAATGAACAAACCATTAGCTAGACTAACAAGTAAAAAAGAGAGAAGATGGAAATACATAGAAAAAACAAGGGAAGGGATATCACCACTGATCCCAGAGAAATAAAAAGTATCATAAGTGGATACTTTGAAAAGTTGTATGCTAACAAGATGGATAACTTAGATGAAATGGACAAATTTCTAGAGACACAGAAGCAGCCTACTTTGATGAAAGAAATTGATGAACTCAACTGACCAATCACAATTAACAAGATTGAATGAGTCATCAAAAACCTCCCAACCATAAAGCCCAGGATCATATGGCTTCTTAGGTGAATTCTAAAAATCATTCCAGAAAGAATTAACACCAATCCTGCTTTTAAACGCTTCCAAAAAAATAGAATTGGAAAGAACATTGCCTAATTCATTCTATGATGCCAACATCACCCTAATACCAAGGCCACATAAATATGCCACAAGAAAAGAAAACAACAGACCAATCTCTCTAATGAACCTGGACACTAAAATTCTCAGCAAAATATTTGCTAATCATATTCCACAAGACATCAAACAATTATACACCAATGACTGAGTTGGTTTCATTCCTGGTATGCAAGGATGGTTCAACATAAGAAAATCAATCAATGTAATATAGCACATTAACAGATCGAAAGAAAAAAAAAAACAACTCATGATCATCTCTATTGATGCAGAAAAAGCATTTGGCAAAATATGGCATCCTTTCTTGATAAAAACACTTAAAAAGACAGGAATAGAAGGAAACTTCCTCAACATGATAAGGGTATAACATCATATTTAATGGTGAAATGCTAAAGGTTTTCCTTCTAAAATCTGGAAGAAGACAAGGATGCCCTCTGTCACTGCTCTTATTTAACACTGTGTTAGAAGTACTTGCTGAAGAACTTAGGCAAGAAAAAGCATCCAAATTGGAAAGGAAGAAGTAAAAATTTCACTATTTGCAAATGACATGATCCTATACATAGAAAGCCTTGAAAAATCTACAACAATGCTTCTAGAGCTGATAAACGAGTTCAGTAAAGTGGCAGGAAATAAGATCAATATGCAAAAATCAGTAGCATTACTGTACACCAATAATGAGAAATCTGAGGAAGAAATCATGAAAAAAATTCCATTTATACTAGCAACAAAAAGAATCAAATATCTAGGAATAAACTTAACTAAAGATGTAAAGGACTCATACACAGAAAAGCACACAACATTGTTAAAGGAAATCAAAGAAGATCTAAATAAATGTCAGAATGTTCCTTGTTCATGGATTGGAAAACAAACATTAAGATGTCTGTCCTACCCAAATTGATTTACAGATTTAATGCAATCCCAATAAAAATTACAACAGCATTTTTCACTGAATTGGAAAAACTAATTATGAAATTTATTTGGAAGGGCAAGGGGATTTGAATAGCTAAAAATATATTGAAAAGAAAAATGAAATTGGAAGAATCATGCTACCTGACTTTAAAGCATACTGCAAAGCTACAGTGGTCAAAACTATAAGGAATTAGCACAAGGATAAACATACTGACCAGTGGAACTGAATTAAGAATTCTTATATAGATCCTCACATATATGGTCAATTGATATTTGATAAGGCCACAAATCCCACTCAATTGGGACAGCATCACTTCTTCAACAAATGGTGCTGAGAGAAGTGGATATCCATATGCAAAACAATGAGAGAGGATCACCATCTCATGCCCTATAAAAAATTAACTCAAAATGGATCAAATATAAGAGCCAAGGCCATAAAGCTCCTAGAAGAAAATGTAGGGAAGCATCTACAAATTCTTGTAATGAGAAATGGCTTCACAAACTTTACACGCAAATCACAAGCAGCAAAAGAAAAAATAGAGAAGTGGGACCTCCTCAAAATTAAAAACTTTTGCACTTCAAAGGAGTTTGTTAGGAAAGTGAAACACGGCATCCTATTCAATGGGAGAAAATATTTGGTTGCCATTTAACGAATAAGGGCCTAATATCCAGCATATACAAAGAAATCCTACATCTTGAAAATAAAAAGACAAACAACCCATTTAAAAAATGAGCAAGAGATTTGAATGGACACTTTTCCAAATGGCTAAAAAGCAGAAGAAAAGATGCTCAACATCACTAGATATTAGGGAAAACCAAATGAAAACTACAATGAGATATCTTATACCTATTAGACTGGTGCCTATTTAAAAAACAAACAGAGGACTACAAGTGTTGGAGAAGATGTGGAAGAAAGGGAGCACTCATCCACTGTTGGTGGGAATGTGGAATGGTGCAGCCATTGTAGAGGATGGTTTGGCAGTTCTTCAGGAAGCTAATTATAGAACTGTCATATGATCCAGGAATCCCACCATAAAAATTGAAAGCAGGGCCAT
>JAKSZT010054215.1:35410124-35428650 GCA_026826555.1 Tolypeutes matacus
AAGGCAATCAGTAAAGGACAAATATTACATGGCTGTACTGATGGGGCCTAACTATATTGAGCAGACTCACAGAGCTAGAGTCTGGAAGGTTATCAGATTATAATGGATGGAGCATGGCCATTTTTAGGGCATTGAAATTGTTCTTCATGATCTTGCAATGATGGATACAGGACATTATGCATTATGTTATCAGATTTGTTAATGGCAATGCTTCAAGGTTATCAGATTATCAGGAAACAGAAAAGGAGTGGAGTGTGGTGAGTCAATGCTCAATATGGGCAAAACCTATGATAAGGTGGAAGGGGAGGTGGTTTGTCAGTGGATGGGGGTGATAGTAGTCCAGGGATGTAAGTAGGGTCGATGGTGAGGGAATATGAGGGTGAGCAGTGTGGGGGGTTGGGCTTGGCCACCCATGGAAATGGGGGGAAGATTGGAAGAAGAAACAGGTAAACTCAGGGGGTGTGTAGGTCTGTGGTTAAAACTACAATGGTGGGAACATTCTTTTAGCAAACACGGTAGGGAAGGGTTATTGGTGCAAGGCGTCGGGGTGGGGGAATATGTGGGAAAATGTGCACCCTGGGCAGGCTTCTATGGAATATGAAAGTGCTCATCTTGTCATAGGGTGTTATCACAGTGGGTGGAGACCCACACAAAAAACTAGAAAATATTAAACTCCCATGCTGGGGAGTCCTGGTATATTCAGAAATAGAGAGGCAAGAGTCTCCTGACAACATAGGCAGTACCTAGTAAAAGAAGATGGACCAATATGACAAGTACTCAATATTAATGCATGTAACTATGAACTTTATTCTTCAAAAATTGCAACTTAGTGGCTACCATGGGTTCTAAGCAGAGGGAGGGAAAAAATGGATGGATCATGGCCATTTTTAGGGAGTTGAAATTGTTCTTCATGATCTTGCAATGATGGATACAGGACATTTTTTTTTATGCATTATGTTAGAACTTATAAAAATGTATAGTACAGAATGTGAACCATAATATACATCACTGACCATAGTTAATGGCAATGCTTCAATATTTGTTCATCAATTGTAACAAATGTACCATGCTAATATAAGATGTAATTAGTAGGGGAAAATGAGATGGGTATGGGGTGGGGTATGTGAGACTCCACTATATTTTCTATATGACTTTTCTGTAATCTAAAGCTTCCTAGAAAATAAAGTGAAAAAAAAAAAAAAAAGAAGACACTATAGGAACATAAAGAAGAAATTGTCACTGGACATAAAAGATAACATCTTACAGGGATTATATTAGTCAAAGAGTTGCTGATGCAAAGTACCAGAAATCCGTTGGTTTTTATAAAGGGTATTTATTTGGGGTAGAAGCTTACAGTTACAAGTCCCTAAAGAATCCAACTCAAGGTACCATAAGAGATACTTTCTCACCCAAGTCAGTTGCCACGTGTTAAAGGAAGATGGCGGGCCTGGTCTCTCCTTTCTTTTTCTTCTTGAGGTTCTATGTGTCCAGCTTCTTCTTATCTCAGCTGTAGGCTGGCATAGGGTTTGTTTCTTTCCAGGCTTTCTCAGCTCAGCTGCTCTGTTCTTTTCAGCTGCAAACTGTCAGGTAAATGGCTCATCTCTGCAGGATAAACGTTCTCTCCTCTGCCATGTCTTTGGAGCTCTCTTACTTCCTGTGCCTTCTTCTGTGTGTCTTCTTGAGTGATTGTCAGTTTATATAGCCCAAAAAGGGGGTGGGGACTTAAACTGAGTTATACACTACTGACGTGGTCAAATCAAAGCCCTAAGCTTAACATAATTTAATCAAAGATATCTCAGCTGAACCTAATAAAATCAAAGGGTATCATGCCCAGAGGAACAGACCAGTTTACAAACATAATTTCTCTTTTCAGAATTCAAAAATAATCTCAAGCTGCCACAGGGATGAAAGATACAATGTAAACTTTTTAATATGCTATTTTTTTTTTATTTTCATTTTTTAATTTTGTATTATTTTATTTTTTACTTTAGCTTTGTTTTGGGAAGAAGTTTTGGATTGCAGAAGAGTCACAAGTATGGCAGGGGAGGATTACTGGTGGGGTGTCAGAGGTGAGGGCTTCACCTGGGATATGCCTCTACTGAATATGAATGTGTTCAACTGGTCATGGGGTGTTATCTCGGTGGGTGTTATCCCCATCCTGGGGAGTATTGCTAAGTTCTCTCATAAAGTGGAGGGAATCTCTAGAGTACATGGGCAGTGCCTAGCGAACAAGGACAGACCATCATGCCAAGCCCTTGTTATTGATGCTTGTACTTATGGACCTTGTTCTTGTGAGATTCAAACTTACCCTAGTAAAATAAAATATATTACCTAAGAGTTACCTACTGAAAGCCTCCTTGTTGCTTAAATGTGGCCTTTCTCTAAGCCAAACTCAGCATATTAACTCACTACCTTCCCCCAGTATGGGCCATGACACCCAGGGAAGAACATCCCTGGCACCAAGGGATTATTATGAAGTGCCAACTAGCAATGCATTTGGAAAAAGACCTTAATCAAAGGGGAAAAATATTAAATAGAAATGAATTTTTATAGCTAAAATATGTCAAAATGAGTCTGGAGAACATTCCAGATGTTATGATTATGCTCATCCTAGGAGGATCTCACTGACTGCTGCAGTAAACAGTGCCTCAAGCAGAAGTGCTGCTGAGGGATCTAGAGACATCTAGACACTATAGGTAGGGCAGACAACCCCAGGAATTTGGTACCCTGTCAGTGGGCCTTACTTTGGAAAATTTAATAACCTATCCTCCCAATGTATCAGAGTTATACTCGTTTATAATTTTCCTACACATGGTTTTTATCCCCCTCTTTTTGAACCTATAATTAGCACTATACCCATTAAATATGTGTCTCAGAGACTTAAATCTTTCATCTGGTCATATGCTCGTTAAGCCCTGGATCTCAGCAGATTTGCAGCCAATACCTACTCTACAGTTCATCAAACGCAGCCAGGACAACTAAGGATGATGATGGATGTATTAGTCAGCCAAAGGGGTGCTAATGCAAAATACCAGAAATCAGCTGGCTTTTATAAAGGGTATTTATTTGGGGTAGAAGCCCACAGTTACCAGGCCATAAAGCATAAGTAACTTCCCTCACCAAAGTCCATTGCCACATGTTGGGGCAAGATGGCTGCTGACACCTGCCAAGAGTTTAGGCTTCTTGGGCTCCTCTCTTCCTGGTTTCTCTCTGGACTTAGCTCCTCTGTTTCCTCCACAAGGCCAGCTGTAGACTATCAAGCAAATGGCTCATCTGTTTTCCAGGGGCCTTCTCTCCTTCCTCACAACCGAGCTCCCTTCCTCACGACCGAGCTCCTCTGTGTGGCTACTTCCTGGGGCTTCAGCTCAAAACTCAAAAACCCCAACTCTATCCTTTGCCATGTCTTTTATCTTTGAAACCCCACCCACCAAGGGGCGGGATTCAATGTCCCACTGACATGACCCAATCAACGCCTTAATCATAACTTAAATCATGCCCAGATGAACAGACCAGTTTACAAGGATAATCCAATATCTATTTTTGGAATTCATAACTATATCAAACTGCCAAACTGCTACAATGGACAACACCTATCCCCAAAAACAGAGTATCTACAGCTGCAAGCAAGACAGTTCCATTCATTTTCCCCATGGGATCTAAGCCCCCTCTCAATCAGAAACAGTGGGCATCACCATGCCCAAATTCTCAAGATTGAGGAATGAACACACATAAGAGAGGATTGCAACCATGGACTAAAGTAGACATTATTATTCTAGTAATGGAAGAACTTTTAAAGTTTATATAAAGGCAGTGGTCACCAGAAGTTCTGAGGGGAGGGAGGAAGAATAGGTGTAATATGGGGCATTATTGGACATTGGAATTGTTAGCATGACATTGCAATGATGGATACAAGCCATTATATGTTTTATCAAAACCTATAAAATTGTGTAGTAATATAAATTATAGACCATGGTTAGTAGCAATACTTCAATATGTGTTAATCAATTTTAACAAATGCACCAAACTAATGAAAGATGCTGTTAATGGAGAAAAATATGGGAGGGGGAGGGTATGAAATATATGGGAATCCCCTATATTTTCAATGTAACCTTTATGTAATCTAAAGCTTCCTTTAAAATAAATTAAAAAAATGTTAAACTAACCCTTTATTTCTTTTATAAATGCTACTTGGTCATGATATATTACCTTTTTAATATGTTGTTGGTTTTACTTAATAAAATATACTTTAATGCTTACAAATATTGAATTACTATAAACTTTGGATGCAATCATGAGCATCCTTTAAGAGCATAAGTGCATTAGCTGAAACTTGATGAAGTTTCTTAAGCATTCTATACATCAGTTTTCACACTTGTAAAATGGCAATAACAGTAATAACCTAGTTCTTTGTAGGGCATTGAATCTTGTGTCCCATTAAAGACATGTTCATGTCTTAATCCAGGTTCCTGTGGGTGTGAACCCATTTGTAAACAGGACCTTTGAAGTTAATATTAGTTAAATGGTGGACTCATTTGTGAATAGCATATTTAAAATCCTATTTAGATGAGGCTAAATTGAATCAGGGTAGGCCTTAATCCATATGACTGCAGTTCTATTAAGCTAAGGAAATTTGGATGAAGTCAGTTAGTAGAAGTCAGAAAAAGCCAGACAATGAAGCATATTATCATGTGATGGAGGTAGAGATACAAGCCAAGTAACCCCAGTGATTTCCAGCAAGCCAGCACCAGAACACTACAGACTTTGGGAGGAAGCATGGTTTTTTGAGACCCTGATTTTGGACTATCTTCCCTCCAAATTTGTGAGAAGATAAATTCCTGTTTCTTAAGCCAATTCATTCTGTGGTATTTGTCATAGCAGCCCTAGTAAACTAAGATACTATTTCATAAGGCTGTTGCTTGGACCAAGTAAAATAATGCAAGGCGAGTACAATGCAATTCTTAGTACATGACTTGTGCTAGACATGGTCAGATCACATCAATATATTTTGAAAGATTGTGGTAAATCCATACTGGTAATTTGTTGTCAATAGTCAACTGACAACAGTAGTAGTAGTTGTCAGTATGGTAGAACAATTTGGGCGAGAGCTTTAGAGTAATTATGGGACCAAGTTATTGAGCCAGATAGAGACATGAGAGCTAATGAGAGATTTGGAAGTTGATTTGGGGGCATTCTGGGTTGGAGTCAAACAAGGGGGAAGGGTTCTGCACTAATTCTGCAGATCGGTGCTAAGTCTCCCTAGAGGATATTTGTGTAGGCATGCATGAAGGAATTTTTATTCAAGAGATATAAAAGGGTCATCTAGGAAATAAAGGGCAGATTCCAATTTCAACCCTCCATCTAATCTCTCTGGATACAGTTTTTAACAAGGCTTGATGCTTAAAGAGCTTCAAATAGTTTTATTCCATGGACCATGGATCCCTATGGTAGGTTGAATTAAGTATCTCCACCAGAAATATATATATATATATATTTTTTTTTTCTTAATCTTAATCCATGCTTATGGGTATGACCCCATTGTAAATAGGAACTTTTGAATATGTTATTTTTAAAGTGTGGCCCAAGTGAAGGAGATTGGGCCTTAATTCTATTACTGGAGGTTTTATAGAAAGAAATCCACAGAGAGGAGTAGAATTTGGAAGCCAGTGAATTTCAGAAGATAAAGGAGAAGCCACAACCATGTACATTGCCATACAAAAGAAAAGCCAAGGACCCAAGATTGCAGGCAGCCAGCCCCATAAGGGCACAGTCTTCAGGGAGAAAACACCTCTCCCTTGCTGACACCTCGATTTTGAACTTCTCCTAGCCTTAAAACCGCGAGTCAATAAATTCCCACTATTTAAGCCAACCCATTGAATGATATTTGTTTTAGCAGCTGGTAAACTAAGACAACCCCTTTTTCAGGCTAGTGAAACTATAGACTCCTTCTCAGAATATTATTACTAAGTGCATAAATAAAATACATAGGATTATAAATGAAACCATTTTTAAGGTGAAATAATGTTCCATTACAGGCTCTGCTAGAGGAGGGAGAGGGAGTTGTGTCTGTGGATCCCAGACTGAGAAGCTGTAAGAGTAATGAGGAAGATGGAGATTAAGATAGAATGTTTATGGCTTCTTTCTCACTACAAGGGCAAAACAAAGAGTTGTGACAGAGACCATATGTCTTGCAAAGCCTAAAACACTTACTATCTAGCCATTTACAGAAAAAGGTTTGCCTTTGCCTGATCTAACTTGTTATATTTTTGTTTTATTCCCATATAACTATTTTATATATTGTATTTTTATTATTTGTTTCCTCCCACTAGCATATAAATCATTAGAGGACAGGGTTATTTTGTTTTTTTTTTTTTTGTTTGTTTGTTTTTTTGTCTGTTTTGTTCCCTGCTTAATTCTCAATGCCTAGAACGGTGTGTGGTATAGAGTATGTACTTACTAAACATTTGCAGATTGAATGAATATCTGCCATGTCACTTAATATGATATATGAAGCAGGTGAGATAAAACAGTCATTATCAGGAAGGGAAGAGATGGATCAACACCTAGAATGGATGAGAATGCCTTACTAAAGGAATTTTAATAGATGAGTGGTGCCCCCCATAATCAGGGAGGGGAAGGGGCAACAGAAAAACACCAAGGGATGAGGCTTTCAGGTTGCCAAGGTGGGAATTAGCAGGGCTTATTCAGGGAATAAAGAAAACAAACAAACAACAATAACAAAAACAGGGAAAATAATCAAAAGTTTACAATGAAAAGGCTAGGGAATACAGTTGGAAAATGTAAAGTTGAGGCCAGGTCATGCATAGCTACAAATGACAGGATGAGAAATTTGATCTGAGACCAACTTTTGAGTCTACTGACTTAGATCTGTTTGTTTACAAACCTGGGAAGAAATGGAGGAGGAAACGTTACAACTCAAATGAGAAGATGTCAATTTGCACTGTAGTTACTTGTGATTTGGAGCAATTCTAAACAAAAGCAGTAAATCGAAAGACCCATCCCCTTTATTTTCTTCCCTTCACTTTAAGAATACCAATTACCAGTGATTGAAAGAAAACATTTTCATTGTATTTCCCCAGACCTGATTGTGTTACAAGTCTGGAGACAATCTTCAGGGCTCCAGCTCGGACACATTTACGGATATTGAGTTTGGATTTTATGCCTTGTTTTGTGCCATTATGTGGCGGTTACTTTGACGTTTATTATACTGCTGGATGATACAAATTATAGATAGATAAATGCAATCAACGTTTTTTACTATTTGTTCAAATTGTGACTTGCCCTCAGTAGAAGAAAATGGCAATTTCTGATATTTTAGAAATTTGATGGAACACACAATTCAACTCATAAGACATTGAAGGAATTATATATATATGTTTTTGGCTTGCTTGAACTTTAAGCATTTGATTTAATATGCACTCACTGGTACCCACTGCTACCAGGTAGAAGAATTTTAAATAAAGGACATAATGTGTATGAATAAGCAGACAGCCAAATTCACAAAAATATTTAAAAATAGGAAAAATTTCTACTTGATGATAAAATCAAATTATGTGACTATGAAACAGAGCTTTATAACACAGATTGACATTAAATAAAAGTACATATTTTTATAATACTAAAGCATATTTTCTCAATGCGAGGGATATCGCCTTCCAAGGTGGTGAACTTTGCTCATGGAGTGGGAAAGAAATTAATGATATTACAATGTTTGTGGTCTTCCAAAGTGCTACTGTACAAAAAGAGATTTACAGCATATTTCTGTCATTGAAATTTCATAGGGGATGTGAGGGACTCTTAAGGAAAAAGGTATTAAAAAATCTCCTTAGGCAATTAAAAAAAAAAACAGGTTGAGAAACACTGTGTTAAAGAAATGGATGCTTGTCTGCCTATTGTCAGTCATCTTGATAATCCAATTTAACACTTCTTTCTAATATCTTCAAGGGATCTGAGCCTCCTGTGTTTTATGACCTTGTGAAAATTTATACTTAATATGTACCTTGGAATATTTAGATGCTGTGATCGATTTATGATGATCCGTAAGGTTTATATTTTTTCTCATCCCAAACTTCTTTTACTTTTTTTATTAACAACTTCTTTGTGGATTTGCTAATAAACTGTAAACCAGAATAATGTTGAATTTAAAATCATCTTACAAAGCATAATGTCAAGTGAAGAATTCATTTGTAGTATGAATACATGCATACAATCCTATTTTATTAGTATGTCTATATTTTTACTTGCCGGATTTTCTTGGACATACCTCAATAAACATGTCATCTAATTGCCTAAACTGAAATTTGATTTTAACACAACTGACACAAGTATTAAGAAAATCTTACATCTGTGAAGAAATCATTTAATAAATGTTAATATTTATCATTAATTTTCCTGCATTTATCACAGTTATAGTTTCAATTAGACAACTGTGGACTGCATTGTAAGGTGGTATAGCATAACCAGACCTGGATGTTCAGACATGTACTGTATTTGTGACTTGGAGCAAGTTCTTTAAACATTCTAAGCCTCCATTTTTTTTCATCAGTAAAATGGATAAAGTAATATCCATCACATAGGGGTGTTGTGAGAATCAAACAAGAAAGCACATTTAAAACCTTTAGTATAGAGGCTAACATATAGAAGCAAAATAAATAATAATGGTAATTGTGGTGGGGAGTAGAAATTTGTAAAGTAGAAATTTTTTAGATTTGTGTGTTTTTTAAACCTTTGTAATGTATGCTAAGGCAGATGTAAATCAAGAGAGAGAGATCAGAAGACTGTGAAAGATTTATTATTCTCACAGTTCCTCCAGGAAGAAGGCAGCAAACAGAGCATAACAATACAAGGTGTAGTAGCCAGCCAAAGGGTTGATGATGCAAAATACCAGAAATCTGTTGGCCTTTATAAAGGGTATTTATTTGGTGTAGAAGCTTATAGTTGCCAGGCCATAAAGTATAAGTTACTTCTTTCACCCAAGTCTATGGCCACGTTTTGGAGCAAGATGGCTGCCGACATCCACGAGGGTTCAGGCTTCCTGAGTTCCTCTCTTCCCAGGGCTTGCTTGTCTCTGGGCTCAGTGACTCTGCTAGCTCCACAAGGTCAGCTGTAGGCTATGAGGCTTTCTAGGCTTTGCCTTTCTCCACAAGACCAGCAGTAGACTATCAAGCAAGTGGCTCGTCTCTTTTCCCGGGGCCTTCTCTCTTTCCTCACGACCAAGATCCTTTGTGTGCTTACTTCCTCAGGCTCCAGCATTAAAACTTCAACTCTGTCCTTTGCCATGTCTTTTATCTCTGAGTTCCCACCCACCAAGGGGTGGGGACTCAACATCCCACTGACGTGGCCCAATCAAAGCCTTCATCATTATTTAATCAAGTGAAAGTAAAACCTCTGAATCCCATACACTCTAATATGCCCAGAGGAAAAGACCAGTTTACAAACATAATCCAATATCTCTTTTTGGATTTCATCAATAATATCTAACTGCTACACAAGGCAAACACTGGGGTCATTCACAATGCAGAGAAAGAGAGCAAGTGAGACTGAGAAGTGTCTTTATTGTGGTTTCTGTAGGAAGCATGCAACAGTGGCGCAGGGGTATGCCAGTGTGGGACTGGCTGGCTATATTTAAAAGTGGTGCCTCTGCAAGTTGGAGATTATTTATTTGTAAGCAAGTTAGGGTTGGAAATATTTAGGAGTAACAGAGGTAAAATTGGGCCATGGGCACCTGGGAATGTCTATAGATGCTAAAGTATCAATTTACAGAAGCTATAAAATGTAGTTAATACAATGTGGTCATGTTATTTCCATGTTCTACTTTCCATGGAAAATTATTATTCCAAAAGCCCAAGTGAATATGAGATTCTAGAATACTTGCAGCCTAAGGTATGATCAGTGGCTTTTAGATAATTGGTCCTTATGGGGAGCAAATGAAGCTAGAATGAGGCAGTTCAACTGGAAATTATAGGGAGAAATTTAACAGAAAGTGGTCATGATTGAAATAAAATAGAGACTCCATGCATGAGAAGAAAAAAAAGAGAGAGAGCAAAGAAGTGAAAATAGAGAACAGTTTTTTGTTTGTTTTAAACAAATTAATTTATTGATACATATTAATAGAGCATATAATTCATCTGAAATGTACAATCAATGGTATTTGGTATAATCACACAGTAGTGCGTTCATCACTTCAATCACTATTAGAACATTTTCATTATTTCAATAATAATAATAAACCAAAAAACAGACAAACAAACAAACAAGAAAATTCCCCACTTCTCAAACTCTATATACTTCCCTCACTGTACATAGCTGCTGTTTCTGGCTATTCTATCCAAAGTGTATAATCAATCGCTTTTAGCATATTTACAATGTTGTATATTCATCATCCCAAAATTTTTAGAACAATTTGATTACACAGAAAGAAAGACTCCACACCACTTAACATTCCTTCTTCAGATCTACATAACCACCAATCTCATTTCAATTTTATAAATTGATTTATATTTACATTTTAGATAAATGGAATCATACAATGTTGTATTCTGTGTCTGGTCTCCTTCACTTAGTATAATGTGTTTTTTTGTTGTCTGATATTAACATTGTGTAGTACTAACTTACATTTGTTTAGCTTTAAAGAAAAATGGTCTTATATAAGCAATTCTACCCATATTTATATTTCACATAATATATTTAGTTCATAACAGGGCAATCATACAATATTTGTCCTTTTGTGTCTGACTTGCTTCACTCCAGGGTGAATGTCCTCCAGGGTCATCCATGTTGTCATAAGATTCATGACTTCATTTCTTCTTACCACTGCATAATATTCCATCGTGTGTATACTCCAAAATTTGTTTATCCGTTCATCAGTTGAAGGACACCTGGGTTGTTTCCAACTTCTGGCTACTGTGAATAATCCTGCTATGAATATCGATGCGCAGATATCTATTCATGTCACTGCTCTCAGGACTTCTGGGTATATACCTAGCAATGGCATTGCTAGGTCCCATGCCAAGTCTATATTCAACTACCTTAGGAACTGACAAACAGTCCTCCACAGTGGCTATACCATTCTATATTCCCACCAACAGTAAATAAGCATTCCTATCTCTCCACATCCTCTCCAACATTTAGTTTTCCAACATTTTAATAGCAGCCAGTCTACTAGGTATGAAATGGTATCTCATTGTAGTTTTGATTTGCATTTCCCTAATTGCTAGTGATGTTGAATAATTTTTCATGTGTTTCTTCACCATTTGCACTTCTTTTTTGGACAGTTAACTTTTCAAGTCTTTTGCCATTTTTTAATGGGATATTTTGTCTTTTTATTGTTGAGTTGTATAATCCCTTCATATATCACAGATATTAAACACTTATCTGATATGTGATTGCCAAATATTTTCTCCCATTGAGTTGGCTGCTTTTTTACCCTTTTGACAAAGTCCTTTGAGGTTCAAAAGTGTTGAATTTTGAGGAGGTCCCATTTATCTACTTTTCCTTTTGTTGGTTGTGCTTTGGGCATAAGGTTTAAGAAACTACTACCTAACACAAGATCTTGAAGATGGTTTCCTTCATTTTCTTCTAGGATTTTTATGGTTGTTGTTTTTATATTTAAGTCCTTGACCAATCTGAGTTAATTTTGGTATAAGGTGTGAGACAGGGGACTTCTTTCTTTCTTTTGGATATGGCTATCCAGTTTTCCCAGCACCATTTGTTGAATAGACTGTTCTGCCTAGCTGGGTGGGCTTAACAGCCTTGTCAAAAATCACTTGACTGTAGATGTGAGGGTCAATTTCTGAGTTCTCGATTCAATTCCATTGGTCAATCTGTCTGTCCTTATGCAAGTACCATGTTGTTTTTACCACTGTAGCTAAGTAATATGCTTTAAAGTCAGGAAGTGAGAGTCCTCCAACTTTGTTCTTCTTTTTTAAGACATTTTTGGCTATTTGGGGTCCCCTTTCCTTCCAAATAAATTTGATTATTGGTTTTTTGATTTCTGTAAAAAAGGCTGTTGGGATTTTTATTGGGATTGCATTGAATGTGTAAATCAGTTTGGGTTGAATTGAAGACTAAATAATGATATTTAGTCTTCCAATCCATGGATACAGAATGTTCTTCCTTATTTAAGTCTTCTTCGGTTTCTTTTAGCAGTTTTCTAAATATAGGTCCTTTATGTCCTTGGTTAAGTTTATTCCAAAATATTTGACTGTTTTTGTCACTATTATAAATGGAATCTTTTTTCTGATTTCCTCTTCAGACTGCACATCAGTAGTGTATTGAAACACTATTGACTTTTGCATATTAATCTTGTATTCCGCCACTTTCCTGAACTCGTCTATTAATTCTAGTAGCTTTGTTGTGAACTTTTCAGGATTTTCTAGATATAGGATCATGACATCAGCGAATAATGAAAGTTTTACTTCATCCTTTCCTATCTGGGTGACTTTTATTTCTTTGTTTACCCTAATTGCTCTAGCTAGAACTTCTAGCCCAATATTGAATAATAATCGTGACAGTGGGCATCCCTGTCTTGTTCCTGATGTCAGCAGGAAAGCTTTCAGTCTTTCACAATTGAGTACAATGAGAACTGTAGGTTTTTCATATATCCACTTTACCATATTGAGAAAGCTTCCTTCTATTCCCATCTTTTGGAGTTTTTTGTTTTTTTTTTAATCAAGGAAGGGTGCTGTATTTTGTCAAATGTCTTTTCTGCATCAATTGAGAGGATCATGTGGTTCTTCTTCTTCAATTTATCAATGTGTTTTATTACACAAATTGATTGTCTTTTGTCAAATCACCCTTGCATACCTGGGCTAAACCCCACTTGATTATGGTGTATAATTCTTTTAACGGGCTTTTGGATTCTGTTTGCAAATATTTTGTTGAGGATTTTTGCCTCCATATTCATTAGAGATATTGGTCTGTAATTTTCTTTCTTTCTTTTTTTTTTTTGTAATATCTGTCTGGTTTTGGTGTTAGGGTGATGTTGGCTTCATGAATGAGTTTGGTAGTGTTGTTTCCTATGCAATTTTTGGAAGCACTTGAGCGATACTCAAAGTATTAGAGTATCTTTGAATGATTGGTAGAATTTATCTGTGAAGCCATCTGGTTGTGGGCTTTTCATGTTTGGGAGATTTTTGATGACAGTTTCAATCTCTTCACTTGTGACTGGTTTGTTGAGGTCTTCTATTTCTTTTAAAGTCAGTGTAGGTGGGTCCGTGTGTTTCTAGGAATTTGTCCATCTCGTCTACATTTTCTAGTTTTTTGGCATACAGTTGTTCATGATCTCTCTTATTTCTGTGAGGTCAGTTGTAATGTTCCCTCTCTCATTTCTGATTTTATTTATTTGTGTCTTCTCTCTTTTTTTCTTTGTCAGTCTAGCTACGGATTTGTCAATTTTGTTGATCTTCTCAGAAAACCAACTTTTGATTTTGTTGATTATCTCTATTGGTTTTTTTTGTTGTTGTTGTTCTGGATTTCATTTATTTCTGCTCTGATCTTAACTATTTCTTTCCTTTGGCTTGGTTTGGGATTAGTTTGCTGTACTTTTTCTAATTCTTCCAGGTGTGCAGTTAGATCATCAACTTTAGCTCTTTCTTCTTTTTTTTTAAAGATTTATTTATTCCCCACCCCCACCCCCCTCCGCTGCCCCACTTGCTGTCTGTGTCCATTGGCTGGGTGATCCTGTGTCTGTTTCCTGCCTTCTCTTCTCATTCTTCTCCTCCAGTCTTCACCGGGATTCGGTCCTAGGGACCTCCGATGTGGGAAAAGGCACTCTGCCACCTGGGCCACTGCAGTTCCTGGTTTCCGGTGCATCTTGTCTTGTCTCTCCCTTGCTGCATCATCATTTTTGCTGCGTGGCTCAGTGGGGCCTGGCTCACTGCACGCGTGAGCTTGCCTGCACACTTTCTATGTTTTTTTTTTATTTATTTTAATTTTACCAGGAGGTCCCTGGGAGTGAACCCGGGTCCCTCCATATGGCAGACGTACGTCCAAGCACTTGAGCCACATCTGCCCCCCTCTTCTTTTTTAATGTAAGCATTGAGGGCTATTAACTTCCCTCTCAGCACTGCCTTTGCAGTTTCCCATAGGTTTTGATATGTTGTGTCTTCATTTTCATTCGTCTCAAGATATTTGCTGAATTCTCTTGAAATTTCTTCTTTGACTCACTGATTAAGAGTGTGTTGGTTAATCTCCATATATTTATGAATTTTCCCTTTTTCCATTCACTATGGATTTCCAGCTTCATTCCATTATGATTGGAGAAGTGTTTTGTATAATTTCAATCTTTTTAAATTTATTGAGACTTGTCTTGTGACACAACATATGATCTATCTTGGAGAGGGAACCATGAGCACTTGAAAATAATGTATATCCTGCTGTTTTGGGATGCTGTGCTCTACAGATGTCTGTTTGGTCTAGTTAATTTATCATATTATTCAAACTGTCTCTTTATTTATCATCTTTCCAGATGTTCTATACAATACTGAAAGTGGTGTATTGAAGTCTCCAACTACTATTGTAGAGTCATCGATTTCTCCCTTCAGTTTTTCCATTGTATGCCTCATGTATCATGGGGCACTGAGGTTAGGTGCATACATTTTTAGAATAGCTATTTCTTTTTGTTGAATTGCCCCTTTAATGAATCTATAGTAACCTTCATCCCTTATAACAGTTTTGTACTTAAAATCTATTTTGTCCAATATTAGTATCACTATTCTAGCTCTTTTTTGGCTACTATTTGCATGGAATATCTTCTTCCAACCTTTCATTTTTAACCTGGTTGTGTCCTTATGTCTGAGGTGAGTCTCTTGTAGACAACATATAGATGATTTATTTTTATTTTTATCCCTTCTATCAATGTATGTCTTTTGATTGGGGAGTTTAAGCCATTAATGTTCAATATTATTACTGTAAAGACATTACTTATTTCATCCATTTTGACCTTTGACATTTTGTTGTCTTATCATACTACTATCTTTTTACCCTTTAATACACTCTTTCTAATAATCTCCATTTCTACACTTTTCTCCAAGTCTCTCACCCTTGTTTTTTGTTTTCAGGCTGTAGCACTTTGGTATCTCTTTTAATTCTCATCTTTTGGTAACTATTATATCAGTTTTTGTTTGTCTGTGAAGACTGATCTCCCCTTCATTTTTGAAGGAACAGCTTTGCCTGATACAGAATTCTTGGCTGGCAGTTTTTCTCTTTCAATATCTTAAATACATCATACCATTTTCTTGTCTCCTCCATGGTTTCTGATGAGAGGTAGGCACTTAATCTTATTGAGTTTCCCCTGTATGTGATGCTTTGCTTTTCTCTTGCTGCTTTCAAAATCTTTTCTTTAACACTGATATTTGTCATTTTGAATAGTAGGTGTCTTGGGGTAGTTCTATTCAGTGGGTTTATTCTGTTTGGGGTATGTTGTCCTTCTTGGATAGTCATATTTATGTTTTTCATAAGAGTAGGGAAGTTTCAGTCATGATTTCCTTAAATATTCTTTCTGCCCTTTTTCCATTTTCTTTTCCTTCTGGGAGACAGATAATGCATTTGTTTGTTTGTTTGTTTGTTTGCATTTCATGTTGTTATCAATTCCCTGAGACCCTGTTATATTTTTTCCATTCTCTTCTCTTTCTGTTCTGTCTTTTCCAGTTCAGATGTTATGTCTTCAAAATCACTAATTCTGTCTTCAAGCAATTCAAATCTGCTCTTATTTGCCGCTAATGTATTTTAAATCTCATCCATGGTGTCTTTCATTCCCAATAGATCTGTTACTTTTCTTTGCAGACTTTCAAATTGTTCTGTATGCTCACCCAGTGTGTTCTTAATATCATTTATCTCTTTATTCATATTTTCTTTAAATTCTTTGAAGTGATTTAGAAGAGTTGTGTGATTATCATTGATTAATTATCTTAAATCCTGACTCTCTTCAGGATATTTGGTTTGTTCCTTTGGCTGGACCATCTCTTCCTATTTCCTAGTATGGCTTGTAATTTTTTGCTGATGTCTAGGCATCTGAATATGTTGGTGAATTTACTCTGATGGCCAATTCCTCTCTCTTGCCTATCATTTTTTTTTCCACAGCTCTTCTTTGATATTTGGTTCAATTTATCCTAAGTCTTTATGATTACCCAGCTTAAGTTATCAAAATTGTGCCAGGGACTCACTACTATGGCACAGACTTTCTCCCAAGGATGGGGTAAAGAGCTCTAAAAGCAATTTTTGTCCATGTAGTTTCTAGACTGGCCAGCGGATGGTGCTTCTTGGCCAACTTTCCACAGAGGTGTATCTCTCTCAGTTTTCCTTTGTTTTTGTCTGGCCAGAGCTTAGATTCAAAGCAGGCTTTACTGGCCAAATTCACTGAAGAAAAGCCCTCCAACTCCTCCTCCCTTTTCCCTTGTAACAGCTTACATGGGGGAAGACAAACGCTACCCTCTCAATCAGCTGCAATGAGCCAGGGGTTTTACCACTACTGAATATCTCAGGGGTGGTGGAGGGGAGCCCTTCCTGGCTGCCGGGAGGTTTAGTAACTCAAAGTTTGTTGTTTTGGCTTCTTTGTCTCTCTGCCCCTCACCCTTCTGGGTATTGTGAAGCACTGTCCTGGTCTGCTGACCCCCAAAGCTGGTCCCTCAGGCTGCTTTTGGCTCTTTCTCCATTGTTTTTGTGAGAGAGCTGAGAGGGCTTCCCAATATACTCAGAATAAACCCAAACCCTTCACTTTGGCCTTAGAGTCCAGCAAGATCTTGCCTCTATTCACCTTTCTGACCTTGTACCACACTGAGCCCCCTCACCCTCTATACCTCCTCCAAGCTGATGACCCTTCCTTCTGACCAGCTGAGAATGCTGTTTTTTTAAGGGAAATAGTCCTAATTCAAAATTTAAAAAGGGAAAATATTTCCAATTGAGAAGGGATCCAATTATGACTGTGTGCATGGTTAGAGTTGAAAGTCATCTAATCTGTGTAGTGAAGAAACAGTTTTATCAGTTTAATGGTGGCTCATTAACATGTCTATTGATATGAAGGAAATACATGGCTCTGGATGGGGTGAGAAAGAAAACAATGGGGCTAGTTATTGCCATAACTATAAGTGTTTCATGAGGACCAAAATATACTCATGACAAAGGGTTGAAGGGTATGAAATAAGCAGACTTTACTAAATTGAAGTAAAATTAATAAAGAATTTACAACAGTGCACGGCACATATTGAGTGCTAAATAAGAGAGTATTAAATACAAAAAGAATATAAATATATTTACTTTGGTATAATGTACATGTAATGGTTAACAAAATGCACATTCACTGAAATGATGCTGATGCTGATTATGACAGAGATCAAACATCAGTGATTATTCATTACATGTTCATAAAAGGATTAAATGGGGCCACTTCCTTGAAACTCTAACTAACCATCCAAATTAAAAGTAATTGGCAACTCAAATCTCTTCCATTCATTTGTGCTGGGTAGTAAATATGTTGTGTGACCTCTGGCTTAACTTTTAATGCTCATAATAAAAAGTTATATTTAAACTGTTACATGCACTCAGAAAATAAGAAATTAATTATGAACACCCCATTGGATGCAGGGAGGGCTGAATGTCCACAGTATCCTTTAAAGCATCATTGAAACAATTTCCCTACTATGGATGAACATTTCTTTGAACTCATCTAAATGTGCTCAGTCACCAGAGAGTTTCTGCTTCATTAACTGTTTACATGGTGACCACAATAGAAAGGTTTTAGCCTGATGAGATGTCTTTCTCACAGGCTGCCTCAGGCAGCAGTTGTAGTAGGGCCATTTGACTCCTCTGATACATTGAGAAATGAGAAATATCACATTAGCATTCTTAATCTTGCCACATTAAGCACTGAAACGCCCCTTGTATTAACCTCCAAATAGCCTCTTAATACCACACCATAAGCTCTATTCCTGAAGTCTTCAGTTTCCACTCAGTTGGAATGAAAGACATATTTGTAGTAGTGTTTCCTGCTCATATTTCAAGGATCTTAATCTTAGATTTGCAAGCAGGTGCTCTAAAGTGTTCCACTCATTTTTAATGGCCCTATTCTTAGCATTATATATTACGATGTCAAGGAAACACACATATTCAAATTTCACCAGGCATCTTACCAAAAAGAATGGCTTCCCAAGCAACAAAGTGGTTTAAAAAAAGAAAAAAAATTATTTATTATTCAATATATGTCTGGGAGTAAAATCTCTGTAATAATATTAGATAAGTGGAATCATTCAGTGGGTGAATAATAAAAAAGTGTGTGTGACTATGGTATAATAATGCAATTTGACTTTTGTATAATACAGTGACTTTCAAGTATATCTTTGGGTATGATTTAATAAACCACTGATGTATGCAGATCAACATAGATTTTAAAAAGAACATGGGAATCCCAGTGGGTTCCGTGTAATATTTTAGGTAATCTAAGCACCTCTTAAAATATATGTATATATATATATATATATAACATTTTTGTAAGCAAAAAAAAAAAAAAAAAATT
>JAKSZT010054215.1:35428750-35663773 GCA_026826555.1 Tolypeutes matacus
GGGAGTCACTGTAACCAGGTTCTGGCCTCAAATTGGTTGGTAAACTCTTACATATTGTATAAATAACTTGACAGTTGGGAGCCTCAGTTTTTATATTTTTAAAATGAGGAAAATGGTTGACATACTCTCTGAGAACCCAACTCTAAGTTCTGTGGTGTTTTGTGATATTGTCTACTATTTCCATGTATAAAATGATTGAACGTCTAATGCCAGGGTTCTTAAGAGGGGGTCCATGACCGTGGATTAAAATTCAATAAATGTTATTCTTGTGGGGATATGTTAGTGCACGTGTGATATATTTATTAAATAATACAGTTATAGTGTTGACTTAGTAAGGGGTTCATGGTTTTCACCTGACTGGCAAAGGGATCCATGGAATAAAAATGATTAAGAACCCCTGGTTTAATTAATTAACTAAAAAAAATTCTATGAATTTTGTGCTTTTACATATTTATTTATTCATTTCACTTTCATCCTTCTCCAATACAAATTTAAATTGTTTCTTTCAATTATTCTCAATAATTATCCTCTAATTGACCTTATTTTTCTTCATCTTTCTCTCTTCCGGTCATATTGTACTCAACCATTGGAATCCTATTTCTAAATTATTATTTTTCAAATCCAGTCAATTATAGTTCCCTAAAACAAATAATAGATGCATGGTTTGGTATACTTAACCATCCTTCCTTCATGTACTAGGACCTGGGTTTTGAGATTTTTCCAGGAATGAAATAGATTTTGCTGATTCCTTCTATATTCTTTTTGGTGTGTCTTTGAACCAAAGGCAGTGGATTTTCAAGATGGATTCTGTATTTCTCAGCTTAGAGTTAACTTTAGCTGGGAAGTTGTATGGCAATATTTTCATGATGCAATGGAAAGGACACAGTGATCCCAGAGTCAGAATATTTGAATGTATGAGGTTCAGGCTCCTTACCAGTCTAAAGGGAATGAAAACATCTTCCATACTTATTTCACAGACTTTCCAAGGAAATCAGATACAGAGCTGGATATGTAAGTAACTAAAAACTGTAGAGGTTGTGAAATAAGAAGCACTCTTGTTTTAATAGCAGTAGTAATGTAAGTATTAATAGTTCTAGTAATTTTAATGTCATTATTAAGGATGAAAGGTATTCCTGGGACAATCATACCTCCAGGCTAAAATTGCAGAATTAAGCAAGCTTAAGGAAAGCATGGTGCATTATACATTGCACATGTTAAAAATGCATTATTAAAATAACTCCATGTTTACTTATACATGTCATGTAAAGTATCTGAAATCAGTCTAAGGTAATTCTATCCATCCTTTGGGATAACAGAAAATTCAGTTCTTACTCATCATATATTTCCATTCCTATGTAGTAATCAAGAAAGGGCTTGGCTCTGACCTCTGGGGCACTCTTCAACTACATAAGCCTTGCCTATCGAACTAACACATGAAAGTATAGCTATGTACAGGGTCTTTAGGCCATAGAACCGACTTCATCTTCTTTATATGAACCAAGACTGGGAAAGGATGAAATGAGAGAAAATACAAAATGTTTGGCACAGTTAATTTACATCCAACTGTTTTATTGTGGGTAATTTTTTCTTACCTTTTATAATATTGCATTTATATTTTGAAAGTGAGATAAATCTTCCCTTACAATCTGATTTGCCTTTTTTTTTTTTCTTTTAAAGGTGTAGTCTTTAACCTCTATGCCATCTTGCATTTTGGGGGACTTTAATAAAATATGAACCCGGGTTTCCAGAGAAATGTTTATAAAAATAAATTTCCATACCACTTCAGGGAATGCACAGAATCTCTAAAGCTCAACCATGTATCCCCTATGGGTTCAGAGTTCCTTTTCCAAAAGTACCAATATAATAGAAATGGCAGCAAAAATGTTGTCCAAACATGTTTTATAAAACATGCTTAAATAGGAAATTATAATTACTGATAGATCCTCCTCCAGAGTTTTCTAAATTTACCAAATGTGAATTTGAAAGTCTCCAGAAATATTTTATGTGTCCTAGATTTTTATTCTGCAAGTGGGCCAACCAAGGTAATCAGCAATCTAAATCTAACAGAGTCAGGGAAGCTCAATGGTATTTTTAAAAATATATATATTTTAAGCAAGGAAATCTTTATTTAAATAAAATCCTACAAAAGAACCCCAATATATGAAATGTTAAAAATTTAAACTATTTGAAGTGTCATGGGATATCTGTGGGTCCTTCCCCCATATTTTGTCCCCACTTCCCCATGCCAATCCCTAAAAGAGCTCTTCATGAACCCCTGGAATTAGCTAATGGATAAGGTGAATAAGGGGAGAGAGTATTTTAGGCAGAAGCAATGACAATCACAAAGGTAGTGAGAGACAGAAGTTGAATACTGCCTTAAAGATATTCTGCCAGGAATGGGCAGATAATAGATGACAGATTTTTAAATAGCACCTCCTTATATTCCTTGTATTCTTCATGAAAGTCTATGAGTAATACCTGCAAATAAGAAGATTCATTTTGGTATTTGAAGTAGAGAAGTTATTTGATAAGATTTACATTTTAGGAAGGTAAATTAGAGTGAGAGATAGACTGGGGGCAAAAAGATAGGAGACAATTTGAGTAATTTGGGAGAGAAATTGTTAGAGTCAGAATTAAGAAAATAGCACTGGGAGTGAAGAAAAGGTGATTTTAAGTAGGTAGAAGAATCTTCAGGATTGGGACCATATGGATATGGGTGTGGAACAATGGTCTTCATGTGTGGCACCGAAATAACGGAGGAGTTCCAGGATGTAGGGCCTAGTTCATCTTGCCCTGTCCTCTGAGTGTTCCATGTGCATAAAATGTCACTTTCCAGCTGGATGGTGACTTCCCCAGTTACAGTCAGTGCTTTATGAAGAGTTATCTAGACTTGGGATGGAAATGGGTTTATGCAAATTAGATTAACCAGCAGGACCATCTTTATCGCTAGCTTGAGAAGATGGCCATACCACAACTAGGTTTCAAGGGAAGAGCACTGTGGGTGTTTAGCAATGTCTGCCATAGCCATGGAAGGGAGAAATACCTCTGTGAATTTGCTTCACACCCTGCATATATATCTAAGTCATATTGCTTGCATGGAAGATTTGTTAGAAAAAGTGTTTATTTTTCACTAGCAAAGCCAGGGATGAGTTCCAAATTTGGTGAATTTAAAAAAGGCTGTTCATTCTTTTATTTATTCATTTATTTTATATGCCCATTTCATTTAGCAAAGATTTATTGAGTTACAATACATATGTATTCTTCTCAACATGGAAGGTAGAGAGGTAGATAAAACAAAGGAAAAGACATTGTCCTTTTCTTTCAGAAGGTTAAGGTTGAGAAATTGAAGCCAGTGGGCAGGAAATCATCAGAGCATAATATGTAGGCATACGATCTTGTGGCATCAAATCAACGCTTATGGCAATCAGTAGCATAGGAATAGGTATGGGATTGGCACTATGGAATTATCTACCTTTCATTTAGGTCAGGGAGGATTTGGATGAGTGGAGATAAGTGGTAGACTATGGCAGGCCATGATTACTTTACTCAATTCTTTATCTCTCTAGTCCCATATAGCAATACCCCTTCTCTGCCAGTGTGTCCCTCCATGCCCAGAGGGCCTTAGGGTTTGTGCATTACTCCTCATAGCACATGGTACCCTCTTACAGCTTTCAGATAAGTAAACGTCTCTTCTCAAGCAGTGCTCTTAGTTCTAGGTCTTGCCCTTACTTTTCATCCTCAGGTACCTAATATTGACAGGGGCACATCTGATTTCCTGAAGCCTTTAATGAAGCAACCATCCTTCCCCATTATGGAGTGCACCTTGCAATCATCAAAAGGAGGAAAAGCTATGTTAGTGACAGTGAAACATTTACCTCTCCACCAGAAAACCCAGGCATGCTTAGGGAGGACTATTGGAGGACCTTGTGGGAATGCAGAATGACAAATAGTTTGGTCTAAATCTCCAAAAACTTCTGGAAGGCATCTAGTTTCTAATTAAACATTTCTAAAAGAGAGAGCAATGCTTTCCAGATAACATACATGCTGCAACAGAGTCCCACAAAACCCTATGAAGTCCACATGTACTTAAAAATGAGTTACCTTCAGGAGACAATGGAGGATTCACCAAATGGCTTATGTGAATCCAGTATAAAGGAATAGACTACAAACAGTTCAGAATTTATTTTTTATACTTGTTCATCTCTAAATTTTTTCTAACTTACTTTTTGGATATTTCTACCTTAGGAAACTTTTTTTCCTAAAGTAGAAATATCTCAAGTCTGAGTTGGGATGAAAACAAAAAGGAAACAAGATTGAGTAAACTTTACTTTCATCTCCCTGATCAAATAGGCTGATCAAACAGGCACACAATAAATATTTACTGATCAAGAAACAAATAAATACATAGGATATTTATTCTATGAGGGCTAAAGGTACTTTTGTTGTCATTTAATAGAAGACAGGTTACTTTCATGTATTCTCTATCCGCTTCCTTCACTGAGTGGATATATGGTTTTCCACAATGGATGTATGCTAGAGGTTGCCTGCTGCATTCCCTACCGTGACATATCAAATATATATATTTTAGAATGCTCTGCCCCTTGAACCATGGCTTAAAAGCAGATAGTAATAAAGCAAGATTGTCATCGTCCATCATCATCATCATCATCACCATTAAAATCATCTTTGGGAATTATAGCATATACTTTGAGCCAATATTAGTTTGCATGTCATTAGCTGCCAACATTATGTTAGTATCTTAATTAGGAATCACTTAATTAAGCTAACAAGGTCAATGGAAATTCCTTTTTCTTAAGCTCTAAAGCACATTTACAATCATGGAATTTTTTCCCCTTCAGAATAAATTACTCCACTTTTAAACATTCATTAACTCCAACTTAACACTCCTATTCCAAACTGGCCTAAAGTACACATGGGAGTGCATACACACACGTACATGCACACATACTAAGAGGGCTGCTTGAGAAAGAGCTCCAGCTCTCTTTGGTTTTCTATGTACTGCCAGAGAGTTGAGCAGGTTCAGTGATAAATCACATGCAGTGTTTTGGTTTATTCTTCACTGCAATTTCCCCAAAACATTTTTGACAGCCATTTAATTTGCAGTGGGATATTTACATACTAACGTACACTTCAAGCAATTTATTTTTGAAAATGAAGTAGGAACAATAGACACAATACTTATTTCAGTTAATAACAAAAATTTACAGCAATTGTTGATGTATTAGGATATAGCTTTATTGTCTGCAGAAACATATGATTTTAAGAGGAAAAATGCCTTTCAAAATGCCAAGCATGGTACAAAATTGAGATAAACATCTCAAGAGAGCAAGGATGCAGCTATGCCTGGTCTTATGGGTGAGCTTGTTGCATGTGCCTTTCTGAAGAATTCTGTACCTTCCTGACTCTAGACTAGAGTATCCTTTTGGAGGTTGATATACCAGCAGTAGAATGGACTGTGCCTGGTAATTTTGCCTCCTATTCATGAAATTTCATAATTAGAATTAATTTAGCTATGTAATTTGGGTAAGAATGAAAATTTACCCTTGTCACTTCATGGTAAAGCTTCTTGTTTCCTATCCTCTGACACAGTCAGAGGATCCCTACTCATTTACCCTTTAGAAAGACCCTAATGAAATTGAGGGCAGACTGGATATTTATATTTGAGTGACAGGTTTGTTGGCAAGGACTATAAATTCTGATTACTTCATTCTGACTTTCCAATGTAGCTATCCTATAGTATTTAAATATTCCCTTAAAATAAAGACAAGGCATTGTTGCAACCACAGTGGGGATAAATCCATCAACAGACTTATCTGAGCGCTAACATATATAAGACACTATATTTGGTGTGAAAGAGATTTCAAATATTGATTTCAAGCATCAGTGACCTCTCCAATAAGACATGGGATAAATAATAATAATTTAAATTATGAACATGTTAAATTTCAGAACAAGACAGCGTTAGGAAAAAATGTCTCCAATGAGTAAAGGAGGATTAGTAAATGTGTGTCTTAACCCTAAAGTGGTTCAGAAATGAAGAGAAGGGGAAAGTCAGTCTGGGTTGGAATAAAGGAGGAGGAGTGCTTAAGAAAGAAGAAAGCTTTTGCGGGCAAACAAGGAGGTAAGATTTAGAATCACGAAGAGGAGGGAGCATGGACTTTCATAAAGTGAAAATCTTTATGGAAAACAAAGAATAGAGCATTTTTTTTAGGAGAGAAGTGTTTGCATTGATATACGTGGAAATAAAATTGGTTAAGTATAAAGGACGAGGATGAAGGAATTTAAATGTCAGAGAGATTTTTAAAAGATTGATTTATCTAGTTTAAAAGTTATTTGTTTTGAATTTCTCTTCTTGCAGAGAAGTTGCATAATTTTAAATTTAATTTTAAGAAGACAAGATTTCATTCATTTGTTTGTTTATCCACTCATCAAATTTAAGCAGTGTTCTCTAGAGACTGAGGATCTAGCATTGAACCAAAACGGAGGGAAAACCCTGCTTATATGGAATTTACATTCTGGTGAGAAGAAACAAACAATAAGATAAATAAGTGAAATACATAGCATGTTAGATATGGTTATATATGAATAAAAATAGCATTAACTGGGAGAAATTATATGAAGTATTGAGAGCATTGAAAGATTTGAGAAACCAGGAAAGGCTTCACTGATAAGGTGACTATTGAGTGAAGATGTACAGGAAGTGAGGGGGTTATCCAGCAAATATCTGGGTGCAAAAAGAACATGTCAAGTAGAGAAAAGAGTGAGTACAAGGCTCCCAGGGCAGGAGCAGTCCAGCTGGCCAGAGCTTTTGGAATAGCATGAGCAAGGGGAAGAGTAATAAAGGCCAGGTCAGAGAGGGAATGAGGGTCACCTCATGGATGGGGTTGTGGCCCTTGCAAAGTCACTGGCTTTTACTCAGAGGGAGCTGAGACGCCCCTGTAGGGCCGTGAGTGGTAGTCTGATGTTATCTGACTCACAATGGGATGTGTAATGCATATTCATATGGCCATTGGACGCATTTAAAGAAAACAGGAGATTCTAAAATTGAAGTGGATGACCTAGACAGGTGCAGGAATCCACAGACTCTTAAAAATTCCTTATAAATCCCACCCTGCCCATTTCATGATATTCCTACCTTCGCCCCTTTAAAATACAAGCTGGGAACTCCACCTCAGGTAGAGTTCTCCAGTATTGTTGGATCACAGCTTGCTCTTCTTATCTTCTGCTTTTTCTTCTTATCTCTTGTGATTCTCAAACCATAGTCCCATTCCATAGTCACCTCCAAAGCTCATATCTTAGACAAAGTCTTATTTGGGCTGCCCACACACACACCACAACTTTCCCCTTGGACACCATTCAATGTTCTTATTCTGGTGATTCAGTAGCTCTCCCACTTGGCACATTTCCCACTTGGCCTACCTGACCACAAAAGGATGGATCTATCAAATTTAGCATATGGCTAATATTCTACATGCACAAATCGATACTTATGGTGAATTTTCCAATACACATATCAAGTTTTGCTTCTTTGAGTCTGCCATTGATAATGCTGGCCTAGGCGGACATAATGGGTTCATAGTCCATGATATTAGATTCTCAAAGGAACTCTACCTAAAAGTTCCTTGCAGCAGGACATTCAATATTCACTATGGAACTGATTCTGGGTAGATTGTCATTGACTTGGAGATTGGGAATCTGAGCGCTGAAATCATAATCTTCATTCTCCTTATGAACACTGTCATTGCCGTGACCTTTGAAGCTAATATTTATTGAGTGCTTGCTGGGTACCAGGAATGGAGCCAAGAATAGTACATGGGATATCTCATTTAATCTTCACAGCTTCCTGAGAGAT
Source organism: Tolypeutes matacus (assembly GCA_026826555.1). Lineage (NCBI taxonomy): Eukaryota > Metazoa > Chordata > Mammalia > Cingulata > Chlamyphoridae > Tolypeutes > Tolypeutes matacus. The sequence goes on from JAKSZT010054215.1 coordinate 35,436,624, forward strand.
AATTGCTATTATTAACCCCATTTTTCAGATGAAAAACTGAGCAGAGGTAGGCTAGGTTACTTGCCCCAAATCAAACAATCTGTAAATGACAAAGCTGGAATTTGACTCCAAATGTCTGACTTTGAATATTTTGTTTAAGAATATCTCTAGCTGTGCATTTTGGCCACAAGAGTGAAATTGGGGTAAGGGTTTCCCACAGGGACAAAAATGTAAACATTTTTCCTTAAGTAAAATGAAAGTGAATGAGAGTGGTACTATTTCTGAAATGTTTATCAGTAGCCATAAGGATAGGAAAAACGAGAATAACAACATATATGTATATAAATACACAATATACATATGGCTGTAATAAAGAAAATTCATCCAACACACTTCAGTACCTTTCAAATTTTGTGTTAAAATGTTGGCAGTGTTATTGATTTGTGCCTTGTAGATTTTGAAACAAATTGTGCCATATAATACATAGTATTTACACATGAAGGAAGGCATTGGCCAACTGTCCAAATATGCAGAGAACAGAGGAAATGATGTGAGTTTATTTGGCGATGCCTATCATCAAGCTTACATTTCAAGCCATCATAAAGCTGCAGAATACATTATAAACAGATTTGTTATAATTTAATAGTGTTTTTTTCCCTCCTGGAACAAGAGAACATAAATGTGAGCAATAACATTTTAGGATATGTAATAGTTCAGTATGTGCTTTCCTTGGCATTTTGATGAATAAAAGAAAAGATGAGAACAAAATTTTTCATCCCAGCAAATGAATTTGGATTACTACAATATAAAAGGTGATCATACAAGGCCATTAAACACAGTAAAGGCAGCATATATTAGCAGGAATACTAATGCTAAGAAAAGTCTTATAGGGCACTGGAAAGAGGGCTCAACTGCAATCAGGAGGCCCAATGGCTCTTTCACAGATGAGCTACAATACAAGAATTTTCTTCAGTTATCAGTTTCTTCATCTTTATAATGATTAATTAATACTGAAATAATCTCTAAGATCCTTTCTAGCCCTAGCATTCTGCTATTTGGATTTGGATTAGAATAAAATCCCCTTGGGAACAAAATTTATCTATGAAAATAACTTATAGTAGTAGCTAATATGTTGTTTAATGTGGGCTGTAGGGTTATATTCATTTTTTAAAAGTTGCAACAGCAATATAGTGAAAAGAACAGTGGCTCTGGAGTCACACTCCGGTTTTCATCCCAACTCTACCGCATAGAAGCTGTGGATATGCTACTTAAATCTCTGACATAAAAGGCTCAATATACCATTCGATGGTTGAAGTTATAAGACCTATTTCAAACAGTTGAGATAAGCATTAAATAAATTGTTCTGGAAGGACTTCAGAACTTATGAACTGACTAACTTGTAAAAGGGACTCACAGTCCTTTATAGGGACTCTCAGACATTTTACATAAAAATATCTTGAGGAAGGGTATGGTATCTGTCATATTCATCACAAATTCCTAGCATACAGCACAGTGCCTGGCTCAGACTAGGAGCTCAATCAATAGCTTTTACCACTGACTAAACAAACAAATGAATTTTTGACTTATCGGAATTACAGGGCCTTCTTATGATATCTCAAATACCTTTTAGCAGGTTGTATATCCATGTGCACTTTGTGCTATTCTTGAATGGATTATAGACATCTCCTGATCTTTGATATCCTAGAAAATGAAAACTGGAATCCTTACAAATCTTCCTAGAGCAGATCTTCTCTTATCTGAAGGTTAATAAGAAATATGTTGACAGATTTAGTGGCAAAAACATGAGCTTTGTGTCTTGTCCTTTTGGTGCAATTCCCAGATTTTAACCTCTCTTGAAGCTTCAGGTAGATATAGAAATGGTCTTGCAAAGCTATTTAGTGAATTAAAGTCTATTGACTGTAAATTAACTAATACAGTGATTAGTTCATAATAGGCATTTGATATTTAGTCCATTTTCCTCCATGCTACAATCTCCCATCATCAATGAAAAGGAAGCTGGACTAAATGATCAAAAAATTGAAAAGTGCCACATCTAAAGATAAATATGAGATCATCACTGTTTATGCCTCTAATTTATCCACTCTTACTCCCTTAGAGAGAGAGAGAGACACAGAGAGAGAGAAGGGGATTATTATTATACTGCTGGGATTATAAGAAACTGTAATTTTATCTAAGATAAAAATGCATATATGTGGTGGTAGAAAAGTAACATACCCATAACATCTAGAGTATATTTCCCAAGGGAATGCATCAAGTTGATCATGAGATGCGGTTGTATGTAAAGGAAGATCAGATGCCTAAAATTTGAATTCCTTTTGGATTTATTGGATTTTGTGATGATTCCAATATGAAAATAAGAATAATTAGTTTTTGACATGTAAGAAATACAGGGATACAAAATGCCTGATTCAAAATGTCCATAATCTTGTCCAAGAGGCAGCAAATTTTTTCTGTAAAGGGCCAGATAGTAAATATTTTAGGACCTTCAGGCCATATGGTCTCTGTCTCAAATACTCAAATTTGCCATTAAAGCATGAAAGCAGCCACAGATACTACAAAAACAAATGGGTATGGCTGTGTTCCAATAAAACTTTATAAAAACTAGTCAATAGGCCAGGGTTTGCTATGCCTCAGCTAGTCAATTGGATAAATAGATTTCCCATAATTAATTATGAAACTCTTGTTATGTGCCCAGCTCTACATGACCTCCTTTGTATGACTGAACTGAATAAAGTAGGTACAGATCTCAATGGCACATCAGTAATATTGTACCATTAATAAAATTATGAGTAGGTACCTAAGGTTTCCAAGTTTGCATTATTGCCTATTCCTAGAGATGTAATTTTTATTCCCTTCTGCCATGTCCCCTCTTCCAGTCACTTAGAGTAACCATGCCCTTTCTTATTATCTGGTGATTAATTTGGTTAAACAAATACTTATTAAGTATTTTTCTCAGACACTTCATTCGAAGTAAGTTACCAACGACTGGCAACAATTTCCCAAGTTCTCATTTTAAAAGAAACAAAAAATTAAGGTATAGAAATTAATCCATAAGAGTGGTAAAACAGATACCAATGAATAGCTTATATAGATTGTTTTCATGCTTAAAGAAAGATATCCTTAAAATAATTTGTACAGAGAGATGACTTTTTTTTTTTTAATCTATGGGTAAATATGAGGCCTTGTGTTTAATTTTTCAGGGTATTTAGAATTCAACCACTCAAATTTCATTGATTTGTATTATGGGATTATGACAGCAAGACTCCCTTTTGGAATGCACACACACACACATACATGCATATAATTAGCATATAAATTAATTATTAAAAAATAACATTTTTAGTTGTTTCCAACTACTCACATCCCAGTGTGAATTAACTTTTTTCTTGCCTTTTCAAGTGATAGTAAATTGAAATTCAGGGTTAAAATAGGTCTAGAACAGTGGTTCTCAAACAATGATCCCAGTAATTGCAACATCACAGTCATTTGGGAACTTGTTAGACCCATTGAATCAGAAACTCTGGGGTTGCATCCCAGAAATCTGGATTTTATAAACTGTAAGTGATTCTGATCTTGAAGCTTGAGAAGCACTGACTAGAAACTAAACATGCAGGCTTTCCTACTGCCACCTGCTGTCTTTTCACCTCACTCCCTTTAGTACACCAATTCTGATAATCCTTTGACCAGGCTATTTCTTCCATCCATTGATATTTCTATTGAATGAACATTAATATACTTAAAACACACAGAAGAATTTGTGTTTGTTAGTATATTTTTATCTTAACTATATCTCTTTCCTCTCATGCCCTTCCTTAACCCTTATCTAGCTCTAAATCTATGATCACTCTTTATAATCACATTTTTTTTTACCACTCCCTCAACTCTCTTGCCACTTTCTTGTACCAGCTGGGCAAAACTGTGACTCTGGTTAAATCCAACTCCTTACATGCTCCAAGTCTGCACCTGCATAGTTGAAAGTGGGTGGAGGAAGACAGAAAGCCATGTAACTCACCTCACTTTAAATTCATGATCACCAAACTCAGGTAGGACATTAATGGTGTCCAAGTAATCAGATTATAATTTCCTAGTCCTTCTCTCTTCCACTCCTCTGACCAGATACTTCATCCTAGCTCCTCTCTCAAACTTTCAACAGCTCCTCCCCTATCTTCAATTAAACCTGATGACTTTACTTCATTGATAGATCTTAAGCAATTAAAAGAAACTTCCATAAACTACTACTCTATCTACCTATCCTATCATCTACAGTGCTGAATATGCTCTATTGTCATGCTCCTAGATACCCCTTTATTTGTGTATTAGATTCCATCTCCTCTGATCCACTCACTGGCATTGCTCCAGTATTTCTCCTCTGTCCCCACAGCTCTCCAGCAGCATCATATTTTGTCTTTCTAGTGAATAATCCTCATCACCATATACACATGTTATTATTTCTCCCATCTTAAGAAAATACAAACTCTCTTGACCCCACATCGCCTCCCTAGTTATTTTTCCTTTTCTCTCCTTTTGTTTATATTAAAACCTCTTGAAAGAATTGTATGCACTGGTTGTCTCTCATTTATCTCTTCAACCAAATCTAAGCAGGCTTTTCCCTTTATACACTACCAAATCTGCTCTTATCAACATCACCAACTACAACCAAGTTTCTTTGGTAAGTATCATACTTGAAATTCTTGAAGCATTTCTCATTGCTTTCCTCCTTGAAATATTTTCTTCACTTTATTCCAAGGAGGCCTCTGATGCCTAGTTTTCATGTTACTTTCTTGCTCCTTTTTCTCTGTCTCTTACAGGTTCCACTTCATTACACTGCCCTCTAAATTTTGGAGTGGCAAAGGACTCAGTCCTTATAACTCTCTTCTCTATTCATGTACTCTCAGACCCTCCTAAACACCAGATCCAAATGCTTACTTGACATATTCATTTGGCTATCTAATAAGCATCTTAACATAAATAAACTTAGAAACTTCCATTTATGGTCACAATTAAGCTGGACTTACCCCCACTTGATACAAACCAACAAACAAGTCAAATATATTAAACAACAGATTTTAGACATTGGACATCCTGTAGCACAAGAAATTGATTCAGAAAGCGGAGAAACAAATGAGATTATCCCTATGATTGTCTTACTTTACTGCCTAGGAAGATTTCAGCTGCCACACAAGGAGGGAGATTCCAAACACAACATAACAGTCTTCCTGTGTTGAGATGACAAAGTAAGAAAACCAGATAGGTGTGAGGCAGTCCAAGTTCAAGACAGAGTGCCAGAGAGAAGAGATCTGCTCAGAGAGGGAGTTATGGAGATTTTCTGAGGTTCCCCTCAAGCTACTAGGTGAGTACTGATCAATACTTCTGTGCCCCCAAACTACCTGTGGACTGAAAAAAACATACGCAAAAGGAGCAGAAAACACAACCCCCCAAGTTTGAGCTCTCTCAAGACGAGAAATAGTTTCAATGTGTTCCCACCAGAGAGAAAGAAAACTCCCATAATTCATGGGATATAAGGTATAGTACTCCAAAGAGTAAGGAAAAAGTATCCCTAGATGAAACTCTTTTCTGGACTAGCCTCAAAAATCACAAAAGCAAGTCTTAAAAGTATCAAAACATTTCTAAATAGCATAATTGTATCACAGAACAGAGCTCAAAAATATTTATAGGCACACAAAATTATTCAGAACCCCACAAGGTAAAATTCACACCTGTCACCTAATAAAAAATTACCAGAGAAGAAAAGAAACAGAACAGTATGGCTCATTAAGAGGAGAAAAAAATAATTGATAGAAATAGTCCCAGAAACATCAGATGATAGAATTAGTAGACAGGGTATTAAAACAGTTATTATAAATACTTCTGCATGTTCAAGAAACTAGAGAAAAGACTGAGCATGCTAAGTAGAGGTAAGGAAAATATAAACAAAGATGTAAATTGAACTTCTAGAGATGAAAACTCTAATGTTTGAGATGAAAAATATACTGAGTGACTTTATCAGCAGAGTAGACTTTGCAGAAGAAAATATTATTGAACTTGGCATAGTAGTAGAAAGCATGCAAAATAAAACAGAAAAATAAAGAGAAAAAGAAAATAAAGAGAGAATAAATGAGCAATGTGACAAATTCTGGTAATCGAATCTACTTGTAACTGAAGAAGCCAAAGGAGGGGAGGGGAAGAACAGAAGAAAATATTTGAGAGAATAATGGGCAATTATTTTTCAAATCTGATAAATCTATAAACCCACAGATTCAAGCAGCTCAATGAACACCAAACAAAAAAATTATGAAGAAAACTACACCAAGACACACCATAATCAACTTTCTTAAAACCAGTAATAAGTGGGAAAATTATAAAAGCATCCAGAAGGGAAAAAAGGCATTATGAGAGAGACAAAGAAAGAAAAGGACATCAGACTTCTCATTGAAAATAATGGAAATGAGAAGACAGTAGAGTAACATCTATAAAATACTGGATAAAAAAAATAACTTGTGAACCTAGAAGTCCATATCTAGTAAAACCATCAGTAGAAATGATGATAAAATGAAGACATTTCAGGCCTAAAAATATCTTAAAGATTCAGCAACAGAAGACCTGTTGTACAAGTAATGTTAACGGAAATTCTTCAAGCAGAATTAAATTGTTATCAGAGAAGTCTGAATTTACACAAATAAATGAAAGGCACCATAAATGATAAATATTTATTTGAGATAAGAGACATTTCCCCTTCTTTTTAGTTTCCTTAAAATATGAATGACAATTTAATGCAAAAATAATAACAACACATTATAGGGTTAGTAATATAATTGAAATAAAATATATGACAAATATAGCAAAAAGGCCAGAAAAGGATAAGTAAAAGTATATTGCCATGAGGTGTTTAATACTACATGTGAAGTGGTATAATATTACTTGAAAGTATAACTTGTCTATTGTAATCCCTAATGCAACTACAGAAAAAGAGTAATAATAACAAGCCAACAAAGGAGATGAATAGGAGGTAGAAAGAATAAAAAAGAAGAAAGAGGAAAATGGGGGAAAGGATGAGCCAGGACAAATGTAAAGCAAATAGCAAAATGGTAGCTATAAACACAACCATATAAATAATCACATTAAATATATATAGTCCAAAAATCTTAGTAAAAGACAGAGATTGCCAAACTGGATAAAACAAGAGATCAAAATATATTCTACTTATAAGAAATTCACTTTTAGTATAAAGACACAAATAAAAGTGAAAGGATGACCAGCACCACAAAACCCAGTCACATCACTATACCACTCTCAGGCCCATTCACTGCCCAACCACACCCTTCCACCTTATCATAGATTTTGCCTATATGGGCATTGGCTCACCACTCTCTACTCCCTTTCTGTCTCCTGATCTAGCTCTAGCTCTGTGAGTCTATTCAATTTGATTACGTAATATCAGTGAGGTTATGTAATATTTGTCCTTAAGTGACTGGCTTACTTCACTCAACATAAGGTCTTTAAGATTCATCCATGTTATTCCATGTGTTAATTCTGTATTCCTTCTTACAGCTCAGTAATATTCTATTGTGCGTATATATCACAGTTTGCTTATCTATTCATCTGTTGATGGACATTTGGGTTGATTCCAACTTTCGGCAATAGCGAATAATGCCACTATCAATATTGTTGTTCATGTATCTGTTCGTGTCCCTGTTATCAATTCTTCTGGGTATATACCCAGCAGTGGGATTCCTGTATCATATGGCAGTTCTATAGTTAGCTTCTTAAGGTACCACCAAACTGTCCTCAACAATGGCTGCACCATTCTACATTCCCAGGAGCAGTGGCTAAGTGTTCCCTTTTCTCCACACCCTCTCTAACACTTGTAGTCCTTTGTTGCTGTTGTTTTTTTAATAGCCACTAGTCTAATAGGTGTAAGATGATATCTCATTGTAGTTTTGATCTGCATTTCCCTAATAGCTAGTGATGTTGAGCATTTTTCATGTGCTATTTAGCCATTTGCATTTCTTCATTGGAAAAGTGTCTATTCAAATCTCTTGCTCATTTTATAAATGGGTTGTTTGTCTTTTTATTTCCAAGATGTAGGGTTTCTTTATATATGCTGGCTATTAGGCCCTTATTGTATAGATGATTACCAAATATTTTCTCCTATTGAGAAAGATGGGAAATATTTTCTCCCATTGAGAAATTAAGAAAGGCATCTTACTCAAGATGCCTTTTTACTTTCTTGACAAACTCCTTTGAAGCGCAACAGTTTTTAATTTTGAGGAAGTCCCACTTATCTATTTTTTTTTTTCATTGCTCATGCTTTGGATGTAAAATTTATGAAATAATTTCCTACTACAAGGTCTCATAGATGTTTCCCTACATCAGCTTTCAGGAGCTTTATAGTCTTGGCTCTTATGTTTAGATCTTTGATCCATGTTAACACTAATCAAAAAACACTGAGTGGCATATATCAGACAGAGAAGATTTTAGAGCAAATATTATTACCAGTGATAAGGAAGATCATTCCATAATGATAAAGGGGTCAGTTAATCAAGAAGAAATAATAATCCTAAGTGTATATGTACCTTATAATAGGGAGTCAAAATACACAAAGTAAAATTAATAGAAATGAAAGGAGAAACAGACAATTTCAATAATCAGGTTTCAACATGTGTCTTTCAATATTGATAGAATAATTAAATGGCAAATCAGTAAGAATTTAAAAAAAGTCTTAGCCAACAGTATCACATTTCATCTAAGTGATGCTTACTGACAAGCTGATTCTAACATTCAAATGGCAATGCAAAGGACATAAATAGCCAAACCAATCTTGAAAAAGAACAAATGTGTACGAGTACACTACCTGATTTCAAGACTAATAATAAACTTACAGTTATCAACACTGTTTGGTATTGAATAAAGATAGACAAGTAGATCAGCAGAACAGAATAGACAGCCTGGAAATATGCCCACACATATAAGATCAACAGATTTTTGCTAAAGGTACCAAGAAAATTCAATAGGGAAAGGAGGATAATTTGACCAAATGGTATTGGAACAATGGTATAATCATATGCAAGAAATAAATCACCCACAACCATTATCTCACACTACACATAATAAGTAACTTGGAATGGATCACAGATTCATATGTAAGAACTAAAATCACAAATCTTTTAGAAGACATCAGAATAAAATTCTTGTGATCTTAGATACGGAAAAATATCATCATGTTATCAGGGAAAATATAAATTAAAATCACTAGATAGCACTCTACATCTGCTAGAATGACTGGGATTAAAAAGCCTGACCTTACCATATGTTGGCAAATAGAACAACTGAAATTCTCTTATATTGTGTGAGGAAGTATAATACAGAATATCTCTGGATTACAGTTCAGCAGTTTCCACCCATTCCACTCCTAGATGTTTACTTAAGAAAAAAGAAATCCTATATCCACTCAAAGACTTTTAAAGATGAATGTTCATACCAGCTTTATTTGTGAATAGATAAACAAATTTTGGTATTTCCATATAATGGAATACTGGAATACTATTCAGCAAAAAAAGAAGCAAAGAAATGCAACAACATGAATGAATTTCTAAATAATTATGCTGAGTGAAAGGAGCCCAACAGAAATAGCACATGCTATATAATTTCATTTACATAATATTCCAGAAAATGCAAACTAATTTTCTAGTGGTTGCCTAGAGATGTTGAGAAGGATGTAAGAAAGTGAGGGAAGCAGGGATTACAAAGGAGCAAAAGGAAACTTGTGGAGGTTCCAATTATATTCATTATGTTGATGATTTCATGGCTGCATATTTAAATACAAAAGCATCAGATTTTATCCTTTAAATATTTCTAACATTTTATTGCACGTCAATTACACCTTGATATAGCTGAAAAAGAATTAGCATGTCTAAAACTGAGCTCCTGGTTTACCCCCAACCCCAAACCTGCTTCTCTCGAAGTCTTCACCATCTCACTTAATGGCCATTCTATTCTCCCAATTACTCAGGCGTAGGCCCTGGTGTCATTGTCATTCTTAACTTTTTGTCTCACAACTCACATGCATCCTCTTTTTAATACCCCCACTGCCATGCTCCTAGCCCAAGCCACTCTTCTCTCTCCCCTGGATTATTTCAGTAGCCTCTTCTGCTGGTTTCTCTGCCTCTGCCTATGGTCCTTCACCACCAACACCTTACCTACTACCTTTTCTCAAACACCTGCCAGTGAAGTCCTGTTAAAATATAGTACAGATGATATCACCCCTCTGCTTGAAAGCTAAATTCCATTGCATGACTCAGCACTCTACTTGATCAGATATATGTAACTTGACCCCCTATTATTTATAGCCTCATTTCCTACTTCTGTTCTTTCAACTTGCCAGACTCACTCCTGCCTTAGGGCCTTTGCACTTTCAGATACCTCTACCTTAAATGCTTTTCCTCCAGATATCCACATGGCCACATTCAGAAGTCACCTTTTCAATGGGACCTTTCCTAAGTAACCTATCAAAATTTTTACTTCTCCCAGCAACCTCCTCCTCCAAATTTTATATCCTTCTGCATCCTAAAAAATGGATTTATTTTTAACTTTTAATATCTATTTTATGTATTTGCCTCATGATTATCTGAAATTGTTAGATTGTAAGTACCACGAGATCAGGGATTTTATGTTTCCTTTCTGTGGCACCAAGACTGTCATGGGGTAGACTTTCCATATTTATCGAATGAATTAATAGTCCATTGGGTTGATTAAACTGTTGAACATACTGCACACTCTGCTAGGCATACATTTCTTAACTCCAATTTTCAGTTAACATCAAATTTCCCTTTTAAAGTACCCTTTAATCAACCCTTCCCTCCAGATAGGATTTGAGGAATGTTATTCACTTAGCCTCTACTAATCTTTGTACATACCTTATTCCTCTGCAGCATACACGTTTGTAATAAATTTTCTTTCATCCCCAGGGTCTGTGTACTTCTTGAAGACAGAATCTATGTCTTAATCATCTTGAATAGTAATTAGCATTAAGTACGATTTATTAAATGAAAGGGAGAAGATAAGATACTATGAAGTTATTATAACAATAACAGTTAACATTTTTTGCTTATTTACTATTCATCAAGCACTGCACATAAAATATCTAATTTAATCACTCTAATAATCTTGCAATGAAGATATTATTGTTATCTACTAGTACTGTGACTTTATTATCGTTGTGGAAACAAGGCTTTAACAGGTGGCAGAGCTGACAGTCACCACTAGATGTGTCTGACACCAAAAAACTGAGTTTCTGACCCTGACTCAAAAGACTACCATCTGTCCTTTTATAGCTCTCAGACTTTTTAGCAAGTTATTTTATATGTCCTGTCATTAGTTTCTTCACTTTCAAAATGAATGTGAAAATGAAAATGTAGTACAAAATTTCTAATGATTAAATAAAATCAAGTATTGTAGAGTGCCTGACACGGTAAATAACCAATTTACATCTGTTATTTCTTTCATATAACAGCTAGAGAGAGCTCTGATGTAGAGAACCCTGAGCAGGAAGTCTAAGGAAAAGGCATTGAGTAGATACAAGAGACATGCAGGTCAGGTGGAGTATGAGACTAAGTAAAGAGGGGTAGAAGCAAGTCTCAAGTACTTTCATGCACCACCATTTGTGTAGGAACCAGTGTTCCTTTACTGCTGACCTCTTTGGTGAGAATTCTTGCCCTAAACTTAAATAAAAGCATGTGCTTAAGGAAAATCCTCCTTACTCACAGCCTTGTGCTGTAGTAACTTTTGAATGAAAATTGAACAAAAGCCAATTAAGAGTTTTGTTTTCACGTATGCAGATAACACCTAAATTAGATGCATTTGTGGCAAGAATTTCCTTGGGTAATTAGTCTCATGGAATTTTGCCAGGAGGCATATTTCCTCTTTCCCAGCACTTTCTAGCAACAACTGAAATACTAGACAAGCCTTCTTACAACAAACTCAATTAAGAAGTTTAATTAGTATGAAGTAAAATATTATACAGATATTAAGCACTAAGTGGTTGGACTGTATATAGACACTGACAATTATTCGGTCTATGAAACCCTTTCATCTAACCAGCAATTGTGGCCCCTTGAGTGGCTTTGCTTCTATGTTCACTCTCACCAGATTTTTAGAAATTCCTTTGCCTTTGTTGGCTTCTATCTCCTAATAGGCACATGTATCTTCATGTTCTGGGAAATAGACTAACTTCTTCCTCAGTGCTAGCATTAGCCTACTATATGTATATAGTGTATCTATATCTATATATCTATATTTATATTGCCACTTAGAAATCTTGGATTTGCTCCAGCTATGCACTGTATTTGCTCTTTGATATGATATAAATGGCTCATCTCAGATCTTGGGTCCTTTAATCCAAACCATGCAGTTTCTCCTTTCTAGCCTATGCTGCAACTGAAGTGAACAATGCTTAAACATGGATATCACCTATAGGAGGAGGGAGATTTCTTTCATAGGCTGCTGCATTCAAATCACTCTCTGGCTATTCCTAGGTCTCGGGCAGTCTTATATTTTGCTTTACATCACCCATCTTTTTTCTTTCAGCATCCCATGAAACATTTCCTACTCTCACCCAAATTCCTTTTCACCTGCCACCATACATGGCCTTAGGTTTTGGTTTTGAGTTTTTTTAAATTTATTTTTTATTAGAGCAGTCATAGGTTTACAGAAGCATCATGCACAAAGTACAAAGTTCCCATATAACACCATCTCACACACAGTTTTCCATATTACTAACATTTTGCATAAGTGTGGTGATTTTGTGACATTCATGAAGCAATATTATTATAATTCTGCTATTAGCTTTAGCACATTGTTTACACTGTATTGTACAGTTCTATGAATTTGTGTGTATATGTGAGTGGTAACTATATACAACCTAAAATTTCCCTTTTTCCCCCTTTTTGAATATACAATTCAGTGGTGTTAGTTACATACACAAAGCTGTGCTTCCATCCCCATCATCCATTGCAAAAACTCCTCCATCACTCAAAACAGAAATTTCATATCAATTAAATATTGACTCCCCATTCCCCTCCCTCACTTGACCCTTGATAACCTGTATTCTAGTTTCTGACTTCAAGAATATGCTTATTCTGCTTATTTCATATAAGTGAGATCATACAGTATTTGCCCCTTTGTGTCTAGCTTATTTCACTCAACTTGATGTCTTCAAAGTTCACCCATAGTGTTGCATGGTTCTTCATTTATCTTGTAGACTTTCAGAAAGTCCATTGAGTAAATCAATGACTAGAATGACTTAACATTTTTCAGATCTTTATATTATACAAATGTGTTAAATTTTTGACTTCTATTACTTACGTGATTATTTGCTATCCTATCACCCACCTAAATATGGAAAAACTTACAAGTTTGCCTTTATGTTGGCAAGACACACTATTAGTTGGTTCAAATTTTGTGTCATTGAAAGACAATGACCTTATCTCCTATTTCAAATTATTTTTTTAACTTTTTATTTTAAAACACTTTCAAATTTATAGGTCAGTTGCAAAACTAATACAAACCCCATATTGATAATTCCAACATACCTCTACACCCAAACACCCAGATCCATGAATTTTAGCATTTTGTCATTATCATTCTTTCTATCTATCTATCTATCTATCTATCTATCTATCTATCTATCTATCTATCTATCTATCCATCCATTTTCTGAACACTTAAATATAGTTTATATACAACATACTTCCTGAACACTTAATACTACCATGCACATTTCCTAAGAACAAGGATATTCACTTACATAACTGCCTTAAATGCAGTTATCAAGTTTAAAAAATGTAGTATTTAAAAATGTAATATTGATATAAAGCTTAAAGTTTATATCCATTTTTTTTTTTCATATGTCCACATAATGTCCCTTTGAGCCTTTACTCCTCCCTTGCTAGATGCTATCCAAGATCACGTATTGCATTGTTGCAACCGAGTTTCTGAAGGGTATGGGTCGGGGCGGCTGCAAGACCAAAGGACGCACTCAGCAAGTGTCAGATATGAACTTTATTTATTGGGACTAAAGGACAGGAGAGATTCTTTCTGGTGGCGGTGGTCCAGAGAATGAAGATGGTGCTCCACAAAGAGGCAGGAAAATGTGGGACAGTATATAAGGTCTCAGAACAGACCTTTCATAACAGTTACATAAATGGGGTCTGGTGATGCTACTGTAAGAAGGAATTGTACAGCTCGGAGAACATTACAGTCTATGATGCCATTTGTATTGTTTCCCTGTGAGAAGGTTTGTTGCATTTTAACTTGTGTCCTAGGGCGTGCAGGCGGCTGTGTACTGCAACCTGAATTTCCCTTAGGGAGGGGACTTACTGGACCCCTACATGCATTTAATTGTAATATTCTCCTTAGTTGCTCTTTCTTTTTATTTATTTGCTTTTTAGTTTTGGGAATATATATACAACTTAAACTTTCCCATCTAAACTACTCCCAAGCATACTATTCAAAGAAATTAATTGCATTCATAATATTATGGTACCCTCACCACATTCCATTACTCAAACTTTCCCATCTCCCCCCAGAAACCCTACACTCATTTTTGTTAACACCATATTCCCCAATCCCCATGCTCCTGGAGACCACCACTCTTATTTCTGTCTCTATGAGCTTGCATATTTTTCAACATATTCTTTGTAGTTGCAATGTGGTTAAATTTAACATCCTATTTCTATAATAATCTTGTTTGCTTTGATACAAACTTAATTTCAATAGTATGCACAAACTATGTTCCTATATCTTTCCATCCCCTTATTTTTCAGTTCTTCTCACAAATTACATGTTTATATATTTTCAGTCCAAAACCAATGATTCGTAATTACATTTTATGTATTTGCCTTTTATATCCTATAAGAAGTAAAAAGTAGAATTTTAAGACAAAAATATAATAGTATTGGCTTTTATATTTACTCATGTTTTTACCCTCACTGTTTTTTTTTTTTTTTTTTTTTCCTTTTCTTTTTTATTATGGGTAAAAATCAAAATTCTCACAATACATACAAACATTTGCAAAATGATATATAAATATATATGCATATATGTGATTTGCTTACAAAAATGTTATTTATATATATATATATATATATATACATATATTTTAAGAGGTGCTTAGATTACCTAAAATATTACATGGAGCCAGTGGCCACTTGACAGTTTTTGCGTAGGGAGGGGATGAGCAGTTGAAATACAGGGGCTTCTTTGGGAGTTGGAGGTTGTCCTGAGTACTGTTGTGGCAATGGATGTAGGCCATTTTGAATCAGCACACACCACTCAGAAGTGAGTGGGAGAGAGTGTGGTCTACCCTCACTGTTGATCTTTATTTCTCCGTGCAGCTTCAATCTATTGTCTAATTGTCTTCTTTCAACCTGCAGAGCTTTCTTTAGCATGTCTTATAGTGCTGGCCTAATGGTGATGAACTCCCTTAACTTTGTTTATCTGGGAATGTCTTAATCTCTCCCGCATTTCAAAACTGAAAGGCAATTTTGCCAGATATAGAATTGTTGGTTGGCAATATTTGGCTTTCAGCACTACTTTCTTGCCTCCATGGTTTCCAAGGAGAAATTGGTGCTTAATCGTATCCATGACATGTTGCATCTCTCTTACAGCTTTCAGAATTCTCTCTTGTGGTTTCAGAATTCTCTTTATTTTTGGTATTCAACAGTTTGATTAAAATATGCTGTGGCATGAGTCTATTTGGAGTTCACTGAGTATCTTTTATTAAGTTTGGGAAGCTCTTTCTTCTCCTTCTGTGACTCCTACAATGAATATATTGGTATTTTGAGGGGTCACAAAGGTTCCTCAAGTTCTGTTCACTCTTCTTTTTTATTTCTTCTCCTCAGGCTGAATTATTTCAATTGTCTTATCTTCAAGTTTTCTGATTCTTTTTTTCTGCCAGCTCCAATATGCTATTGGAAATATTCAATATTGAACATATTGAAAATCAAGGAAATTTTCCATTTCTCTTACTGTGGTCTTCAACTCTGTTTAGTTCCTTTTTGTAATTTCCAGTTCTCTATTGATATTCTCTTTATGTTCATCTATTGTTTTCTTTTTTCCTTTAGTTCTTTGTCAATATTTTTCTTTAGCTACTTGAGCAAGTTTAGGAATGTTTTTAAAACAAATTGTTTGTCTAGTATGTCCCAGGTCTGGTTCTCCTCATTGATGCTTTTTAATGCTTTAATCTTCTCCTTTGGCTGGGCTATCACTTCCAATTTCTTTGTGTTTTGTGACTTTTTGTAGAAATTTGGACATTTTGATCTTTTAATGTGTTATTGCTGGAAGTTAGAATCAGAGGTTTCTGTTCTTTAAGCTTACATCCAGCTAGTATTATGACAGAGATTTCCTTGTTTGCCAGGAGTTACCAAAGAAGAGAAGAAGAAATAGGAAGAGGAGGAGGAGGAGGAGGAGGAGGAGGAGGAAGGGAAAAACGTAAATACCTTTGCCAGTCTTTGCAGATTGAGCTGTGCAAGTGCTCTCCTTCAGGACTTATCCATATTAAAAACTTTATATAACAGTTCCATTCCAAAGCATAGGGGCCTCGTTGATCCTTTCTATGCATTTTCTTGTCTTGTACAGTGTCCTAGGAATTCCCCCTTTCACATGGTTCTTAATGTCCCCTCTTCCCTACGAAAAAGTTTCCTCAGGGTCCCAGGCCCTGCACTGTGTATCCTACAGCCAAGGATCCTTTGCTCCAGGCAGCACAGCTCGACAACTATTCCCAGCATCTGTAGGAGAGTTCTGTGGGCTGCCTTGTACACACAGGGAAAGTTCTGGATGGCAAGTCCCTTAGGGACAGATTGAGCCAGATAATTCACATTCCACTCAGGAAAAAAAAAACACACATGTACAAATAGTCATGATACAATCATAGGGACCTAGGAATAAAAGGAAACATTCTTACTTAGCTTAAGTATGTCTATTTAAAACATACAGCAACATTATAACTAATGAAGACATAATGATAAACAGATGAACAACTAATTTTTTACTATAATTATGTCTCATGAAATATTTGGGGTATTTATATACAAATTATTCATTGCTTATCTGAAATTCAAATTTAGCTGGGCATTCTGTATTTTAGCCAGCAATCCTACACTCAGTTGACATTGTTTTCCTTTTGAGATGACTTTACTAGCAGACGACTCTGTGCACAGGACAACTGATTTGAGAAAACTGATTTCACCAATTAAAGACAAAGAGGTAACAGTTGCAGACAATAAGCTAATTCAGTCATTGAATAGGAATTCAAACTGCAGATTTGGGCTCTTTTTTACTTCACTGGGGATTGCAGATCTGCACCGAGGTCCTCTGATGTCTATGGGCATGCTGAAGGAGAGGTTGCAAGGATAGTGGCATTTGAATTCTGACCAAGAGAAAGTACACTGATATATTTTACCCTGTCTCACACACACACACACACACGCACGCGCACACACACACACACAGCCTGATGGGTTTTTTTTTTATTGTTGATATAACAAAAATAATTAAACACTTCCATAAATAAGTTCAGGAGAATTGGTAAGTGAAATGCTCAGGCAATTAAACTTTTTTTCCCCCTCTCTTAATGTTTGTTTTGCTGTCTGCATGAGCCTTAGTTTGATTTCTTTTTTTTTTTTTCTGGTGTTCATCTTTGAAGTCTGTCTAAGGTTGATTATACAGTGTTGCTAGCTTATTCAGCTGTTTGGACTTATTTGGCCAATTAGACAAATCAAACATATATGGAAGATATCTAAATGAAAGGATTAGAGTTTTGTTTCTCCCTAAATGATTAGAGTTTGGTGACATAATGGAACCCCATGAAATGAGTTCTATAAAGGCCTTGAATCTATATAACAAGGTGCCTCCCAGTTCTTCAACTCTAAACATTATTATAGCTATCTGTTTTGCTCACTAATGCAATATTAATGAGTTAAATCCCTTCTGAGATGGATTCGGCAAAATTGGAGGGCAGGCAATTTGCCTTCTGGGTATTGGCTTTCTGTTCCTGCACCTTCTAACATCTAGTAAAGGAGTTTGTTCAAGAGTAAGTGGTCAAGAGATGTCATTTTTTTCTTCTCTCTCCTCCCCTCTGTCTCTCCCTCTCTCCCCCATCCCTCCCTTCCTCCCTCCCTCCCTTCCTCCCTTCCTCCCTTCCTGCTTTTCCCCTGGATTCTAGTGTCCTACAGCTTTGTCTCATACTTGCTTTCTTATGAGAAAGCATTAGCTCTGGGAAATCATCTTAAATGCGTTTGCAATAAGATGTAAATGTCTAATGTAGGTTAAACAATATCTGAGAAAATAGTCTGGCTTAGAGGAAAAGAAAGATTGTTTCTTACATTAATGAGATTTAAGAACATTACAGTTAAGACCATATGGCCTGAACCAATAATCCTATTGTCTGAAATACCACTATTATGATGCATTTTTCCAGGATTATAAGAGTATTTGATTTTACAGAGTTTCCCATCAAAATGTAAATAAATCGGAATGGATTCATCTCCTATCCATGCTTTTACTTAGCTAAAATCCTTGTATCAGTTGATATTTTCAACCCTCTGAGTCCTGGGGAAAGTCATTAATGCCATTAACCAACTGCATCTAAAGATCTTTTTTTTTTTAATTTTAAATAAATTTGCAAATAATTTACAGAAGAACAATGGGATAGTAAAAAACAACAACATAATTTTAAAAATTTTAAGGATTTAAGAATTTTTTTTCTATATTTTCCTGATTTTGCAGGTATCTCTGCCTTCATCATCATTAGAGTCTAGCATACTGCTCTGGACTTCACAGAGGAATGTTGCCTGAGGAAAATCCCAACTCTAACTGCCAGCATTGTAACCCTGGGAGTTCCATTAGGAGGACATTTTAAGTCCTAGAAAACAAAGAATAGGAAAATGGGGAAAAAAGAACAAAATTTAAAAGGTGTACAGGCTAGCAGGAAAGCAGACTAAAATGGAGGAAAAGAAGAAAGCAAACAAGCAAGAAAGGAGAACTTGGTGAGGGGAGCAGGAGAGGAAGTAGATTAGGAAAGATGAAGAAGTAAGGGAAGAGTCAGGGAAACAGGCTTTTAGAAAGAGAGGGGAGTTTGAAAATTTTACATGTGAGCATATGTCACCAGATTTGGGCCTTAAAATACTTACTTAGTAAGTGAACCAAGGCAGAGATTATCATCTCATTTTCCAAAATGAGAACAATAAAGCTCATGAGTTTTAGTTTTCATCAGTGCTGGAGCTAGAGCCCAGGCTTCATGGCTTTAATTAATGCATAGCGGAAGGGAGTAGGGATGGAGAAGATGGCAGGTTCCTACTTCCTCGAAGCCTACCAGGAACCCTGTGAATGTGCCTGGTGGTTGTGGCTTCTAACTTCACTGCCCATCCTCTGAGCATTTAGGGGGCTCCCATGGGAATTTCTTTCCTCCAAATTCACTCTTCTTACTCCAGGTGGGTCCAACCTAATCAAGTTTTACTCAGAACAGGTCTTCTCATATTGCCCCCACGCGACCATTACCCAAATTCAACTAGCTGCTGTTTCTCCAAGCTTCATTTCCTCATCTACAAAATGCAGAGGATTCTACAGAATCTGAATGTTGCTTAAAATAGTTTAGCTACACCATTATTTCATTAATATTTCCATTGATAAGGAATACTTAGGTTGATTCTTTTGTCCTTCTTTATTATTATTTTCTCTATTCTTAATAACCAATAATGAATCTCTTTGCACACATCTTGGGCACAAATGAAAATGATTTGGAGGTATGATTCCTGTAAGTAGAATAGATGGACTGATGAGTAACCATATTTATGTCTTTCAATAAATATGCCAATTTTTCCTACCTACCCACCTAAAACGTTTATCAGCCTTTCCTTTTGCCTGTAGTGTATGAGTGCCAATTTCCTAACCCTCACTGACAATGCATATTATCAGTTTTAGATTTTATCCATAAGATGGTGTGGTAGGCAGAATAAGACCCCCTCCCCCCAAATCTCCATGCCCTAATGCCCCAAATTTGTAAATATGTTACCTTACATGATAGAAGGGATTTGAAGATATGATTAAATTTATGGATCTTAAGCTGGGTAGATTATTCTGTATTATCCAGGTGGGTCCAACCTAATCAAGTATCCTTAAAAGCAGTGAGATTTTCCCAGCTGTGGCCAAAGACGGACATGATGATGGAAGAAATGTCAGAGAGCTATGAATTGTTGACTTTGAAGACTAAGAAAGGGAACCACAAGCCAAGGAATGAGGGAAGCATCTAGAAGCTGGAGAAGGCAAGAAAGTAGATTCTTCTCTGCAGCCTCCTGAAAGGAATAAAGTTCTGCCAACACCTTGATTTAAGCCCAGTGAAACTTCGGTTAAGCTTCTGATCTACAGAACTGTAAAAAAATAAATTTGAGTTTTTTCATTTGAGATGTTTATAATTTGTTTTGACAGAAATAAAAAACGAATCCAGATGGGTACAAAACATTATTTAATATTAATTCCATTTCTCTATTATAGAAGGTGAGCATCTTTTTTTTTTTTAATATGGAACTGGCCATTTTTATTTTACTAAATATAAATTCCTTGTTCAGAATTTTCTTTTTTCTTTCATTACTCAGTTGATTTTAGGAGTTCTTTGTATATTCTGGATATTGATTTGATTGTTATACACTTGCAATTTTACTCACAGAATTACAGAACTTATTTTTTTAAACTTTGTTACTGGTGTTTTTCACTGTACAGAAAATTTTTTTACCATTAAAGGTTTAAATATACTGGTCCTTAGCTTTATGGCTGAATTTTATGTCTTGTGTAGTAAAGCTTTCTTACCACAGTTTATTAAAACTTTTAAATATTCCCCAATATTTTCTCCTAATTTGTTTATATTTATTATTTTTAGCTATTGAGTCCATCTATAATCATTTGTCTGTGTAACATATGAGGAAGGAGTGTGAATGTTTATCTTCACAAATAAAGGCCTAATTATCCCATCACTATCAAATATATTCTTTTTCTTTTTATTTAAAGCATCACTTTTATAAAAACTATATCACATATATGGTTATGTTTCTGGATTTTTAATTGTTGCATTGATCTATCTGTGTATCCCTACCAACTCCCTACTGTTTTTATGAATTTAATTAATAGAGCTTTATTTGTATAATTTCATTACTTGTTAAGGCACATCATTATTTACTCTCTGCATTTTAATGGGTCATGTCCTTCTCTTCTTCAGTTAATTTTCATGTATTCAATGACTTCCCTTGTTATTGTGAATGGGATCATTTTTATAATTAATTTTTCTGTTTGTTTCTTTCTAGTGCATTGAAAAAATTGGCATTTGTTTGAGAGACTCTATAAGATGGTAGTTAAGTCTCCAGACAGACTGCCTGAGTGCAAATCCTTCCTTGGACACTCAAATTTTGTGTGATTTAGCCAGTGTACACCTAAATTCCCTCATCTGCAAATGGGCTATGGGATAACAGAAACAACCTAATTGAGCTGTTATCAAGAACAAGTGTTTTAATATGTCTAGAGACTTAGACCATTCCCTGGCACATGTTAAATGCTATATAAACTTTTTCTGGTCTTTTTTTTCAGTCATGTCGATCCTTTATCCTGCACAGTTTTATTGACATATAATTGTATAATTCATAAATTCTGTCAGCTTTGTCTCTTTCTTTCCAATTGTTATACCACTCATTTCTTTTTCTTGTCTTACTGCCTTAGCCAGAGCTACTGTTATAAGACTGAATCCTAATAGTGGCACCAGCATTTTCACTTTCCTGTCTTCAATGTTTCAGTGTTTAACAATAAAGCCTACCTTTTCTAATTATATTTTATTAAGATCAAATAATATGATGCATGTGATTATCTTCTTCAGAATTTAATATTTTGAGACCTAATACATCAGTTATATCTGTGAGTGGTCCATATGAATTTGAAGTAACATGTATAAAGCATGGGTAAATCTCAGCCATCCAGGATTGAGTGCCTGCTTGTATCCAGGATCATAGGAAGCATGGTGCTGATCTTTGGCCAAAGCTACAGAATGTACTAAATAAGAAAAATGATATTTGGCAGCCATGGGTTTGTGAGTTGTTTGGAGCCAGCATAGTTGGTAGATTTATGAATTGCACGTGATTTTGTTGGAGTCTGGGGACTTTTAACAAGGGATGTGTTGCATAGCTAGAATGTGCCCATGTGACCAGCTCGCTGTAAGCAGCCTCCACCAAAGCAGACTTTGGGCTTCCTGGTACAGAAGTACTCTTTCTGTACACAATAAGGGTGGTTCAAGACCTGGAGACAAAGAGAGTTCTGGACGATCCAGTGGTGGGATGATGAAGTAAACCTGCACCTGAGATTTCCAGACATCTTCAAAGTACATCCACCTCCTGCTATTGCTTATACTGTAGCTGTTTCATGAATATCAACTATTTGAGTCCTGTGAGTTCTTTTCACAAATGAACATTTAAAGTAATTAACAAGTAGCTATCACAATATCACAAAAATTATTTTTCTTGAGTGCCAGATTTACACATACTAGGTATGCATATTCATACATGTATTTAAAACATATTAGAGGATAGAGATTATATTATTCAAATTGGATAGATGTTAATCTTTTTCTGTACTTGATCTGTCAACCACAAAATGAGTCATAATAGTCTCCAACTATGGTTTTTGAATTATTAATTTCTTCTTCTATTTTATTTTGATCAGTTTTCCTTCATTTTAAAACTATGTGGTTATATTTATAAATATATGGTTTATATATAAACTCTAGATTGTATTTTTTCATAACATTTAATGATAATTACTTTTGAATGACTTTTGTTGAGGTTAACATTTCTATACCTGCTTTATTAGTATTATCCTGATAAATAACATCTTTCCTTTCATTTTTTTAAGTTTAATCCTTTGGTGGCATGTTACTTTTGGTCTGTTTCTTGTGAACAGCATATAGCTGGATTTTTATTTTTACCAAATCTCTGAGTTTGTTTATAAAGGAATTTAATTGATTATTTCTTTGATTATTACTATGCATAGACTTTTCCCAGTCATCTCATTTTTCTTTATTCTACTTTTTGAATTCCCTTGATTTCTTTTTTGATTTCCTACTTTTAATTATATTAAACAAGTCTTAACATTATACAAATTTTCTGTTCTTTTTCAGTGTTATCTTTAGAAAATATATTGAAAATAACATTTAGATATTCATGTCTATGGTCTATATCTATTCAAATCATATCCCTAAATAAGTGAAGATATTTTTTAAAATTAATTTTAATTTTAAATCCATGTTGTCATATTTTTAATATTATGACTCATAATTAGTTCTAAATATGTTTGATGGATTTAACAACCAATACTTTTTAAAATACTCCTTATTATTCCTTAGATTTAGTTTTTCATTTTGCTAGATTACATCCTGAAATGTGCCTATCAGAGTTGTATTTATTTTACCCTATCATTGAGTATAATCCCTACAATGATTTTTTGGGGATTCCTTTCTTGCCTCTTTTCTGTTGTCTCTCTACTTGGGATCTCCTGGACAGCACCTTCCTCCCCAATAGTCTTCTGTATACTATTGGGACAGCATTATTCTCCGGTATTATTTCTCTATAGCGCTGGTGCACTCTGCTTTCTGAGTTTCACGATTCCTCAAAATGTTGTTTCCTAGTAGAACTCTATTTTTTTTTTCTTGATTGCAGTTTTGTTCTACTATTTCTTTACTTAAAACATTGTTTGTTCTGCCATTTTGTGGGATATTAGATGGGAGGTGGAATAAAAATACAGATTAAGTCTGCCACCTTGATCCAATTTCTCTCACTTAATTTTGACAACAAACCTCTAAGATTTTTAGTATTCCTATTGTAAGATGATAAAAGTAAAACCCAGAAAATTTAAAAACTTAAACACATCTAGTAACTGTGAAACTTGGATGTGAAATCAGATGTGTTGGCCTCAAAGTCAATTTTTCTTTCATTAAAATGTAATGTCTCACCAGATTGATGTACAACCTAAGTGCTATTGCTCTGAGGTACTATAACTAGGTGGCAGAGCTAGGACTTTTTGAGAGTCTCTTCTCCAGCTCTTTCTAACATTTTCTAAACAAATATAAGTGACATTTAATGGGAGCATTGCCTAAGAAATCATGGGTGAGTGCTAAAAACATGCATTTTGGCATATAGCAGACATATAAAAATTGTAGTTTTTAGATCTAATTTCCAGCCATATGATCTTTGGCATATGATAAATCTTTTTTTTTTTTTCTTCACACACACACAAGTTTTTATTCCTTTTGTTGCAGAAAACAAATACAATCACATTTCATATGCTTGTCTATAAAAGCATTTCTTTTTTTTTTTACATTTTTAAAAAACAATTTATTGAAGTATATCATTCATACATGAACATACATAAACTATAAGTGTTCAGCACACATTGTGAAATTACAAAACAAACATGCATAACATCATACAGGGCTCCCACACATCACCCCACCACAAATACTTTACATTGTTGTAAAATATTTGTTAACAAATTATGAAAGAGCATCGTCAAAGTACTACTACTAACTATAGTCCAGATCTTACTCCCTTATACATTTTTTTAAGGATTTATTTATTTATTTACTTTTATCCATTTTTAGCTCCACCCCACCCCACCCCCCCGTTTTTGCTGTTTTTGATTCCATTCGCTGGGCAACTCTCTGTGTCCATTTCCTGCTCTCTCTTCTCATCCTTTTCCTCCTGTCTTCACTGAGATTCAATTCTCAGAACCTCCAATATGGGATAGAGGCATCCCTACTGCCTTTGCCACTTAGTTTCTGATTTTTCAGTGCATCTCGTCTTGGCTTTCCCTTGAGTCACTCTCCTGTTATGTCATCATCTTGCTGCATGGCTTGCAGGGCCTGCCAGCTTACCCACTCGCAGGGCCTGGTGGTGCACCCATGCATGGGGCCTGGTGGCCCACGCGCCTTCTATAGTTCTCTTTTTTTAAAAATTTTTACTGGGAGGTCCTGGGGATTGAACCTAGGTCCTTCCATATGGGAGACAGATGCCCAACCATTTGAGCCACATCCATCCGCTTGCCATGTCTCCCAAGGTTGACCAAAGATACCTAGAGCCACAGTCTTTTCCCATACAGGATGGTCGTAAAATAAATCAGGCTCATTTTATCACCAGCATTCTAAAAACCAAACCTAGGGAGAAAAACTAGGCCTGGGGACACATGCATGGTTTCTAATATAACGAATGTTTAGCCTACCCTGATTATCACAAAATCAGGACAGCGAGAATATTCGCATTGATAATTCTTTTTTGACTTCCTTTAATTTTAGTATCTTCAGTTGTAAAATGAAGATAGTAGCATATATTTCAAAGGACTAAGGTGAGGCTTGATTGAGATACATATTTAAGAGCCTAGCAGAAGATGGGGTATATAATGACATTCACAAAAATTAGCTTCTTTTTCATACATAACACATAGAATAATCCAAGTTGTATATTATCACCTTATTATCCCATATGAGGACATTAGGGCTCAGAGAGATGAAACATGACTTGCAGTGAGCCATGTAGCTAATAAGTGGTACAACCATATTCAGCATGGAGAGCATGGAGACCTTTTGTTTTCTCCAGTGATTTTTTCTAACTCATATTCTGAAGTTGGTACCAGATGAACAGTTCCTTTAATTTAAGCTGTCCCTTCCTATTGGTATCCCTTGAGTTTATTTCTTCTCACTGGTGTTTTGGGCCACTGAATTTAATTAAAGAGAACCATGGTTCTCTGTCAGAAAAGGGACATATTTTTTTATGATTTGGAAAAATGGAGAATTAAACAAATGCAAGTCTCTAGCTGAAATTATTAGCAAAGACCTTTGGTGGTAGTTTGAACAATGGATAGTGAAAAATTGGTGTTCCACAGTAGAGCAAAATCATTTCAAAGGGAAAAGACCCTTTCATCCATTTCTGTAAATTTAAAAACTTGGATTTTATAGGAAGTTGAAAAAAATGGCTATATTTACCTTCACAATGTAGAAGTCAGCCTGGATTTGGTTGTCTAAAACAGTTGTACAAAGAGTTTGAAATTTGTTGTTTATTTCCTCTGTTGGCCGTAAATTTTTACTGGTACATCCCAACATATGCCAATAGATTTCTTTGCCATTATATTTTTGTTATTGTTGTAGTGACACATAGAACGCTAGTTGGTATTCAGTTCATACGTTGAAGAGTAATGAAAATTGCTGGAGGAAAGAAAATACTTTAATTCCCAAAATGAAAGAAGTAAGTTGTCTCTTGAGGACATTGACAAGCTATCATGTATCACTTTAAATTTTCCGTGAGCATATTAATAATTTTGTTTAATCATTGCAAAAAAAATTTTGGCTAGTGTGCCAGGTGTCACATTCCCATTTAATGGAAGAGATTTCTAAGGCACAAGGACAATTATTGCCTTGCCAATGTTTAGATAGCTATTTAGTATCAGAGTTTGGGTTATAACTCGTGTTCAGACTCCTAGTTTAATCCTCATTTAAATATATGTGAATTGGTTTAGTAAAAATGATTTTTTTTCACTGTGGCCATCCTATGAATAGGATGAATGTCGTTGCTGAAAACAACCTTAGTAGATGATTCATCTCATATCCCTGAGTTTGCGTGATAATCCACCTAAGCACTTTCATTAAAAGATTCTTATATGCCTTTTGTATCTTTTAATTTACAACACCTAACAAAGAAACTCATCAATCTTTCATGAGTATATGTTCAGTTAAAACAGAATAGTTTACATGCCATATGCCATTGGTATAGAGCAGTTTATGCTCAAAATCATTCTCTCAGAAATCTGGGTCTTTGAATTTTTCAAGATCAACAAGAACTTTACAAATGTCCCGGTCAGTTAAAGCTAGTCAGTTAGTGACTTGGAGCACATCCTGTCATGGGCCAAGGCACAACATCGACTAGAGGGGTAATGGGATATACTCAATTGCAGATGGCACTTGGATCTGGCTGATACCTATTCACATGAACTCATGTGCTGTGACAGAAGATCCCAGCAAGGACAATTTTATCAAACATGTAGTCAGAATCTATATAATTAACACTTAGGTCTAATAATCTCCTACAAACTCTTCATTCTACCAGGGTGGAAACTGAGGCACAGAGAGCAGAAAGAACTTACTCCAAGACATCTAGTTAGCGAGAGACAGATTTGGAATCCAAGTCCAAGTCTTCTAATGATAACCACCTTGGCAGACTTAAGACCATTTTAATTAATGATGTTATGTGTGAAAATAACCATGCATAAAATTCAATCTCCGGTTCAACCACTAACTTAGAAACGTTTTCTTCCATGTATCTAGTAAATACACTTTCACACAAAATAGGCAGCTTAGCTAGTAACTCCCTTCCTGATTTTAAACAGACAAATATTGAAATATTTAGGACTCGTCTTCCTCACCTATGGTTGAGTTACTTCCTTATGGTCTATGAATGTAAAGTACTAGACCTAGCTTAACTATAACTGATTTTCCTTAACAAATATGAAACATCTATGATGTTCATCCACACACTGAGTATCAGTCATTTTACTAATATAATTATATATTGTATAAAAATCCAAATTCTTACTTTGTCTAATCCATTTCGCAACGTTTCTGTTTTAAACTGAACAAGATAAAAAAGACATATATGAAGAAAGCTGAGTCCCACATTCAGACTTTCTAACTGACCTTTGTTGAACATCGCACACATATACAACTTACATGTGGACATATCCCAGAGAAAGCACCATCTTCAACAGCATTATCTAGCCCCATCTGTTAAATTGCAATTGTTTGCTGAAACAAAGTCATAAAATCTTAACCAACAGTTCTACAAGGCAAGCTTATTGAAATTCCCATCTACATTGTGTATGATTTAAACAATTAAGATGGTTAAACAGTAACATCAGAAGTGAAAAGCAGTATAAACTTGAAGAACACAGCTAAGCAATGATTTTGTACAAAAACTATTTTGTATAAATCTTTGTTTATAACAAATGAACAAAAAGCTTCTTTTAGAGATGTTGTTTTCTGAGATTAAAAAAAAAAATTTTTAACATATTAAGCATGTTCCAGGAGACTCTGGTTAACAATATTGGGGCAGAGTTTAAAGCTAACAGCCTGGGCTATAAAACATCAGTCAACCAATAAAACATTAATATAATTTCTTTCTGAAGAACCCCACTTCTTTGCTAACTTTTGAAACAAACAATGTACTAAAAAGATTACTCATTGTTTTGTTGACTTCAGCCCAGTGTTCTTACATGACCATACTGAAAAGTTCCATGAAGTTTATTTCAAGCAACAGGGGGCTGAGAAAGCTGATTTCACTTATAGTTTGAGGTTCCTTCCCCTCTCTTTAAATATTTATACTGCCAATAAACAAACACAGATGTTTAAAAAGAAATTAAAAAAGCTAACTAAAAACCTTGCCCTGCAAAAACAGGCATATGGTAAGGGTTTTCAATATGGTTTGATTTGGAATATACTAGAAATTTTGCAATTATTTAATGGTTTTTCATAACAAAGGCAAAACTCTGTGGCTTATGTAAACAGTAAAGTTTTTACAAGTCTTCTAACCTATTTTACAAATAGAAACATGATTACATTTAGATAGATGTAGCCGAGCTGTCTGAAAAGCCAAAAATATACCAGCATGATGAAATAGCCAAGTACATTCATCAAATATAGGCAACGGGATAACAACAAGAAATAGATAGCCTATCTCTAGCTGTAATTTCAGTTAATATATCAGCAGGGAAGATCAATTAGCAAAGTCATCAGTTACATTTATATTTACACTTTATTACTGAGAGCTAATTGTTTGTGTAGCTAAAAGGTTCTTTATTGATTATGGGCCGTAGGAAACTATTCATAATGAAACTATGCTTAATTATTCAAGATATTGCATCTCACAAATGGGAGCTGGAATCACTAAGACAATTGTGTTCTGGTAACTTGTGATTAAGGCACACCTGAAAATCTAACATTTATCACTGGAGTTGAATCCTATGCTAAAACCAAACAGATGAGTCTGTAGGTTGTTCTCATCTAGTGTTTAAGTGTGTCTGGGTTTGGTCTTGAAGTTTAGGGCACACCATCATGACTGGAATGGGGAATATTGTAACTTAAATAATGTTCTTACTTTTATAAACTAGTTTTCCCTAGCAATAACTTGGAACACCTACCTTACAATTTCTTAGATATCAAACAAAAGAATGGATGTGAATATACCTAACAGTGCTCAATGGATTTTTGCTCACTTTTACTGCTCTTCCTAGAATTTTGGCACCATGGCGAAACACCACTATCTTTCTCAATGTCTCCATTGAACAGGTAATGTCCTGTACTATGGAAACCATGCAAACAACACAATAAAACATTTAATAAAGTTAAAGTATGCCCAGTTTTTATCTTCTGGCTCTCACATCAGAGTGTAATGAGAGAAAAACACTATAGAGTAATATTAGTTGGATATTAGACAGAATGAAGTAATTGAGAGCATAGGCTATAGACTCAGAGTCTTGCTACACCAAGATCCCCAATGCCATGAACTGCTTTCTTCTAATGATTTTGCTCTACACCCTACCTAAACTTATATAAATCACTCCCATATCATACCTGGAGACTCTGTCAAAGCCAAATCTTTGTATTCTACACTCTAACCATCTTTTCCTCATTCTCCTACTCACTTCATCAAATTTTCCAATCCCAACAATTCATTGGCCTAAGCATCATTTCCAGTCCATGGATCTACCTCTTCCTTGCCCCCCACATTTTGATATCCTCTGTCACCTTCATACCCAGGTTGAATTCCATAGTCAGTCATTATTATCACACCCTCCCTTACATATACCTTTGGTTTCCCTTGCCTGTCTTTTACTTTTTAGTACTTGTTTGGCAAAACCACAATTCTGGTTATATAGTGTTTTCTAGCTACTCCACATGTAGCAGTTTGCTATTATTTATGAACCCCCAAAAAGATAAGGTTTATGTTTGTAAACTGATCTGTTCCACTCGGCATGATACATTTTGATTCTATTAGATTCAGCTGAGATGTCTTTGATTAAATTATATTAAGATTAGGGCTTTGGTTTGACCATGTCAGCAGGGTATAACTCAGGTTAAGTCCTGCCTTTTTGGTGGGCTGATAGAAACGGGCCACCAAGTTTATACCAGGAAGAGAGAGAGCTCCATAGACAGGGAAGAGGAGAAAACTTCGATCCTGAGGCCCCCAGAAAAGAGATAAGCCATTCCTCTGATAATTTGCAGCTGAGCCCAGAAAGAAACAAACCCTATGCCAACCTGTAGCTGAGAGAGAGGAAGGCTGAACCCTCCAAGAAATCGCCGGCCATCTTGCTTGAACACGTGGCACCTGACTTGGTGAGAAAGTACCTCTTATGGTACCTTGAGTTGGATTCTTTAGGGCCTTGTAACTGTAAGATTTTACCCCAAATAAATACCCTTTATAAAAGTCAACAGATTTCCGGTACTTTGTGTCAGCTCCCCTTTGGCTGACTAAAATACCATGCAAGTACCTTCAGTTGAATATAATTGGAGAAAAACATTCAATCTGATTAGTGTTGCTTTCAAATCATGGCAATGAATCTCAAATGGACCCTTATCTTTACCAGATCACCAAGCTATTCATTTCAAATTCATACATTCTCTTTCCTAGATGACTATTCCATATCGTCTCCTCAAACCCATATAACCTCATCCTCATCTTCATGCTTAGGTGATAACCTTGCTTCCGACTTCTTGGAGAAAATTTCAACAATTAGGAAGACCCTCCACAAACTCCCATCACTTCATCTATGCACTAACTAGTATCTCTAACCAAAAGTCCTTCTTTACCCTGCCTGATACCACAGATGAACTCTTCATGTTACAAGCTAATTCCAATACCTCAATTTGTATACTAAATCCCATTCCTTTTTACCTACTCAGAAATAATACTCTAGTAATTTTCCCTTCTCTCCTAAAAATCATTTTGATCTAGAGGACCATTAGTATTATGATACAAACATCCTATTCTTTTTTCCAATCTTTAAAACTTCTCTTAACCCTTTTTTATATTTCCTCTTTGAAGCAAACCTTCCTGAAAGAGTTGCCCATACTGTTTTCCTCTAATTTCCCTCTTCTCCTTCTCTTTTGTTCTTTTTAAATGTTTATTAAATGTTTATTTTCTAAATTAACTTTTTTTGGTGTACAGTTCTATGAATTTTATATTTATTGATTAATGAATCTACTACAAACAAAAAACAGAAGAGTCCCCAACCCAAAAAAACTCCTGTTTCATCCCTTTGTTAACATTATCTCCTTTCACCCTGCCAACAACAGATCTGTTCTCCATCCCCCTTTTTTTTTTGTGGAATATTATTTAAATGAAATCATAGGGTATGTACCTGGTTGAGACTGATTTCTTTCACTCAGCATAAAGCCTTTTTGAAATTTATCCAAGTTGTTGCACATTGCATGTAGAATTCCATTGTACAGATATTCCACATTTGTTAATCCATTCACTCAGAGAATATTTGGGTTGATTCCAGTTTGGAGCAGTCATGAATAGAGTTGCCATAAATATTCATGTATAAATTTTTGTGTGAACTTAAAATACTTTCTTATTCAAGGTAAATATGTAAGCATGGGATTGATGGATCACATAGTAAATATATGTTTATTAACTTTATAAGAAATTACCGAACTACTTTCCAGAATGTTTGTACCATTTTGCTTTCCTAGAAACAATTTACAAGAGTTCCAGTTGCTCCACATCTTTGCTAGTAGTTAGTGTTGTATTTCATTTTAATTATTCTCATAGGTGAGCAGTGGTATCTCATTGTGGGTGTAATTTGCATTTTCCTAATTACTAAGTTGTTGACCAACTTTTCATGTGGTGAAAAGATTAATGAAATGCCTGTTTAGTTCTTTTGTTAATTTTTAAATTGGATTGCTTATTATCTTATTATGGAGTTTTAAAGTTCTTTATAAGTAGTATTCTGGATACAATTACTTTGTCAGATGTATGCTTTTAAAACATTTTCTCCCAGTCTTTAGCTGAAAAAAGGTAAGGGAATAAAAAATTCTCTTATCAGTGCTTTTCATAGAAGAAAAGTTTTTAATTTTAATGAAGTCCAATTTATCAACTTTTTCTTTTATAAATCTTACATTTGGTTGATGTTTAAGACTTTTTGCCTAATCCCAGGTCAAGAAGATTATCTTCTATAAATTGTTCTAAAAGTTTTATAGTTTAGGTCTAGATTCATGAAACATTTTTAGTTAATTTTGTATGACATGTGAGGTATGTGTTGAGATTCATATTTTTACATATGGATGTTCAGTTGTTCAAACACCAATTGTTGAAAAGATTCTCTTTTCTCTTTTGTCTTGCCTTTGAATCTTTGTGAAAAATCAGCTGGACATATTTGTGTGGGTTTATTTCTGAGCTCACTATTCTGTTTCATTCATCTGTATACCTATGCCTTCACCAATAACGCATTGTCTTAATTACTGGAACTGTATATTAGCTCTCTCTATATATCTATATTCTAGAGTCCTCCAAATTTAATCTCCTTTTTCAGAATATTTTTGGCTAGTCTATTACCCATGCCTTTCCATATACATTTTAGAATCAGCTTGTGTATATACTTAAAAATACTGCTGAGATTTTTATTTTAATTGTGAAAATCTATTAATAAATTTGAGGATAATTAAAATCCTTCCTGTGCTTGGTCTTCTGATCAATGAATGTTTTATGTTTCTCCATTGATTTAAGTATTTTTAATTTCTTTCATTAGTTTTTGTTCAATTTCAGAATACATATTCTATGCATATTTTGCTATTATTTATACCTACTTCATTTGGTGGAACTATGGTAAATGTTTTTTTTAAAGCTTTGTTTCTAACTGTACTTTAATAGTATACAGAAATTCAGTTGATATTTATGTGCAGATCATGAAGACTTTATAAATTCAGTTATGAGTTCTAAGATGTTTGTTATTGTACTATATTCCATGGGAATTCTACATAGACAATCATGTCATATGTTAATAAAGGTAGTTTTATTTCTTTCTCTGAAATCATTATGCCTTTATTTCCTTTTCTTCCCTAATTGCACTGATTAGAACTTAAAGTTCAATTTTGATTAATAGTAGTAGGAGTAGATATCCTTGCCTTGTTTTTAATCTCAGGGGGAAATCCTTCAATCTTTCACTATGATATTAGCTGTAGGTTGTAAATGCCCTTCATCAGGTTGTTCCCTTCTATTCCCAATCTTCTGGTGGTTTTTCTTTACTTTTTAAATAAAAAATGGATATTGAGGAGGGGGCAAGATGGCAGCAGAGTAAGGAGCTCCAAGTGTCAGCTCATCCTACAGAGCAGTTAGTAATCAGCCAGAACTATCTAAATTATCTGTTTGGGGGGCCCAGGAGACAAGAAGAGCATATTGTAACATCTTTGGAAGAACAGAAGAGGAGACTGCTCATCTGCAGTGAAGATTCCTGAATAGAGCACTCCATGCGGCAGAGGTTGGTGCCCATGCCCCTCTTGAAGTACAACCTCCTCAGAGCTATTCCCTGGCTGGAGCTGGAAGCTCCTCCGTTTCCCAAAAACAGGGGAGGAAGAGATGGTTGGGCACCAATTTCAGCTACTGGTTAGGAAACTCAGCTGGCTAAAGCCCAATCCTAAGAACAGCTAAAGTTTGAAACTGTCCAAGTCAGAAAGAGGCCAGTAACCACCATTTTAACTCCACCCCCAGAATGAGGGGAAGCAGGGCTGATTGAAAATCACAGTGAAGGTGGGGACTGGCTTCTTTCCACCAGGTCAGATTGCAGCCCTAGCCTGGGCTCCAACCCATCTCCAGCAGGGAGGAAGCTGGGGGGACCTGTGCCAGCCTCTCAGGGCAACTGTAGGCACTTTTGGCCTGCATGGACTAGATTGGCAGGCAAACATGTTGATACCTCTCTGCCCCTAGTAGGATGGGGGGTGTGGTGTTTCCTCAACCTCTCTTGGAAACTGCAGACACTTTTAGCCTGCATGGACTAGAGTGCTGTATACTCCTGTGGATCCCTCCTCTTCCCTGACAGAGCAGAAAGGAGAGTGTTCCCTCAGCCTTTCTAGGCAACTTCAGATGCTTTTGACCCATATGAACTGGATTGTTGGACCCATATCTGACAAAGCAGGAGGAAGTATAATGCGTCCTCAGCCTCTCCTGGCATCTGCAATCACTTTTGGCCCATACAGCCTAAACTGTTGGGCAAACCTGTGGCTACATCTCTGCCTCTCAATAGGATAGGAGGGGGGTGGTGTATCCTCAACCTCTCTGGGAAAACGCAGTTGCTTTTGGACTGCATGGACTAGATTGCTGAGCACATTGGAGGCTCCATTCCTACCCATGGGAAGGGAGAATGGGACTGGTGCTTCATCAGTCTACCTGGGCAACTGTGGTCAGTTTTGATTCCTAGGGCTTAGTTTGCTGCCCTTACCTGCAACTCCACCTCAGCCCAAGGCAGGAAAGGAAGGGGCTTGAAACTTCATCAGTCTCTCCGGACAAGTACAAATGGTCTTGTTCTGCATGACTTGGACTACTGCACATGGCTGCGTCTTCATCCTTATCCCTGGCAGGGTAGAAAGGTGAGAGAAGCTTCATCAGTTTCTGGGGCAATGTGGGCAGCTTCAGCTTCCACGGCCTACAGAACCAACTGCATCCTCAGCTCCTATTCCATAACCAGCAAGGAAAAAGTACAAGAAATAGATGAAAAAGAGCTGAAAAATTCAGATTGGCAAAACATGAGCCACGATAAAGTTCCAAATTAAGTTGAATCATGTATCAAAGAGGGGCTGTAGCAGTAAGCCAAAAAAAACCAGAAATCCCTAGCCTAATGCAAGAAAAGGGGCCAAGAATAAACATATCTACTAAATCAGATATTGAGACACCAAAAAATAAATAAATAAATAAATTACAACCCATACCAAGAAACAAGAAGATATGTCCCAGGCAAAGGAACCAACTAAACCTCAAGATGACATAAAGGGGTTGAGACAAATAATCATAGATTTAAAACAAATTTCCTTAATAAATTCAATGAGAAGTCTAAAGAGATTATGGACATCAAGAAGACGCTGGGTGAGAATAAAGAAAAATTTGAAGGCATACATAAAAATAGTAGATCTTATGGGAATGAAAGGCATAATAAATGAAATTAAAAATACACTGGAGGCATATAACAGCAGATTTGAAGAGAGAGAAGAAAGGATCAGTGAGCTTGAAGACAGGTCTTCAAAAGTGGACAAAGAAAAGAACAGATAAAGAATGGAAAAAATTGAACAGGGTCTCAGGGAACTAAATTATGGCAAGAGACGTGCAAACATATGTGTCATGGGTGTCCCAGAAGGAGAAGAGAAGGGAAAAGGGACAGAAGGAATATTTGAAGAAAGAATGGTAGAACATTTCCCAACCCTATTGAAAGACATAGATATTCGAGTCCAAGAAGCACAGGGTACTACCATTCAAATAAACGTGAATAGATCTACTCCAAGACACATACTTATCAGAATGTCACATGTCAAAGATAAAGAATCCCGAGAGCAGCAAGAGAAAAGAGATTCATCACATACAAGGGATGTCCAATAAGATTAAGTGTTGATTACTCATCAGAAACCATTGAGGCAAGAAGACAGTGCTATATTTAAGATACTGCCAGAGAAAAACTGCCAGCCAAGAATCTTATATCCAGAAAGATTGTCTTTAAAAAAAAAAAAAAAATGAGCGGGAGTTTAGAATATTCACAAATAAAGAGAAACTGAGAGAGTTTGTAACAAAGAGACTGGCTTTGCAGGAAATACTAAAGGGAGTGATACAGCCTGAAAGGACAGAAGAGAGTCTTGGAAGAGAGACTAGAAGTGAAGATTATACCACTAAAAGTAAATAAAAGTGTAAAAAGAGTGGTGAAAACAAGATATGACAGATAAAACCTAAAGATCAAAAATGGGTGAAGTAAAAACTGCCCTTAGAATAACAACATTGAACGTTAACGGGTTAAATGCCCCAATCAAAAGACACAGTTTGGCGGAATGGATAAGGGAATATGAGCCATCTATATGCTGTCTACAAGAGACTTGCCTTAGATCCAAGGACACCAATAGATTGAAAGCCAAAGGCTGGAAAAAGATATCCCATGCATGCAGTAAAAAAATAAAATAAAATAAAATAAAATGAAAGCTGGAGTAACAATATTTATATCAGATGAAATAGACTTTAAAAGCAAAGCAGTTATTAGAGGCTAGGAAGGTCATTGAATACCAATAAAAGGGGCAATTAAAATGATGAGTTGTATGGATTGATTTTCAATATTAAACTATCCTTGTATTCCCAACAAGAACCCATTTGGTATTGGTGTATTACAATTTTTATATATTGCTGTTTTAAACTAAATATTTCATTGAGGGTTTTGCATGTAAGTTTCATAGGGATATTGGTCTGGTATTTTATTTTCTTTTACTGATTTTGTCTGGTTTTGGAATAAGTGTAATTTTGGCCTTGTAGAATAAGTGGGCATATATTTCCTTCTCTTCTCTTTTCTGGAAGAGATTGTCCAAAATTTATGCTATTTCTTTTTTAAGTTTTGGTAGATTTGGGGCCTGAGATTTTTTTTCAAAAAAAGAAATTCTTAGTTTTAACTAAGAATTCAATTTATTTCATAGTTATAAGACTATTGATTCTATCTAGTTCTTCTTGGGTTAGTACTGGTAGTTTGTGGTATTTGATGAATTATTTCATTTCAAATAAGTTGTCAAATTTACGTGTTTAAAGTTGTTCATAGTATTTCATAATTACCTTTTAAAAAATGCAGGGATTGCAGTAAAAGCCCCACTCTTGCTACTACTATTGGTGATTGATGTCTCTCTCCTTTTGCATTTTTAACTCAGCATTGGTTCTGCTGGGTTTATCTATTTTATTTATATCTCAGTAAAGAATTAGCTTTGGGTTTCATTATCTTTATTTTTTTCAATTTCAGTGATTTCTGTTATCTTTTCTTTCCTTCCTTCTGCTTTTATTGTTTATTTTGTACTTCTTCAGCTAATTTTTTAAGTCAAGTATTAAATTATTGATTTGAGAAGTTTCTTATTTTATAATACAAACATTTTATTTAATAGATTTCCCTCTAAGTATTGGTTTAGTTGCATCTCACAAGTTTTGATATGCTGAATTTTAATTTACAACCAAGTATTTTTGAAATATGTTCCAATATCTTTAAGACTTCCTCTTTAACCCTGGGTTATTTTAAATCTTGTTTATAGTTTTCAAATGTGTGGAGATTTTAAGAAATCTTGCTGTTATTTTTTTCTAACCTAATTCCATATTTTCAGAGAACATACTTTGTATGATTTTAAATCTTTTACATTTTTTAAACTTTGTTTTATTGCTCAAGATATGGTTGCTTATGGTAATGTTCTGTGTGAACTTGAAAATAGTGAGTATTCTGCTGCTGTTGGGTAATGTTGATTGTGAATTGATATTTACAAGTGGGGCATATAAAGTGGATTGGTAACTATGTGTATATTGCTAAGGGTCTTTGTTTAAGAATGATCAGTCAGTATGCTGGCAATTATATTGGGGATTCTTGAATATCAAAACTCACACAAATTTTTTTCTGGAAATGTCCAGTTTTTTCAGAGAGAAACCCCCATGTTTCCCAGAAGACAGAAGCCTCCCTACTATTATTCTCCCTGTTGTAGTGGTGGTAGTAGTCTATATACATGATCCCCTATCCCCATTTTTGCTCCATTCTCACTCCAGACCTCTATTTTGGCTTTAGTCATGGGCCTCTACTGTGTTTTCAGGGCAGATTGTTGCCTTACCATCTCTATTCCCCTTGCCAGTACATAAGACCTGGGGACCACTCATCTCTCTTCCATCAACTATCACTCTTCTATCAGTTTTCAATTTTCCAAAATGCTTTTGAAATCTGTTTTCAGCTGATGATTCCTTCTCTGTTTTCTTCATTATCATAGATTTACACATTTTCATTCTTTTACTCTCATTTTAGTAGGGTCTTGGGACAGAGAGAAGATGAAAACTTGTGCCAAAGCCCAATTACAGACACTTTATTAACAATATTATAAAATGGCTGTAGAGATAATCCCTAGGCAGACCATTAGGCTGCTCACATGGTGTGATCTGTGCAGACATGACAAGATCCCTCTATCCTCCAATGACATGTTTACCTGCTTCCTCAAACATGAAATCTTATTCCATTAAAGAACTACTTTAATTCCACAAATAGAGATAAAATTGAAAAAGAAAATGTCTGTGAAATGTTACAATAATTCAAATTTATATAAAAATATATTTTAGATCTTTTCCTGAGAGCAAATTTTTAAAAGGAAAAGGGAAAAACCATAATTCACTGACTCAAGACCTAAAAGGTAGGAATTTGAGCACCAAAATAGGCATAAATGTAGAGAAAAGGGATGCAAAAGTATTAAAACCAGCTCACTTCTGATAAAGTTATATAAAATACAATCTGAGCAAGACTGGGAGACAGGAATATGAATATACTCTTACCATTGACATGCAGGTATTAAAGAGTACTCTGTGCATGAAGGGGATTATGCTAAAGCTTTGTAATTCTTTACCAACTCTAAAATCTTATAATCATTTTTAAATGTTTGTACTGGAACCACAATTATACTTACTAACCTAAACTTTGAGTCATTATTGCTATTTGAATATAAATTTTTTCAAAACATAAAAATGTAGATCATTCCTATATTAAAAAAAATTTTTTTTAATTTAAAGAAGCTTTAGATTACATAAATATTACATAAAAAATATAGGGGATTCCCATATACCCCTCCCCATCCCCCTCCCACACTTTCCCACAATAACAACATCTTTCATTAGTGTTGTACATTTGTTACCATTGATGAACGCATATTGAAGCACTGCTACTAACCATGGAATATAGTTTACATTATAGTTTACACTTTGCCCCACACAATTTTATAGCTTTTGACAAAATATATAATGACCTTTATCTGTCATTGCAATGTCATGAAGGACAATTCCAATGTCCCAAAAATGCCCCCATGTTACACCTATTCTTCCTTCTCCCTCACCTCAGAACCTCTGGTGGCCAGTGCCTTTATATCATACAAGGTTTTCCATTGCTAGAGTTTTATATGATACAAGTTTTATATGATACAAGTTCTTCCATTGCTAGAATAATAATAATTCTATAATATACTAACAATTGAATAATAATGTCTACTTTAGTCCATTATTCATCCTCCAGTCTTGAGGATTTAGGATGGTGATGCCCACTCTGTTTCTGATTGAGAGGGGGCTTAGATCCTATGGGGCAGATGGATAGAACTGTCTTGCTTGCTGTTGTAGATACTCTATTTCTTGGGAGGGGGATTGTACATCATCATCCTTTCATTAGTTTTCCTGGGTGAGTCTGATGAAAACTGGAGAGTAGGTTTTGCAACTCTGCTGAGATTCAGGGCTCAACCAGCATATGAACAGATGGAAGATGTAAGTCCTTGGGACATATGATTAACAAGTATAGTGCTAATTATAGATTTTTTTTAAAAGGGGGGCAGAAGAGCCATGTGTAGGAAAATTATAAATGAGTCTAAAATAATTCCCTTGATAAATGGAGTCAAACACTATATATGTAAGAATCAAATTCAAGTAGGCAATATCAATAATTGCAGATGAATCTAATAATCCAGTTTGTTTGCTGAGATATGTAACTATAGGACAATAAATTCATTAAATCTTACAAATACACAATCATTGTTAATCTATTCTGAGAAATAAAGATATCTTGTCTAAGTATAAGGATTTACCTTTGATGGGAGAGCTAGCATAGTGTATTATAAATAATATGAACATTGAAATAAGAAGAAGTTGAGTTGGAATCCTGCCCTCTCACTTTCATTAATTGTATTGGCATGGACAATTTGAGTGTTTCTCCACACTCAAAGTAGGATTAAAAAATAATGTTGAATACTATCTATTCTGAGCCTTCATTCGTTTTCTGTAATATGGGGCCAGTGACTGCCTTGCAGGGTTTTGGTGATGATATTAACATTGCACAGTTCCTGGCAAATGAATACTCACTCTTGTTATTGTGGATAGAAAAAGGGAAGGATTTAAAAACGCATCTTGCTGTCTGTAACCTTGTTTAATATGATGGTCTGAGATTAGAGTATATGGTTTTTAGTGTTAAGGCCTTATTAGGCAACTTGTAGGTGTGTCTTTCCTAAAAATGGACATAATATATGCATAACAAAAATTTTTTGGCGATTCCACCTCCCCCCTTCCATTTCAGGTGAAATAATGGGCAGTTTCTATGTTGAATAGTTAGGGCTCAGTCATCATCCAGAGATCTCTAAACAGATTTAGAGAACACAGATGAAAATTTTTCAAAAAGGTCTTTCTACTGCAGAGAGGGCATACCACAGGCATCATAATTACCTTTCAAATAACACAATAATTGCTGGTAACCTCTTAGATGGTTTATGTTTTATGCTGCCTCTTGTTCCATAAGACTGCTGAAATGTGTTCTAACAAGAATATTGAGGGAGGTGGATGTGGCTTAAATGGTTGGGCATCTGTCTTCCATATGGAGGGACCTGGGTTTGATCCCTGGGACCTCCCGGTAAAAAAAACAACAAAAACAAACAAACAAACAAAAAAAGAATATTGAAATTTCCATAGAATTGTATAAGATGAAGATTTAGAGTAATTAGGAAAAAATCTATTCATTTGTGAGTGATTGAAACTGAGGTCTCCAAAAATGTATGTCAACTTCTAATCACGTGTGCTAATAAAGTTAATTTTAAAATTCAGATGCCCAGAATAAAAGTCTTATTTAATGCAAACGAAATGTTGTTCGGAAAATAGTATATTACTGCTAATTATTTTCTTCTGGATCCTTGAAAAAATTGGCCATTCGTAGTTCCTTTATGTTGAACATAGCTAGTCAATTATATTCCTGTTGGGAATAAGAATAACTGTGGCATTTTTATTCTGTGATTTCAGCAAAAGTTATGTCCAGGAAATGAAGTCAAAAGGAATGATGCCAAGACAAGGAGTATCCCTGGCAGAAAACTTCAAATGGATGTCTCTACTAGTATAACAGATGTGAGTGGGACCTCAATCTGGGTTCCCTGTCAAAGACTGAAGATCCAAGAGGGGCCTCTGAGATCACTCTTGTGGGAGAGGCCTCCTGTTTTACACACAAGGAAGGGAGACAGATAGCAGCATGACTTGTTTCCTGCCCTTTATTCAAGTATTACCTCCATTTCTATTTTGTTTTTTCCCTCACTCTAAAGTAAAACTGTGGGGAAGTAGATGATACTTTGGAAAAGAAATAGTCAAAGTGCCTAGTACAATGCTTTGTAAAAACTTGCTGAGTGAGTGACAGCCGTGATTGTTGGGTTTTCACTTATGCCTACAATTTCATCATTACTGCTTATGTGATTTGAATCCCCCACTCTTCTTTCCCTTTCAAATTCCATTTTACTATATAGATACCTGGGTATCAGGGCTTTGTCCCTAATGAAATTGAGCTTTCTCATGACACTGTGACCTTGGGTGTCTTGAGAGTTGTGGAGATGGTGCAAGAAGAGAGGCTAAGGGACCAGACAGGAAAATGAGGAAGGGCAGAGTTGATGACAAAGAAATCACTGACTTTTCAGTTTACAACCCAACCCCGAGGGACCACTGGTTTAATATTTCAAAGTTTTCTTATTCTTACCCCTAATTCAATTTACCCACCCAGGTATTTGACAGATATTGTATCTCCACACTCAAATTAGGATTAAAAAATAATGTTGAATATCATCTATTGACCTACTAATTTGGAAATGGTTGACTAATAAGAAAATTCAAACATTTACTCTCATGGTTTATGAGCCAGAATTAAATCACTTGCTTTTACATCACTGTGTGGAGACACTAGCAGATCCTGAATAAATAATCAACTGAAATTTCAAAATTGTGGCAGGTAAATTCTCTTTCAGCCCTATCAAATTGAGCTTTGCTCATACAGACATGATGCCTTTTAATGCTACTGTCCTAAATGAAACCATGTTTTCAGTTAAAATGTCAATATGTGGATTGCTTTAACAACAACGAAATGGAATGACAAAAGAACGACTCAATATAGAAATGTTCTCCCAA
Organism: Tolypeutes matacus; assembly: GCA_026826555.1. Classification (NCBI taxonomy): domain Eukaryota; kingdom Metazoa; phylum Chordata; class Mammalia; order Cingulata; family Chlamyphoridae; genus Tolypeutes; species Tolypeutes matacus. The sequence goes on from JAKSZT010054215.1 coordinate 35,478,896, forward strand.
ATAAATTTCTTTTCTTTCATTACTCCCCACACATACCCACTAACAGACCATAAAAATCATAAAAATACTAGTAAAAAGGCATTAATGATTCCATGTTGTAAAGCTAACTAAGGCATAGGATTTATAAGGACCAGAAAGTGGAAGCTACTGATAAAGTGAACATAAAAATACTAGTCAAATGTTCTTTTTATTTAACTGAGAGAAGTAAACAAAAATAAAGAAAAATAACCAAAAGGGTAGAAATTAAAATGAGATTTAAAAGTCATTTCCATGCTTTTATTTTGTTTCTGAATATCTTCTTTGTGATCCTTATAGTTCATAAAGTTATTTATGTTTAAACTTTCCCCTTGCCCAAGCTGTTGTTTCTGTTTTATTTTTCACTAATATCATCGAGAATGTCTCTCTCTCCTACTCTCTTTCCTTCTCTCTCTCTCTCCAGCTATAGTCTTTCAGACAACTGTTTTTCAGATGCATTACCACCAAGTAACCTCATTTTCTGTCACTAATTTTTGTGTAGTGGGAGTGGAGGGACCAGTGATGAAGACAATTTATTGATGTGAATTGAAAATCAACAGCAAAGGAACCCTAAATACCTAAATCTGACCTTGTTCAAGAGCCAAAATTGTCTACACTTACTACATTAATATATGCCTGAGAATTTAAAGACCTTATATAATGTAGGGATGGTGTCAACAAATTAATTCATGATTTTCCAGTATTACTTTAGCTTGACTTATTTATGAGGTTACTTCAACAGAAAACAAACCTTAAGGGTTAGAGCTCAAGATAGATCAATTGGGAGCTAGGCAGGAAAAATCTAAACCAAGAGACAGATAGCATGAGAGGAATTGTACCCTGCCCCTGAATGGGAGACATTTCTAGAAGTAGTGGAAATATTAAATTTGTCATTTAGCTAAGACTAAACCACGTTTACAAATTACAAAATAAAAATGAAGACCAGTTATCTTAAGTGACTTAGGTAGTTTCCAAATTTGGATGCAACTTTATAGAAAATACAACCAACACTTCAACCTCCCCTTCATCTTTCTAAAATGTTCACCCTCTTCTCATCCCCTTCTTACATATCAGCATCCTTCCCATCTGACTGCTAATAATTTAGACTCTCTGGAACAATTCTAGCATTGAGTAGATAACTCCTTTCAAAGGCAATCTCATAGTTGGTGCTGCTTGGCACTGAAAAAGTACCTCCCTGCTACCCCCATATTGGTCTTTGGGGCTTACCAGAGTAAATTTAAGTCTGTATTGACCTGACAGACCTGTGAACATATGGAATGTTTTCCAAGTCTTCAAGTTAAATGCCTAGAATTTCTTCAATCATTCTTTATAAATATGATTTGTGTGAAGGTTCTTCAGCATATCTCTTGGCGTGGAGTGTCTACTCCATTACAGGGACTATTGATCTTACCAGTGAATTTACTGGTGAAATTTACTGGAGGTTAATTTGCCTTGTGGTAAAATAAACAAAACAATAAAAGTTATCACAGCCTCAGTTAAAGACATGAGCAGGCTTTCATAAGAATGTACATGATTGCCTTTTGAGACCAGTACTCAAAAAATCCAACTATATTGTTACAAAGAGTTAATCAAATTGGAGTCATAAGGAACAAATAATAAGCTAGGATTGTGAAAAGACAACCTACAGAATGGGAGAAAATAATTGCTATCCATATATGGGATAAGGGTTTAATATCCAGAATATATAAAGAACTGCTACAACTCAACAACAAAAAACAAATAATTCAATTTTTACAATGGGCAAAGGACTTGAATAGACATTTCTCCAAACAAGATAAAGAAATGGCCAATTAGCACATGAAAAGATGCTCAACATCATTAGTCCTCAAGAAAATGCAAATCAAAACCATGAAATATCACTTTAAATCCACCAGGATGGATAGTATATATATAAAAAAACAAGTATGAATGAGGATGAGGAGAAATTGGAAAGTTTCTACATTGTTGCTGGGGTTGTGAAATTGTCAGTCTCTTAGTTGGCCACAGGGCTGCTGATGCAAAGCACCAGAAATGTGTTGGCTTTTATAAAGGGGATTTATTTGTGGTAAAAGCTTATAGTTCTGAGGTCATGAAATGTCCAAATCAAGGCATCAGCAGAGATGTTTTCTCACTAAAGTCAGCTACTGTTGATCCTGGTGTCTTGCCACATGGCAATCAGGCATATGGCAAGGCTCATCTCCCCACCCGTGGGCTGCTCTGTGAGCCCAGCCCCTTGGGGGTCTCTTTTTGTGCTTCTGTGCTCTGCTGGTTCCAGACTCCAAGACCTCTTTCAGTCCCTTGGGGCTTCTGTTTTCTGCAATCCTCTCTCACACATGGCAGGATGGATATAATATGGCAGCTTCCTTTCTCTCTGTGTCTCCATTTATATCAGACCCAGCAATAGAGTGGCGACTCAACCTGAGTCATGCGTCATTGATGTAGTCCAATAAAAAGGGTCTCACACCAACAGGAAAGGATTAGTTCACAAACATAATCCTTCTCTTTTTGGGATTCATAAAAGAATTTCAAACTGTCACAGTCAGCCACTGTGGAAATCAGTTTGGTCGTTCCTCAGAAAATTGAACATAGAAATATCATATGACTTGGCAATCCCACTTCTTGGTATATACTCAAAAGAATTGAAAGCTGGGACTCGAACATATATCATAATAATGTTAATTAAGTGGAAGCAACCCAAGTGTCCATCAACAGACAAATGGATAATCAAAATGTGGTATATACACACAATGGAATATTATTTAGTCATAATGAGGAATGAGGTTCTGAAGCATATTTTAACATAGATGAACCTTGAAGACATCACATTGAGTGAAATAAGCCAGAAACCATGAGTGAAATATTGTATGATCTTGCTTATAGGAAATACCTACAGAAAGCAAATTCATAGAGACAGATTGAAAATTTCAGGTTAGCAGGGGCCGGGTGGTGAGGTGATGGGAAATTATTTCCTAACAGGTGCAGAGTTTCTGTTTGAGGTTACGAAAAAGTTTGGGTAATAGATGTTGTTTATGGTAGTACAATATTGTGAATGGTGATGGCATTATAATACCACTGAATTGTATACTTGGAAAGTGGTTAAAATGGGAAATGTTGTATATATATGACTAAAATAAAAATTTTTTAAAAGAAGAAGCTAGGGTTTTTATTGGTAGGAAACAAAAAAGAGCCCCCAAAAGTGTAATGCTGTTAAGAGCCTCCCTAGGTAGTGTCGTGGGTTATGTATCTATTTGTCTCTCAGGCTGTTTAGGTGAAGAACTGTTAGACCAGGACAGAAATTAACATTGTTCAAAATGGATACTATGGCTGTTAATATTTTGGGTCTTTTCTTTTTGCAGGGAGAATAAGGACACCGTTGTTTGTCAAAGTGAAGTTCTATTTTATTGTGGAATCATGAAAGTTTTTGTAAGGTATTTCAAATATATATAAAGAGATTGAGTGGGTAAAGGCATGCTTTTGGTCAGTTACTTACATATTATCTCTCATCAGCAAATGCAAACTTTTAATTCTCCTCTGTGATGCTGGGGCTGAAACTACATTCTCTTGATTTTTTGCCAGATGGATCTATATTAAAACGCCACAAGAAACAATTAGAGGGAGATAGAAAGGAGGGGAAGAGGACAAGAAATTCTTCCTGTTTTTAAAACAGCTTTTTGGGGGTATAATTAACATACAGTACATTGTATATTTTGAATATGCTATTTGATATGGTATTTTTGTTTTTTTTTTTTTTTCTTTTTAAGGAAGTATGGGGGATTGAACCTGGGACCTCATATATGCCAAGCAGGCACTCAACCACTGAGCTACACTGCTCCCCTGTATTTGATAACTTTTGACATGCATATACAGCTTGGAGAGCATCACCATGATATAGTGAATATATCCATCACATCCAGAAGTTTCCTTATGGCGCCCTGTAATCTCTCCCTCCTGCTCCTCCAACCCAGTCCCTAGACAATCACTAATGTGCTTTCACTCACTATAGATTAGTTTGCATTTTCTAGAATTCTATATAAGTGGAATCTTAGAGAATGGATTCTTTATAATTTGGTATTTTTCATTCAGCATGATTTTTTGAGATTCACTCTCTCTTTATCCCATTCACTTATTAATGGAAATTCGGGTTGTCTCCATTTTTTTGGCCATTATAAAGCAGCTATGAACATTAATGTACACATCTTAGTATGGTCATATACTTTCTTTCTCTTGGGTTAATGCCTAAGAGGTGGATGGCTGGGCAATATAAGTATGTGTCTATCAATCTAACAAACTTCTAAAGGTTAAGGGGTTCTTAACCTTTTTTGTTCCACGGAGCCCTTTCCCAGTCAGGTGAAAACCATGGACCCCTTCTCAGAATGTAGTGGCAGATAGTTTTATGGCACTCAACTAGCATCAGGTCTAACAACTACTGTAATTTCGGAATGTGAATGAGTGTGATTTTTCGAGATATGCAACAACTGTGATGTGATGGGAAATAAATACTATAATTTATTGCATACATTCATAAGTGAAGGAAATGCTAGATTTTAGTTCAAGGTCAGAGAAAATAAAGGTAATAAGTTGATTTTTTTCAATTCAAGCTCACGGACCCCCTGAAATCTTTCCATGGACTTCTTGGAGGTCCGTGGACCTCTGGTTAAGAACCCCTTTTCTAAACCATATTCAACTGTAGTTGTACCATTTCACATTCCCACCAGCAGTGTAGGAGAGTTCCAGCTCTTCTAAATTTTTGCCAAACTTAGTATGGTCAGTTTTTTTTTTGTTTTTTTTTTTTCCAGCTGGATCAATGTTTATTGTATTAAAAATTAAAACAGAAAATTTAAAAATATTAATACATTTAAAATAATAGCCCACTAAAAGTTAATATAAATAACAACTTGTAATGAAAAAATGTTTTAGTATATAATTCTAAAACAAAAGATATCATGAAAAGAATAGAATTGTTTGAACTGCTTGTAAATCTCTTTAACATCTGCCTTTATAAAAGACAGCTTAATTTTTATGTTTCTGCATTGCCAGTTGCAATTTCACATGTAACAAAGTGTCTAAAATTCAGTCTTTTTATTTTCAGTCATTCTAAAAGATGTGTAGTAGTATCTTACTGTGGTTTTAATGTGAGTTTTCCTAATAACTAATAATGCTGAGCATATTTTATTTGCAACCCATATATATTCCTGGTAAGTGACTATTGAATTATTTTGCCCATTTTTATTTCATTGTTCGTTTACTTATTCTCGAATTTCAAGAATTCTTTATATAATGTGGATACAAGTTCTTTATCTGAGGTATGATCAGCATATAATTTCTGCCAATTTCTGGCTTATCTTTTTATTCTCTTAATAGTATTTTCAGAAGGGTAGGCATTTTAAATTTTATGAAGTCCAGTTTATATTCTTTTTCTTTTATTGGTCCTGTTCTTAGTGTTGTATCAGAAAAGTTATTGTCTAACCCAATTCCCAAAAATTATCTCCCACTTTTCATCTAGAATTTTTACAGTTTTAGATTTAAAATTTATGTCTCAGATTCATATTGGGCTAATTCTTGTATAAGGCATGAGGTATGGATCAGAACAATTTTTTTTTATAGAGGATATTCAATTGTTAGGGTGCCATTTGTTGAGAAAACAATCCTTTTTCCATTGAATTGCCTTTCTTCTTTGTCAGGCCAGTGGCTCTTATACCCTGTGCCTATTTCTGGACTCTCTAATATGTTCCATTGGTTCATTTATCTAGGTTATACCACATTGTCTTGATTATTGTAGCTTTACAATGAGTTTTTAAAGCATGTAATATTATGCACCAAACTTTGTTCTTCTTTTTAAATGTTGTTTGGTCTCTTCTTGTTCTTTTGCATTTCCATATGAATTTTAGAATCAGCTTCCCAATTTCTACCAAAAAAACGCTAGCTAGGACTTTGATTGGAATTGCATTGATTCTACAATCAATTTGTAGAAAACTTACACCTTACAATTCTCAAAATTCTGCCCCATGGACAGACAAGGCTCTTCATTTACTTCAGTCTTAATTTATCTCAGCAATATTTTGTAGTTTACATTATACAGGTCTTGTATATCTTTTGTCAGATAAATTTCTATTTCATTTTAAAATTATTTTACATATAACTTTTCAGAATTTTGATTTACAATTGTTCATTGTTAGTATATAGAATTATAATTATTTTTATATTGATCTAGAATCCTACAATCTTGTTAAAATCACTTGCTTTATGGCCTGACTAGACCCTGTAGGACATCTTTGTGAATACTTGATCTTAGTGGAAGGGCATTCAGTTTTTAACTATTAAATATAAAGGCAGCTTTAGGTTTTACAGATTTTCATTTATTAGGTTAAGGAAGTTCTCATTTTCCTAGTTTGGTGAGAGTTTTTAAAGTGAAGATAATGTTTCCCTTTGGAGCACAGGGCAGTAATAACATCCATCATAAAAGTTTCTGGTTCCCTAAGATCCAGGTTCTCCAGTTATACAATCCTGGATATGCAATCCAGTGTGTGTGCAGGTATCATCTGGCCCTCTTTGTGGTTCCCTGTGAGAGTAAGAGCTTGGTGGACTGGCTCAAAAATGCTGATACTCTGGCTACCTATTGTCATAAATTTTCCTTACTCTCTAACCAAGGAGTCCCAAGTCTTCTACAAATATCAGAGAAACTATAGGAGACTAAGTTCCTAGCTTTGATGCGAGATAAAATCTCAGGAGCTTCAGAATAGTTGAAGGTACCAAGTTCTATTTTCCTGGGTCTAGAAGTGAGTGCTTAGGAAAAGAAACAAGTCTGTGGCCAGGATGACCAAGTGGATCACCTGTGTTTCATCATGAGGATGGAGCCCAAGGCTTTTGGGGAAATTGTCTCCCAAAGGTGTTACCTGAACTATAGCCCAACTCATGGAAAGCTCCGGAATTCCCAATGGAAATTTTTAGTGTTTTCATGAACTATAGTAAATAGAAATGTTTTTATTTAGTTGTTTACCAAATACCACTTGCTAAATGTTTTGCAACTATTAATTATTTTAATTCTAATGATATCCTATGAGTTTCCTACATGTCAGCATTTTAACACACTATACTCAAATTGTCCTGAAAACTTTTATTGGAATTTTAACGTCTGATTGGTAGTAATGCAATGAATGGAAACAGATACCTGTTTCTGTTTTGTTGGTTTGCTTGTTTGTTTTAAATCTGGTACTCTAAACTCCAGCATTCCTTCCAGGAAATGGTAATCATGTTTTATCAGTAATTAGTATTTTACAGAAAGGTATTCAACCTCTTCTGTACACATTCCACATACCAAGTGGTATGTTACTCAAATATCACAGCTACACAGACATATATGGATTATGTTCACAATGTTGTATCTCACACTCAACACACACAAGCACACACACACAAACACATGCATCAAGATTTTCTTGGCAGTTACTCTGGGTTGTACATAAGAGGACTATAGTTTCCAAGAGTAATGAGATGAGGAAATTATGCAAAACAGGAACCATTTTCTACTCATTACAGCACGAAGATTAAGACACAAACTATTGGAACTATTTGTTTGACGTGCAAATGTACTTGCTCAAGCACAAGTCAATGACAACACAACTCCAATTACTATTGTCTCTCCAGAGTACTAATTGTAAAACAAGAATGCATTCCAATGTTTTATACAATTCAGATGTCTGAGCTTACAATTTGAATATGTTAAAGCTGAAGTCCATAAGCTGCTTGAAAATTGACAGTGATCATTAGTTTAGCAAATTGTGCCTAACTTCACATTTCTGTTCTCTAACTTTTTTTTTTTTTTTAAATGTCCTCACTGAAGAGATTAACATGCCAAAGAGTGATAAAATATCAACTCTAGTCTTGGGAGTAAATGAATTGATGCAAGCTTCCTCTCTTTAATTTTATTTTTTATACTCAAACACAGCATTTTGACATGTGAAGATGGTATAAAGATCATAAGCCACAAAGTCAAAGAGAATTTGAAAGACAAATAAAGCGATCTTCTCAATCTCATATGACATCCTTCCCCTTACCTTACAATTTTGTTGTAAAGACTAAATAAGATGAAGTATGTAAAGTGCCTTCAGAATTGATGGAATATAGTAATTAATAGGTATTTCTTCTATATCTACTTTTTTCTAGTAGCTCCTTCCAGTTAAACATGATAATATACATAATTAAATAAGCAAGTCACTTGGTAAAGGAGAAAAAAACCACTCATGTTCTACCAGTTTTTTTTATCAATGCATGATAGTCTCTTTCCCTGCAATAAATTCATATTATTATCCTTTATATTTGAGAATAATGCTCTCATGTTAATTTCACTTATGTGGCTGAAGAGCTGTTCCAGTGAATTGCAGAATGTTAATAGTCCATTCTTTCTTATTAACAAAGCATTAATTTGTTTGGGGGTAGCAAATAGATCTATCTAAGAATCACAAATTTCTACCCCCTTGCATCAGTGACAGTTATATAGAAATGATTGTACAGATGAGAATGAAAGTTTACTGGGGATTTGCTTTTGTGATGCAGGCAACTTCCCTCTCTTCCCTCTTTCTTCTTCCTGAGAAATAAAATATGTGCTCTTATATATCTTGTATATAATGTATAACCTTGATATTTTGTGAGATTAAGGGAAATAGTAACAGCCTAAGCATGGTATGTGAAAAAGCAGACGGATAGAAGGCTGAGGCTCTGTGGCAATGGAGGACTGTACTGCTGTGAAGAATCAACATTTGACCTCTTTTTAGGCAAATAAATCCCTTGTGTTTAAGCTACTGTTAGTCAGATTTTTTGTTATTTTCAGCCAAAAATCTTTCCTAAATGGTAAATCTCCTCATTCTGCACATATCAGCACGTCATTTGCCCAAGAAAAAATATAAAATATTGACACACCTGGATTTGTATGCATTTTGTAAAGCCAAAATCATAGTTAACACTAGGTAAAATAGCAATAGGAACAAAATCCTTAAAACTTTACAAAAAATGCCCTGTTTTTTGCATGGAGTTATACTTGGGCTAAGGAACACTACATCAGTGTAAGATGCCAGGCACTGAAGTTCCATTCCTGTGTAGCTGTCTTTCTGTGAAATGGTTGGGAAGAGTCCCTTCTACTGGATAGCCAAGGTCCTTGAGGGAGCTTTGGAGCTGACAAGAAGTACTCAGCACAACCTACTATGTGGGGAAAGGGAGCTAATGTAACTTGCCCCTCTTGGCAAGCAAGGCCCTCCAGAGATTTATTCCTATAAACCTGATCTTATGCTCCTTTATTTCTTAAATATACCTGCTTTATAATGCATATGCCCTCATTTTTCCTTTCTATAAACATCTCTTTGTTGCCACAGCTTATTTGTTTCACTTGCTTTTAGCCAATGGTTTTCATAAAGGCATATTCAAACTGGAGTTCCTCTGTCTCTACATTCCTATATTATTCTCATGTGTGGATACCATATCCGAGTGCTATCCCACTATTTGACTTCTCACCCTACTTGATTAATTGCAGGATTATAAGAGCTGACATTCAGCCTGATGTTGCCATGTTTAACTGTATCTAAGTCATATTTTATTGGATTAATCTTCTAACAGGTAATTGATGTTTTATTGCAAATATTTTAAAAATATTTTACATATAGTATTTCTGGTTTCATAGTTTACATCTTCAGCTCTAAACTTCAGTCACGAATTATGTCATTTTTTCTCATCCTTTTCAAAGACCATATTGCATGTTACAGTCATAAGAAAGCTTAGTGATCATGGGTTAAATTCCTTCATTTTACAGCAAGGTAGCATTAAAATGTTGAAATAATTGAATGATCTTGAGCAAGTTCCTTAACTCTAAGATATAGTATCTTTCACTGTAGGAATTAGGATAATAATACATATGACAAAATGATAGCTTGAAAATTCGAATTTTAGAGATACATGGAAAATACCTGCTACTGTGATGGACAGACACATTGTAGATATTTATAATAACTCTTATCATTATTATTAATGCTGTTATTATCAGTATTCCTAATGATATTGAAAATGAATTTCAAAAATTCACAGATATAGCCCTTTTCACTGGAAATATCTTTTCTCATTCACAGAGAATACTTTCAACAAGGAGTTTTGGTCTGCTGTAGCAAAATGCCATGCAGTTGCTAATGTGTCAAAGTGTCAAATATTTTCATAATGATCATTATTCTATGTCCAACAAAAGTGGTAAGTGAGTTGTGTTTTGACTTTGCTTCCCCCACTGTTGCATAGCTGTAAAACAGGGGAGCATATAACTAATGGGTGGTAAAACTGGCTTCAGAATTTGCTAGTTCAGTCCTTCCCTGCTTTATGATGATTATTGCATAATTCTTAATATTTTTACTTATTTCTCCTTTAATTTCACAAGTCCTCATTTTCCCACATACCATCATAACATCTATGTAGAAACTGTTAAAAATATAGCAGTCAAACACTTGGAAATGTGCAGAAGAGTTTCCTGGCTATCCTTTCAGTGGACTGCTGTCTTTGTCTAGTGCACCCACCAGAGACTTTCTGATTTTATAGTGTGCAATTCTGTCTTTCTATACTGGAGCCCATTTTACAAATCTGTAGGGACAGAAGTTCTTATAGATAATTGATAACAAAGCAAATAATTCTTGCCCACAATAATGCAAACTAATTTTATACAGTTGAGATACATTAAATTAGTGCTGTCAAGAAAAGACCCCAAATGTTACATTTTATTGCTCTAAAAGACATTAGTCAGTTTTATTCTCTTATCAAATTCACTTCAGCAATCCTTATTGCCTATATATATATATATATTTATGTCTATTCTTCAAATTCACATTTAACACTTACTGATTTCCTCATTAAATTAAGGAATTAAATAAAAATTATTGATATCTGCTAATTTTCTATTTGTATAAGTCATGTTTTTAACTTTTTGAAAAAGTTAGTAGATAGTATCACTATCTACTTCAGTGATACCACTAACTCCATTTTATAAATGAAACAGCTGTGATTGTGAATGAAGAAAGAAAGAGAGGGAGGGAGAGAGAGAGAGAGAGAGAAAGAGAGAGAGAGAGAGAGAGAGAGAGAGAGAAAGATGGAAGCAGATGTGGTCAAGTGGTTAAGCCTCTGTTTCCCACATGGAAGTTCCCCAGTTCCTGGTGCCTCCTAAAAAAACAAAAACAAACAACAAGCAAAACAAAGGAAAAAACCAACTCAGGGAAGCTGATGTGGATAATTGGTTGAGCACAGGTTTCCCACACAGGAGGTCCCAGTTTCAATCCCCGCCCTGGTAGCTCAAAAACAAAAACAAACAAACACCAAACACACAAACAAACAAAAAGAAAGAAAGAAAATGAAGTGACCTGATTGGATTACCTGACTGCTGGCAAATCACATAGTGAAATCCAGAACTTTCCTCTTCATTACAAATGCTTGTTTAGTGATATAGCCTAAAACTTTAGCTTATACTCCTGGCTTCTGCCTTCCTACAATTCTCTTTATATATACATATACATATACACATACACATACACATACACATACACATACACATACACATACATATACATCAGTGTTACAAATTACTTGTTAACACAAGTTAATAACTACAATAACAATGAATCTGCTTTGGTCCATGGTTATACTTCCCTCTTATTTTTGTTTATTCATTGGTCTTGAGAGGTTTGGGATGATGTACACTCTAATTGCTTCAAGCTGAGAAGGGACAGAGATATTATGAGGCAGAGGAAAAGAATTTTTTTACTTGCATTTAAAGATACTCCTTGATTTGGGGATAGGACTGGGCCATCATCATCATTTTGTTAGCTGCCCAGGGCAAGCCCAAAGAACTATATAGTAGGAGTTGCCCGCAACTGTGCTGGGTTTCAGGGCTCAATTGGCATAGCACAATCTGAAGGAGGCATAGATTTCATGAGGCCATGTGGATTCTCCATGGTGTCCAGACATTCCTAGGGCCCTCAGGAGCACTTTTGTTTGAAGCTTTGTTTACTGTGGCAGTTTATGAAGTCTGGTTGAGAGCTTCATAAGTGTAACTTTCAGAACGACCTCCTGACTCACTTTGAAATCTCTTAGCCATAAAATTTCTATTTTATTTAATATTTTCCCCTTTTGGTTAAGGTCTTTCTCCAAATGCATTGCTGAGTAACCACTTGGTAATAATCCCTCGGTGACAGGGAGGATCATCCCTGGGAGTCATGCCCCTCTGTGAGGGAGGAAGGTAGCGAGTTTATTTGCAGAGTTTGGTTTAGAGAGAGGCCACATTGGAGTAACAAGGAGGATTTGAGGAGGGAACTCTTAAGCATTAATTATAATTACATTTAGTTTCATTATTAAAGGAATAAGGTTCATAAGTGCAAGCAGTAAGATCAAGAGTTTTGCTTACTGTCCTGTGTATTAGTCAGGGTTTTTTCAGAAAACAGAATCAACAGGAGATATCAATAATTTGAGATTTGATAAGAGTCTCTCACACAACTGTGGGGATGTACAAGTCCAGGTTCTGCAGGCAGGCTGCAAGCCAGGGGCTCAGATGAAAGTCCAATGAAAGGTCCTTGATGAGTTTCTGGGAGAAGCTGGGAAATTCTCTCTGAATGTTGAAATCACTTCCCCTTTTAAGGAATTCAACTGATTGGATAAAAGCATCATCCATTGCTGATGCAATCTCCCTGATTGATGCAGATGTAATCAGCCATCCACGCAGTAAACTCACTGGTGATTGAAGTCCATAAATGCTCTGTATTACAATTAGCCCAGGGCTTGCTGGACCAAACACCTGGACACAATTACCTGGCCGAATTGACACATTAGCCTAACCATCACAGCCTGTTTGCTTTAATTTGGCAAGACTTACATTCCATAGTATTTTGCTATCTTATTTGAGAATGTAGCAGGGCTTCACCAGGAGAGAAGTTTAATATTTTGTTAGCTATTATGTGGGCCTCTATGTATCCATTAAACATACCTGTGGCAACAAGGATACATTTATATCGCATGAAAGTATTCTTTAGGTGCATTTCCCCCTATATAACACGCACTATAAACATGCTGTACTTCCTCTTTGGAAAAATGCCTATTCAAGTCTTTTGCCCATTTTTAATTGGGCCCTTTGTCTTTTTATTGTTGAGTTGTAGGATTTCTTTAAATATGCTGAATATTAGACCTTTATGGGGTATGAGGTTTCCAAATATTTTCTCCCAGAGTAGGATTCCTTTTCACTTTCTTGACAAACCCCTTTGAAGCACAAAGGTTTTACATTTTGATGAGGTATGATTTATCTATTTTTTTCTTTCATTGCTTGTGCTTTGAGTGTAAAGTTTATGAAAACAGTGCCTACCACAAGATCACAAAGATACTTCCCTACATTTTCTTCTAGGAGTTTTTTGTTCCTGTATCTTATATTTAGATGTTTGATCCCTCTTGACTTAATTTTTGTATAGAGTGTGATACAGGGCTCTTCTTTCATTCTTTTGGATATAGATATCCAGTTCCCAGAACCATTTGTTGAAGAGGCTATTCTGTCCCAGTTGAGTGGGCTTGGCAGCCTTGTCAAAAAATCAGTTGGCCATATATGTACAGGTCAATTTCTGAACTCTCAATTCGGTTCCATTGGTCAATATGTCTATCCTTGTGCAAATACTATGCAGTTTTGATTGATGTAGCTTGGGAATATGCCTTCAAGTCAGGTAATATGAGTCCTCCAACTTTGTTCTTCTATGTTTTTGGCTGTTCAGGGACTCTTACACTTTCAAACAATTTTGATGAATGGCTTGTCCATTTCTGCAAAGGAGTCTGTTGGAATTTTTATTGGGATTTCATTGAATCTGTAAATCAATTTGGGTAGAATTGACATTTTTATGATGTTTAGTCTTCTAATCCATGAACATGGAATGTCCTTCTATTTATTAAGGTCTACTTTGATTTATTTTAGCAATTTTGTGAAGATTTCTGTGTAAAAGTCCTTTAAATCCTTAGTTAAATTTATTACTAGATATTTGATTCTTTGTGTTGTATTGTAAATGGACAATAACATTTTTTTAAATTTCCTTCTCATATTACTCATTACTAGTGAATAGAAACACTACTGATTTTTCTGTGTTGATTTTATATCCCACCACTTTGCTGAACCTGTTTATTAGCTCTAATAGTTCTGTTGAAGATTTTTTGGAACTTTCTATACGTAGGATCATGTCATCTGCAAATAGTGAACATTTTACCTCTTCCTTTCCAGTTTTGATGACTTTTATTTCTTTCTCTTGCCTAACTGCTCTAACAAGAACTTCTAACATAATGTTGAATGAGAGTTGTGACAGTGGGCATCCTTATCTTGTTCAGGATCTTACAGGGAAAGATTTTAGTCTTTCACCATTGAGTATATGATAGTAGCTGCAGGTTTTTCATATATACTCTTTATCATGTTGAGGAAGTTCCCTTCTATTTCTATTTTTCTAAGTGTTTTTTCTCAACAAAGCATGCTTAATTTTCTCAAATACCTTTTCTGTGTCAATTGAGATGATCATGTGTTTTTTCCCCTCTTTTTGTTAATGTGATGTATTATATTAGTTGATTTTCCTGTGTTGAACCATTCTTACATACCTGAGATTAAACCCACTTGATTATGATGTATAATTTATTTAATGTGTTGTTGGGTTCAATTTGCATGCATTTTGTTGAGGATTTTTGCATCTAAGTTCATTAGAGAGATTGGTCTATAATTTTCTCTCCTTGTAGCATCTGGTTTTGGTATTAATGAGTTAGGTAATGTTCCCTCCTCTTCAATTCTTTGGGAGAATTTGAGCAGGATTGGTATTAGTCTATTTCAGAATGATTAGTATTACTCACCTGTGAAGCCATTTTGTCTTTGGCTTTTCTTTCTTGGGGAGTTTTTGATGAATGATCCAATTTCATTATTTGTGATTGTTCTGTTGAGGTCTTCTATTTCTTTAGTCACTGCAGGTTGTGTGTTTCTAGGAATTTGTCCATTTCATCTAAGTTGTCCAACTTTTTGGCATACAGTTTTTCATAGTATCCTCTTAACATATTTTTTATTCCTGTGGAATCTGTGGTGATGTCTCCTTTCTCATTCCTGATTTTATTTATTTGCATCTTCTCTCTTTTTTCTTTGTTAGCCTAGCTAAGGGTTTGTCAATTTTCTCAAAAAAAAAAACAAAAAAAAACAGGTTTTGGTTTTGTTAATTCTATTTTTTTATTCTCAATTTCATTTAATTGTGCTCTAATTTTTGTTAATTATTTCCTTCTGCTTACCTTGGAAAGTTTGCTGTTGTTTTTCTACTTTCTCCAGATGTGCAGTTAGGTCTTTGATTGTAGCTCTTTCTTCTTTTTTAATGTAGCCATTTAGGGCTACAAATTTCCCTCTCAGCATTGTCTTCACTGCATCCCATAAGTTTTGATATGTAATGTTCTCATTTTCATCCCCCTTGAGGTATTTACTGATTTTTCTTGCAATTTCCTCTTTGACTCACTGATTGTTTAAGAGTGTATTGTTTAACTTCCATATATTGTGAATTTTCCAATAATCCACCAATTATTGATTTCCTGTTTCATTCCACTGTGGTCAGAGAAAGTGCTCTGTGTAATTTCAATCTTTCTAAATTCATTGAGACTTGTTCTATGGCCTAACATGTGGTCTGCCCTGGAGAATGATCCATGCATACTCGAGAAGAATGTATATCATGCTGTTCTGGGGTGCAGTGTTCTGTATAGTTCCTTTATCGTATTATTCAAGTTCTCTGTTTCTTTATTGATTCTGTCTGTTTATTCTGTCTATTGCTGATAGTGGTGTATTGTAGATCCCACTATTATTGTAGAGGCATCTATTTCTCCCTTCAGTTTTGCCGGTATTTGTCTCATGTATTTTGGGACATCCTGGTTAGGTGCATAAATATTTATAATTATTCTTTCTTCTTGGTTGATTGCCCCTTTTATTAACATATGATGTCCTTCTTAGTTTTTTATAAGAGCTTTGCATTTAAAGTCTATTTTCTCCAATATTAGTATAGCTACCTCATCTCCTTTTTGGTTACTGTTTGCATGGAAAATCATTTTCCAACCTTTCACCTGCAAACTATTTGTGTCCTTGGGTCCAAGATGAGTCTCTTGTAGACAGCATGTATATTTTATTATCCATTCTGCCAATCTATGTCTCTTAATTGGAAAGTTTATCCATTAACATTCAATGTTATTATTTTAAAAACAGTACTTCAACAATTCTACCTTTAGGCTTTTATTTGTCATATCTTATTTTTTTTTACCTTTTTAGTTACTCTTTACTAATTGTTTTAGTTTGTCAAAGGGCTGCTGATACAAAGTACAGGAAATCTGTTTGCTTTTATAATGGAGATTTATTTAGTGGTAAAAGCATACAGTTCTAAGACCATAAAATGCCCAAATTGAGACATCAGCAGATATGTTTTCTCACCAAAGTCATCTACTGCTGATCCTGGCATTGTTGCCATGTAGTGAAGTATGATGGCCACTGATCTCTGCGGGGGTCTCTGTCTTCTCCAGAATCTACTGTCTCTTGGAGCTCAGCTGTGAACAATCAAGCATAGGGCTTGTCTCTTTCTGGGCCTCAGCTCTTTGAGACTCTTGGGGGCTTCTGTTTTGAGATTCATAAAATGATCTCAAACTGCCACACTAATAATCTTCCTTTCTCCACTCTCCTCCAAACCTCAGCCTGCAGAAGTCTCTTTAGTGTTTCTTGCAGGTCAGGACTTTTGTTGACAAATTCTCTCAATTTCTTTTGTTTGTTTGTTTCTTAAACTCTTCCTCATTTTTGAACGACAATTTTGCAGGATACAGAATTCTTGACTGGCAGTTTTTCTTTTTCAGTACCTTAAATATGTCATACCGCTGTTTTCTCACATCCAGTTTCATTTGAGAAATTAGCACTTAATCTGATCAAGCATTCCTTATATGTGATGAATCTCTTTTTCTTGTTGCTCTAAAGATTCTTTATCTCTGTTATTTAAAACTATGATTAGTACGTGTCTTGGAGTAGTTCTGATTTATTCCATTTTCAGTACACTGTGCTTCTTAGACATGTACATCCATGTGCCTCAAAAGATTTGGGAAATTTTTGGCTATTATTTCCTCAAACACTCCTGCCCATTTTCCTTTCTCTTCTCTCTCTGGAACACCCATAACGCATATGTTTGGTGTGTTTCATGCTGTCATTCAATTCCAGTTGGCCCTGCTCAAATTTTCCCATTTTTAAATTATCTGTTCTAGATGTGCGATTTTGGATGTACTAGCTTCTAATTATTCTTTCCTCTGCCTGTTCAAATCTGCTGTTGTGTGATTCTAGTGTATTTTTAATTTCTTCTATTGTGCCTTTCATTACTACAAGAGCTGGTATTTTTTATGTATGTTTACAATATCTTCTGTATGCACACCCAGTGTCTTCTTAATGTTCTTTATCTCTTCTTTCATCTCCTTGAATTGATTTAATTGTTTGTGTGGACATCTTTGATTAGTTATTCTACATTCTGCATCTCCTCCAGCTTTTTAATTTGTTCCTTTGGGTCATGTCTTCTTGTTTGTAGTTTTTTACTGATATCTAGGCATCTGTTTATCTTGATATGTTTACTCTGTTGGTTAGTTTCTCTCTCTTGACTAAGGTTTTATGTTAAAGTTCCTCTTTAACACTTGGTTCAGCTTACTCTAAATATTTATAATTGTCCAAGTTTAACTAATAAAAAAGGTAAAAAGGAAAAAAAATGGGGGGGAAGGAAAGTGAAAAAAAAAAGAGGAAAAGGGAAAAAATAACGGAAAAAAAAAATGGACAAAAAAATCTCCCTTCCAGACCACCCATGCCACTTGCCCTGTGGCACCACCACTCCCCCAGGGCCTGGTTGGGTCCGCTCACTGGCCACCCATGTCATTTGATCCACAGCCCCGCTGCTTCCCTAAAGCCTGGTAATCTGCCTGTCTTCCCACAGCTTCTGGAGCCTACAATTCTTTTTCTATATATGACTACCCATGTGTCCACTTGCCTCCCTCACCCACATCAACATGAACATATAACACAACCAGAACAAGAAAAGGGAGACCTAAAAATAACACAAATTCAAAAAACAATGCCAAAATATTCTATTTAATTGAATTTCTTCATTATTTCTATTTCCAACAATGTTAAATTAAGGAACTCCTAGACTAGCAGGGAGAAGAATCACATGCCAAAGAATGGAAATATGAAACCTGCATTTTATTGCTCTTCTAGTTACTAAATTGCCACAGCCCTTGGTAAACAGTGGTCACGTAAGTGTGAAGGGGTGATAAAATTATGTTTTTAATGTGTTTTACTATGGCTATTATGTGTACAGGTTTACCATATTTGAAACATACTGGCCATTTGGTTTTCTTTCAAATATTTTGGCATCAGATTTCTGTTCTGGAGAAGAAAATGTTTCCATTTAAAGCAATGGTGTGCATATCAAAGAAAGAAGGAATTTGTCAAAAATAGCATGTTTTCTATTGAACAAAAAGAAAAGAAAAACTAATGGGAAAAAGTTATTTTGTTTAAGAACACCACATGGGCAAAATGATGCGTCTAATTAGAACTACTGTTTCTCTGTCAGAGCCTGAGACCTGGGCAGAAAATAAACAATGCCTTCTACTCCCTGGGCAGAAATATTCTAACAGGTTTATTTTCTCTTTGCATAGCATGATGTTTATGGGAGAATACAGAGAAGCCTGGTTTTGGATGGAATTTGCAAAATAACTCTTTGAAAAAATAGCATAAGCATAAAATTGTTCATTTGCATTGCTAATTGTTGCCCAAACCCAGCTCTGATATATCTTACTGTTCTTCCTTAAGTTAACAATCTTCAGCCATCTTGAAGATATTAGTTCAAATCATAGTTTTCCAAAACTGTGTTCTGTGAAAACTTCTTTACAATGTGTTAGAAGGAGAAGAAGGTGGGTGAGCCATTTAAAATGAAATCTATTTTTGAAACTTGGGACTGATTAATGTTAAATAGGTTTCTTTTTGCAGGATATTTGAGACTTTGCTATTGCTAATTTAACTTCAGAGGTTTTTAAGACTCTATTTGATTGAGGGCTGGTGTGTAGGGTTAAGGTCTATTATCAACTTCCTGTTTGGGAAGAGCTAAACTGGATCAAAGGCCAGGCTTGACACTAGATTGTAAACTCTGTGATGGCAGTACCATTGTCCTGTTCATCACCACACCCCCATTGGCAAGCACTGCAGGCATCCAATTACTATTTTCTGAATAAAATGCCATCTAATTTTTAGCTAACCCTACAAACATATCACTTAACCCCATCTCTGTCTAGTAAATGGGGTTGTTTTGAGGATCATATTGCATCCTGAAAGTGTAACATCTTCAAATATAGAATCATGGGAAGCTAAAACTAGAGTCATTGGAGATTATCTGGCTCAAATAATTCATATGGTGGCTAAGAAAATTGCAGTTAATTAAACAAGGTCACACAGCTCATCATTATCAGACTACAATTGGAACTCAGGTCCCATAATTTCTAGCTCAATTCCCTTGACACTATATCATTATTCCTATTTGGGATGTGTTTTAGAACATTTATTAAGTGATAAATTTATTGGGGGATTAAATGATGTTTATGAGCAGGGTATTTGAGGCCAAATGGAAGAAAATAACAATAATTGTCAGATATAATAGTGTGTCTATATTAAAGCTGTGAATGGTCATATAAACTAACAGACAAATAAAAATACAAAAGACAGCTCCTAAAAGAGTCCCTGAGAACAGATATTTTTTATTGTTTGAATTCACAGTCCTAAATCATTAGCTTAGAACATTTTTATGAAGAATTATGTTAAAAAAAGGAGATTAACTTGGCTTAACTGCCAAAGAGATGAAGATTTGGACTGGCAGTGTTTATGATGTCCATAGCTTTCTCTCTTGCTCTCTTTCCCTTAACATAATTGGCTTTGACTGGGCAAATCATGTTGTTTTCATCGTAATGTCATTGCAATTTATGATTCCATAAGGCATTTGAATAGATTTTTTATTTCATTTGCTTTGCATTTCATTTTAATGCCTTCCAAGAAAATTACCTACACAACTATGCATGCTACCTTTTATTAACTTCACCATGTTTCCATTTTCATATTTTTGATCACCATCAAATTTTATTTTAGCTGTATTATAAAATCAACTGCTTGTACAATTAGATCATTTACCTTTAGACCCTTTTTCTGGTGAATTATTTATCTGTAGCAGTGTATTAAATGCAGTCATACACCCAGTAAAACAAAACTATAACAATAATCTGCTTATTATTATATAACATTTATGATACAATTTTATTTTATTTCCAAACAAAGACTCTTTCTTTAATACTTTATTTTAGCCATTCTTATAACAATCTTTAAGAAGCAAAGATATAAAACTCTAATATAAAGATATTTCTTAGTTGATGAATTAGTAGTATCAACCGTTTATGATATGTAAATGCACAGTTTCTATTCATAAGACTAAACACAATCACAATCAGGATAATGCTATTTTCACATTCTTTATGGCAAATGAAGACTCAGTGATGGGACTGACAAGTATTGGGGAATTAATGTGACCCTGTGAATTATGTTCCACAAAGATAAACAATTTCCTTTGTGCATTTCCCTGTTAGAGTTGGAAATAAATTATTTTCCTTCTGCATTCTGTTATCTAGTCATAAGCTTCCTTTTGTCCATTTATGTTTGAGACTATCTCACATTTGAAATTAGATTCTTTTTCGTTTTAGGTCTAAGCATCAATTCACGTGTTTGATGAGATTTTTGGGGTTCCATTCTCTCTTACATGTAGTGGAACACCCTGCAGGGAAGGAGAACCTACTGAAAAGAATATGGTAAATATTCTTACAAGTGCCACACCATGAATTTCAGACAAACCAAAATCTCAGTAGGATAAGGACAGATAGTTGTAAGCAATGTTGGAGACTCTATTCCAAGTCATTATGCGTGCTATTCTTTTAGCTATTAATATCTATCTTATATCAGGTTTGGATCCCTTTCAATGAATTTTATTCCTTAAATGATTAAAGATTTCATAAAGTACACTCTGTTGAGGCAGTCATGTGAAATAGCATGACAAGGATTGGGGAAATATGTACTTTAATATTAATCAAGCCCTCTGTTAATTACAAGATATTTAACTAGAAACTACCATCACTATAGCACTCTGATAGCATTAGAAAGTCAGGAAGGAGAAGAGGAATTCTTTTTTCGAATGGTCTTACATACTGAGAAGATAAAAATTAAGGAGATAAGATTGCAGTGTACAAAACTACTTGAAATGAACATTATGAACTAGTCAGGTGTCTCAAAGAGACCCATACCTGGGTTGTGTACTCTGCTGTGTTCAACATTATGGGCTCAACTTAAAATATAAGGTCTACTTCCTTTCAATTTATAACTGTGGTGAGTCTTTCCTTTGTGGATCTACTCCACAAATAATTTTGGAAAATTTCATTGTTTTATTCAATAAATATTTATTGAGTTCCTACCATGTGCTAGGAACTACTCTCAGGGCAGTAGATATAGGAGTAAACAAAACCAAACAACAAACAAAAATGCTACTTTTCATAGATATCACAGTCTAGTGAGAGAGAAGAAAGTATAAAAACAGGCTCAATATTCAGCATGTCAGATTGTGATGTTGACAATATCAAGTCTTATTGAGGAAAACCGAGGAGTGGAGGTGACAGTTTAGGCTAAGATGGCAATTTTAGATGGTTTGTTTTAGGTTAAGCTCACTGAGAAGGTGTTGTTGGAGCAAAGGCCTTAAGGAAGTAAAGGAGAGAGCCATGAAGATGTGTGATGGTAAAACCTGGAAACAAATGGACCTAGAGCTGTGTAAAAGACCTAGTTCCAAAAGCAGACTTGCATAGAATGAGGGTAAACATTTTTTTACAATAGAAGCAAAATTTAAGAGACACGTTAACACTTTGTTGTTGTATATTTGTTCTCAGATGCCCAATTAGTTCTCAGGAGTTAATTAGCTCTTGCATAATGCATGGTTTTAAAGTTTATAGGAGTGTGTATAAACTCACAGGACCCTATGTCTCTGATTAATACATTCCTCAATTGAACAGTTTCAGTGGAATTCAGGGGCAATGCTTGATAAGCGGAGTGCTCCTCTCCTCGATATTGAAAAAAACTTAAAATAAGTTTGCACTCTGAAAGCTGATGAGATAATATCTATATACAATACATATTATTATCTATCTCTGATAGTAAATACAGAAACTAAAATAATGTGGATAAATAATTTGTGTAGATATACAACTCTAATCTAGTTGTCTTGTCTGTTATCTTGAGACAGTAGGGACAAAATGTGATTTATTAAGTAGATATCTAATTATACCAATTGTAGAAGAAGAAGCCAAAGGAGTCCAAAGTGGCCCATGTCCACTTTCCAGGGATAGAGGCCTGGATCCCAGATGTAGGGAATTTTGTCCCTGTGGCCAGAGTAGAATCAACATGGAATTCCCAAAATATCTGATTCCATGTCCTCCACTCAACCTTCCAATTACAATTTGGCCTCCCCTAGAGTATATTTACTTGGAGAGAAGATAATGATGACCCCCCCAATATTCTGGCTTACATCACAGGTATATTCTCATTAGAAATCAGGAAATGTACTAATTTTTCTATCACTTTCTATGAGTTTGGATAAAGAACCTTCAAGAAGTCTATATTTTATTGTTTGTTTCTTTTGTTTTGTTTATATAAATTTCTGATTGGAAACATTCAAACTACACATTTCCCATTTTAACTACTTTCAAATACTCAATTTCATGGTGCTAATTATGGTCACAATGTTGTACTACCATCACTACCAATTAGGATATATTTTGATTTGCTGATAATTGGATGTGAGAGGTAAGAGGGAAAAAAGGCAAGAATAGTTTTTAATTTGAAGCCTCACTGAATTTCACCTCTGCCAATTCCTTCCATGTGGCCCTTTTTCGTTTGTTTGTTTGTTTGTTTTAAGAGAAGCTATAGATTAAGAAAAATCATGCAGAAAATACAGAGTTTCCACATAACCCCCCACCCCTCGCATATTAACACTTTTATATTAGTGTGCTATCTCTATTACAACTGATTTAAAAAAAAAATTGTTATAATTGTACTATTAACTGTAGTCCACAGATTAAATGAAGGTTCATTCTTTGTGTTATATGGTACTATAAGTTATTTTTTAAAATTTTTATTCAATAAATGTATATATATATAACCTAATATTTCCCTTTATATCAATATTCAAATATATAATTCAGTGCATTTAATTACATTCATAATGTTGTGCTACCATCACCACCATCCATTACCAAAACTTTTCCACCACTCCAAACAGAAATGCTATATCAGTTTAGTATTAACTCCCCCTTTCCTATCTCTACTCCAGGCCCTAGTAAACTGTATTCTAATTTCTGAATCTATGAATTTACTTAATCTAATTATTTATCAGTGAGATCATGCAATATGTGTTCATTGTGTCTAGCTTATTTCATTCAGACTGATATTGTCAAGGTTGATTCATGTTGTTGCAAATATCAGAATTTCATTCTTTTTCCCGACTGAATAATATTCCAATGTGTGTATATACTACATTTTGTTTATCCATTCTTCTGTTGATGAACACTTGGTTCAATTCCATCTATTGGCTACAGTGAATAATTCTACCATGAACACTGGTGTGCAAATATTCGTTCGAGTCCCTGTTTTCAATTTTGGGGGTATATACCTAGAAAATTAGATTTCTGGGTCATAAGATAATCCTGTACTTCACTTTCTGAGGTATAGTCAAACTCTATTCCAAAGTGGCTACATAATTTGACATTCACAAAATATGACCTAGTGTTCCTATTTCTCCACATCTTGCCCAATACTTATTATTTTTGTTTGTTTTTAATAGTAGCCTGTCCAGTGAGCACAAATTGATATCTCATTGTGGTTTTGATTTGTATATCCCTAATGGTAATTATGTTGAGCACCTTTTCATGTGTTTTTTGGAAATTTCTGCATCTTCTTTTGAGAAGTATCTATTCAAGTCTTTTGCTCATTTCTAACTGGGTTTTTTATCTTTCTTGTTGAATTGTAGGATTTCTTGATATATTATGGGTATAAAACCCTTATCAGATATATGGCTCTAAAGTATTTTCTCCCATTCTGTAGTTTGGGCTTTTACTTTCATGAGGAATTCCTTTGATGCACAAACATTTTTGATTTTTAGGAAATCCATTTATTTACTTTTTCTTTTGTTACTCATGCTTTTGATGTAAAGTCTAAGAAACAATTGCCTAATACAAGGTTGTGAAATGCTTTCCTTTGTTTTCTTCTAGGAGTTTTATACTTGTAGTTCTTCTCCTTAGGTCTGTGAGGAAGTTTTTTTCTTTTTTTTTCCTACATTAAATATGTCTTCCCACTATCTTTTTCCTCCCTGGTTTCTGATGAGAAATAAGCACTTACTCTTTTTTAAATTATTATTTCTTTAGTTTTAAAGAAACTTTAGGTTACTTAAATGTTATATAGAAAATATAGAGGAATCCCATATACTCCACCCTCTGCCCCTCCTACACTTTAATCCATTAACAACATCTTTCATTAGTATAGCACATTTGTTACAATTGATGAACACATATTGAAGCACTGCTACTAACCATGGTCTATATTTTACAATATGATTTACACTTTGCACTACGCAATTTTATAGGTTTTGACAACCTGGATCCCTCATTGCAATGTTACACACAACAATTCCAATGTCCCCAAAATGCCCCGTGTTACATCTGTTCTTCCCTTTCCCTCCCCTCAGAACCTTTGGTGACCCTGTCTTTATATCAATATTACAAATTCTTCCATTACTAGAATAATAATAAGTCTTCTTTAGTTCATAGTTATATTTCCCCTTATGATTGCTCATTACTCTATATCGAGGATTCGGGATGGTGATGCCCAGTCTGCTTCCGATTGAGAGTGGGGTTTAGGGATCCCATGGGGCAGATGGATGGAATTGTCTTGCTTGATTTTCAAGGGAAGGAAAGAAGGAACTGAAACAGCTAGAATTTGGGGGTATATATATATATATACAAAATGAGGCTCTACGAGTAGATGTTAATACTCTGAAAATATCTCCCCAAGATCTGTATACTTTTACATTTCTCCCTGGCATCTAGTTTTTATTGATTAAAAGAAGGGGAAAAAAAGTAAATATAAAGGAAAGAATCTTTAACACCTCCCACCAACCCGAGAAAATTAGTCAGAAAATAGAAGGCAAAGATTATTAAGAGTTAATCATGCTCTCAACTTCTCTAATAAGGAAAAAAAAAAAAGAACTGGAGAGACTTAACATAAGTCAAAAAAGAAGAAGAGATAGAAGATCTCAACAAAACAATTACTGGGAAGGAGATTGAATCAGTCATCAAAATCCTCTCAACAAAGAAAAGCCCAGGACTAGATGCTTCACAGAGGAAGTCTACCAAACATTCCAGAAAGACTTAACTCCACTTCTACTCAGAAGTTGCCAAAAAATTGAAGAGGAAGTAACATTCCCTAATTCATTCAATGAGGCCATCAGCACCCTCATACCAGAGTCAGATAAAAATACCATAAGAAGATTACAGACCAATATCTCACAGTAATCAGAACAGCATGGTACTGGCACAACAACAGATTTATAGACCAATGGAATAAAATTGAGAGCTCAGAAATCAACCCTCATAGCCAAATGATTTTTGACAAGGTGGCAAAGACCACTCAATTGGGAAAGAATAGTCTCTTCAACAAATAGTGCTGGGGTTAAAAAAAACAAACAAACTGGGTCTGCATTTGCAAAAAAAAAAAAGAGAATAAGGACCCCTATCTCACACTTTATACAAATATCAACACAAAATGGATCAAAGACCTAAAAAGAAGAGCTAGAATTATCAAACTCCTAGAAGAAAACATAGGGAAGCATCTTCAGGAATGTGTGTTAGATAATGGTTTCTTAGACTTTACAACCAAAGCACAAATAACAAATAAGAAAATAGATAAATGAGACTTCATCAAACTTAAAAAATATTTTACATCAAAGGACTTTATAATGAAATTAAAAAGTCAAGCTACACAATGGGAGAAACTATTTGGAAACCACATATCTGATAAAGGATTAATATCCCATATGTAAAAAGAAATCCTTTACTTTAACAACAAAAAGACAAAGAATCCAATTTTAAAAAAATGGGCAAAGACTTGAACAGACATCTCTCTAAAGAAGATATACAAATGGAAAGCACATCATTAGCCATCAGGGAAATGCAAATCAAAACCACAATGAGATACTATTCCATAACCACTAGAATGGCTGATATTTAAAAACAAAACAAACAAACAAAAACAAACCCAGAAAATAGCAAGTGTTTGAGGATGCAAAAAATAGGGAAAGTTGGCAATGTAAATTGGTACAGCTTCTGTGGAAGACAGTCTGGCAGTTCCTCAGAAGGCTAATTATAGAACTACCATATGACCTGGCAATACCACTCCTAGGTATGTACCCAAAAGAATTGAAAGTAAGGGCTCAAATGGATATTTGCACACTGATATTCATAGCAGCATTATTCATAACTACCAAAAGATGGAACAACCCAAGTGCCCATCAATTGACGAATGGATAAACAAAATGTGGTATATATATATACAGGGGAATACAATTCAGCTGTAAAAAGGAATGAAGTCCTGATACATGTGACAACATGGATGAACCTGGATCACAGCATGTTGATTGAAATAAGCAAGGCTCAAAAGGGCAAATATTGTATGATCTCACTGATTTGAAACAATTAGAATAAGCAAACTCATAAGTCAGAATCTGGAATAGAGGTTATCAGGAGACAGGGTAGGGGTAGGGAATGGGAAAATAAGGCTTAAAATATACAGCATTCCTGTTTGGATTAATGGTACTGCTTTGGTAATGGATGGTGGTTATGGTAGGACAACATTGTGAATATAATTAACAACATTGATATATATCTATCTATCTAAATCTGATTAAAAGGGGATAAATGTTAGATAGTTTACTTGGTAATGGAATAAAAACTTTTAAAAGTCCATGGAACTACACTAGCCGGTGAACGCTAAGTTAAACCATGGACTATAGTTAATAGTACAATTATAAAAATGTGCTATCATTAATTGTTACAAATGTACTACACCAATTCAGGGTGCTAATAATATGGTGGTTTATAGGAATCCTGCCTTTTATGCATAATTGTTCTGTAAACTTACAACTTCTCTAATAAAAAAATAAATAAAATGAGGGAGAAAAGAGCAAATCGTAATCTACATAATGTGCCATGAAATATCAGACCTATTATAACACTAAGCCTCACAAAAACACTATGGATTAAGCATTATTATCCCGATTTGGAAGAAGATGGAATGGAGATAAAAGAAGAGAACTGCCTTGCCACATTACATATAAATAAGCTGGAAATAATTGACTTTGTCATTGATTTCCTACATCCCCATACCCTGCTCCATAGATACAGGTTAAGTGAAAAATTTCAAATGGACAATACTGGGAAAATGTTTACATTGTTCAACCCATTCTACTTGTAATTTTTTTCATCACAAATTCTTCAATATTTATACTCAAGTTTTATTTTATAAGATTTAAATCACCCATAAATGGAAAGATAGGACAGATGGGTAAAGAAATTAATATGTGTAATTCAATTCAAAATGCATTTATTGAGCACTTGCTTTGTGTAAAGTATCTTTTTAAAGTTCCTCTTGGGGGAAAACAAGTAGAAATAGGGGAAAAGATTTCACTCCCTCACCCCTAGCTTACTGCCTTAGAGCTTTATATCTTTAAGCTACTTTCATACAAATACATTAATTATAATGCACTTTTGGCAACCCTACTGTTATAACAGCCTGAACAAAGAGATTAAAGATGAAACAACTATCAAATTACCTCTAATAGCTGATTATCAGTCTGAATCACTGACATCAGACATCCTTCTGTTTTTTCCTGTACTTTTAAACACCAGTCAATTTTACTCTGAGATTGACTGATGGCCTTAATGCAGTTTAACTTTAAGGATGCAACCACTAAGTCAAAATCCTTAGAGAATCAAACCTTTGGTTCTAAGGCTGAAATTTTCATGCAAGTTCATTGACTCACAAAGAACCTGAATAAGAGTAGGATTGCTGGAATAGAGAAAGATGAAGTGAAAGGAAGTTAGCACTGATGATTTTCTTTGCCAAATTAAGCCTGCAATGCTACTCTGCACTGGGAAAAAAAAAACAAAACAAAAAAAAACATCTTTCTTCATTCTAAAGGTCAAATGTCTAATAAGATAGGTGGAAGAGAACTTTTGAAACTTCTTGAACATCAAACAGATCTTGGTAAATGTTTTTGGTGGACCAAGGACCATATATGAGAAACATGCAAATTCTATTTCCTTCAAACGTTCTGTGTTTTACATGGAAAGGGGAAGAATATTCTCCTCAATTTGAACATTGTCTGTACTCTCCAACTACAAGGAACATTTGGAAAGTTTTAAGCAAGCTTAACTTTAAGAAAATAGCCTAGAGGGTACATACCAACCTGGAAGAAGATAGTTCACATGAAGTGGAATGTTTAAAGTATTTTTTTCCTCAGAGGGATCTAAGATTCTTATGGGTAAAACATTGACCCCTTCTGAGAAAGTGAGTAAGCTTATGGATGAGTCTGAGCATTAGATTTTTACTTTCATTATTAATAACAAAAATAATAGCTCATATTAATGACTATATGGTAGTTATCAAACACTTCAATTGTGATAAATAATATCGTAAACATTTAAAAAGTAATATATAGCCCCTTAAAAGAAATGTATATAAACACAGACTTTTGTCGACTTACTTTATTTTAATGTTACTTAATTAGCTACAAACATAAAACTCCTTATGCATATAGTTTCTATTCAACTATAAAACCAAATCAAATTTACAAATAAATTATTATGAAGCCCTAGAAAACTAATAAAACACAAATCGGCAGCATAATTTAATGTGACCAATGATCTTGTACTGAAGCTAAATTATCCCCTCTCAATGAGAATAGTATATTTACTTCTACGGCACAGGTTCTATTGTATTCAGCACATCATTACCACTGTGTGCAACGGGAGTACTTCATGCTCCAATCATATTTTGTTTTACTTTGTTTTGAAGTACTGAAAAAACATTGTTTATACAGCATGGCAGACCATCAAATGACCCATCAATCAGGGACATATTTATAAAGCAAACAAAGAACCCCACAGACTTGGGCACTGAAATCTTACAGTATTATTCAATTATAGTTAGAGTGACCACAAAATTTATCATCCAAATAGGGAAACTGTGAAAGTAAAAAGACGATGCTATTAATTATTACTCTGTAACAGCAGGTATAAACCAGGATTAATTCAGGTAACTGAAAGCATATGGTTACCTCTTATTTATAAAACACTCATACCAAACTCCAAAATTTCATTCTATGTGCAAGAAATTTCCTGTTAATTTGATTTTACAAGCTTATTTTTATTCATTGTCCTTCCTACCTAGTTGGATACTCATTTTTAGTCATTATTAGTGATTTCTGTAGCTTTCTGTAGATTTCCAGATTAAGTAGGGGTCCAGGGTTCTTTTAAAGTGCAGAATCGTTTGAATATAAGGAGGGCTTACTAATCTTCATCTTTTAGTCCCATTAATTATCATTTATAGTCCAGTCCATGTGAGCCTTTGAAGGCCCAGAGATGCACTGCTTTGACACCACTTCCATGCTGGGCTTAGGAATATTCATATGGAGCCTTGGTGTCCACAGGGCCGACTCCATAATGTTCCATGTTGTTATTCCCTTCTTGCTTTTGCCACATGTTGTGATATAATTTCCACTAATTACAGAACCTCAAAGCAGCATTTTACTTTGATTTTTGAAGAACTTTTCTCTTACACACACAATCATGAGACAAGAGAGAAGCTTGTGAAAAGATAGTGATGATGGGGTGTATTCTTGACTTCTTTACCACTGAGCCTTGAAAAATGGAGAATAAAGTAAAGAGAAATACAGTATATAATACAAGAAAGTTAAAGGTAATTTTATGCAATATTACTCATTATTAAAAATGTTGTATGTAACTATAAATGTCTTCTAATGGCATGAATAACTAGAAGACTAATGAAAAGCCAATCTTCAAATTACTAAAAGTAGATAAATGAACACCAAACACTGGAGAGTTTATTTACAGCAAGAACACAATCTCAGAAAAACTGCTGAAAGGAGAGAATAAAAGAGCTCTTGGCAAGAGAATACTGATCTAAAACCACTGACAGAAATATAGAGTCCACCATCTATGTGAAATTTTAAAACAGTGTCCTGGTAGACCAGAGTAGACAATGGGAAAATGTACTTATAATTCTTCACTATATTAGAGGATGAGCTCTTGGAAAGGCAACCTTTCAGTAACATTTTCCAAAAAAGTCAGGGAAAGAAAGTGGGAATGAAGGGTTTCACATCTACTAATGCTGCCCTTCAACTTTCAAGGCTATAGAAAAGCAGTTTCAAAAGATGAAAGAGTTCAGTGAATTTTATATACCTGGGTTTTGGATTTTGACCATTCTCAAGCAATCTACTAGACCAGCAGACAGCAAACTATGTAAGTAAAGTCTTATTGGAATGTAGCCACATTAATGAGTTTAAGTATTGTCTATGGCTACTTTTGCTCTATACCAGCTACAATGGTAGAACTGGGTAATAGCTTCAGGGTCCATATGTCTTGCAAAGCCTAAAATATTCACTATATGGTCCATTACAGACAAAAAATTTGGACCGTGCACTACAGAATGAGCTTCATTCAACTGAAATGGTGACTAGAGAAATTTCAGCAAAATAGCTGACAGTGAACACTTAATATATATGTAATTGTAGATAGAAGTCTAAAACAAAGTCTTAAACTGATAAACCAGACAGTAAAAGGGCAAATAAGAAAACAATTGTCTAAGGAAATTTAAAAGATTTAAAAAAAGAGGTAACCACAGGGACAAAACAACAACCCTTCCAAAATACCAAGAGAATTTTTTTTAAAAAGAGTAAAGATGACATATGACATAAAGAAATATAGCAAAGATAACATAGTATGCACTGAAATTGTAATATGAAGTTTGGCAGAATTGAAACCAAATATAGCAGTTGTATCAATAAATATAAATGGTCTTTGCTCACCTTTATATATCCCATTAAAAGAGATATATGAGAGGCATACCTGAAATAACTGATTTGGAAAGGGTAAAACTAAAGTGAAGGACAAAGTTATATAGGAAAATAGAAATAATAATTCAGTAACTGTAGTCCCCATAAAAGACAAAGCAAAATTCAAACAAAAAAGCATTGATTGTGACAAAGAATGACTGAAGTAAATCTATGTCTCTTTGGATATGATTTAGTAGTCTAGCTGGAAATCCTTAGAGAATCAATGACAAAAATAGCTCAAATAAGAAAATAATTCTGTAAGTTGGCAGGATATGAAATTAACATTCAGAAATTAATAGCCTTCACATACAACCCGTCAGAGGACATAAAGATAGAGAAAACTCCATTACAATGGCAACAAAGAATATATAATACTCCCAAATAAACTTAATAAGAAATGTGCAAAACATATGTAACCTTGAAACACTCTTGAAAATATACTTGAGTTAATGAAAAGACATCTCTTGTTCCTGAACAGAACAATTCCCCATTATGAAGATGTCAGTTTTCCCTGACAATTTATAAGTGTAATGCAATTTCAGTAAAATATCAACAATCTTCTTTATGATTTATAAAATGTGATACTAAAGTTCATGTGGAAAGATACCAAATTATAGGAAAAATTGTGAATAAGAAAAGCTGCAAGGGACCACCCAGCCAAATCAAACATAAAAACAGATAAAGAACCTCCATAACTAAAACAGAGTCATACTGGCACATAATAGACATACCAAAGAAACAGAATAGAAATTCCAGAAAAGGTACACATACAAATTGAACGTTAGGATATGACATCTCATATAACTGGGGTAAAAATAGTTTTTTGTGTTTTGTTTTGTTTTGCTTTGTTTTGTTTTAATATATGGTGCCAGGATAAGCTGCTTAGCTATTTGGAAAAGAGGAAAATAGATCTCCATTCCTCATGCTATACAACAGGATATACTACTAATGGATCAGGGATCTAAACATGCAAATGCATTTACAACCGCAACAATGAATTTTAACTTTGATGTAACTGCAAAATATTGGAAATCATCTAATGCCCTTAGGGAGGAAAGTGGTTGAAAAATGACAGAATATACACCAAATAAACTACAATGTTACTGTAAAAAACAAAATGAGGAGAATCTTTATGAAACATAGTGATCTCAATAATATACTGTTAAGTGGAAAAAAGCAAAGTGCAAAGGTGTATCTATAGAATGTTACTTTTTGGATAAGAAAAAGAGAGGGAAAGGAGCAAGAAAGCACTTATATATCTGTTATTTTTTTCTCCAAAAAAGAAGAGAAGAAAAAAGAAACCAAAAAACAGTATGACTAGTTTCTTACAAGGGGTGAAAAAGAAGAGTACAAAAAGGCTGTAGGGATGGGAATAGAGTAGAAGAGATGGGGGAATATGTGATATTTTTCTAAGGATAATTCTGACTTGTAGAACTATGCTACATTTCTCAAAAAGAAAAAAACAACAACAACAATGATGGGCATAATGGAACACAAATCAAAACTAATAAACCTGTGTTGGGGGAAGAAATGACCTAAACTGAAGAGGGAAAAAGAAACTAATCCAAATAATTCTGGAAAACATTAATTTGACTATATATATATATATATATATATATATATATATATATGGGCCAAATGTAAAATAACTGTAAACAAATATTGAACTTTTGTTAATAGATTTGGTTTTCACAGTGGTATCTGTTGGCAATGCTGAAATTATTTAATCTGTTTTTCATGATTGAGCAAATCAGTAAATTTATTGTAGCCAGAGCCTGGTTTCTTACTTTTCAGTGAAGGGAGTTAAAATATAGAAAAAGCAGCCTAGAATGAATTTTTGGTGTTGGATTATAACCTAAATAGTATAATTTCCTAATTTTTAGCATATATATATAATATATCTACATACATGTAGATAAAAAATGCATATAAGTGATGCACATATATTTGTGTTTTTGCATGTGTGTATATAAATACACATAACTCCTAGCACTGTCTGCTGAAAAAGTTTACAGAGGCAAAGGCACCCAATGGTAATAAGTATAGATGGTACCCAGAGCTTGGTTTCTAAATACCATTATTCACTAAAAGAACCCAGACTCCTTTGAGAAATGGCTGATTCTAGAGCTGTGACAGGAAAACTACAAGATAAGCTTGAAACATTTTACAGTGTCAGAAAGTAAAATGATACAAAATTGGGGGACATGGTGAGGGGCAGCTGGAGCCAGCTTAAAGGACATTCACTTGTAAAATATGGAAGAATTTGAGCATAAAAAATTAATATTATAGTAAAGAGATATAACCCATAAAATAAAATAAAATAGGATTTATGAACCCATGCCAATATCAATAAACAAAAAATAAATGGTAAAGAAGGTTACAATAGAATGTCCAAGACCCACCAATGTCCCCAAATTATACCTATTTTTCCCCTCTCCCTCCCCTCAGAACCTCCAGTGGCCACTTCCTCCACATCTGTGATAAAAGTTCTTCCATTGCAGGATCACAAGTCTACAGTAGAACAAGTGTACATCTACTCTAGTCCATCGTCCATTCCCCAGTCCTGATGATTCTATGATGGTGATGTCCACTCCACCTTTAATTGAGAGGGGGCTTAGATCCTATGGGGCAGATGGATAGGATCTCTCTCTGTTCATTGAGATGGCTGTTGTCAGTCATCACCGCCTTGTTAGTTGTCCTAGGTGAGTCCAATGGACTGGAGAGTAGGTTTTGCAAGTCTGTTGAGATTCAGGGCCCAACTGGTACATGGACGGCCCAAAGATTTAAGTCTCTTGGACATACAACTATCAACTCTACTACTAACTATAGGTTCAAATAAAGGGGCAGCAGAGCCATTTGTAGGGAAAACACAAATGAGTCCAACTCTATCACACTGGGGAGCGTAAATTCCAAAGTAGGACCCGCTGGCAGGATGCCAAACTCCTGAGCTGTCTGCCCTGCCTATAGTGTTTGAATGTCTCCAGAACCCTCAGGGGCCCCACTATTTGAGGTAATATTTACTTTGACAGTCAATGAATTCCTGCTGAGATGTGCATAAGCATAACCTCAGAAATGACTTCTTGACCCACTTTGAAGTCCTTTAGCCATATAAACTCATTTGTCTTTACCCTTTCCCTCTTTTATTCGAGGTCTTTTTCCAGTTGCATTACTAGCTGGTTCTTGGTAGTAATCCATCAGTGCCAGGGAGGCTCATCCCTGAGAGTCATATCCCACACTGGGAGGAAGATAATACATTTATATGCTGAGTTTTGGCTTAGAGAGAGGCCACATTTGAGCAACAAGGAGACTCTCAGGAGATAACGCTTAGGCACGGTATACTACTATGCTATGTTTCTATTTTAAAAATAAAGGTTCATAAATACATTCATCACAATCAAGGACCTGTCAATGGTCCATCCTCCTTCAGTAGAAGAGACATAGTACTTATAATTGCCTATCTAGACTGTATTCTAAGTTAATTGAGATGGGAATATAATATTCTGCATACAAAATGATAGATATTATGAATTTATTAAATATATCTTAAGTTCAGTTTATTACTATTCTGCTCTAACCCTGTAGAAGAAGTCTGGTCCTGTTTCTGGTTTTCTTCAACAATAGTTCAACCCATTTATACTACAAAAAAAAATTTAGGTTATTATTATCTGAGAGTAAAGCAGATGCTGTAGGATGCTTCCCCAAAAAGCAAACTTGGAGAGAGATTTGCACACAGGGAGTGCCATCAAAATAGACAGCCCTTCAGAGTTGCCTTAAAAAGAGGCAAGAAGGCCAGGGTTTCTACTACAACATCAACCTGTCCTTGGATGTGGGCTTCCCCCATTATCTTAGATCATGCCACTCTCCTCAGCCAAGGGCAAGTCTTGGAGAGAGGGGACTGCCAGCTGTCATCACCCCCAGCAGTTGGGGAAATGAGGCTGCAGCACGGAGGGTTTACATTGTAGCCTCCACATCATACAGCTAAGATCAAGGAACTTACAGAACTAATCTGTTTTTTTTATTATTATTACATTCAAATATAACTACTGATTATTAAAACTATACTCTATGTAAGCATTATTTGGCACACTTTAATTTTTTCACATATTTTTCTATTTACAAGCCAAAAAATAAATTTGGAGAATGTACTTTGTACAGTTCAACCAGTAGTCCTTAAATTGGAATCTGAACTCAGGTTTTCAGACTCCAAGTTCTTCACACTGTAGTTGACTCTTTTAAATATCAAACACCCCAGATATCATCCTCATACTTCCCCCCAAAGAGTAACCCCCCTTTTATCTAGATAACCACTATTCTTATACTGAACATCATAAATGAGTTGTGACTATTAGTAACATTATATAAATAGAATTAGTCAATGCTCCCCACATATTTCACTCATCAATGTTTATAAGCTTTGTCCAAGCTGTCCCATGTTGCAGTAGTTCTGTTTTCATTGCTAAGTATTATCCTAATGTATTAATATATATACTGCTACATTTGTTCCCATTCGACTATTAACGACATTGAGGCTTTTTTTTTCCCAAATTGGGGCTATTAAGATGAATGCTGCCATGTACATTCTTGAACATGTGTTTTGGTACACACATGGATTTATTTCTCTGGTACTTTACTTAGGAGTTGAATTCAAGAGTCATAGGGCATGCATAAGTTTGATTAGAACACAATAGTTTTCCAAAGTAGTGTTTTTTAATTTTATCTATTCTAATATTGTGACTTTAATTTACTTATTCCTGATGGCAAATGAGGTGGAGCACATTTTCATATGTTTATTGTCCATATGCCTGTCTTCTTTGGTGAATTGCCTGCCCATTTCATTTATTTGAATTTTCTAATTTTTATTGATTTATTGGAAATCTTTATATAATCTAGATAGGAATTTTTTGCCAATTTTATTTACTGAAATATCTTTTCCCTCTCTGTGACTTGTCTTCCTTCATTACTAATGATATCTTAATTTAATCTAGTCAAAATTATCAAGGGTTCATAATATTATGCTGTTTATAGCCTTTTGAAGAACTCTAAATTATGCCAAACAATATTCTTCAAAATTGTCTTCTAGAAACATTATTGTTTCACCCTTAACAGAGAGCTCTATGGTTCACTTGAAAGTTATTTTTGTATGTGGTAGGAGGTAAAGGTCAATTGGCCATATGCATGTTGGACTATCTCTGGAATCTCTTTTTCCTTCCAATGGAAGAATTTCTATCCTTGTGGCAATATTTTCTTAATTACTGTTATTTTACAAAGGTTTTCAAATATAATAGCATAATTCCTTCAAATTGCTTTGCTTTTTTTTTTCTTTCTCTGCATTTCCATATAAATTTGAGAATAGCTTCTCATTTTCAAAAGGAAGGAAGGAAGGACAGAAGGAAGGAAGGGAAGGAGGGAAGGAAAAAGGGATGGAAGGAGGGAGGAAGAGGAGGAGGGAGAAGGAAGGAAGGAGGGAGAGAAAGAAGAAAGAAAAGAAAAAGAAAACTTGGTGAAAATTTGATTGGGATTGCATTCATCATATAGATCATGTGGGATTAAGTCCAATTTTAACCCAAGAACATTTATTCAAGTCTTATTTCTTTCAGAAATGTTTTATAGATTTGTGCTGCACAGTTTTTTAAATTGGATTTGTGTCTGTTTTGGATTTTTTGTTGTGAAATCCTATGTTTAAATATTTTAAATTTTCTATTTTATTCCAATCTTTAAAATATATATATTGCCCTGATAAAATTATGATTTTCATAAATTCATTTTTATACCTAGATTATTTTGCATATTCCATGTTATCTATAAAAATAGAGTTTTATTTCCTTTTGTCCAATCCTTATACTGTTTTTTTATTTTTCTATTTGCCTAACTGAAGTTTTTTGATAGAATGGCAAGGTTGGTTTAACATTTAAAAAAAATCAACATTTTGCCTTTTTCCTAATTTCAAGAGAAAAGATATCAAAATATCACCAAGTGTGATACTTGATGTAGGAGCTTTGTATATGTTTTATTATATTTGAGAACTTAATTCAAATTACCATTTGTTAAGCATTGTTTAAAATCATAAATGAATGTTGAAATTTACCAAATGCTTATTTTCTATCTTTTGAAAAAAATCATAGTATTTTTCATTTTACTTTATTCTGGTAGTGTGGTAAATTACACTAACTTTCAAAAGTTATACCAACCTTGCCCTTCTAAAAATGCCCAAATCTGTCACGATGTATTATTCTTTAATATATTTAGAATTTTATTTGCAAATAGTTTGTTTAGAATTTTTACATTTATGTTCCATCCTACTTTTATAAGCATTTGTGTAGCCTTATATTAAAGTGGTATGTTTTCTAAGCAGAATATAATTGTGCATGTGTGGAGAAAGCAGTGGGGATTTAGAGAAAGTAGAACATCCAAGTAATGTGCCAACCAATGAATATCAGAGATGAAAGAGAACTGCAGGTCAGAGTCCACCTATCCTTCATAGCATGAAGCATGGAGAATGGCAAAGTTGATGCTAACCGGGGGCAACCAAAATTGGAGTTGGTTAAGATAAGAAGTTCTATTTTAGATACATTAAGATTGAGTAACACAGAATCGTTTTATTAAAAACCCATATATGTCTGCAAAAAAATGAAATGAAGGACTTCTTTTCCTGGAACCTGTCACTTCTATTGCAAACCTATATATCCCCATGTCAAAGCTATTACTGCTTCAGTAAATTTGCTACATCTAAGGGATAAATGGTCTATTTTTGCTTCCATCCTATTATCTATATCTGTAACAAATGCCAATTATAATGCCTTTAACAGAACTTCAGTTTCAAGTTTTTATTGAATCAGACCACATACCTGAGTGACTGAAGCTACAATCCTCACAGACTGAAAGGCTATTTCCCTGAAGGGTACAGTGATTAATGGATAGCCTTTACTTTGCCAGGTTTGGGGAATCAGAAAAAGAACCATTTATGTATTAAATAAATGATAAAGACATTATTTATGCCAGATATTAGATCCCTAAATAGAAATGCATTAGACCTGACTGTGACTTCCAAATGATTCTCTCAAGGGGGGAAAGGATTCTGAGAAATAGATTTCAGGGTTCAGATATGCCTGGAAATAGACATCATAGGGACACATCAGCTGAATGGATAGAATTTCTGTTGTTGGTCAGCCTGACTAGTCAGCTCACAATATTAATGAAGTCAAGGACAGGAGTTTGATCTCCCTCTGAGTCAATTAATTTTGGTCCTTCTCTGACAGTTTCCATATTGGGAAATCATATAGTGAGAGAGTACATAATATGCTTTAGCAAAGCTTATCTCTGCCCATGAGAAAGCAAGAGAAATGGCACTCCTTTGCTGACAGTAGTCAAAGTGCTACCATGGTGTATAAGGGAAAAAAATGAAGCTTCTCAGAGATGATGCTAATGCTTCCATTTTGCTTTGCACATCCTGCAATCAATAAGCATCATTTGTGTACCTATAATGTGCAAGGTTTTTTTATATACATACACTGTGTTAGCTGAATGACCATTTATCCCTAGAATAAAGCCTAGCCCATAGTCTACACTCAATAGATATTTGTTGAAGGTATGAATGCACATGTTTAGATAGTTGTCAATATCTTCACTGTAGATGAGTTAACAGAGGCATGGAAAGGAAAAGTGTTTTGACCAAAGGCACACAGTTGGAAAGTTCCAGAACCAAAATTCAACCCAGATTTTCTGAATTGCAAGCCAGTACACCACAATGCCTTATTGTCTAGGAGAAACACAAAATAATAATTATTTAAAACACAATTTGAAAATTCAAGAAGATTTCAAGCTTACAGAAAAAAGACACCATGAAATTTTACCTGTGGGAAAATCAGAGTAAAGGTGTAGCAATGGGAATGAGCATGAGAGGAAGGGGATTCAGCTTGAATGAATGACAGAAACAACAAAATCTCAGTATTAATAGGAATGAGGAAAAATAAAAATGACCAAAAAGGAAAAAAAACATAGGATTGAACAGTTGACCATGCATATAAAGCAACAATGAGATAATTTGCTTTATTCAAATATTCATGAAAGCCTACTTATGTGCCAACTATAGAAAAGTAAGATTTACTTATATTGATTCTTCATTTTTATAGGAGTATTGGTATGTAATATTGAATATTGTCTTTAATTTTTAAAATTACATATATTTACTTTATGTATGCAGAATATATGTAGAAGTATTAATTTACTCACACTACTTACTATGTGCAGTGGCAGATATTTTACTTCCCATGCTTGATAAACATTCTTCACAAGAACTGGAAAGGAAAAACAAATTACTTTTAATTTGATAGATATTAGTGTCTCAATCATCTATTAAGGATTAATATTCTTTCATCTATTCCCACACATGCTCCTCTCCAAAATTGTGCTGGGCTATAAGGAGCAAAAGCAGAACGAGGGGATTCATGTTCTTGTAGTGTCTTCCAACCTTCACTAGTCTTCACTGTGGAATGGCTGGCCTCTTAGACCAGTGCCCAGTGAGGTACAGCATTTTCTTTTTTTTTTTTTTAATCTATGGAAACATGCTGATCCTACCACTGGCATCTGTGGTCACAGCAAATGCCCCAGTTGTAAGTTCAATAATCAGAGCAAAATTGTGTTATGACCCTAGAGAGGCTCTATTTTAGCCACAGTACCTAAATGCCCCCTGCCCTCACTTCATACTCCATGCTGTTAGACACAGCTCAAAGCCAAAATCTCGGTTCTTCTTTAACTTCCCCATATTTCTCTTGTCCAATTTAAACTAATGTTCTGCAGTTCCTTCATACCTCTTAGGTGTTTCTAAATCCTTCTTCCCCAACCCCTGAGGTTGCCCTATGGTGGGAATGGGAAATGACTTGGACCCTTGTTTCTGACCTCCCAGTTTTACCTTCTCCCTTCTTCCCACAGTCAGTGGGCCCAAAGAGGTGATATGCCCATGACTCTAATTCCTATCCTGAGTTCCCCTGGAGCATTTTCAAACTCTCTGACATAACCCACCAGGCCTAGGTCATGGTAAGTTAATTAGTAACTTTAGAAATTTGGAAAATAGGTTCCCTTCCTCATAGGCTTCACCTTCCTGGAGTCCAAGGCAAGTCCAAACTAAAAGCTTGTTATTTAAGAAGATTGTCTTTTTATAGACTCCAGAAAGTCAGCTTTGAAAGCAATTGAATGGATTTTTTTTTCATGGCAGAATCGGATCTCTCTTTCCCTAGGACTATAAAACTCATGGCTCAGACTTGGAGGTGGAAGGCTACAAGGAGACATGTCTTAAAGGAAAAAGAAACTATTTCATTACAAACATAAACATACAAATTGTCTAAAAGGAAATATATAAAAATGTTAATTTTGAACCTTAAGTTTATGAGGAATTTTTCTTTTTATCTTTATAGCTTTGTAGTTTTTAAATAATCTATAATAAATATGTATAATTTTATAATGATAAAAATAATGCCAGAAGGATCTTTACAGATTAACTTGTTTCTTTAAAATGCATCTCTCCCTGAGAAAGATATATTTTACAATGGTTTGGCTGAAACAGTTTAAACTTTTTGAACCATTTGCTTTCCCAAAATGCAAAGTCTTTAAAACTATTTTAATTTTCAATTTTTTTCATTTGATTTTTTAAAATAAACATTGCTAAATTAGACAAGCCTGAGTCAGAGTAGAGTTCATTACTTTATGGTGGGTCTTGCATTGCACAACATCTGGTTGCACCTCCTTTTGCCAGTAATATTTCATCCAAGACATTCTGTTCCCATTAATTATCATACATAAGAAAAGATCTTTGTGTTACTTTTATGGCTCCAAGTCTCACATAAGGCAGGCGATGGGACTTTTGTGGGATGGGGAATGAGGAGTAGAAAGACATATCCTAATGAAATAGGCATGTGAGAATCCAAGATGATGCTTCATCACTGCAAGCAGATGTTGGGGGAAAAACAGAGGACAAATTACCCAAACATTGTTTTGATCCATGATGTTGAGTCTGTGGATGTTTTATTGATGGGGGACTCTAGCAAGTGGAGGTTAAACTTCTTTTATTCACAAGATCTTTCATTTATTGCCTCCTTCAATTAGTCCATAAGCATTTATGAAATATATAAATGTCACTGTGCCAAATGTAATGGGGAATACAATGACAAAAGCAAAGAAATAAATAGCCAAAAACAATACAAAATGCAACATGTCCTCAAAGATTTTATAATGCAGTGAGGAATTACTATATAAACAGCTAATAATATTAGAAGGTAGAATTAGAAGGAATCCAATCTTATATATTGCATTTAATGATGATTATTCTGTTGAAGAATTAGAAAGACAGCTCAAGGGTTATCGAATTGGAGCTTGTACTTAAAAATGAATAGGATTTGTAGAGGAAAGAAGTGGGCAGACTGTTCCAAGATGAAGAAATTCTGATGATCTAAGGATATCATTGTCATTAACACATTCTAGTCATGAAAAACTGCCAATTCCACTTTTCAAAGTTTTAAATGATACCTACTCTTCTCCTATTTCCATTGCCAACATGTTTTGTTAAACCTATTGTAGTAACTTCATCATAATAATTTACTGTGAAATACAATGTGAATATTTATTAAATCCTTTACTATGTATAATACACTGTAGTATCTTTTCTGTAACCTTACTTAATTATGATCTTTGGTGGGATTTTTTATTAGCCCCATTTTACAGAAGAGGATTTTGAGGATTAGTGATATTTGTGGGAGAACTAGGACTTGGATGCAAGTAGCTTGACTCCTGAGGATGTGCACTTAAAACCTTAAGCTCTTGAGAGTGGGTGTAGCTCAGTGGTTGAGTGCCTGCTTCGCATGTGTGAGGTCCCAGGTTCAATTCCCAGTACCTGCTAAAACAAAACAAAAAAACAAACAAACAAAAACCTTAGGCTCTTCAGACGCTCACCTAGATCTACACCAGGGATTGGCTTACTATGGCTCATAAGCCAAATCCAGCTGCTGTCTGTTCTTGTAAATGAAATTTTGTTGTAACACAGTTGCACCATTTTTGTTTATGTATTGCCTACCGTTGCTTTGTTGCTTCGGGGCTACATAGGTAGAGTTGGTGTGGTGTAGTGTTGAGTGCTTGCAACAGTGACTATCTGTCCTGCAAAGCTTAAAATATTTACTATCTGGACCTGGAAAAAAGTTTGCAGGCCCATGAATCCTTCTGATATTCTGTACTTTTGGAATTCTCTAGTCTCTCTTTTCGTTATTGCAAACAATTAATTAATTTAAAAATATTTGTTAAACGCTTATTATGTGCCAGGCATATTCTGGCGGTTGGCGGAAAAAAGCAGCTTACAAAAAAGATAAAGTTGCTGCTTTGTGGAGCTTGCATTTTGAAGAGTAAGGGTAGAGGAGAAGAGATGATAAACAATATAAGCAAACATATTACTCTATAAGATACTATTAAATAGTCATAAACTATATGAAGGCAATAAAATCAAATGACAGGTATAGAGAGGCTCGTGGATGTGGGTTTTCTCACGATGGCCTCAATAAAGAGTTGCTGCATGCACTGGGCCCTGAGTTTCACAAAGTGTCAGCCAGGCATAGACTGAGAATAGAGTGGTCCTCATGTAACAGCAAGTGCAAAGCCTTAAGGCAGGCATGATCTTGAAATGGTTCAGAAATGAAAGAAAGCCATGGAAGCTTTCAAGGCAAAAGAAAGTGTGGTAGGAAGTGAAGTCAAGGAAGCGGGCAGGAGCTAGCACAGGCACAGCTTTGTCAGCTAGGAGTCAGGATGATATTTTAAATGTATTTGGAAAACCTTTCAGAGCTTTAGCAGAGAAGTGATAGATTCTGATTTGCATAATGGGAAATATAATTTGAGATAAAGCCATAAGATTTCTTGTTAGCATGGAGTTTAAGATGAGGAAAAATAGAGAAATGAAGAAATGTCACCTACTCTGTGGCAGACATTATGACTGTTTACCAATATTTGATTCTCTACTCTTTTTGGGCATATGGGACAATTATACATCTTCACCCCTTTCCAGTTAAGCTTGGAAATGTGACTTTCTTCAGCTAAAAAGTAAATATGAGCAAAAGTAATTATTGTCACTTCTACAGAGAAGCTTTTACTTTGAGGTAGACAATTCTAACCCACTTCTCTCCTTCCACAACAATCATGAAAGCACATGTTGGCTAAATTTTACCTGTTAAGGAAAATCTTCTATTAAGTCCTCCAAAAAGAGGCCTTGTTTCTTCTCAGTTCACATACAAATGTGGTAAATGCTTTTATTATAGCATTTAACACATTTTCTTGTTATTTACCTGGATCTTCCTCTATTAGATTTTAACACACTGAGAATAAGAAATATATATTTTGCATACTCTTGTGGAAAATGATGCATGGCATATATTATGAGAACAATTAGTGCTTTTTCGATAAATGCAGAGATTAGTGTTCCAGGATAAATCATCCAAAAGGAAGGCTTTCCAATTTTATATTCCAATTTATATATTTTTTTGTCTTACTGTAGGAAAAAATATTAATTTGGGGATTTTACTTTAACCTGTAAATATTGATGATTACCCCCATGATTTTCACAAAGGGATTAAAAAAAAGAATAAATTTTGCAATTGAATTATTATCTTATATATCTATAGATCGGCTTTTAAAAAAAATTTTTGGAGCATAGGAAAACGATTAATACAAAAAAAGGTGGGAGTGTGATATTTAAGTTACACCTCTCTCTCTACTTGTAGCTCACTTTGTATCATTTCATTTCACATAATAATCCTGCAAGGTAAGTAAAGAAGGTGTCATTAACCCCATTTTATAAATGAGAATAATGAAGCTTAGAGGTAATAAAGAGCTTATCTGTGAAGACCTAGCAATAATTTCTGGACCAGGGAATTAAGCTGACTTGTGTTTGAAATAAAAATCCAGTCTGTATTTTGCCTGACACAACAACAACAAAATGGATACAATGACCCTAATGCCCTTGAGCTGACAAGAGAAGGCAAGAAACTTTTAAGAACATTTCAGCTTTACACAGATTTCCATTTAATAACCTCAAAGATTCAGGATGAGAACTACTGTGGAATTTGTGATATTTTAATCAGCAGTTAACTTTGGTTAAAACCATTAAAAAAAAAAAACAAGCCTAATTAA
This sequence comes from Tolypeutes matacus, assembly GCA_026826555.1. Taxonomy (NCBI): domain Eukaryota; kingdom Metazoa; phylum Chordata; class Mammalia; order Cingulata; family Chlamyphoridae; genus Tolypeutes; species Tolypeutes matacus. Next base: position 35,523,385 of record JAKSZT010054215.1, read on the forward strand.
TTGGGTAAAGAAGCTCATGGGGTAGGGGTGGAGGATTAAAATAATTATGACTACAATCTGATTTTATATACTTCCCGGCAATTTAGAAGGATCTGTTTACATACAAATGATCAATGATCTAATCATGATCAGAGCATTGAGACATTAAGGGATTCTTAGATATTATCTAGCTAAATTCTCTTTCCTAAAAACTGAGGCAATGATTACTTGGTTGAAAAGAATCTATATTAGACAATTATTTATAAGCCTGGACATAGGCTAGGCTTCTGTGGGAACTTGAAAGCAGCCAAAGTGATCTCCCTTACAAGCCAGTCAGAGTTGGTACTAGTGTCTATGTGGATATCACTGGTTTGGTAGTGGGATAAGTTAGACTAGAAATGGTCTGGACAACAGACAGAGCCAAAGGTTTAGGGCCAGGACATGCAGGAAGGAAAGATGCAAACCCTAGGACACAGGTGATTCCAGCTGACAGGATAAGCACCTCCAGAAGAATTCAAAATAAAAAAGTAGAGGCAAGTAGTAAGGACATAGATGGCAAGCCTGCATAGATCATAAGGAAGCAATAGATCAAAATTCATATGAGCAGGCAGCAAGGGCAGAAATAAGGCCTGTATTTTTGCTAGAGCCAAGAGTAAACCAACTTTCAAGGCCTAATTTCTGGCCATTTTCACATGGCCTTCTAGTTACATAACCTATAAACCCATACCCATCTCCCCATTCTCCAGTCCTTATAGTACACACTTTTCATTAGACATTTATTTAGCACACATGTTTTTTATTATTTTAATGAATATTTAATGCATATATGTCTTCTTTACCCTAAATTAATTAGAATATTCTAGAGGACAGTATATTTGTTCCTTCAAGCTTTTTTATCATTTGTACTCGCTAAAACTTGTTTAATTCAGTAATTTATAGTCACCCCCCTTATTGATTCTTATGAATACTTGTGGCGGGGGTCAGAATAGCTCCGGCAACCATCTGGCAGGAGCTATGTCTTCACAAGACATCTTGGATTGTGGCCTCAGTTTGCGAGGCCAAAAGGCCAGGTAATAAGCAACCTTTTTCAGCCCAGGATTGCCTCCCTGGAAGGGCAAAGGGGAGCTATTTGGTCCTTCCCCCATACAAGCTGTACTCATGTGTCAGTCTTGACATCTGGAGGCAAAGACAAAATATTTTCTGGAAAGAAATTCAGACTTCATCAGATTCTATTTTTGTTCCCCAAATCAGCAGTTTCTGTGTTTAATTAAGAAGAAAATAGAGACACTGCACATATGAGTTAACACTGAACTGACATATCCTGGTATTATATTAAGAAACATTCATGGAACTTTGTTCCAAAATAATAAAACTGCTCCCAGTTCTTCATTTATAGATGTGAATTATTAATTGATAATGCATTAAAACCAAATTTGATCTGGTTAAATCTCAGTATCCCAAGGCCTTAAAATACTACATGAAACCATAAAGTCCCTCCCACATGCATTCCACATGCCTTCCATGCATCCCTTACAGGGATGCTTTACATGCTTTCTTGTGAAGTCATGGATAACTGAAAGAGCCTTGTATTTTGAGTCAGGAGTCCTAGATCATAGTTTTGGCCATTCTACTTAACTAGTTGTGTGACTTCCAATGTGCTGCTTTACTTCTCTAAGCCCCAATATTTTATTCTAAGAAAAAAGGTGTTGGACTAGTCCTAAAGCTCCTCAGCTGTATCGTTCTGTGGTGTAGATTTCATAGTAGCACCTTGAAATAGAATTTTCCTCCTGTTCACTCCCTGAAATATATGTTTACCCATGACACTGTATTTTGGTATTCTTATTCTCTGAACGAACTATCCAAGCTCACCCTCTTTCTGAAAAGTTACTGGCTTGATAAATGAAAGAAATAAGCAAAGTCATTTATCCTGAAAATATCCAGCTGGTATGAGATTTTGGCCTACAGTACATACTAATTAAATGGAGAAACATTTGAGATGAAAAAAAAAAAAAAAAAAGCTCAATTTACTAATTAAATGACAAGTACTCCTCAAATTGTCCCTTTGGCTTACGGTGCATTTCAAGAATTAATTAACAATATAATCAGACTACAGTTGTGAAATGCCAATATGGATGTGATTTGAAGATATAGCTACTGTTTTGCATCATGACTTCTTGGGTTTATTTACTTATTTTTTAAATGAGAGCTGTACCCTAACGAAGATACTGGGTCTTTCAATTTGTCTCTGTAAAATTAACATGAGTTTGTGGAGTCTTGCAAGATCTGCACACACTCAATGGTTCATTTAATGGTGCATTGCCCTAGCCCCTGACACAGGCATGTGTCTTGATTAGATTTCTTTAATCGTTTACTAGAAACGAGGAACATAAAGTCAGTTTGGATTTTGATGATGTCCATATGTTGAACACTTTTGAACTGCATGATAATAATGCCCCTTGGGTATGGAACTAGTTCATCTGATAGATTGAGTTCAAAGTAGGTTAATGCCTTAAGGTAATGAGGAGAGGAGAACAGAACCCTGCCTCCTTTCTTTTCTGCCTTGAAATTTCAGGTGGCCAAAAGAACAGTCTTAAAATATATACATAATATGAATTTGTTACATTTGGATTCGGTAACTTGCTTTTCTTCATTCTTTCCTACCCTGCCACATATCCTCACCCCACCACAACCCCTGCCCTGAAATGACTCTCTCCTACCCCATATCTCCACACCCCCAGCAGTCTGTACATCCCGAAAGCTCTGGCCTTAGCAGTGACTCAAGGAGAGTGAAGTGCTCCCAGGCAGGGACCACAGAGGACAACACATAGGTGGGAGGCAGTTAGCAGTGAGAAGAGGAGAGCCTGATGGCAAGGCTTTCCCATTGGGAACGCTCTTGTCCAGCGGCAAAGTTCAAATGCTGAAGATCAAAGCTCTTTGTCCTGAGGGCACCTGGCAAGGTTCAAGGATCTCCCTCCCTTAAAATTTGCTTTGAGATGAGTTTTAATATTAGCTATTTATTCCTTGCTGTATTCCTTTTGAGTTATTTTCCCTCAAAATATGTAATTTGAGCTTGATGTTTGACATACAACAAATGATTTTTTCCCGTTTTGGAAAGGAATCTCAGACTTCTGCTTAGTTGGTGACAGTTCTTCCTTTGGAGAAGTAGTAGAAAACATTCCTCCTGGAATCTCACCAGTTCTTTTGCATGAAACTGTTGTATAAGATTGAACACTATATAGTAATACAGTCCTTTCCAAATATGTGCTTTATATTTGGTTTTCTGATGATTGCAGGAAACAGATAAGCAGTAAACATAAATCCTTTCAAAAAATGACAATGATTAAGCCTCTATAAGTTTATAAACAGGAACAATTATACTATTGGCTTTTGTAATAATACCTTGTTTATCTTGCTTGCTTTGGCCAGATTTTCTGAGCAATTTCATTTTATTTTATTACTTGTAAAACAACCTATGAGGAAGGCATGGGATATACTTCAGTATCTGTCCCCTTTATTACTCCTGTTTCAGATCTTATCATGTACTCTTTAGTATTTGAATATTATGCTTGAAATTAGAGACCCAAAGATAAATGATTCCTAGTTTCTGCCCTTGAGAAACTTGTAGTATAATGGGGAAGACAACTACATAAACAATAGTAGAAAATGTATTTAATGAAAGATATAACTATGAAATTATAACAATACAGAGAGAAGACATTTAGACAAGCCCGAGAATCTGGAAATTTTTCTGAATTGGATGACATCATTTAGTAACTTCCACACTGCCAGATTCTAGGCTTGGATACTTGGGACTAAACAGTGATTAAAAACAGATTTTATTCTCATGGAACTTACAGACTATTTGGGGAAATAGACTAGTAAGCAGACAACCACACCTCAGTTTTTAGGTACTAAACACTAGTCCAGTAAACCATACATCCAGCCCAGCCCTGGAATGGAAGGTCAAGAATGACTCACCAAAGAACAGGCATCTAAGTTCAGACCCAGATTCGGTAGGAGTCCAAGTTGAGTTGAAAGGATAAGTAGAAGAGGAGGAAGGAGGAAAATCCACTGCAGCCTCAGAAAGCAAGTGGTGGGAGAGAGCACAGCAATTTCAGAGAACTGCATAATTGTTTCAATTCTCCATGGCTAAACTCTCAAATGTAAGGCAAATAATAGGCTGGGTAGGTAAACAGGTATGGTGGATAGACAGATCACAAAATGACTTGTACATTATTTCAAGATGTCTGGACTACATCCTTAGGGCAAAAGGAGATATTGAGTGGTTTTCAAGAGATGAGTAACACAATAGTAGCTGTTAAGTTACTTTCTTTGTTGGGGCTAAGCTTGAGCTAGATTCTAGGCACCAAGGTTTCCCCCAAGTTCATGCTTTGGACTCAGTACCACAACTCTGTTCTTTAGCTGTGGATTCTGCATGCCACATCCATAGAAGTGCTTCTCCATGGAAAACAATTGATTGTATAAGGTTTCCTCTCCTTTCCTCCTTTCCAGCTCTGGAAGCTCTTTTCTAATGTATGAATGAAGTGGACTCTAGTTCCATTTCAGAAATTACGCTCAGATAATTACTCTTAGTCAGTTTTCATATGTGTAGATTGGTGAAGGACCTCTAAGGAAGGTAATTAGAGAGCTGGAAAAGCCCTTTGAAGATTTGGGTTAGGGTGCCAAAAATGCCATCTCCCCAAATGCATGAGGAAGGGAAATGCTCTAAGAGATTGCTGTAGGAAGGATACAATTATGTCCTCACTACAAAACCATTAAATGTGTTCAGGGCTTAGTTTGTCAAAATGTTTTCACATGGGAGCTCCTCTGATCATCTCTCTTAGCCTCTGAGTGAAGTGGCTCAGCTGCAATTCCTCCCCATTGTGCAAAGAGAGATGCAAAAACATCAATTTCCAGACTATCATGGCTATTAGGTGACAGATCCAGAACTGGAAACCAGATGCCTTGATCTCATAAAAGGCTCTGGATACTGGACTATGCTGGCTGTCTGCAGAGAAAATAGGAATTGTTGTATTATCAGATCTTGAAAATGGGAGCAAATTGGAGCATGGATCCATCTGAACTAGTGACATGTCTAATCAAAATATGTTCTAAATGTAATAAATCAAATTAATTGGATAACAAATGTTTCCAAGTAAATGTTCTTTTCAGGGCTGTATTAGTGAATGAAAACAATTTATTTGTAATTAACATTATATATTATAATTTTAAAAATTCTTTAAAGGCTTGTACTCTCTCTGAAGTAGTTTAATTTTCCAGAGCTGTCCTTAACTTTATTCATTTGATAAGTAAATCCTTTGTTATTATATAATACAAAGGTGTGCACATAATATAAATTAATTTACCACTCTTTCTAAATTAATAAAGAATTGGACAGAACATTAGATACAACCAAATCCAATTCCTTCATATTTTTTTTAACATAGAATGGGCCCCACTTTTTCTGAAATTCAATAGACTGCTGGATGATAGGTTCAAACTAGGTCGGTCATTAGAATCTGTGTTCATAGGCTTCAGGCCCTCCCTTTGTTACAATTATATTTCTATATCTTCTGCCATGGGACTCTGTGACACCATCCATTGGAGGGGTTAAAGTGTATTATTGTCCTGCTTTATGTGTGTTAGGCTCAACCATGTGACCTGCACTGGCCAATGGAATGTGCACAAAAGTGTCAGTCTGCCTGTTCCCAGCCCAGGTGCCAATATGCAGCACATATTTCCACTCACTGTCTTGCACTCCTGTCATTGATCAAGAAAACACACTAGGAGTAGGCACTAGCCCAAGAAGAATGATAAGAAGACACTGAGGAGGCCTGAACCCAATCGCCAGTCTAGATCCAAGCCCAGCTGAGCCCAGTTGAGCCCAGCAGATCTGCAGCCAATCTTCAGACTTGAGAATGAGAAAAGTAATACTTGCAATGAGCCACTGAGTTTTGGAGTGGGTTTTCTTCAAGCCATTATTGCAACATTAGATTATTCATACACTAGACCATCAAATTCCTATCTTCCATTTCAAGATTCTTTTGATTGCAAATTTGTTCATATTTATGAATTTGGTTTAGCTCTATATACTGTTTTTTAAACGAGCATGAAATCCCTCAGAAAATGTAATCTCATTTGCTTTATTTTAGGGTTCTTGATATACTCTCCAGGCAAACAAAACTGCCAAGTGCAAAGTGTACTGGGAATAACCTGAAAGTCTATGTTGAGCTATGAATGAAACTTTTCTGGAGCCATTTTAAGCAAGAGAAGCCCTGTGCACAGGCAGAGTAGTTCACTTGCATTTAGAGTTTTGCAAGATCAATGCCAGGCACCAATCCTCTCCAAAATTGTTCTACCCCTGGTAGCTAAAATGATAAACTACTTATAAGGATGTTATAATAGCTGAAAGCTGAATAGAGGCAATGAGGTTCATAAGACATAAGCAAGAACAAGATGTCACTACCTCCTCTAGGTCTAGGAGACAATGGAATGAGGAGGGTTACCAGAGCCTCGGAGCTGAAGCCACCTGCAGGGGATGAGGTGTTACCCGGAGAGAGCTGGGGACACAGAAGAGATATTCCAACTGTCTCCGAAACCATCAACAGCAAAAAGAAGGGAGACAACCTCTGTTTCTTCCCTATCCCCGTTATAAGTCTCCTTCCAATGCTTCTCAGGGCAAAAGCTAACTTGAGAGTTGGCGAGGGTATCCAGGAAATAAAACTTGTGAGGGCCCATGCTCTATGATGCAAGCCAGATCAGCGGAGGGCAAAGTCAGGAAGCTGATATCTGAGACCATGTAGGTAAGCAGGAGGCATAGCACCCTTCTTGTTGTTGTCCTAATTATTGTGTTTTAGCAAGCTCTATAGTCAAGTTCTATGCCATTTACTCAAAGACATTTATCTCTTGAAAATCCTAATAACCTCTTTTCCATCCCATTCCCTCCTTACAAAAGAGTGTGTGAATGAATGTGTGTAAGCGTGCATGTACTTGTACATACACAAACTCATTAGAATCAATGGCACACACAGTTATGGCAGGGGGCCCTGGCCCATGACTTTCTCCTGCTGCATCTGATCAGTGGAGGAGATGTGAGCCCCACCCACCGGTCATGCGTGTCTGGCAGCCACGCCAAAGCTGGAATCCAGGGTACAAAGAACACGCTAGCCAGGGACACGGGGATGGAGGGCAAAAGTACTCCTGAAAATGTCTCTAATTTTTTCAGATGTCTCCATCAGCTTAGTGGTTGGCATGCTTTCCTGGTTTCCATTAGTATCTTTTATAGTCACATCCCAAATATGAGATGAGTGAAAATGTTTTTTTTTAAATGAATATTGCACATCCATATGCATATACATATATAGAGGGAATACAAAATCCTGTAAACACACTTATAAAATGCAGTGGTGTATATGACGTATACAAATATATGCTTTAAAGAAGAAAAACTTGGTTACTTTTTATTTAATTGACTTTGATTTTTCTGTCTCATCTATTGGTGCCTGCAGAAGAAAACAGTAATAAATCATTTATAAAAATGGTCCAATACTTTCTACTAGGAAATACAATCAGACGGACTTTCTCATAAATTGTTTAGAATAAAATGAATCTCCAGTGATTTTTCTCTATGTTTGTTTAATAGGAGAAAATTATAACCAAAGCTTTGAAAGATGATTTTTTTGGTGGTGAAGGTGGGGGTGGGACTTGCCAGGGGAGGAGGATGGGAGTGTGTTGGGAAAATCTGTGCATTTTAAAAGATAAAAAGATAATACAGTAAGTTACTTCCATATACCTCTGCTTAAAAACAAAACAAAACAAAACAAAACAGAAAAAAATAGCCCAGAGGCCAGAAACCAAACAAAAATATTGATGACTATAAAGAAGTAAGCATATCAATCAATCAATCAGTCAGTCTTCTTCCCCCTCCCTGGGCTTGCCAGCTCTTTTCTTAAAAGGGGCTTAGGTGGTATTAATGCTGGATCTCCCAAGCCAAGCATTCTAAAATGACACTTCCTCTTCAACTGAAAAAGAAACAGCTTTCCAGCCCCAGCTCTTGTGAATTGCCTTCACTTTGCACACTGAAGTCATTATTTAAACATGAGGTTCTTTTTTCCCTACTAAGCAAATCAATTGTTCAAATTAAAAATGTAAGGGGAATGCTAAACTTACCCAGAACAAACAACTGTCCTAAAGGACACAAAACATTCTTTTAAAAATTATATAAACAGATAACACACCAGTTCTGTCCCACTCATTTCAATTCAGGCTTAAGGGTTTCTTCTGTACCCTATTTTTACCGTCATATCAGGGAATTTGCAAATATTTCTATAATCACATTAAAGTTGTTCCTTATGTATTTCTGTTGGATGCGAAGGTTTGTCCCATTATATGCTATTACCTGCATTTAAAAACTATTATGAAGAGCATTGCATGTTATTAAATATTCTTCCACAAAACCATATTAAAAGCTAAATATTCTGTTATAGTAATATATTTCAATTTATTTACCCAATAACATAAGGTTGAACATTTAGATTACTTTCATTTTGATTCTTCATTACAAACAATGCTGTGATGATAAAAACATCCTAATAGGAAAATCTAAGAATATAATCATGATTAGTTCCTTTAGATAACTTCCTACCAATACAATACCTGGTTCAAAGAGTAAGCTTTTCAATACACATTTCCAGCTGAAATTTATCAAGATTGCATCGATTTATATGTCCACTAATGGTAGATTCTTTACTGTATCTCACTTGCTAACAGTGAGCAATGTTGCTTAATCTTATTTTTAAATACGCATTTCTATTGCTAGTGAAATATAACTTTTTCATTTAATCATCATCTCTATGTATGGATTTGTGAATTCTTATGCATATTCTTCAACAGTGACACCAAATGTATTCATTGATATCTGCAGCAGGCCATGTGCTAAGAATTAGGGATGTAGAGATGAACAAGATGGGTAAGGTCCATGTGGCCTGGGGGGAGGAAGATATCAAGCCATTGCAAGAGTGTCTAAGGATGTAACAGGCTAGAGTGCTACGGGAGCAGGTGGAAGAAGGATTTATTCTGAGCTACAAAGACAAGGAAGGCCTCCCTAGTGAAGAAATTTTAAACAGAGTGGTCAATTTCTCTTTTGTAATTGTTTTTATTTTAAAGTTTATTTAAATATTTATCTATTAAGAATATTATTGTTTCCTCAGGGATATAGGTAGAAAAAATTACCACCTTGTCGTTTAGTTTGGCTTTTAATTTTTCTCTTGCCAAATTTACCTGTTAATTTCCTTATAATTTTGTTGTTGGTGTCATATTCAGAAAGGTCTTCTCTACAAGATGTTAGAATTCTTCAACATTTTAATCCAATCGTGCTTATGAGTCATTATATTTATGTCTTTATATGGAATGTATTTTATAATATGCTATGAAATAGTACTATATCACTTTCTAGGTTGTTTGTTTTTGTTTTAAAGATATTTTTTAAACTACAAATGCCATGTGCCTCAATATTTATTTTTTAATGATCTATTCTATTTTACAATGGTTAGGTAAATTTATATGATATTAAATTATTTTTCTGAACTTTTAAAAAATTATTTTTCACTTATGTGTGCCATTGCCAATGAGTCTTACTTATCAAGTTCAATTCATAAGGAAAAAGCTTCAATACATTTATGTTTCAAAAATTGCTTACATATTCTCACTGCAAGAATTTTTGTTTGAATTGCTTTAGTAGTCAATGTCAGTTAGAAGAAAACCGACATATTCCCAATATGTGCCACCAAAAATTATATTCATTCTGTATAACTCTTGGGCCAACTCAGGATTAATTATTATAATTTTACCATTTTTTTTCTTTCATACCACTTCTAGTTCTTATACATCTTATCTAGAATTTCAGAGCTAAAATAAAACTATTAAGCTATTTTGTAGTGTGTAGTTGATTTTTAGAATTTATTTTGACATAATTACTCAAAAGATACTATTTATCATCAAGTCTACTTTTGATATATGATGCTTCTCCATCCATTAGATCTTTATTTTTCTTTATTTTATGGCATTTTAAAGTATATCTTATTATAATTCCTTCAGATAAGGTGCATGTATATTAGGTATTTTGTATTCCTGAATACTTGAGGAGATCTTGTTTCACTCAGATATGAACAATGTGGCTGAGTATGGAATATTTAGTCACAATCACTTCCCTTCATATGCTGTGGACATGTATTGCTTATCTATTGGTATTAGTGATACAAGAAAAGATCTGAAGTCAGCTTTTATTAATTGTTATTGTTATTTGTAGTTAAGTCCTTTTTTAATTTATATGATTTTATTTTCATCTTTGAAATTCAAAAAAATATTAAAGCTTGCATCTGAATATTGAGCTCTTTTCTTTAATTTTCTTTGGTGTATGGTGATTTACACCCTCAGATTATGCAATTCATCAATCACTGTTTCAATTCTGTTATTAGTGATATTCTGAGATTCTTGTAAATTTCAGGATATTCTGCATTTGTTCTTTATATATCTCAGAACTTCTTTAATCATTACATTGTTATCATGTGACAGAACTGCAAGTTTTTCTACATTATCTCTCTGTTCCTAACTGCTTCTTAATTTAGCAAATCAATTTTTATTTCTATGCATGCTTTCCTCATCTCACATGATTCTTCTTTTATGATTGCTTGTTCTATTCTCTTAGTTATCCTGCTCTCTTGAATCTTTTTGTAAACACTTAGACATGTTCTAAAATTTTCTCCTGTTTCATTTAGAGATATTTGTCACAGTGACCATTTCTCCATATCTTAGTGGAAGTATCCCCCTGGGCTGTAGTATTTTTTATAGGCATTTTCATTTTTCTCTGTTCCAAGAGGAGTGATTGCCTGCTGCCAACAGTCCCACCTCCACACCAGCCCCCGGGTTTTCACACACATGTGCCCATAGGGCATTCCACTGCACTTACTCTATGCATGTTATGAGTGTAAGACCCAAATAGAAGTGTCTGCTCAATAGAGCCAATTCTCAAGAAAGATGAACCTCAGCCCTGGCTTCTTAGTCAACGCAAACATCAGCTCTTGGCAGAAAAGGTCTTGCCTGGCTGATTTTGTTTTCTTTCTCTCTTTCTCTTAATGATTATCCCTTCTGGGTAGAAGCTCTTCTGCAAAGATGCAATTTTCTGTTCTTTGCAAGCACCTTTTCAGAGGAAGTCAGTTTCCTAGCTAGTTTTCTACCATCTGATTGGGTTAACCCTCAAGGTTGCTTTATCCCTCCCATTTAGTGAGGTTAATAGGTTTTTCAAAATTTCTCCTAATTACTTCCTTTAATAGGAATACTACTCTTTAATAGGAGGAGAGATGACACCGTTTATAAAGCAGAATTTCCTCAACATTTTTTGCATATGAATGATATTATCATCTAGGAGTAATGCAGGGTTTTTCCACATTTTTCCCACATTGCTGGTCAATACCATGGAAATTATAGGGAAAATGATTTCGTTGCCTTTGCTGATGTTGCCAGGATATACAGAAGTCTAAAATCTATTAAAAGTTAGAGAGAATAAACCAAACATCAAATTTTTCAATAATTCCAACCTGGATGTTGCCCTGAACTAATTTGAATTTATGAGGGTTGAAGAGATCTTTTCATTCATTATTCTTTGTATTGACCTGATAGTCATCATTCCATAGATTATATGTTCAATCCATCCAGATTTATTAAAATATCTATGATGTGCCTTATTCATGGCAAATAGCGAGAGTAATCCAAATGTATATACAAAAGCCATAATCCCTGCCTCTGAGTTATTAATTACCTAGTTATGGCAAAACAATATATTTAAAGAAATAATATATGGATATTATCAGATACTAAAATTATTTAGATTCATAAAATGTGTATGTTAAAGAGTGAAACCAGCAAATGGTGAAATTGTGGGGTAAATGGGACTTAAGCTATATCTTGAAAGACTAATAAGATATATAAGATATAAATAGACTAGAAGGAAAATTCCACTTGAAAATTTTAATCATAGTAACAATTATGACAATAACCACTGTCACTTACAATTTCTTAATCACTTTACTGACATTTCATTTCATCTTCTTGACCATCTTTTGAGCTAACAATAGCCCCAATTCACAGATGAGGAAACTGAGGCTTAGTGAATGGTGAAGCCTGGATTTTAACTCAAGCCAGCCCGATTCACAGGTCTAAGATCTTTACTGCTAAGTGTTACTATATAGGAACAAAGAGTCTTTGTTGAGATTGAATATAGCATGCGGGAGTGATAGTGATAGATTTAATATAAAGATGAAAATAATAAGTACTCATGGAGGGATCTTTGAGAACACAATCTCATCAACAGTGTTTGAACTTAAGAAGATGTGAGTCATCCACATCCATTGGATATAGTCTGGGTTAGGAGTTTTGTTTTGTTTTTTTACAAGTACAATATTAATAGAATATTTCCCTTTATATCTTACCTCTCAGATTTCCATTGGGAAAATCACAGTAGAGAGCTGGAAAACATCAAGAAGTTGACCTCAATGTTGTTTTCCTCTGTGGTGACATTGTGGTGAAAAGGAGAGTGGAATGCCTCTTGGGGACATTGCATCAACCTGGATTTGAGGAATTGGAAAGAATGAGGATCTGTGATTAAGAAAATTCTTCACACATTTGAGCTGAACTTTCATGACATTTAGTGTCTTTAAAAGAAGAGAAAAGGGAATTGGGAAGGATTTTATTTTTATCGCTCTTTTTACATCCAGTGTTTTAGAACTAGCTTAACATTTTATCATTAAGTTCTTGAATGCTACCTGGAGGGACTGAGCCATGCTTCTTTTCTCAAGAAGGCTTTGAAAGCAAGTAATTCTATCTTGGAGAAATAGAGAGTTTCATGAGTCATCTCCAATATCCTCAAGAAATGGCACTAGTCTGTATTTTTCAAATAGAATTTTCTATACCACTATTTGCCCACTCCTAGTTTTAACCTGACTGGTTTAGTTTCTCCCTGATTTATGCCTCTATGTGTTTACAGCTCCTCAATACACCACTACAACCTGAGTGTGCCCACTTACATGCATATCTTGGAGAAGTTTAAATCTTCCTGATCTTCACAGAAGTGTTTGTAAGAGATAATCCTGAAGGCATCTCTTGTACATATAGATAGAAAATCTACTGGAAGTTGCTCTCATTTTAAATAATTAATATTTACTGAAATATGAATAGCACTAAGTCTGTTTTCTCTAGTCTATTTCTCTGGCTCCTACCTTAGACATTCCCATGTGAGTTACCCAAGTTTGGGGTTTGTTCAATTTATCTGCATAGGATGTTTGGTGAATGTATACAGTTTGTAACCCATGGTAACTTTTACTTGGCACTAACACCCAGACTAGTAGGATTCTTATTTCCTTCCAGAACTATCTTAAAAACTTAATATGGTTTTGGTCTCCTAGGTCATTCCCTCGGTCCCTGGGTTTTTGTCACTTCTTTTCTATGGTCACCCTAATATCTGTCAGTCCTGTTCTGGTTCCTTAATTTATGAATCAAAAGCATTCTTCCTCCCTTTGGCGTCTCATGATGCTACACTGGTTTCCAGTTACTTTTTATGCTGGAAGTCTCTCTGTCCCTGATGCCTGAAAATTGTCTTCTCTGCTCTTACTTATTTCTTTCTACTTGGCTTGGCTAATCTGGAGCACGTATCTAGTTATGAAAGCTAAGTGGTGAAAAGTTAGCTTCAAAAATCTCTACTTAGTTTTAAATGTTGAAGGCCAATATGGCTTTGGGAGCAGATGACCCCTTCCTGGCACTTGGCCCACAACTTACCCTTCCCTCCTTCTTCTCTTTCCATTTCAAAGCTTAGATTCTATTGAATAACTAACAAAAAATGTTGCTTACTATTGTTTATTGTTGACCCTAGTTTTCAGTTGTAATCAGAATAGTGGTTCCTATCCTGCTTTGGGCCTAAGACTTACGAGTCACTGGACTTTTCATAATGCTGCCCAATATTCAGGTTATTTTGGGGTCTTTATTTGAGTGCCTGATTTGATGGAAAGTGATTTTCCAAAATCTTACCATTATAAGTCAAAGAATAGGAAAATAATGTAAGTTTAAAATAATAGCAAGAAGAATTTTCCATTAATTGCAAGAGTATGACCTTAAACCTTCCTAAAAGTCTCATATTGAATGTCAGTTCCATCACATAAACTTTTCTAATCACCTTGGTTTTAATTATTTTTATTTATTTTCTGGGCCCTTATATAATACTTGTTTTTAAACACTCTTATAATACTTGGTACACATTTGTTATTTTGTCTTCCCTTGTGCCACAGTCTCCTCTCCCTTCTAGAGTATAAGCTTTTTGAGGGCATGGCTGTATCTTACATTCTGCCATTCCCTCAAGCCATCAACACCTCCTTTTCCTAGGCTGAAACTCATGGTCAAACTCTTTAAAAGACTCTGAGAAGGGTTCTCAAATCTTCCATCTCTGGATTCAATTGTTTATTTTTCTCCTTGTTATTGAGTATTCTAAGCACTCGCATAGAAAACGACTTAACTGTTTTGATGGGCTCGCCTTTTTATTAATACATTCCAATATCATGTGGTCTTCCAAAAATGCTATACAAATTTTTCACTTTTCCTAAAAATATGTTCCTAACCACAACCTTTCCTTTCCAAGCAAGGCTATACCACTCTCTTCCAGGTTGCCCTGTCAATAACCCTTTCACTTTCAGCCACTCAGATTTCCACTTCTCAGGAAATAGAAGCCATTAAGAATAATGCCTTCACATATCCTCCACCATCTCCAATCTATATTTTTATCCACTTTTTCTGTCTAAATCAAAGAGGCTTCCCTACTTTTTTCACAGTGAATCTCTCCACTTGAACCTTTGATTCTAGTTTTTAAGTCTTCTTTGGACATTTTCCATCAAATACCTCATCTTTCTCTCTTTAATTGCTCCTCCTCCACTGATGGAATTCCTTTTGCCTGAAAGTGTATAAAAGGCGTGGTTGGCTGACCCAGCGAGCACAAGCAGCAAGGGGGGGATAAATGAATGAATGGATAAAATCTTTAAAAAAAAAAAAAAAAAAAAAAGGCATCCATATCCTTATGAAACTATATCCTCTATCCCATTCTCACTTAAGCTGCAGCTCTGTTTCCTTGCAGTGACAAACAATTATAATCTCACTCCATCCCCTTACTTATCTCTGAGCCTAGACATCAACTTTCCACCCCCACAGTCCAGCTGAAACTGTTCTAACAAAAGGTCAACAAAGTTGTGCTAATTGTGAAATTTTGCAGCTTCCTTTCAAGGCTCCTTCTTCCTGGACATATTAGAGATCTAAAAGAATTTGAAACTCTCATCCTTCCATATTTTGAAACTCTTCTTTCATAAGGCTCACCTATTGGCTTTTGCAACTTCTTTGATTACTTTCTCCTTTTTGCTTTTTTGCTTCTTATTGCTTTATTGTTGGTCTTAGTTACCTAGAGGTCCTATAACAAAGTACCACAAACTGGTGGTTTAAAATAACAGACATTTATTGTCTTACAGTTATGGAGCTAGAAATCCAAAACATGTAGGGGAGAAGCCTTCTTTGACCCTTCCTAGAATGGTTTGCTGGCAATACTCAGACTTTAATCTCTGCCTCGCTTGTCACATGGCCTCCGCCCTTGTGTCTCTGTGTCCAATTCTCCCCTTCTTATAAAGACACCAGTCACATTGCATTAGGGCCCAGCCTAATCTAGTCTGGCCTCATCTTAACTAATAACATCTTAAAGACCTTATTTCCAAATAAGGTTACATTCACATGACAGTTAGTGCTTAAACATGCCTTTAGGGGTGACGCAATTTGACCCATAACAGTATTGATATTTTCTAGGGTTCTACTTTTAGCCTTCATCACTATTAATGATAACTGATATTTTTGAGTCCTACTCTATGCCAGTCCCTGTTCTGTAGCTTGCAAAAAGATGCTCTCACAGTTAGCAATCACAATACACCAATTAAGTGGGTAATGCTCTCATACTTGTATATAAAAGACAACCCTGAAATTTAGGGAAGTAAGTAACTTATAAACAGAGCTTATAAGTTTTGAAGCTGGTATTTGTGTCTCAGTGCCAATTCTTCAGCCCGTTCAAAGGTTTTTCATGAATAATTTTTGTCTTTATGTTTCTGACTCTAAAATCCATATATCCCACCTTGACCTTGTCTGTAACCCTAGATCTGTGTTACAGCATGCCCTTTAAATCCTGTCTTTGGACACACAAGACTCTGGCCAAATCATGATGATACCCTAATGTTCATGACCCCTTGCCTTGCTCCTGCTGTACCCTCTGTCATGGAATGCCCTAACCTGTATATGTTGTCTACATGATGAACTCTCAATTTTCTCTTCATTCTAGTTCATGTGGTCTAGTTCAAATGTGTTTTCTTATTTCTAGCTTCCCCTGACTTTCACATGCAAAATTAATTTTTCCCACAGCTGTATGCCATAACAAATTCACTGAACATAGTTCCTTTATAATACTTAACACATAGCAGTATAGTGTTTGCTTGCCATATAATATTTTTCCAATAGATGATACAATACATTAATTAATGATTGCCTTTATACATATAGTAGACATTAATAAAGTACCTTGTACATAGTATGACCTCAGTAATCATTTTTAATGAGAAAAATAAAAATATGTACAAATATTTCTCCAAAAGTACATTTTAAGATAATAATGGTAGAATTGACATGTCATCCTTATGCATTTCTGGCTGCTTTCTTAGCTAATAAAGGCCTCCAGGAAATCCTGCTTTGGTCTCTGAAGTCTCCCCATACTATTTCTGCCATGTCAGACATCATTTGATGGAGATAAGCATAAACATCAACCAAATTACAAGGTAAGCATTGACTAAGTGCATGTTATGAATAAATTATTAAATCAATAAATCATTTTTAAAACCCAGTTCTTTCATTGCAGCACATCCAATTCCTACTTAGCTTTTAAAACCCTGGTACAAATGTCATCCCTTCCATGAATCTTTTCTTTTTCTTTTCTGAACTCTTCTAGCTCTGTGTCTGTATCTCCTCCATGATGTATCACTTTATTTCTCGCATCTGATTTCTTCTACTAGTCTGTAAAACAATTGAGAACAAAGTTGTCCTTATTGCTCCTCTTTGGTTTCCCTTGTGCCTAGCAGAGGTTTTTTTTCTTACGGTAAGACTCAGTGAGAATAATAATCCACATGTGGCTAATCATAATTCTTCTTTAAACAATTAAACTAACTAATATAATTGAATAGCTAAGGCTCATTAAGCTAAGCCAATAAGCATCAATTAACTGTTAACACTATGCCCAACCCTAAGCAGAGACCCTATGAATGATACAGAAGAAAAATACATGATGGTTCCTCTTATAGCATTATAGAGAAGCTAGCAAGACAGACTTTTACAAATGAAACTCCAGAAACTGTGTAATCAAATGAGTGATTCTTTCCAATTACATCACCACCATTTATATAATGGAAGAAGATTTCTTCTCTTGTTCTTAATTGTGTCCAATGATTCTGAACTTTCACAGCTGGAAGTGAACAGCCTGACAGACAATCGGCAGTAGAAACTCATGCCTGGGAATGAGTTCAAAGCACTGTGATTACCAAGAGTGGGATTTTCAAAATCAAGTTCAGTCCATGGGGAAAAAAATCTCATCATGAAGACTATCTAGACAGGCGATGGGGTTGAATCAATGAAATTGGAGATTCAAGCTGTGAAACTGGAAGCTATTTGGGTGAGGCTTGATGCTGAGGTCACTATTGAATTTAATGGGTTTGTATTGCTAACAGTAACCACTAGGCAAGAGTTAGGAACAATTTGTCCCACTCTAGAAAGAGTGCCAATCTAAAGTGCATATGTGTCCAGAATCCATCCACTAACCTCCTCCCTGACTTCAATACCACTTAGCCCTTGACCCTGGCAGTTTTCTTAAGTGAGCTATCTTTGTTCCAAAAATTCAGAAAGCATTTACTAACCTTTAGTATATTTGCTAGGGAACTGAAAAAAAAAAAGTGTCTTACTATGCAACTATTTGTTTAAAATGGAATCTGGCCACTGATGCAGACACATACAGTTTTCTTTAAAATATCTGTGAAGATATAATAAGGATAAAAAATTGAAAATGAGTAGAAATTTTCCCTAAATCATGAAAATTAATTTCCAGAATATGGGAATTATTAACTTTTATTGCAAATCTGGTAGATGTGGTTTATTAGAAACAATTAATTTTTCCCCTTGTAAAAACCTTGTAACCCTTCCATGAAGAAAAAGGTTGTACTCTGGTTTATCCCTGGCTGTCAATTATTTCCTAGTTTAGAGACACAGAGTCTGTGCAGACCAAGGAAACAGAATAAGCATCCTTTCCCTGCTTCTACATTGGTGCTGCTTTTAACATTGCTTAGAACCACACTTTTCCCAAATTAAAATATCTTCAATAGTTAGCTATCTTAATGACCTAAGAACCCAGTTGATTTTAAAATTATATATGTTATCACTAGCCCTGACATATAATTGTCTGCATTATAAAAAGGTGTTCCCCTTTTAAGACACTTTACTTCCATCTTTTGGAAAACAATTGTAAAAAATTACCTTTGTTCATGTGGGACATTTTACTGTCATTTGCCAGAAAATTTCCTTAATAATAAACAATGCTATTATGTCTACATTATAAGAATGTTTCCTAAATGTGTGGGAAGCATGGTCTGCAAACTATTCTTTGCAGCTTTACCTGAAATTTGCAACAGAAACCATTTAAATAGTTGGATTCGTTACAGCATAACAACAGCCAAGAATGTCTCAATTTGTGAGTGTTAGCAAGATTGCTGTGATGTCACTGAAGTTATCTGTGATTAAATCCCCTGCTCCTTTCTGTGACTTGGATTGCTATGACATTATTATTGACATCTTTGCAAACCACATTTTTTAATGTTACATAGAAAATAATTTTCCTACAAAATCGCCATTTCTATAGGTCAAAAATGATTGAATATTGGCAATTTCATATGCTCCATTAATACAATAGCAATCATTTAAAATATTTTAGAGTAATTTCATTTTGTGAAAATTCTTTCAGAGCATTGATTTAATGGTGCATTTAAAATTGTGAATGTGGGTGAATAAAACTTTCAGGGAAAATTGAATGGACATACTTTTCCCTATTTCTCCCATTAAGTACACTAAAAACCTTGAATATTATATATAAAACAAGCATAAGGAGACTCTGAAAAGTGGAAAGATGAAGGAAGACCAGCTAGTGACCTCAGGACAAAAAGAATGTCATGGTGA
This sequence comes from Tolypeutes matacus, assembly GCA_026826555.1. Taxonomy (NCBI): domain Eukaryota; kingdom Metazoa; phylum Chordata; class Mammalia; order Cingulata; family Chlamyphoridae; genus Tolypeutes; species Tolypeutes matacus. The sequence continues at coordinate 35,542,696 of JAKSZT010054215.1, forward strand.
TGAATTTCCTGAATTTTCTTTTTGCCTCATACATCCTAGACTTTTAACTGAAAAGCAGCAACCCAAGAACAACAGATGCAGGTAAACAAAAACAGCCCCACAAAATCCTGCTCACTCTGTCCTAAGTACTAGGAAAGGAGCAGCCTAATAAGACAGAAGGTTTCTGGACAATAATTACTCTCTTAGAACCAAACATCATAGAAAAAATGGTAGCCCCATCAACATCCATACCAGCAAAAGCCAAATTAGAAGCCTAGATGTCCACACTCACCAGGCTGTAATGAGGCACCCCAAACCTCACACCACTGGAGAGGTGTCAGAGAAGGCTGAGTAAGGGATAAAGAGCCAGGAATCCCATCCCTTTCAGAGCCCCTTCCCCTCTACTCCTGTGGTGTCAGTGGAAATGTGCTCCTCACCCTCCCAGCCAGGAGATTTCCGTGGAGGCCTAGAGGGAATACCACTCAGAAGTAACTGGGAGCCTCTATCTCCTTCACACTTCAGTGGAGGTCAGGTAAGGTAACATTTCTCTGCCCCTTCTGCTGGAACAGTTTCAGAGAAAAGCAAGTAAAACAGAGGTTTAAATAAGATCCAGAGTCTCATAACACAAGACCCAAAACTTCCAGGTTTCAATCAAAATTCACTTATCAAGAATCAGGAAAATATAAATATGAATGGAAAAAGACCATCGATAGAGAATAACACAGATGAGGGTGGTATTAGAATTATCTGACAAAAATTTTAAAGAAGCCACACACTTGAAACAAATGGGAAAAAAAAAAAAAAAAAAAAAAAAAACTGCAAAGAAATAGAAGCTGTAAATGGGAACCAAATGGAAAAGAAACTGAAAATACAATAACAAAAATGGAAAAGTCACTGGATAGACTCAACAGTAGAGTGGAGATGACAGAAATACAAATCAGTGAACTTGGTAAAATAGAAATTACCCAGTTTGGAGAACAAAGAAAATAGACACACACAATAAATGAATAGAACAGATCTACTATCTGTGTTATCAGAGTCTTGGAGGGAGAGGAGAAAGATGGTAAAGCTGAAAAATTATTTGAAGGAAATAACAGAAAACTTCCATTTGGCCAAAACCATAAGTCTACAGATTCAAGAAGCTGAGTGACACCAAAATGTATCATTTCAAAGAAATGAACTAGACATATCTTATTCAAACTTCTGAAAACTAAAAACAAAGTCTTGAAAGCAGCAAGAAATAAATGACACCTTACCTAAAGAGAATAAACAATTCAACTGATGATAATTAAGCAACACAGTGGCTTTCTCATCAGAAACCATGGAGGCCAGAGGAAGTGGCACATTATTCAATACAGAAAAACAAAGAACTGCCAGCCAGAATTCTATAGCCAGCAAAAATATCCTGCAGAAATGAAAGGAAAATCAAGACATTCTCAGTGAAGGATAAGAGAATGTGTCACCAGCAGACCAATCATAAATGAATAGCTAAAAAGAATTCTCTAAACAAAAAGAAAATGATGAAGATGGAATCTTGAAACATCAGGAAGGAAGAAAGAAAAACAGAAAAAGTAAAAATATGGGTAAAATGCATTATCCTCCTCATCTTTGTAGCTCTCATGGCTGCAAGCAGACAGTACCACTTGCCAGAGTCCTTTTCTGCTGCCACTGTTGCTGCAAGATCAGACCAACTGCAGGTGCCCAATGCATGGAGCAGGAGCTGGGAAGGGCAGGGGCTTTGCTGCTGCTGCTGCTGCTGCCATGAGTAGACGAGCCTGCCCACCTGCCAGGCTCACAATCCGGGCTCTAGATCAGGGGCTGAGAGGGTTGAGGCCCCACTGCTGCTAGAGGACAGTTGGGAAGCAGGGGCTCAGGATTCCCTTTGAGTCTCTGCCAGGCTTCCATTTTCCCACTCATTTGGCCAGAGATATCTAGTCTGGGAGTCTATGGGAAAGAAACCCAGAGAAATCACCATGTTGTTTTTTCCTCAAATCCTATAATCTCTGGCCAGTCTACCTTTATCTTCCCAGCTTTCAGAGTCCTTTTATGCTGTCTCTTGAATATTTTCAAGGATATTTATTTGCATGTAAAGGGCAAATGCAGGCAAAAGTGAGTCTACACCATTTTGTTCCAGAAGAGAAGCCCTCTCTTATTGTTTTGAATTGACTTTTTTCATATTTTGCTTGTGGCTTTCATGCTAGGAACCACCTATTTTAGGGAGCTTTTCTAACTCCCCACAATGGGTTTGGTTCCCTTCTATAAGCTCCCATTGGACCCCATAGTTAATTAAGAAGCTCAGCTTCTGCTAGAGTACATGGACAAGCAAACATAATATTGTGAAGCTACAGCTCAATGATGGAAGGGTTTAACATGTAAACCCGGACATGGCACATGTTAGGAACTCAAAAATGTTACTGAAAAAATGATCAAATGAATGAATGAAAAATTTTTATACTCAAGTGTAAGCTCTATGAGAGTAGAGGCTATGTTTCATTCATCTTCTTTCTTACCACAAGAAATTATTTTCACCCAGTAATTTCTCTCAATAGACATTGCAACAGTGTGATCCAGAGTATAATATGATAATTAAGCCCCTCTCAGCACCCATAGTTACTGCATTCATAAAGAAATAAATAAATGCACATAATGTTACATGACGGCAATGGATTACTATCTCAAACTGCTGTTACATATAAGATATGAATATCATGGAATTTAGTATTGCAATTTATGTCATACCTAGATAGGAACAAAATCTCCTTAAAGCACTATATTGAACAGTGGACAAAATCTCTTAACTGCTGATATTGGGGACAAGTTATGCTAAGATTTGCCACTAGGCTGTGGTTATCAGAGCTCTCTTACTGCACGAGTTAGTGTGTTTGGTGTTATTCATGTTCACGTGATTTAATAAAAATAAGAAAATGATTGGTAGACTTTGACCTAATCCCAAACCATTAACTCAACAACATAAAAATATGTTAACAATATAAATTGTTATTGCTATTTAGGAATACTTTTCAAAAATATTCCGTAACTTCAATTGCTTCTGAGTAGATTTTGATGAAGATATCATGAAAACTTTTTTTTTTTTCTGGTCCTTGCCGTCTTTTTGCACATCTTTTGTTATTTTGGGTCATTTGGAATTTCTTTTCAAATCCAGAGAACTTTCTGCAACCTCTCAAAAAGTTTCAGATTTTCAATACAGAACCTGGTTAGCTGAATTTTTATGGAGGAAATGTATGAAAAAAATTGGTCTGGCTACAAATAGAGGTCTGTTTCTTAATATACTGTGAAAAACGTTTGGTACGTATGCCTTAAGAAATGGCTTTCCTTTCTATTTTCTATCTCTTATCTTTTCTATCTCTTTGTCTTTTCCTTCCCCTTTTCCTTCTCCACTTCTTACTCCCACCTCCATCCCTACACTCCATCTCTACCCAGCACCAATCTCCACTTTCTCAATTTTCAGTTGTCTCTTTTCTGTTCTAACCCATGGTCTATATCTTTTGGTTGGAAAATATCTTTGAGAGGTTAATATCAATGTGAAAACATTCAGTCATTACCTAGAACTCCAAGGACTTGACTATACTCCCTGTAACTCACTATCAAGTATCCCACTGCTTGCAATAATCTGGTCTTCAACTGTTTGACCAGATCATGCCTGGTCTTAAGTGGAAGCAACATTACTTAATCTTAGTCAGACAAGAATTTATGGAAGAAGTTGTATCTCTGCATAAATATTGCTGCTTTGATGTGTCCTGACATACAGTGAGCAATCCAGTCAAAGAATGTACCATCACGCGATGGATATATTTCACTGGAGAGTTTTGGATTAGTTTAGCCTCGGAAAAACTGAGAAGTGGTAGTCTGGAAAAGGTATTTTAAGAAGTGCATGGGAACCTTGATCTTCCTAAATTCTCATGGCAGAATTGTGACTTCCTTGACTCCAGAATTTGTCTTCTTCCCCGCCCGACCCCCCCAACTTAGTCTTATTTTCTGGTCTGTTGTACAGTTCAGTACATTCCCATCACATAAGTGCTTTAAAAGTAAACTTTTATAAGAAGAACAAAGGGTTTAAACCATACTGGTATGGTAAAAAATCTCCATGAGTTTTCTTAATGTCATTGCATTTAATAATAATAAATTATTAATTAATATTGCCTACAATGAATGTTAATGATAATCATAATTTATTTTTTTTCATGTGAATATGGCAGCACCTCATTACAACAGAGCATTATCATTTCTGCAGCAATATTATTTCACCATAGACTTCATTCCTGATGATAATTATGATGATTCTCTGCCAAAACCCATATCTATTTGTCATATTACATGCAGAATAAAGCCTGAGAATTATTTCACCCTTTGTCAATAAGGGGCAATTGAGCCACATAGAAAAAAACTGTAATAAGATGATCAATACGCATCATTTTATACATTGTATAATATTATACTACAATTCATTTACTCATGAATGACAATAAGATTTATAACATATCCTTTATAGCCATGTTCCCTGCCTGATGTGATTGCACTGTATATTAAGTCATGGCATTTTATTAATCACTAACTATAGCTTCATGAGGTAGGTAGAGTAAAGTATTATCTTAGCCCCATGAATTCATGATATGAACAGGGCAAGTGACAAGTCCTTCATTATTAAATGGATTAAATTTTCCATGAGAAGTCTGGCCATTTTCCTGAATACAGGAGAAATAAAAGAGCACAAAATAAGGATCTCAATTGATATAATATTTCTCCTTTTTTACTTCATTCTTTTAAATTACATGACCCCCAAATTCAGGAAAAAACACTATTTAAATTGTCACATGAAGCTTTCAAATAGTTTTCTTCATTTATTCCACACTGATGGATTTAACACCTATTAAAATTGGGACAAATGATAATTAGTTTTAAATTGACTTAATGCTTTACTATATATTGTAAACATGAATTCTACATACTAAGTGATGCAGGCATAGAACAAGTTCCCAGACATCAAAAACTTCTAATTTCTTCTGAGAAATAAGACAGACACAGATGCAAGAATACAATCTTCATGATAGCAGGGACTTTGCTTCTCATTCACTCCTAGATCCCCTGCACTGCACATTGAGAATAACCTATAGTAGGAATGCAATATATGCTGAATGGATGAATGAATGAAAGAGAAGCTAAAATGTAGTAAAACACAAACACCTGAAGAGGATCTAATGGCTTGGGGATATTTTTGGGTGGTTAGAGTTGTCTTCTTGAGGAGGTGCTTAATTCAGACATTGAAGAACAGATGGATTCAGAGATAAGAAGGAAAAGGCAGAATCATCTAGAAGGGCAACTAGAGGAAAGGCACACAGGAGGAAAAGCATGAGATCTGTTTGGAGAATCTTTGCAGGCAGTTGAGTTGGAGCATGAGGTGCAAGCCCTATGAAGTATTACTGGTGTGAACTCTACTGGAGCTATGAAAGCTTGACTAAGAAGAGCATTTAATCTTTCAGGAATTTGAAAGCCAGTTTATATTTGTGGTCAGCTTGTGGCCAATAGGAATTATACTTAAAGAAAATGTCCCTAATTTGCATGTTCAGAATAAATTTGAAGAAGGAAAAGATGGGAAAAGAAATAACTGGGCATGGAAATTGTCTGAACATGAAATAAAAGAAAGCCTGAAACAGAGGCACTCATAATGTAGCTAAATGAGCAGAACTACACCACAGTGGGCACTGTACAAAAACAAAGTGAGATGGACTGTACATTCTTTGCCCTGAAAAAAAAACAGGGAATGAATTATGGAGATGGTCAAGCTAATATGTGTTGGATCAACGACTAGGATAAGCAGGTATAGCATGGTATAACATGATGGAGTAAGAAAAAAACATGTTAGACCGTGCGCACTGTGCAATGTTGATTGATTAATTTAAACTTTCTGATCATTGGTGTCCTCAAATCTATAATGGAAACACTAATGATGTCCCCATAAGATTGTAAAAGGGTTGAATGAACTAAAACTGATAAAGGACTAGCACATGGTTATCAAACCAAAAGGCTAACAACTTTTCTCAATACTTTATATATGGTGCCTCTACGAATTAATTTTCATTTTCTTTTAAATTTTCATTATGCAAAGTATTTAATATACATTACACATGGTATATATATATATGTTATGAACCATGATCACAAACCAAATACACGTGACCTGACCATTCAACTCAAAACTAAAACAGAGCCAATATCACTATGTGCTCCTCCCCAGTCACAGAGAGAGCCATTATGTTGACTTTTTAAATATATTTTGAGGCATAATTTACATGCAATGTTTAGTTCCACAAATTTTGACAAATATTATTCCACTACAATAATGTATGTGGCAAATATGTAACCACCACCCTAAAAACAATGTGGAATAATTCCATTACCCTACAAAATTCTCTTATGTCCTTTAAAGGTCAATCCCAACCACCACAATTTGTCCCCTGCAATCACTGATTTATTTTCATACATTCATTTTGCCCATTTTAGAGCTTCATATAAATGGAAGTATTTGTTGCAACTGTCTTCGTTTGCTCAACCCAATGTTTGGATTAATCATGTTGGGTTATCAACAGTTTGTTCATTTTTATTGCTGAGTAAACTATGACACATAAAATATGGCACAGCAGATGACATTTGGGTTGTGTCTAATTTGGGCTATTATGAATAAAGCTACTATTAAACCTTCCTGTACAAGACATTTTGTGGATATGTTTTTATTTCAGGTAACTACCTAGGAGTGAAATTTCTGGGCCATAGGGTAGATAATTATTTAACTTTACAAGACACTGCCAAACTTTTCCAAAAGTTTTTGTAACATTTTACTCCTACAAGAAATCTATGAGCATTCTGCTATCTTCATATGCTTGCCAACATTGGATATTGAAAGACTTTAACTGTAGGCTTTCTAAGTGTGATAAAATAAGTATCTCATTGTGGTTTTAATTTGCATATGCTCATGACCCATCATGTTAAGCATCTTTTCTATATGCCAGAATTATATCTTCTCTTCTGATATGTCTCTTCAAGTCTTTTGCCATTTATTTTTATCAAGCTCTTTGTTTTCTTGCAATAGTTTTAAGAATTACTTATAAAATATGAATGCAAATCCTTTTTCAGTTATACACAATGCAAATATTTTCCCCTGGTCTGTGGATTGCCTTTTCATTTTCTTACCAGTATTTTCAGAAGAGCAGAGATTTTTAATTTTGATGAAGTATAGTTTATTGTCTTTCCTTTCTGGTTTCTGCTATATGTGATCTAAGCAGTCTTTGCCCAATCACTTCTTTACCTTTTGGCTAAGATCAGGTGTTGAAAACTGCCTAAGTCAAAACTATAAAGGTTTTCCCTTATGTTTTCTCTTAGAAGTATCACAGTTTACCACTTAAAACCATCTTGTGAGGTAGGCATTATTTTCCCCATTTCAGAATTATAGAAACAAACATATTGAGGTAAAGGTAGTCAAAGTGGACATTAAACCCAGGTCTGTCTAACTTCCTAATTGATAAAGAACAGTGTCAGCAAGAGATGATTTACCAGCCAAAGTCCTGAAACCTACCCCCAAATCCTATACCTCTGGGCTGGACCTTGTGTAAATCACTTCCTCTCATAAGGTCTCTGTTTCCTCTTTGGTTAAATGGAAAACCTTCGTGTTCACTGCCAGCTCTAATTTTATGAGTAAGCAAAGCCCAGTCTCCTTTAACATGGGCTTTTGTGAGCCAATCACAAGCTGCAGTCGGAAGCTTCTAATGCATATTGTAAATGATGTGTAAATTCCTTCAGGCCCTGCTGAAGAGGGATGCTGGCACTGCTGTGCCATTTCACTCGGGTGTTCTGGCCAAATTCCAATCGTGTAATTACGTTCTGAAGCCCTGCTCTCTCCTGCGGTTTTATTTTGGAGTGTGTGGTTCATAGCAAGCCCTGCCTTCCTCAGCAGTTGGGATCCCTCTCTGTGTGCCATGAAACAACTGCTGGGCCCGCCCTCAAGATGGCCTCTGTGTGCAGTCCCATCACCGGGATTCCTGTAGGATGTTTTAATGGGGGAGGCCTTGGGATAAAATGTTTCCAATCAATGGAAATGGCTCAGGTTAGTCCCTCCAAGCATTGAGAAGAAACCCAGGGTCTGGGCAATGCCAAAAACATGATGTAGGCGAAGACACGATTTGGAAGGAAGGTTCCTTTTTATTTTTTAATTTTTAAAAGAAATGAAAAAATACGGTTCTAGCCAGAAAACATATGCAAGCCTGTGTTTATTTCCACGAGGCTGGTGCTCCAGAAGTTACCTCATTAATTAGATTTTTTTTGGTCATTTTGCTATTAGATCTTTGTTAATGAGATTGTACCATCGCATCTTGCCTGCAGTCTGCCTGTGCTGCTCTGAAAGTCTACACAGTAGAAAGTAGAGAGAGGCATGCGCATGGGAAGCACATTGCCTTATGCGTATTAGGATTCCTTTTTTTATACTGGGCATTTAAACACCATTTCAATCACACCAGAAGCCCAATGTGGCATATATGCCAGAATTGACTTATGGAAGACAATGATGCTCTGCGGATTTCAGTGACTACCCAGCTGAGGAGGGGGAGAGATTGTATGGCAAATAAACCTTACCTGTAAATGAATCCTGCCCTAAGCCAGTGCTGTGCAAGTAGTGATTCACTGATTGTTTTATTCTAATGTTTCCTATTGCAATGTTGTTGTTTTAAAATCTTTCCCATTTCTTCCTGCCTTATTAATAACCTAGTTCAATCAACATTTGAAAAAGAAAGAACTGGTTCACTGCTTCACTCCAACAACAATTTTATCTCTGGCCTAGGGAAAACTGTGGTGTGGTGAGGCGAGGCAGTTTGGTTCTGCAGCCCTTGTCTTCACTCTCCTGCCCCTGCTCTGAAGGCCCTGGACTCCTCGGCAAGACTACTCAACTGCTGCATCAGGCTACCTGGATAGTTTTACCCACTCTGCATCCACTGCGCACATGTGTGCGTGTTGGTGAGTGCACCTGGTTTTCATGCACTGATGTAATAAGGGCTGTCTTGAGAAAGAAGTTGATATTACAAATTACTTCACTGACACAGTAATAGAACAACAGGAGTTTTCTTGATTGAACAAAGTATAGTTGTCCTTCATGTCATTGCTAAGTCTGACAAAAATTTTTAATTAAGAACTGGTCTTAAATTGAAGAGCAGGATCTCAATTTATTATCTCCCAGAAATATCCCCTCTTTCATCTTTCATGGAGCTGTCTCTATTTTGTCATGTTATATATGCTTACTCTCTGCCTTTCTCTTTAACTCTAGATTTTTAAAGGTCCCTGTTGTCATGAAGCAGAGACTGCCATTAAAATATTATGCCAATAGCCTTAATGCTTATAGAGTCATTATCCCTTTGCAGTGAAATATATCTTGTTTTCCCTTGACCCATGGATAAGCAGTCTATAGGAAAAAAAAAAAAAAAAAAAAAAAGGAATAAGGAGATCTATGGTCTAATTACAACTGTTACTCTAATTAGATTACCCTGGAATACTCATGTAATTTTTCGGTCTCAATTTCTAAAATGTCAATATCTGTCTTACATAAATCACATAAAATATTTGCTGAACTCTTACTGCAAAAAAACTCACTATTGTTGGAAATTTGATGAGGAAGACATGGTTCTGGCTATCAAAATTTTTATGCCCTAGTAGAGAGAAAATGTAGACAGAGGTTTAAAGAATTAAAGGATGGAATAAAATGATTTTAAAGGGATGATGGGATCTTCATGGAGGAATTCATGGGGAAAGTGACAAATGAGTTGGGCCTAGAAGCACAATGGGGTAGACTACGTCATACGTGGGGATGAATGAATCAAAACAGGGTTTCAGGACAACAGTTGGGGAAACAATGTGCTGAAAGGAATGGAGAGGGAACAGGCTGGATTATATGCAATGATAGGCCAAAGTGCTTTACATAACTCACCGTGCAATTTAAATGAAATGGACAGTCATCATTATTAAAAGTTCAAACAGATTCAGAGAATTGACCAAAGTCACAGTTCTGAAACAATCTGTGAAATCATGAACAAATTCGATGACCTCTTTTTAGACTCATCAAGTGTGGGTACAATTCTCTGTCCTGCCCTGCTTTCTTCCCAGGATTACTGAGAAAATCAAAATTTCTTTGAAAATTATTGTGGCCATAAAAACCTAGAAGGTAATGATGGTAGTGATAAGTATGATGATGTATGTATTTAGAATATTACAACGGATCACAGAAGTTATTTTGACTAACTTAGACTGTGTTAGAATATGGTCCATATCCAGAAATTTGCAAAGATAGCAATATTTGCTTAGTGGTCTAATCTTCCTTTCATGTATTCTTGGTTTCCCCAACAATCTGTTCTACACATACACACTCACATACCATTATTCCAATTTAATCCTTTTTCTCCCTCTTAGTAAAGTCTCTCTTACAAGAGAAACTTAAAAACTAAATCCAATAAGGAATTGATGGGACATAATGTAGCACCTCTCAGAGACATTTTCATTGCTATATTGGAAATCTCTAAAGTCAAATACATTGATCATTAGTGGTAAGTTTTTTCCTGCATTGTGAAGCTGGTGGCAGAAAGAGGCTAAGGGTGGAGAGCTTTAAGCAAGATTTTTTATATTCCTCTTTACCTTTGCCTCAGCTCAGACACCTTGGTTCACCATAATCCATGACCTGTGGCTCAAAATAATAAACATAGGCACCTAAAACCACTTGAATTTTCTTGGTAAAATGAAAAGCTCTTATATTAGTTTCCTGGGGCTGCCATAACACACTACCATAAACTTGGAGGATGAAAACAACAGAAATTTATTCTCTCACACTTCCAGAGGCCAGAAGTCCAAAATCAAGGTGTCACCAGAACCACACTCCCTCTGAAGACTCTAGAGAAGAAACCTTCCTTGATTCTTCCAGCTTAAGGCATTCCTTGGTTTATGGCTACATAACTCCAATCTTTGCCTCTTCTTTACATGGGCATCACCTCTTGTTTTATCTTCTCTTCTTCTGTCTGTGTCAAATCTCCCTCTGCCTTTCTCCTATAAGGACACTTGGCATTGGATTTAGGGTCCCAGATAATTCAGGATTATTTTTTCATTGCAATATCCTTCACTTAATCGCAACTGCAAAGACTCTTTTTCCAAATAAGGTCACAATTTAGACATGTTCTTAATTAATCCTCCTTCCTGTGGGCATGAACCCATTGTATTTAGGACTTCTTGATGATGTTATTTTTCGTTAAGGTGTGGCTCAACTGAATGAGGGTGGTTCTTAATTCAAATTATTGGAGGCCTCATAAAGAGAAAGCCTCTAGGAATAGCTGGGAGCTCCGAGAAGAAGCAGGTGGAACCCAAAAGAGAAAGGAGATGATGGGAATATGCCATGTGACAGGAAGCTGGGATACAAATCAGGGACCCCAAAGGTCTCGGCAGCCAGCTCCAGAATGTTATAGCCTTTGGGGAAAAAGTTTCCCCTTGTCTATTATTCCTTTTTTTGGACTTCTCCTAGCCTCAAAACTGTGAGCCAATAAATTCCCATTGTTTAAGTCAACCAATTGTATAGTATTTGTCATAGCAGCCTAGAAAGCTGAGACAATAACTAAAAGTAAGTGGAAAGAACATTTCCTGGGGGGAAATGCCGCTATGCAGAACAGTTATTTACAGCATAATGAAAAGGATTTTGGCTTGACCCACGCTTTTTATTGTTTGTTAACACCAAAGATTCAGATCACATGGAGAATTCTGGTTCTTGGCTAAGACTTAAAGAATTTTAATGTAGCTGTATTCAGAAAGAGTTAGTGGGGAGAAAAAGCAAAAATGATATTTAAGTAGTAAGACTACGGCTGTGGCAGAAATACTATTAATTTAGTTGTAATTCATTATTTTAAAAGCTTTTGTAAACATCTAATATAAATATGGGTCATCTAAAATTTACTTGTATTCTCTTGATGAAACTACTTATAGATTAGCTATAATAATAATAATTTGTTATTAACAAATATTAATTGGACAAGCAACTATTATGTGACCAGCTATTAGTAAAGTAATATTGATAAAGAAAAGTCACTGCAGCCCTACCTGTCCCCCTTTTTCTGACAAGAATCTCCCACCTTAGAACTGAAACCTGCACTTCTGGCTCTGTAACCCTGCCTGCTTGATTTCATAACCTGTAGTTCTGCTTCTGTAACCATGCTTGCTTAGTTGCCTAAGGTAATTGAAAAATTCCACCCACCAACTCGCTAGCCAATGAACGGGAGCCTGCAGACCCAATAAAAACTCCAGAAAACTGGGGCTTGGGGCCCAGAATTTGGAAACGGAACTTTCCTCTGGGCCCATACGTGTAATAAAGCTTGGTTACTCCACTCCACCAAATGCCGTTTGGGTTTCTCATCACGACAGCCGCAACATTTGGTTCCCTGACTGGGAAACCCAACCAAGCAGGCCCATTGTGCCTCTGGCTTGGGACCAAAGGGCGCAGCCAACGGCGATCTCCGAGCGAACAAGGTAGGCACCTCCTGTCGTCTTGACGGGACCTCCTTCCGAGGCGGACCCCATACCCGCGTCCCCGCAGCCCAATCGGACTCAGGAGAGAAACGAATTGAACGATATCAGAAGGCTTCAGAAAGGTAAGCACCCGGGTGCCAAGCTCCAGTCAGGCCAGTCTCCAGACGGAAGAGGAGACTGATCACCTCCTGAGGTCTCACTAGATAAGACTCCAGTATAGGGCAATTCCTGTGGGAGGGATTGTTTAACCTCTGAGTGATTGTGTGCATGAATGTGGACAGTAGGGGCTTGTGCCTATCGTACCAGTTTGTGGTTCCACGGCCTGTGCCACGGGGTCAGCATGGGCCCCAACCTGTTTCCACAGCTACGTCATATGGCATAACGGCCCACCCGGAAAATTGTCTGGACGCCTTAGTTAAGATGAGCCTAAGTTCCTGCGAGGGACGCGAACAGGTGGGCATCTGAGTGGCCTTGAAAGAGGCACCCCACCTTTGTCTGCCTTGCGCCACCGACACAGGTATGGGTTCATCACAGTCAAAACCCACCGTCTTGAACTGCATGCTTAAAAACTTCAGGAAGGGATTTTTTGGAGATTATGGTATCTGGATGAACCCTGGCACCTCTGAACTCTATGTGAGTTGGAGTGGCCCACTTTTAACGTCGACTGGCCCTCGGAAGGGACCCTAGACGTAGCTAAGGTCTGTGCAGTGTGGCTAGTAGTCACCGGAAACCCTGGCCACACAGATCAGTTCCCCTATATTGACTCCTGGTTAGAAATAGCCCAGACTCTGCCCCCTTGTGTTTGCTTGTGCATTGGAAAGAAGGGACAGAGCAGGGTCTTAGTTGCACAAGAAGCGAGGCACCAGAAACCAGTCATTTATCAGGGGTCCTTGGAAGAAGGCCCACCACTGCCCCCACCGCCATATGTGCCAACCGCCCCAGCCCTTCCTCCTGGCCCAGGAGCACCGGTGGGTCTCCCAGAGACACCTCCCCCTTCAGTATCCCCTCCTGGCCTGGGGGTACAGGCAAATCATGCGATGACACCACCCCCAGCCCTTGCAGAACCGACAACACCCCCAGAGGGGAGTCCTGCAACCCCATTGGCAAGGAGACTCCAATCGGCACAGCCCGCATTGCAGATGCCCCTCTGTGAGACACAGGGTCTACCCCGGCTGGGTGAATATGGGACCATCCAGCCATGAGGGCCCATCTTGTACTACCAGCCCTTCACAACTACTGACCTCTTGAACTGGAAACATCATACCCCTTCCTATTCGGAGAAGCCTCAGGCCCTTATTTGTCTCATGGAGTCCATCTTCCAGACCCACCATCCCACCTGGGATGATTGTCACCAACTCCTCCTGACTTTATTTAACGCTGAGGAGAGACGGCGAATCCTGGCGAAAGCACGAAAGTGGCTACAAGAGCAAGCCCCTACTGGTGTCCTAGACCCAGAGGATTGGGCACAGGCGGTGGCACTGGAAACTAAGCCTAACTGGGACTTTAACACTGAACAGGGACTGGCTGCGCTCCAACTATATCTGGAAGCGCTCCTCCAAGGGGTCCAAGAAGGGGTTAAACGACCCACGAACATGACAAAAACAACCTCAGTTATTAAAAAACCTGATGAGTCTCTGGGGGATTTCTATGAACGGCTTTTCGAGGCCTTCAGGATCTACACTCCCTTCGACCCAGAAGCTCCAGAAAACCAGAGGATGGTGAATGCCACTTTCATGGCACAAGCAGCAGCAGACATCAAAAGAAAACTCCAAAAGTTGGAAGGATTCGCCGGCATGAACATCTCTCAACCGCTAGACGTCGCCAACAAAGTGTTTGTCAATCGGGACGAAGTCGCAGAGCGAGAAGCCAAAAAGCAAGTGAAACACCAAACCTCCCTACTAGCGGCAGTCCTGGGAAATGCCGACCCCGCCAGGCAAAACGGACCACCTCGAAAAGGGGGAAGCACCAGGAGGACGCCACTGGCCAGAGACAAATGCGCACATGCCCTTCTCCAGCAATACCACCAGCTCACCCACCTAGAGAAAACTGCACTGGAAGCCTTGCTTGGGAGATACTATTACATAGCCCGGCTGACTTCTCTCTGCACCACCGTCAGCGGCCAATGCCAAGTTTGCACCAAGAACAACCCCTTGGAAGGCCCCCACACTCCAGCAGGTGTCCAGCACACTGGAACAGCCCCCTTTGAAGATATCATAGTGGACTTTACAGAAGTAAAACCATGTTGAGGGTACAAATACCGGCTGGTGATGATATGCACCTTTTCAGGTTGGGTCGAGGCCTTCCTCACTCGCACAGAAAAGATAAAAGAGACTAAGGCTCTGCTTAGAGACGTCATTCCACAACACGGGCTGCCACTGTCCATTGGAAGTGACAACGGCCCGGACTTCGTGGCTGCCACAGTGCAAGAACTGAAGAAAATGTTGAGAATTAAGTGGAGGCTCCATACCGCTTACAGGCCTCAGAGTTCAGGGAAAGTTGAGTGCATGAATCAAACCCTCAAAGCCACCCTAGCAAAGTTCTGCCAGGAAACTGGTCTCCCCCGGGTAGGTTTACTCCTTTTGGCCCTTCTCCGAGTTAGGTGCATCCCAGGATCCACAGGTTACTTTCCCTTTGAAATCGTGTTTGGGCGGCCACCCCCAATCGTCTGGGCATTCAGAGGAAGTCTCAGCTTCTGGAAGAGGCCAACCTAGATTCCATTCTCCAGCAGCTTGGAAGAACTCTAGCTGAAATACATAAAACTGTCCTGTCCCCAAAATTCATTCCTTTGGGACACCCAGTGCACCCTCATCAGCCAGGAGGCAGGTCTGGGTCAAAGACTGGAAGAAAGAACCCCTCCAGCCTTCCTGGACAGGTCCACATACTGTAATCCTTGTAACTCCCACTGCTCTTAAAGTTGCAGGTATCACCCCCTGGATTCATCATTCCAGGGTCAAGAAGGTCCATCACGATAAGGAACAAAACAGTTGGGCAGCCCAACCCGTACCTGACCACCCCCTGAAAGTGTGAATCACCTAAGATCCTCAAGCACCAACCTCGCCAGATGACAGCTGTATGGACCCCAGCTCCTGGTGGGGCCTGTGTTTATGTGGCCTGATCGCCTTGGTGTTTGGAATTGGACTTGCAGCTGTGGCCCCCATGGACTAGACTGTTGTGAATAGAACCCTAATTGCTATAGCATACTGGTGCATAGTAGGATGTTTCTGTGCCTTAGGCTGTTTTTCCTATTCTCCTTCAGGGTTGAAGCCAGTTCCCAAACCTGCTCCAGTTGTTACAAGACAGCCCCTCTCTCAGCAATGGATAGGTTGAAACAGCTCGCAGGGAAATACCAACCCTCCTCTTCCTTTACCCACCGTACCTATATGCTGGCAGAATGTTTTAAATTATCCGAAGCCTCAGTTTGTGAGGAAAGGGGACAAAAGTTCTGGATGGCCCAAATAAAATCTAGGGCTAGCTGCAGAGCTTATAGTACCCCAGGAGAGGTCAGTTGCTGGACTTATTATACACATGCAGGCATGTCAGATGGGGGCGGGGTACAGGATATAGCCTGGAAAGAAAACTTGGAACAAGACAGAGCCAGCCTCACCTGACTAGCTAAGGGCCCCGAGTACAAGCAAGCAAATACGACAGGGCTTTACCATCTCAAATGGTTCAGAAACAAGTGAGGCATATGATTAATGCCACCTATGTCTTCCCCCACGAGATCAACCCCGGGACCAGCCACTGTTGGTTATGCCTGTCCTTAGGGAGGAGAGCCTACTCGGGCACCCCGGCTCCCTTTGACTGGTACTTAAATCAAATGCAGACAGAAACTGGTAATCAAACTGCCCCTGTTGGCCCTGTAGCCCTCAACGTCCGTTTAAACACCGTTAAAAGGTAACTTAACCTGTCTTAGGAGCAGCCCGCCCAGTGGGGACGTCCCTGAAACATGGTGCACTTCCTACCAAATTCTGTCAACTAATCATACTCAGTGCTCCCCCCAGGGACTGTTTTACCTACGTGGGAGCGCCGCTTACAGGTGCTTAGAGGGCGACTGGACAGGAAGTTGCATTCCAGTGTTCCTGGCACCTGAAGTGTCAATCTACAATGACATGGAACTGGAAATGGCACTAAGCCCCCATCAGAAAAGGGCTAAGAGGGCCATGCTTACCTCCATCCTCATAGGGGCAGGAGTGGCCACGGGGGTAGAAACAGGGGTAGCAGGTCTGGGCTCCTCTATTGGGTTCTATTATAAGCTCTCACAAGAACTAAATGAAGACGTGGAGCGAGTAGCAGATTCTTTGGTTTCCCTCCAAAACCAAATTAACTCATTAGCTGGAGTAGCCCTACAAAACAGGAGAGCCCTTGACTTGCTAACTGCCGAAAAAGGGGGGACATGTATCTTCCTGGGGGAAGAGTGCTGTTATTATGTTAATGAGACAGGAATAGTCACTACCAAAGTGAAAGAAGTTAGGGATCAAATCCAAAAGAGGAAGGACCACTTAAATGAGTTCTGGGGCTGGAACCTTAGACAGTGGACCTCTTGGCTTCTGCCCCTGGCCGGACCCTTATTCATCTTGCTCATAGCGGCCATCTTTGGCCCATGCCTAATAAATGCACTCATCAGGTTCATTGAAACAATGATATCATGTATAACTACCACCAAGATTCTAGCTCTAAGGGGATATAGACCCCTAAGTACAGATGATGCCCTATGGGAATTATAAGGGCATCAAAGTGGGGAAAATGATAAAGAAAAGTCACTGCAGCCCTACCCTTCCCCCTTTTTCTGACAAGAATCTCCCACCTTAGAACTGAAACCAGCACTTCTGGCTCTGTAACCCTGCCTGCTTGATTTCGTAACCTGCAGTTCTGCTTCTGTAACCATGCTTGCTTAGTTTCTAAGGTAATGGAAAAGTTCCACCCGCCAACTTGCTAGCCAATGAACGGGAGCCTGCAAACCCAATAAAAACTCCAGAAAACTGGGGCTTGGGGCCCAGAATTTGGAAACTGAACTTTCCTCTGGGCACACGCGTGTAGTAAAGCTTGGTTCCTCTGCTCCTCCGAGTGCTGTTTGGGTTTCTCATTGCGATAGCCGCAACAATATCACCTAGGCATTCTATGCATTTTCATCGTATAGCAAAACAGTACCACATTAGTTGGCACTAAGAATTCATACTATCATATATTCATTCTTACAGGATGGAAAAAAGCAAATTTTCCTGGTTTCCCAGAATGATATTTAAGGAATAGTGAAATATTAGGAAGCATTTCAGAGTGACCAGAGAATGGACTCTTGAGGGACTATGACAAAAAAAGAAAAAGCTAGGGCTCATTTAGGGTGGTCCTTACATCTCATGCTGAAGAATTTGTTTTTTATCATTTGGGCAGAAAGATGTCATTGAAAATGCTATCAAAAGAGGGAGATGATTATATAATCCAATGCTAAAAATGGAAATATAAATCTGGTATAAATTTGCAAAGCTGAAGTAAAATTAATATTATTACCAGATATCTCATAGAACATATAGAGAAACCTAAAATATATTGAGCAATATACTGTGTGAAAAATGCCAGTTCCTCCTGTATTGCTTGATAAATTTAACTCTATTTCAATCAATATAACTTCTTTTTGTGTTTCAACTATAGAAATTACTTTTATATTTCAAGTAGAAAAATAATAATTTAAAATATCCAGGGAAGCGGCTGTGGCTCAATCAGTAGGGCTCCCGTTTACCATATGGGAGGCCCGGGTTCGGTTCCCGGGACCTCCTGGTGAAGGCAAGCCCGCCCGCACGGCGTGGTTAGCTGACCCAGCAAGCACAAGCAGCAAGCGGGGAATAAATGAATAAATAAATAAAATCTTTAAAAAAAAAAAATATCCAGCAATTTAAAAATAGCAATAAAGGAGAAACATAAATTATGAAAACACATTATAAAGCTTCTATAGTAAAAATAGTTTGTCCCTGACAAGGGAAGACTAATAGAAAAATGGAATAAAAACAACAGGAGTCTACTAATAGGCATGAGTACATGAGAATTTAACGTGATGAAGTACTTATTTTTAAAAACTTAACCCTAACTTCTCTCACAAAACTATTGTTAAATTGAAGAAAAATATGTAAAGGATATTGAAAACAACTGTAATATACTAATGTAAAATTCCTAAAGTATTTCAGTAGAAAGTTTTTCACTGCAAGATTTGAAAAAGTTAGTCATAAAAATAAAATAAAAGATAAAATAATTGCTAAACAAAATAGCATAAACCAGTAAAATACCTATTGAAAACATATCTGTGATTTTTTAAATAAAATGCTCTAAAATCAATATGTACAAAAATCTACAATTATATAGATACATATTTACATGGGTCCTTAAATCAAATTTTTTAGAAATAAAAATCTAAATTAAAGAAGGTCAAAATATGTGAACAGATAATCACAAAGGAAATAGGAATGGTAGGAAAAGTTTTAGTAGGAGCAAGGGAAAATATGCTCTCTCATGTACATTTGGTACAAGTCACATTGGTGCAATATCATATGATAATTTGGAATGTCTATCAAAATATTAAATGCCTGTCCTTTTTCCAAGCAATTCTACTTTTAAAAATTCAATTTACAAATACACTGAAATACATGCAGAAGGATTTATTTACAAGAATATTTATTGCAGAATTGTTTGTAATAACTAAACTTTGGTAACATCCTGGATGATCCAAGAGACCATTTCACTAATGTTTTCCTTCAATAAATATTTATGCAGCACCTTCTTTGAACAAGAGTCAAACGTTCTTAAATTTTGGTATATTTACAAAATGGAATATGGCAAAGTCATGAAAAAAAGTTAGAAAATTATAGGGAATAATTTCTAAGTCCTGGTTAGTTTTTTAAAAAATAAAACTGAAAAGACTGACAATATGTACAATATGGTTCCATTTCTACAAAACATTGTGAACATATTCTTAACATAGATACATATGTATACACATTTGTACATGGGAGAAATCTTTGAAAAAAAAAACTTTTTCTGCAGGGAAAAAGGTGTAATTCACTTTTATTTATACAATCTTTAAAATGAATAGATTTTAAAGATTTTATTGTGGTAACATATGTATAGCATAAAATTTCTCATTTTAACTATTTTAAGTATACAATTCAGTGACTTTTCATTTACAATGTTGTGCTACTACTTTTGACCTTCAGTACCACTGGGAAAGGTGTCTAAAGCTGGGAGTGTGAAGCATTATTTTTATTTCATAACCTTTTATATTTTCAGTTAGATATATCTTAGAATAGTTATTAAAACAACGCTAAAAAAAATAAAGACTCCAGTTATAACTAAAGGGATGAATTGGACGGCAATAAATAGACTCAGTAGGAGCCGTATCTTAGGATTTGGTACCTAAATGGATGCGGGAAGTGGAGGGAGTGGTAAGGGCAGTCTTCAGAATAATGCTTGAATTTCCAGTTTATATAGTTATCTATTGCTGCATAACAAAAAGCAATAGCTTAAAACAATAAATATTAAATATCTCACTTTCTCTAGATCATGAAGTTGAGTGCCTCTTAGCTGGGTAGTCCTGACTGAAGTTTCCTCATGGAGTTGCTGTCAAGGTGTTGGTTGGAGCTGCATCATGTAAAGCCTGGAAGATTTGCTTCTAAGAAGACTGACTGACAGGGTTCTTGGCTGCAGTCCTCATTTCCACATTGTCTGTTGGCTGGAAATCTTAGTTACTCTTCATGTGGGCCTCTCAACAGAACTACCTCTCAAGACACTGCAGTTCACCTTCCAGTGGTGTCAAAGGGCTGGTTTGCTCTGACAAGCTGTCCTGGTTTGAGTCTTTTGTGGAACCCAGAAAATTATGTTCTTAAGTTAATCCATTCCTGTGCATGTAAGCCTATTGTGTGTGGGACTTTTTGGTTAGATTCAGTTAAGGGATCTTTTGACTAGATTGCTTCTATTAAGGGCCTTTGATTAGACCCCATGATCTGGAAGAAAATGGAAGAAAGGGCAGAGAAAGGGAGCTTCCATTTTACCTTGCCATGTGAAAGAGGACTCCAGGATTGCCTACAGGTCCAGAAAGACAGAGAAACTTTGAAAGGCTGAAAGAGGCTAGAGACTGGAATCAGTGGAGAAGCTGAAGCTGAAGCAAAGAGGAGAGAGGAGACTCAAGCCATATGCTTGATTGCCCACAGCTGAGCTCTGAGAGAAAGCCTCTTTAGATGACGCCACCATGTGCCTGATTGCCCACAGCTGTAACTTGGTGAGACAGCATCTCTTGATGATGCCTTGATTTGGACACTTTTATGGCCTTGGAACTCTAAGCATCTATCCCAATAAATCCCTATTGTAAAAGCCAACCCATTTCTGGTATTTTGCATTGGCAACATTTAGCAACCTAAAACACAAATGGTTTTGATCTCCCTCTGTTCTGCGTTCTGGTGAAGCTGAACAGCCCCACCTCTCTGGTCATCAGGGGGAAACCAGTCTCTATGGTGTCTGGTATGCGGGAGAGGGTCAATTCCTTAGGGGTGGTTTTCTTTCTTTCTTTCTTTTCTTTATTTCCCTCTCTCTCTTTTTTTTTTTTTTTTTTTGGAATTAGAGAAATCCAAAATCAAGGCATCAGCAAGGTGATGCTCTCTCTAAAAAAAAGTCTAAAAAATTCTGACTGGTGGTGATCCTTGTGGTTCCTTGCTGGTATGCCTGCCTCATAGTTTGTGGTGATGTCCTCTCCTTTCCAATAGGCGTTTTTTTAAGGAACACATAGAAGATGAGACAATTTTGGATGAATTCATTTTGAGATGCTTAGAGCATCCCATGGTGGAGCTTTTTAAATAGTGGGTGGAAATCTACATCTAGAACTTCATCAGTATAATAGAAATAGTAGTGAGACTACTTATCAATGATCATAGTGTTTGATGTTTCTCTGACATTGTTGCATATAGAAATGGTATAAATTAGTACTCTCTCAAAGCTAAGTCTTCCCCACCTTTCTACTAATTGACAGTAATTGTGGCTCTTTTTCATTATCTGCCCCATTCCTCTTCCTCTCTTTTTCTCCTGGAGTACAAAATAGAGAATGTTATTACTTGAATAGTCCAAAGTCCTTAGGGTTAGGAAACATGAATCTGATCTTACCTTCTTGTCTGCAGTTATAAGGGAAATAATGCAGTGTTTTTTAAGTAATTCACTTTCACTTAGCTGCAAACAGATAGTATCTGAACAGGTTTAACTGACTTCTAAGGTAATGAGAGTCCTACAATCACATAATTGTGAAGGAAATTTTTATTTTTATTTCACATGGGTAAGACTGTGCTATTAAAATCTGGTTTAAAAAAGAATCCAAATCCCTAATAAAGTCAAAAGCTATGAGTTACTTATGTGAACAAAATAACAAATAAATTCCTTAGGGTAGCTTGATGATCAGAGGATGAGTCATCTCTCCACAATTTCCAAAACCTTTGTGAGGGTTGGTGGTTTTTGACAGGACAGATTTTATAGCTCAGGTCTGAAATTTTTGACAGGACAGATTTTATAGCTCAGGTCAAACAACCTGATTTGGGTTGTTTGGGCTAAGGATGAATAAATCTCAGGGAGAGATTATTATATTAGGTTCAGAATGAGTGTCTTTCAGCATTTTTTTAATAAAACATTGTTTTTTGTCAAGCCTTTTCCCTTAATTATTAAACCCATGTGGATGTTAATGGAAACTTAATCCATGTGTTTCTCATTCACTTGCACTCAATTCATCAAGTGCTGTTTTGTAACAGCCTTTGACGTTAAAGAAGCATTCTGGGGCCTTTTTCTTAGAAATAGGAAGTGCTGTTCTGCCAAAAGTAAATGAACTCTAACCCCCAAGGGTTTAAATTCCATTTGAAATGCTGAAGCTCAGGCCTCAACTTGGCAAAACACATCCTCCAACCTTTCATTGCTTCCATTTCATTAAACTTGGCAGGGTTTATTTTCTCTTCCTTGATCCCAGATAACCGACTTCAAGTCACATGGAGGGAAAGAGTTTGTTTTGACTCTTTGTCAAAACCATCTTTGTTGTTCCCGTGCCCACAGATACCCACAGATGCTTGAGAGCTTGTTGGTGAAATCTTCCTCCAACTCAAAAGAGGCTACAAACCTGCTTTCTGATCAAACCCTACTCTAATGCAGCCATCAGGGAGTTTAGTCTCTCTTCTCTTTTAGACAATCAGCAACAGCGGTGAGGTAAAAATGAGCATAATTATTAGTGTAAATCACAATTATTCTCTGGGGGTAGAATCCAGGTTTCTTTTCTCTTTTTTTTTAAACTTTTTATTTTGAAATTCTTCCAAACTTACAGAACAATTACAAAAATAACACAAACCCCATACAGAGAAGTCCAACATATCCCTAGCCCCCATACCCAGATGTTAACATTTTGCCACATTTCCCATACCGTTCTATCTATCCATTTATCCATCTTTTTATCTATCTATATATTTTTCAATCCATTTTCTGAACACTTGAATATACGTTGTATACATTATGCTCCTTGAACTCTTAATATTGCCAAGTACATTTCTCAAGAACAAGGATATTCAGTTATGCATCCACCTTAGGCGCAGTTATCAATAAGAAATATAACTGATATAAAGCTTACCATCTATATTCCAATTTTTCATATGTCCAATAATATCCTGTTGAGCCTTTTCTCCTCTCTTGCTAGGTCCCATCCAGTATCATGAATTACATATAATAGTCACTGTCTCTTTAGTTGCCAGGTATCTTTTTTAATTAAAAAAATTATTTGTATTTCCCAGAGTGATTCCAATGTGCAGCCAAGTTTGAGAAACAGTCTCCAATTCCCTTGTTACTCAGTGTAAAATGTAAGACACCACTTCAAACCTACTGAATCCAAACCTTCAGGTTAAAACTAAACCCAGGTAATTCATGTGCACACTAAAGTTTAAGAAGCAAGTTTTTAAAAAATGCAAATGTCGGGATCCCACCCTCAGGGATTCTGATTTAACTGGTCTGAGGTAAAAGCTTGAGCATTGGGATATTTTAACTCCTCAAGGATTCCTAATGTAAAGAAACATGGAAAATAATCCTTTAGGTTAATTTGTGGAAATATAGGTTCACTGCATTTAAAAAATTAACTATCAGGTGACCCAGCAGGGTAGAAAAAAATGGCCAGTGATATCATTATTTGTGAGATTATTGCCTATTCTAAGATGAATGGATTATCACCCAGCTTCAGTTATTGTCCTAGAAAATGATCCCAAATGATCACCTCCAAGAATGGGTCTTATCCCTGGAAATGCTGCCATTAGTTTCTTTGATTTTCTTTCTAGGCTTTCTCTTCCAAAGTGCAAATATTCCTGTGAAGATAAATATCTTTTGGTATGACTAAGGATGCCCCATCACATTCCTCTGTTTCACTGGAGTAATTACTCCAAAACTGAAGGTTCTGGTATTAAATAAAATTGTGTTTGAATAAATCCCCAGGCTTAGGAAAGAAGAGGAAATGGCAACCATTCACAGCCAGAGAGAGAGAGAGAAAGCTTGCTGTGATGTATGAGGGGTAGCGGCCTTTGGCAGTCTTCCTTTAGAGATTAGCTGGGTAAGGCTTCAAAGCGTTGGGAACAATTAGAGTTGACTTGTAAGGGTTGCTCCTGATGGGCAGAGCGCTGACATGAGAAAAGCTGGGATTTAGGAGGTTTAAGAGCATAGAAATGAATAAGAAACTGACAGGCCTTTGGAATAGAGCCTGGACTATAAAATGGGTTACATTAAAAGAAACAAATGAAAGGGGCAATGATATTCACAAATAAAGACTGGGAAGAAGGAGAAAGAGAAGAAGATGGTTTTTAAAAAACATATCAAAACAATCAAATTGAGAAAACATGATTAGAGGACCAAAAGAAAAAAAGAAAAGAAAAGCTTGTCCAAAACAAAACATATTTTATAAAAAGGAATTTTTAAAAATTTAATGAGATTTGTTGTCTTGTTTTTCTCTGCTGCCCTTCCCATATATTCAGTCAGTATTTTCCATTGAATTTACTCCCTACATGCTTTCAGATTCTCCCACTGGGATATTCCTTTTTCACTGACATTATCTGAGTCTTATGTTGCAGGCTAAATTCACCACTCCATTCTCCACACAGCAGCTAGAGTGGCATATTTAAAAATTCACACCCATTTAAAAGTCATCATTAAGATAGAGGCTGAGTCCTTAGCCATAAACACTTGGCTCCTGCCCATTTCTCTAGCCTTGTATGCATGATACTTTTGTGTTTGTTCTTTATCCAGGCTAGTCCTCTTTTCTTTCCTCAAATAAATCATTCTTTTTGCTATCCCAGGGTAGAAGCTGTTCTCTATGTCTCCCACATCCTAATCACAACTCACCTTCTCTGCCTTATATCTTATCACCTATTTAGTTTCTCCTCTTTCCCCTCCTAATTTTTCCATCTCCTCCTCCTCCTCTTCCTATTCTAAGGCTCAATAATATTTTGTGCTCTTTAAGAGTTCAGGCTCTGGAGACAACCTGCTTGAGTTTGATGACATGCCCAATACTCACTGGCTCTGTAACCTTGGGCAAATTGGACTAAGCCCCAGTTTCCTCCTGTAAAAACAGGATAATAGGGACAAATATCAGCATAAAACCTTTTGGTTTACCTTATTGGTACCTTGGTTTGTTGTGAAGATTAACTGAAATAAGTCATGAACAAGTCAGTAGTAAAGCATGTAAGACTTAATAATCCTTTAGTAAATGTTAGCTAATTGTGTTATTGGCCCAACAGTCACTTCTTCAAGGAAATCTTGATAGAACCCAAAACTTGGTCAAGTCTATTTGTTATATCCCCCTAGGCACCATGTTCATCTCCTTTATGTTTGCCAAAACAAATGAAAGTAAATAGTATATCAAGTGATTATTTAATGTCTGTCTCTCTTGCTTGTATATAAGCTATATGTGGGCAGAGATGTTGCCTGTCCTGGTTATCACCTTATTTCTTTCACAATCTTTTATACACAGCAGATGCTCATCTATGAAATAATTGAATGAATGATTTCAATTATCATTTGAGATGTTTTCATGAATTTTCCTTTATCATTCACATAGTAATCTGTGAAATGGGTATTATTACTGATGAGCAAACTGGCAGCTTAAAAGATTAAATGACTTGTTTAAAATGGGTAATTAGGAATAAAAATCTAGGCTTTATGTTTTCATATTATACTTAAATTTGCATATTATTAGTCAGGTTATTAATTTAATTTAGATTCAAAATAGAAGAGGAAAGTATAGTTATTTGAAAAAGTGCCAATTCTACTCTTTTGATGTATAATTGTTGCCATATATTTGTGATTTATCCATTCAAAAATACTTACTGAATACCACTTCAAATATTATAGTGATGAAAATAATTGAGGCACTTTATGTACTCATGTATATTATAGTCTAATGGGGAAAACAGAAAATAAATAAGTAGATATGTAAGTGAATTGTACAACTTTGGTTCTATGTATCCAGGATTCAATAATTCAGACAAGTCCTCTGCCTAAGTAAAATTTTTAAAACTATAAAATATATAAGAAGAAAAACACTTGAGAGTATCATAGAGTTAATATGACAGCAAAGACTTACCATGTTGGGATTCTGGGAGTAAAGAGAACCAGGAAGATAAAGCTATACTTCTGGACATTTTTTCCTTAAGGAAAAGAGGGGAACTGAGAAAGTAAGAGACTAAAATGAATTTTCGACAGACTCAATGGAATAGGAATACAGACATTAAACTCTGGGTCCCTCCAAAGTTAGGAGAATACGAGTGAGCTTCTTAGGTGTGAGTTTGACCCCAATAGGCTATATCATTGGAGTAATGATGCTATGGAATTAGAAGGACCTTCAAAGGTATTTAAGCTTAGCATTGAATTATCTCAGTTTCTGAAATTATATTGAGGAGATCCAGAAATGCTTGTGTAACTAAGTGCTTGGGAGAAGCAAAGAAATATACACTCTTGAGTAAGGGTATAACAGCCTAAGCCTCAAATTATTTCTTAGAATTATTTTACAAATGGAAGGTCTAGCACACAATCCAAAATAATCAGTCACACTAAAAGATAGACAACATGATGAAACTAAACAAAATCAGCACAAATAGCAGAAAATACAAAAAGAGAACAAAAGACTCCAAATATTGGAAATATTAGATTCAAAATTTAAGTAACTATGGTTGGTATGTTTCAGTAAATAAAAGATAAAATTAAGATGTATGCAGAAAATGGACATCTAAAACAATTTTTTAAATAAACTCTAAAACTAAAAAATACAATAAAAAAATTTTAAGAATTCAGTGGTTGGGTTTTGTAGCATTTGACATGGCTGAAGAGAGAATTAGTAAACTGGAAGAGAAGTCAAAAGAAAATACATGTTATGGATAGCACGGACAAATAAATAAATTAAATATATAGAATAAAGGAAAAGAGCCCATTGGATTGTGTAAAAGGTCTGCTATACCCCAAAAGCAAATAATAAAATTAAATTCAAAACTATCATACAGAAAATTTGAATACTATGATTAGAAAACTTGAACAAATTGGCATATATTGGCCCCTGTAATCAACAACTTCAGAATGCATAATTTTCAACCATACATGAAAATATTTGCAGCAGTTTAACCATATACTGCATCATAAATAAGTCTCGACAAATGTCAAAGCGTTGAAGTAGTACAGTGTATATTCTTTCATTGTGGTGCAATTAAGCTAAAAATCAATAATGAAATGCTAACTGGAAAATACTATGTTTGCAAATTAAGAGATACACTTCTAAAATTCATGATCACAAAAGAAATAAGTTTAATTAGGAAATATTTTGAATGAAAAAATATCACAACATGGTGATACAACTAAATCCATAGTTAAAGGTAAATGTGTCACTTTAACCATATATTTAAAAAGAAGGACAACTGAAAATCAATGAACTATGAAACTATCTGAAGAAGTTAGAAATAAAACAACAAAATAAACCTTAGTAAGGTTTAAGAAGGAAATAATGAAGATGAGAGTAGAAATTAATAAAATTAAATACAAATATGTAATATAGATGATCTGCAAAGTCTAAAACAGAAAAGACATTATAAATCCATAAGTTCAGATAAGACTAATGACAAAATATAATAATCAATTCCAGGAATAAAAAAAGTAGTCATCAATAACAATTTCCAACAGTTAAAAGAAAATAAGGGCATAGTATGGGACAAATTTATGCAAAATAATTTGAAATATTTGGTGAAATGATTAAATTGGTATAAAGATATAACTTCCAAAGCAGACCCAAAAAGAAATGAAAAATTGGAATTGTCCTATAGGAACTGACAATGAATTCTACCAATTAACTGGAAATGAATTAGGACAGAAATAATGGCAATATTACACAAATTTTTCAGGAGCCTTTAAAAAGTAGAAACAATTACAAACTCATTTTATGAGGCATCCTTTATATATAAACCTGATAAGGATTTTAGCAAAGAGAAAAATTACAGCCAATGTCACTCACAAATATAATACTCAAGAAAATGTTAATAAACGAATTATAGCCATATATTGGATATATATTGGGATTTATTCTGTTCATTTGATTCAAAAATTAATGTAATTTACCATATAATATAATGATAAATTCTATGACTATCTTAACAAATTAAAGTAATTGTTATAAATTAACTCATAATCATAATAAAAAGAACAAACTTATAGTATCCTAGGTTTATAAGGAAACTGCCTTGATCTGATAAAGTATAACAAAAATCTAAAACAACCATCTTACATAATGATGAAATGTCCAGTGACATTATTACGCCTTGTACTCAGTATGGTACTGAAAATCCTAGTGAGTACAACAATGGAAAATTAATAAATTTCTAAAGGTGGAAATACAGAAATAAAAACATCATTATTGGCAGAACATGTGCTCATGTATGAGAAAATCCATCAGTCTCAATAGATAAATTATCAGAATTGACAAGTAAATTTAGCTAAGTTGTTAGATATAAGGTCAATAATAATAATAAAATCAGTTGTATTTTTATACCCAAGCAACAAACAGTAAGAAAGTGTAATTTTTTAAAATACCATTTACAATAGGAAAAAGTCAAATGCTTACAGTAATTAAATCAAAACATATTAACACATTAGCACCCCTTTGGCTGACTAATACATTCATCTTAATCTGCATTCTTGTATGTGTAAATCCATTTGCAAGTTAGACCTTTTGAAGGTGTTATTATTAGTTAAGGTGTAGATAACTTATATCAGGACAGGTCTTAATCTATATTACTACAGGCTTTAGGAAGAGAGGAAATTTAGATGCAGTCAGTCAGAAGAAACCAGAAACTTAAAGAGAAAGGAGGTGTAGAAACTGGAAAAAGACAGGAGACATAGAAACCAGAAATCAAAGAAAGCCACAGGAGAAGAACATAGACATTAACATATGACAGAGACAGAGATACAAGGCAAGGAACTCCAAGGATGGAGGCAAGCCAGTACCAGAACACCACAGATACTCAGAAAGGAAGGCCTTGCCCACACCTCATTTTTGGACTTCTGGCCTCTAAAATCATGAACCAATCAATTCTTATTGTTTAAGTCAAATTTTTGTGGTATTTATTATAGAAGCTCTGGCAATTAAGATATTTATATTAAGTTTAAAAAGACAAATATAAAATATTACTTTCTATATGATTTAATTAAGAGCAAGTTCAAAACTAGGAATAAACTATAGAACTTCAAACACATGGTTAAGTGGCAAAATTATCAAGAAAATCAAGGACATGGTTACCATAATGTCAGGGTAATGGTGATGCTTGAGTTGGAGAGAAGCTGTGGTGACTGAAAAGAGGCAGGAGAGAAGATTTTGGGGTCCGCTCAATGTCCAATTCTTGACCTGAGTGTCAGTTACATTGTAATTGTAATCACTTCATAATTCTTCCTTGAGTTTTACATTTTGTTTTATGATCATTTCCACAAGTGTATTATATTTCACAATAAAATGGGTTTAAAATAATTAATCACAAAATGCTATGAAGGTAATGAGCAAAGTTCATTGCTAGCAACATAAAAGAAATTTGGGGGTAGATCTTTCTGGTGAGAAATGTAGACTCTAAAGGGTGAGAAAGTCAACAAGCAAAGAGGTCAAGGATCAGGTGGTTCTGGTGGGCGTGAGATGTTTGAGAAGAATTTAAGGATATATTGATTTTTCATTCATCATGTGGAGTTTTCAGAAGGTAACTCAGAAGAGTTGAAGGAAAAAAGGATTGGTGGAAGGGTAGAGGAAGAAGTCTAGTGAAGAAATGAATATTTACATCAATGAAAACCCAGGAGATAGTTGATCACAGCTACTGAAATAAATAAACATGTAAATTTTATGAGTGGGTTGGGGACTGGGTCCTAGCATTGTGATCCTGAAGGTGTCACTCACTGGCATGGTGAGAGAGAATAACTTTGTCTGTTGGACAGGCTGCCCCATCAGCCGCAGGCCTGTAGCACATAGAGAATGTGGGTGCAAGTAGTTAAAGGGTGAGGTTGCTCCAGGTATCTGCACCAGCAGTCCTCAAGTTGAGGAATGGCAGGCTCTAGCTGGCTGATAATGAATGGGTGTTAGAAAACTTTAAGCATTAGAGTTCTGTGAAATCAGTCAGTTCTACAGGGCAGGTAGGCAGTTAGTAACCATTTCCAGGAGTGGAGTTAGGGAGATGGCTGCAAAATTGATCACATAGTCACTGGGTTGAAGGGATGTCAATCATCTCCCAGAAGTGGAATTCTGAGGGAATTTCATATGTGGCATCAGAGTTTCAGAGGTGAAAAGTAACTCCAGAGTAGTTTAAGAAGGTTGGTATCCTAAGCCAGGTGAGAGGATACATGACTCTAGCTTAGACAGATAAATGAAGTCAAATTTTTCCAAATGTGAAATAAAGAGTTAAGGAACCAAAAAAGTTTAATAATGAATAACAAATCAATAAGTTTTAGGAAAGACATATGAAAAAGAAATAAATGGATAAGGACCTACATTAGGATTACTAAGAGCCCAGAACCAGCGATTTTCCAAGTAAAAGTAGTATCTGTTTATGTCAGTGGGGCCTGACCTGAAGCTGGAAGGGTGGGAGGTGTTTGGGAGAGTTGAAGTATTTCTCTCTGCCAATCAGAAGGCCAGAAAGTAAAGAGACCCATAGATATTCAGTATAGCCAGAGCGTAAGCAAAATGTGGTCAATCCACAGTGCTTGCTCAGGGCAGAGGGAAAACAGACTTACATGCCAGATGATATTTCTATGGGACTGTTATCTCTAGATTGTAATATACCAGGGCCCACCTCTTCAGGAACCAGAAAACTGCACTTTGCTTTGGCATTTCTCTTTGCTCATCTTCTTCTTTTTTTTTCTTTTCATAGCATCTTAGCAAAGTTTTGTTTCAAATGCCAAGGGAGGGAGGGAGGGTGAGAGGGAGGGAGGATGAAAGGAAGAAAGGATTTAGTCAGATCTTTCTGATGGTTGGTTTGGGGATTTGGAGAAGGAGAAAGAGAAAAACTCTGACTACACTTTATCATAAGAACTAGAGAGAGTAGTCTGGAGATGTGACAAGGTCACCCTAGCTGAAGCAAAATGGCAGAGCTGTTGCTGTGCGTGAGATGAGCTCCCGAGATTGAGGGAATTGCTGAGAATAACTGAAATAGCTGGTTTTGTCTCTTAATTACATATTTTTAAAAATTACAAATAAGAATGTTTAAAAAAGGCCAGGTTTTACTTATCTCAGGTCCTGAATTACTTTCAACTTGCAGGGTAGCTTCCATTATTGCCATGTTTGCTAGGCTTAATGGAATGAGTTCTATACTTCTCCCAGAGACATGCCCTGGGAAGCTGGGAAGAATGTCTGTTGCGTATCTAAAACCCACACTCAAGATTTAATCAGTGGTGAGGGAATGTGTTCATATAGAACTGAAGCAGGAAAGAGGTGGTACTGGAAAACAGGTGAAGAGAAGAGTCTCTCAAGGCAACTTTAGAAAACATCTTTCAGCTCATGAAGTCTGTGGCCTGGTATATCTTTATTCTGCACAGGATGAACATCAGGGTGGGGAATAAAGTCTATCAAAATTTCTCAGACATTTGTGCATGGATGAATACATAGCAGCTTTCAGGGGGCAGCTGAAGATGCCCTGGCTTCGAGACATTTGGGGGCATGCATAATTACCTGATTAACCTCAATGGACTATGTTAAACTAAAGAATGATTCGACTGCAAAACCAAACCATTTCATCTTTCAGCTATAACTGAATGAGAATATTGGCAAATCCTTTACACAAAAAGCAACTATGAAACTGGAAAAAAACTGAGAAAACAGCCATTTTGGTGCCCTGGAAATTTATCAAAGTTATATAGCCATCTGAGAAGAATTTATGCTTGAAAACTGCTGAACTTTGAGTAAGAAATATGGGAATCTGTGACATTCTGGCCTGGGCAACATCATCATTTCTCCAACTCTGTTGACACAGGGTAAGGCAAGCCAAGAGGACGGACAACTTCTCTGCCACCATCAAAGGGGACCCATTTGATGTGTTATCGGTTTGTACTTCCCTTTCCATAAAGGGCAAAAGGGATTATCTTGGTCAGGAAGAGTCACATATGGAAAAGTCCTAGTATCATTGAGACTTGGCCACCCTAACAAACTTGTGAGCTACAAAGTCCTTGTGAATGATGATTTTGCTGATTAAAGACTCTGGCAAAGGGAGGCAGCCACTAAAAGGTGGCTTTCTGGTACACCTTTTTTGAGAAGTAACCATTAGCTTGCTCCTAGCTCTTGTCAAAATGAAATGCCTAAACCATGTGACATCCTTGCCTGATTGTCGCATTTTTGGGAAGGATCAATTCAAATCCAACAACTTTTTTACAAAATGGGTAGGACCCAAGAAAGCTCACTTGTCAAATGGAAATCAAACATCTAGGAAACCCGCTGTCCCAAAGCCAGTGAAATTTCAGCTTTACACGAAAAAGTGCCAGCTATTCCTTTGGGTAAAAAACTGTAACCTCGACTCTGCTCTATCAAGCAAATTTACTGGCTTGATGGTACTCTACATTCACAGACTTCTCCCAATGCCTGGGCTTGGTTTATTTATTATTATTCTACTTTCTTGGAACAAAATGGTATCTACTGGACTGCTATGGCTGTTCAGCACCATCTCCAGCTAAGCAGAATCAAATGCAGACATGATTGCTTCATTCACTGAGCAGAATTCAAGGCATTTCTCTTAACTTGGGACAATATTCCCCTTGATGAACCTTGTTACAGTTTTATTGAATCTTGAGCTGTTGCCAACAACCTAGCTCTTTGATCTTCCACTTGGATAACTATAGACCTGCAGCTTAAAAACATTCCTGTTTGGTGCCACAAAATGTGGAACCAAATCAGACATGCCAATCAAACTATTTGGGTCACTAAGTACCCGTCGTAGGACTGGTTTTCTGATGAGTCTATAATTGAGCTGTGAATGGAGCCTATACCACCAGATTGCCATTATTGCTGCCAGGATCCATTATGATACCAGGCATGGTAAAGCATCCACCATCATCAACAGGACACAACACAAAGGCCTATATGTTTCTGATGCACATTGCATACCAGACTTGGAACTCCTGCCAAAATTTGACCCAGTTTTCTCACTGTTGGTGAGGTCTATCCCGCATAATACTGAGAAAGTTACTATGTCAGAACTTTGACCTTCCTCTTGGGGCTAATGGTCATGTCTCACCACTGATGACACTTTTTCAGATTACTGTTTGTTGTTCCTAGCCTGATCAGCCAACGTTCACAACCACTATTGTACTTTTGATACTACTCAGTCATGCTATCAGCTTTCTAGGCCATTTGAAGTCTGCTAGTTGTTGTATGCCTTTTATTGTAAAATCCACTAAAAAGTGGGTTTGTAGTCAAAGGTTTTTTTTGTTTGTTTTATTGTTGTTGTTTTTTTTTTTTTAAAGACACTTAGATTACATACATGTTACACAAAAAATATAGGGATTCCTATATGCCCCACTCCCCACACCTCCCACACCCACCCACATAAACAACATCTTCATTACTGTGGCACATTCATTGCAATTGATAACGCATCCTTGGGCTTTGCCACTGAGCATGGCCCATAGTTCACATTGTAGTCTAGACTCTCTCCCACACAGTTCTGCAAGTTATGTGATGAAATAAAATGGCCTTTATCTGTCGTTGCAATGTCATTCAGGATGTTTCCCAAGCCCCCCAAAAAGCCCCCGTATTACAACTGTTTTTCCCTCTCCCTGGTAGTCAAAGTTTTTGAAAACCTCTAATATACCCTACCACCCACAGGGATTTGTTATTGTTGAGCACAGGAACAGCCTCCTGAATTATTGGCACAAAAAGATTTCTCACTCTACCTCCCTGGTCCACACATTTTAATAGGTGTTCTGCTAAGGAAGAGGCAGAAACTCTAAATGCTATGCAGAGACAGTTTTATTAAATGTTTTGCTAAGGAAGAGGCAAAAACTCTAAATGTTATACAAAGGCAGTTTTATTCAATCAAATGAGTTTCAGGTTATACTAAATAATTATAACAATTGAGCAATCACAAAAAAGAAGAGTAATTAATTAAAGACATAGGAAAGAATGAAAGCATATACAACCATTTTCCAAATCAGGGGAAAACACAACATCTGAACTCTCACATGGCTGGGGAGCCCCTTTTGCAGCAGATCAGAGCCCCAATTAGAAAACAGTCCCAGGCAGAGCGTCCCCTCCTAGGTGAGGTTCTGACTGGCAGCTTAGGGGCTATCCCTTTTAAGGGGTTCTGAACCTCAGAACTCCAATGAGTCTTGCAACTCATGAGGAATGACTTCATCAAAAGTAAAGGAGTCCATCCAGCGGGGGGGTGGCCAGCCCTCCACAGGAGAGACGCGGTGTCTTGAGGGGTCTTTGTTCTATTCTATTTATGGTACACTGAACAGGAACATAAAAGTTTTTAGTTTTTAGTTTTACAGGGGATACAAACAGGATATGTAAATATCATGTCTGGTGACTTGCTCCTTTTAAACATTTGTTTCTGGGTAATAGATGATGGGGTTGCCTGCATACCAGCGTTATAACATTCCAAAGGACAAAGGACAAGTTAATCATTCACAATTCTAGGCTGAAACAGCAGCGACTATTGATTGGAAAGCTTATGAATTCACAATTCTTAATTTTCTTATAGTACATCAGTAGGGCAATTTGGTCATGGAATATGGCTGTCCCTAGAAAGGGATTGTCTCCTTTCATCGGAGAGCAAATGACCTATTGTGAAAATTCAGTATTCTGTCCTTATCATTCCTGGGCATAATGCTTCTTCTCTGTTACCAGCAACTCTAGGCCAACATGATTTGTCCACAATTTGGTTGGCAACCCAGCCAAGTCCTAGGACATTCAAACTTATTTCTAGTTCAGCCACCTGGATTCTCTTATTGGATTGGCATGGTCCTAGATCATAAGGATAATGACTTCTAATTAAGTCCCTCTAGTGCAGAGTTTCTCAACTTTTTTTGTTCCATGGACTCCTTTGTCAGTCAGATGAAAACCATGAACCCCTTACTAAGTCCACACTGTACTGTGTATTATTTAATAAATATATCACACCCACATCAACACATCCCCACAAGAAAAATGTTTTTCTTAATTTTCAATTCAAGCTCACAGATACCCTGAAATCTTTCCATGAACCCCTGCTCTAGAGTAGTCCACATGAGCTAGAGTGTGGGATATAATGGTTCTCTTTAAGTTTTATACTACTACTCTTGGCCCTCTTGCAACTGGTCTTCCTAGATGAAAATGCTGCTTGTGAGAAATAGATGATTGTTGGGGAAAAAAAAGTGTAACTATAGCTACTGGAATAGGATACAATAATTTTAAGGCAATGGAGATAGAACAACTACCCAGGCATCTGGGGAGGAAACACCTTAGATCCTGAGCAAGATGGTGAGAGAGCCATTAATCATCCTTTTTGCTTTTTAGTTACCACCCTGGAGCCTTCTTCACATGGAAAATACCCTAGGTTGGTTCTCTTGTACTATTGCAAGTGACTACTGGGTCTGCTATCCCCCACTAGACATCTCTGAAAACAATTTAATCACCATTCCCTTTAACCATACTGCAAATTCTATCAAAAATAGTAGGGGATGGCCCTAGCTCCTGAACCTCTCATGCAAATAACCTGTCAAATTCTGGATGCCTTCCCTACCCAACTCCTAGTCATTCCACGAAGGCATAGATATGCCACCCAGCTGGAAGCATGGACAAATAGGTCAGGTTGTACTGACTTCCCTCCAGTAACCTCCAAAGTCAAGACCTAGACCCAGTTATTAGAACTGAAAAGGGAAACCTAAGACCTACTAGCTGCCTGGAAAGCCACTTTGGAGGCACAGTCAATTTGTACCATTCTCTCCCATTGATATAGTTACCATTTGGGATCTCCAACCATTGTAAATAACACTTTTTTTCTTGGGGTGTCATGTATACTTGTGGGATTGTACTTCTTATGTGGAATCCAGGCATTAAACTGCCTCCTTCCTGAAACTGTGATGACTTGCACCGTAGAAGTAGATGTAAGAGACCTGCAAATGTTTAAGTAAACACCATCTTGCCCTGGGGACCATTCAGGTCAGAATCAACTCACTGGCCAGGGCTGTTAAGATGAAAGAATATTGGGAAGATGGCATCAGATTAGGCAGACAAGGCTCAGCTCTCTTACAAAAACAATGGAGAAAGAGCCAAAAGCTGCTTGAAGGACCTGCTTTGTGGGTCAGCAGACCAGGGCAGTGCTTTACAACTCCTAGGAGGGTGAGGGACAGAGTTACTAAACCTCTCAGCTGCTGGGAAGGGCTCCTCTCCCTCACCGCTGACAAAATAAGCAGGGCCAAACCCCTGGCTCATTGCAGCTATCTAAGAGGGGAGCAGACATATTCCTCCTTGTCAGCTGTTATAAGGGAAAGGGGAGTGAGAGTTGAGGGGTTTATCTTCAGTGAATGTGGCAAACAGAGTCCACTTTGAATCTTGGCTCAGGCCAGTCGAAAACAAAGATAAACTGAGAGATAAACCTCCTGGAAATGTGCACCAACAAGCTCCATCTGCTGGCCTGTTTGGAAATTGCATGGACAAAAACTGAAATTGGGTGTCTCTGTTCTCTAACTTCTGGGAGAAAATCTGTGCCCCATTAGTCTCTGGCACAATTTTGACAACTTAAGCTGGGAAATTTTAAATACTTAGGATAAGTTGGACCAAATAGCAAAGAAGAGCTATGAAAAAATAACAATAGGCAAGAGAGAGAAATTGGCTATCAGAGTAAATTCACCAACATATTCAGATGCCTAGACATCAGCAAAAACTTTCAAGCCATAATAGAAAAGATCCAGCCAAAGGAACAAACCAAATATGCTGAAGAGATACAGGATTTAAGACAATTAATGGTAATCACACAACTCTCCTGAACCAATTTTAAGAATTGAAAGAAAATATAACTAAAGAAATAAAGGATATTAAGAAGACAATGGATGAGCATAAAGAACAATTTGAAAGTCTGCAAAGAAAAGTATCAAACCTTATAGGAATGAAAGACACAATGGATGAGATTAAAAATACATTAGAGTTTTAGTCTTTCAATCTACAAACACAGAATGTCCTTCCATTTATTTAAGTCTTCTTCGGTTTCTTTTAGCAATGATTTGTAGTTTTCTGAATACAGGTCTTTTATGTCCTTATGACAACATGGATGAACCTAGAGGACATTATATTGAGTAAAGCAGGCCAGACACAAAAGGACAAATACTGTATGCCTGCCCTATTATGAACTAAATATATTATGTGAAATATAAATACAGTACATGAAATATAAATATATTATGTGAAATATGAATATGGGTAGAATTATATAAGACCATTTTTATTTGAAGCTGAACAAATGTAAGTTAATACTACAAAATGTTAATATCAGACCAAAAAGCCCAACAGTATACTAAGTGAAGGAGACCAGGCACAGAGTACTACATATTGTATGATTCCATTTATATGAAATGTAAATCTAAATCAATTTATAAAGATGAAATTAGATTAGTGATTACGTAGATCTGAGAAAGGAATGCTAAGGGGCATGGAGTTTTTCTTTTTGGAGTAATGAAATGGTTCTAAAATTTTTGAGATAATGAATGTACAACATTGTGATTATACTAAAATGCATTGATCACACACTTTGGATCAAATAGTCAGAGATACCAGCTATGTACAGTGGGGGATTTATAGAGGGATTGAAAGTGAGGAATTTTCTTGTTTGTTTTTTGTTTATTATTATTATTATTGAAATAATAAAAATGCTCTAAAAATGATTGAAGTGATGAACATAACCTATGTAATTATACCAAATATCACTGATTGTACACTTTGGATGAATTGTATGCTTTATTAATATGTATCAATAAAATTGGTTTGTTTAAAAAATACATTAGAGGCACATAAGAGAAGATATGAATTGCTCAAAAACAGAATTAATGATTTCAAAGTCAGAATAGCTGAACTGGAAAAGACAAGAAAACAGAAAGAGAAGATAATGAAAAAAATGGAACAAGGTCTCAGGGAATTGAACGACAACGTGAAAAGCAAAAACATACACATTATTGGTGTCCCAGAAGGAGAAGAAAATGAAAAAGGGGTAAAAAGAATATTTGAGGAAATAATGACTGAAAACTTCCCTACCCTTATGAAAAGACATAAATATCAATATTGAAGAAGGACAATGCACCCCAAAAAGAATAAATCCAAATAGACCTACCGAGACACCTACTATACAGAATGACAAATATCAGGGACAGACAAGATTCTGAAAGCAGCAAGAGAAAAGCAAAGAATTATATACAAGGGAACCTTAATAAGATTAAGTGCTGACCTCTCATCAGAAACCATGGAGGAGAGAAGAAAGTGGTATGATGTATTTAAGGTACTAAAAGAGAAAAACTTCCAGCCAAGAATTCTGTATCAGGCAAAACTGTCCTTCAAAAACGAAGTGGAGTACAGTCTTCACAGACAAAGAAAAACTGATAGAATATCTTACCAAAAGACCAGAATTACAAGAGATATTAAAGGGAGTGCTGCAGCCTGAAAGGAAAAAAACAAGGGCAAAGAGACTTGGAGAAGGGTGTAGAAATGAAGATTATTAGAAATGGTAAATTAAAGGGTAAAAAGATAGATGATAGTACGATATGACAACATAAAACCAAAGTCAAAATCAATAAAGTAAGTAATGACTTTACAGTAATAACATTGAATATTAATGGCTTGAACTCCCCAATCCAAAGGCATAAACTGATAGAATTGATTAAAAAATATAAGCCACTATATGTTGTCTAAGAAACTCACCTCAGACATAAGGACACAACCAGGTTAAAAATGAAAGGTCGGAAAGAGATATTCCATGCAAATAGTAAGCAAAAAAAAAAAAAAAAAAAAAAAAAGCTGGAGTAGTGATACTAATATCAGACAAAATAGATTTTAAATGCAAAAGTATTCTAAGAGATGAAGAACGTCATTATATATTAATAAAAGGGACAATTCAGCAAGAAGAAATAACTATACTAAATATTTATGCACCTAACCTCAGTGCCCCAAGATACATTAGGCACACACTGGCAAAACTGAAGGGAGAAATAGATGACTCTAGAATAATAGTTGGAGACTTCAATACACCACTCTCAGTATTGGATAGAACATGTGGACAGAGGATAAACAAAGAAACAGAGTACCTGAATAATATGATAAATGAACTAGACCTAACAGACATCTATAGAGCACTGCACCCCAAAACAGCAGGATATACATTCTTTTCAAGTGCCCATGGATCCTTCAAGATAGACCATATGCTGAGTCACAAAACAAGTCTCAATACATTTAAAAAGACTGAAATTATACAAAACACTTTCTCTGGTCATAATGGAATGAACCTAGAAATCAATAATGAACAGTAAAAGGGAAAATTCATAAATATATGGAGATTAAACAACACACTTAAATAATCATTGGGTCAAAGAAGAAATTGCAAGAGAATGCAGCAAATATCTTGAGAGGAATGAAAATGAGAACACAACATATCCACATATCTTGTTCTTCAAGAAGTGAAGCTTGGTAGCTGCTGTGGGTCCTTGGGGAGGAGAAGAGGGAAGGAGGAATAGAATAGATGGAACTTGGGGCATTTGGGGGGTGTTGGAATTGTTCTACATGATCTTGCAATGACGGATACAGGCCATGTTAAATTTCGTAAAAATTTATAAACATGTATAGTCCAAAATGTAAACCATAAAGTAAATCATTGACTATGATTAGTAGCAATGCTTCAATATTTGTACATCAATTGTAACAAATGTACCACCCACATGTAAAATGTTATTATTAGGGGAAAGGGAAAAAGTGGGATGATATTGGGTATATGAGAATCTCCTATATTCTGTATGTGACTTTTCTGTAACCTAAAGCTTCTTTGAAGATAAAATGGAAAGAATAAGACACTGGGGGAATAAATGGAAGAAAATGTCACTGTACATACAAAACAACAGATTTTACAGTGATGAAAGACATAATGCCAAAATTTATTTATTTTTATTTTTTTAATTATTTCAATTTATTTTTATTTTTTATATTTTATTTGTGATTTTTAAAACTATCATTATTGTTTCATTTTCTTATAAATTTTATTTGGTTCCTTTGTTGGATTCATTTTTTAAGAAGTTTTGGATCACAGAGGGTTACAACTGTGGCAGGAGAGGATCATTGGTGTGGGATGTCTGTGATGGGAGATACATAGAAGGAGGTTCACCTGGGGCATACCTGTAAGGCATATTAAAGAGTTCAAGTGTTCACTGAGCATTGTCATGGTGGGTGGAGATCTATACAATAACCAAAAGAATATCAAATTCCCATCCTGGGAGTTCTGCCATATTCTCTAATAGGACAGCAATAATCCTGCAAGTCTATGGGCAGTGACTAGTGAAGGAGGATGGACCATTGATGGGGCCCTTGATATTGATTATTGTACTTAGGAACCTTTTCTTTTGAAATTGAAACTTAGCCTAATATTATAGGTTGCCTAAGAGTTACCTCCTGAGAGCCTCCTTGTTGCTCAAATGTGGCCTCTCTCTAAGCCAAACTCAGCATATAAATGCATTACCTCCCCCTGCCCCCAGCATGGGATATGACTCCCGGGGATGAGCCTCCCTGGCACTGATGGATTACTAACAAGCACCAACAAGGAATGCAACTGGAAAAAGACCTTGACCAAAAGGAGGAAATGGTAAAGACAAATGAGTTTATATGGCTAAGAAACTTCAAAGTGAGTCGGGAGGTCATTCCAGAGGTTACACTTATGCATGTCTCAGCAGGACCTCATTGACAGCCACAGTAAATATTGCCTCAAATAGCAGGACTCCTGAGGGCTCTGGAGACATCCAGACACTATAGGCAGGGCTGACAGCTCAGGAGTTTGGCACCCTGCCAGTGGGTCCTACCTTGGAATTTAAACTCCTCAGTGTGACAGAGTTGGACTCATTTATGGTTTCCTTATACATGGCTCTTCTGCTCCTTATATTTGAATTTATGGTTAGTACTAGAGTTAATAGGTTTATGTCTAAGAAATATAAATATTTGGGCTCTCCACGTGACAGTCGGGCCCTGAATCTCAAAAGAGTTGCAACACCTACTCTCCAGTTCATTGGACTCACCTAGGACAACTAACAAGGAAATGAAGATGGACAATGACCATCCAAGGAACAGAGAGCTGCAAGAAAGATAGTCCCAACCATCTGTCCCATGGGATCTAAGCCCACTCTCAATTAGAGGTGGAGAGGACATCACCATCCCAGAATCCTCAGGATTGGGGAATGAACGATTGACTAGAGTAGACTTACAGTTATTCTACTATAGACTTATTGTTTTTCTAGCAATCAAAGAACTTTTATCATTGATGTGGAGACAGTGGCCACCAGACATTCTGAGGGGAGGAAAAGGGGAAAAATAGGTGTAATATGGGGGCATTTTCCAGACACGGGAATGACGTTGCAATGACAGATATAGGCTATCATATATCTTGTCATAACTTACAAAATTGTGTGGGAAAGCGTGTAAACTATAAACTATAAACCACACTTAGTGGCAATGCTTCAATATGTGTTCATCAGTTGTAACAAATGTACCACACTAATGAAGGATGTTGTTAAGGTGAGAAAGTGTGGGAGGAGTAGGTAGTGGGGCATATGGGAATCCCCTACAATTTTTATTTATCATTTAGGTGATCTAAGTATCTTTAAAAAATAAAAATGAAAAAAAAAAAGTGAAAAAATAAAAGCAAAAAACAAAAAAATCTATGGTACACTGCAAAGGCAGTGTTGAGAGGGGAAATTATAGCTCTTAGTACTTACATTAAAAAAGAAGGAAGAGGGGTAGAGGATGTAACTCAAGCAGTTGGGCACCCACGTCCCACATGGAAGGTCCCAGGTTCAGTTCTTGGTGCCTCCTAAAGAAGATGAGCTGACACAATGAGCTGATGCAATGAGATGACACAATGAACAGATGCAGCAGAAAATGAGCAGACAAAGGAGATATACCGTGGGGCGGGGGGAGGGGTGGAGAAAAAAATTAAAAGGAAGAGCTGAAATTGAAGACATAACTGCACACCTGAAGGAACTAGAAAAGGAACAGCAAACTAATCTCATATCAAGCTGAAAGAAAGAAATAGTAAAGATGAGCACTGAAATAAATGAAATCAAGAAAGAAAAAACGATTGAATTAAAAAAAAAAAAAAGTTGGTTCTTTGAGAAGATGAACAAAATCAGAAATGAGAAGGGGGACATTACCACTGACCCCGCAGACATAAGAGAGATCTTAAGAGGATACTACGAACGACTATTCCAAAAAACTAGTTAAAGTAGATGAGATGGACAAATTCCTAGAAACACACAAAATACCTACACAGACCCTAGAAGAAATAGAAGACCTCAACAATCCAATCACATGTGAAGGGATTGAAACAGTCATCAAAAACCTCCCAAAGATGAAAAGCCCAGGACAGGATGGTTTCACAGGTGAATTCTACCAATCATTCAAGATGACCTAATACCAGTCTTGCTCAAGCTCTTCCAAAAAATTGAACAGGAAAGAATGCTACCAAACTCATTCATGAAGCCAACATTACCCTAACACCAAAACCAGATAAAGATATTACAAAAAAAAGAAAACTACAGACCAATATCTCTAATATTCAATATTTTGAATATAGATGCAAAAATCCTCAACAAAATACTTGTAAACAGAATCCAAAAGCCCATTAAAAGAATTATACACAATGATCAGGTGGGTTTCATCCCAGTTATGCAAGGGTGGCTCAACAAAAGACAATCAGTGTAATAAAACACATTGATAAATTGACAAAGAAAAATCACATGATACTCTTGATTGATGCAGAAAAAGCATTTGACAAAATACAGTATCTTTTCTTGATAAAAACACTTCAAAAGATAGGAATAGAAGGAAGCTTTCTCAATATGGTAACATGCATATATGAAAAACCTACAGCTAGCATTGTACTCAACAGTGAAAGACTAAAAGCTTTCCCACTAAGATCAAGAACAAGACAAGGATGCGCACTGTTACCATTATTATTCAATATTGTGCTAGAAGTTCTAGCTAGAGCAATCAGGCTAGACAAAGAAAGAAAAGCCATCCAAATAGGAAAGGAAGAAGTAAAACTTTCACTATTCGCTGATGCCATGATCCTATATCTAGAAAATCTTGAAAAATCCATAACAATGCTACTAGAATTAATAGACGAGTTCAGGAAAGTGGCAGGATATGAGATTATTACACAAAAATCAATAGTGTTTCTATATACTACTGATATGCATTCTGAGGAGGAAATCAGAAAAAAATTCCATTTATAAGAGTGACTAAAACAATCAAATATTTAGGAATAAACTTAACAAAGAACATAAATGACCTGTATTCAGAAAACTACAAAACATTGCTAAAAGAAACTGAAGAAGACAAACAAATGGAAGGACATTCTGAGTTCATGGATTGGAAGACTAAATATCCTTAAAATGCCAATTCTACCCAAACTAATTGACAGATTCAATGTAATCCCAATAAAAATTTCAACAGTTTTTTTTTTTTTTTTTTTTTTTTGCAGAAATCAAAAAGTCAATAACCAAATTTATTTGGAAGGGTAAGAGGCCCCGAATAGCCAAAAATGTCATAAAAAAGAAGAACGAAGTTGGAGGATGCTCACTTCCTGACTTTAAAGCATATTACTTAGCTACAGTGGTAAAAAAAATAGCCTGGTACTGGCATAAGGACAGACAGACTGACAATGGAAACAAATCAAGAACTCAGAAACAGACCCTCTCATCTACAGCCAAGTGATTTTTGACAAGGCTGTTTAGTCCACCCAGCTGGGTCAGAAGAGTCAATTCAACAAATGGTGCTGAGAGAACTGGATAGCCATATCCAAAAGAAAGAAAGGACACCCCTATCTCATACCTTGTATAAAAATTAACTCAAAATGGATCAAAGAACTAAATATAAAAACAACCATTATAAAACTCCTAGAAGAAAATTTAGGAAAACATCTTCAATTACTTGTGGTAGCAGTAATTTCTTAAACCTTATACTCAAAGCACAAGCAACAAAAGAAAAAAGTAGATAAAGGGGACTTCCTCAAAATTAAACACATTTGCACCTCAAATGACTTTGTCAGAAGGGTGAAAAGGCAGTCAACTCAATGTGAGAAAATATTTGGCAATCACATATCTGATAAGGGTTTAATATCCATGATATATTGAGAGTATACAAATCAACAATAAAAAGACAAACTATCTGATTAAAAAATGGCCGGAAGACTTGAAAAGACAACTGTCCAAAGAAGAAATACAAATGGTGAAGCAACACA
Organism: Tolypeutes matacus; assembly: GCA_026826555.1. Taxonomy (NCBI): domain Eukaryota; kingdom Metazoa; phylum Chordata; class Mammalia; order Cingulata; family Chlamyphoridae; genus Tolypeutes; species Tolypeutes matacus. The sequence goes on from JAKSZT010054215.1 coordinate 35,587,218, forward strand.
TGAAAAAATGTTCAACATCACTAGCGATTAAGGAAATGGAAATCAAAACTACAATGAGATACCATTTCACACCTATTAGACTGCCCGCTATTAAAAAGTCAGAAAACTATAAATGTTGGAGAGGATGTGGAGAGATATGAATGCTTATTCACTGTTGGTGGGAATGTAGACTGCTACAGCCACTGTGGAATACTATTTGGCAGTTCCTAAGAAGTTGAATATAGACTTGCCATGGGTCCTGGCAATACCATTCATTGCTAGGTACATACGTAGAAGTACTGAGAGCAGTGACACGAATAGATATCTGCACACTGATGTTCACAGAACTGTTATTCACAGTAGCCAAAAGTGGAAATAACCCAGGTGTCCATCAACTGACGAAGAGATAAACAAATTGTGGAGTATACACACGATGAAACATTATGCAGCAGTAAGAAAAAATGAAGTCGTGAAACATATGTCAACATGGATGAACCTGGAAGGACATTATGTTGAGTGAAGCAAGACAGACACAAAAGGACAAATACTGTATGATTGCCCTATTATGAACTAAATATTTTATGTAAAATATAAATATATTATGTGAAATATGAACATGGGTAAAATTGCATATATAAGACTGTTTTTCTTTGAAGCTGAACAAATGTAGGTTAATACTATAAAATGTTAATATCAGACAAAAAAAACCCATTATACTAAGTGAGGGAGACCAGACACAGAGTACTACATATTGTATGATTCCATTAATAGAAAATGTAAATATAAATTAATTTATAAAGATGAAATTAGATTAGTGGTTATATAGGTCTGAGGAAGTAATGCTAAGGGATGTGGAGTCTTTTTTTTTTTTTTTTTTAAAGATTTATTTATATACTTTATCCATTTTAAACCCCCCCTTCCCCATTTGCTGTTTTGTGTCCATTTACTGTGCAATTCTCCATGTTTGTTTCCTGCCACCTCTTCTCATCCTCCTCCTCCAGTCTTCACCAGGATTCGATCCTGGAGACCTCAGATGTAGGAGAGAGGTATTCTGCTGCCTGCGCCACCTCAGCTCCTGGCTTCTGCAGCTTTCAGAGCATCTCGTCTTGTCTTTCCCCTGTTACGTCATCATCCTGCTGCCTGGCTCCCAGGGCCCGACGGCTCAGCGGCACACAGAGCCTGGCAGCCCATGCGCCTTCTATATATATATTTTTTATTTTACAGGGAGGTCCCGGGGATCGAACCCAGGTCCCTCCATATGGCAGACGGACACCCAACCATTTGAGCCACATCCGCCCCCGAGTCTTTCTTTTTGAAGTAATGAAATTGTTCTAAACTTTTTGACATGATGAATGTACAATATTGTGATTATACTAAAAGCCATTGATCATACACTTTGGATAGATCATATAGTATGTGAATGCATCTCAATAAAACTGATTAATAAACAAATACATAATAGTGCAAGAATAGCCATAAATAGCAGCTATGTACAGCAAGTGAAAAAGAAACATTGAGAGGTGAAGAATTTTCTTGTTTGTCTGGTTTTTGTTTATTATTATTATTGAAATAATGAAAATGCTTTAATAGTGATTGAAATGATGAACACACAATTATGTGATTATACCAAATACCATTAATTGTATACTTTGGATAATTTGTATGCTTTATCAATATGTATCAATAAAATTGATTTGTTTTTAAAAAAGGAAAGAGTATCCCTATACCTTCTCCTTGCCAGCCAAGGCAGTTTGTGCAATCACTAATACATCACTAATACATCCTGCTGTACCTGGACTAATGCCTCAGGCCAAGAGGAAAGGTCAAATATTATTGCTGATATTTTTGGTGAAGAGGAACATGAATGTATAAAGTTTGGATTGAAAATTATGAGGGAATTTTTTTTTGTCCATTTTACCTTTGTAATCACATTCTCCTCCTATAGATATTATTCTGATCTTTTAGGCCAAGCTGAATATTACTTCAAGTTAAGTCAAAATCTCATAGAATTTGGCACTCCATTCTCTGCATTCCCTCAACATCCCCCCCAGCACTTTGTTTTCAGTAATCATTCTGCTTGGGTTATTTATATTTGCATATCCAGTGAAAATGATCAAGGCCCTTGAAGATGGGAATTCTATTTTATTTGTTTTAGAATCTCTTGAGATTTGTACAATGCCTGACTCATCAATAGCCATTTAAAGTTTAGTATATGAATCAATGTTATACATCTGTGTATTCTTCAGTGTATCTCTCTAATATGATGCTCTTCAATTACAATAATATATGGAATTATGAATGGGTAGGCCATGAGATGGTTTGCTAATAAAAGAGAAAACTTACTAGCTATGAATTCAGTCCACCTATACTCACTAGCCCGGATGAAGGGAACTGGGAATTAGATCCATTTAATGTCATGCTCCTAAATAAGTTCATTCTTGTTCATTGGGTCCTTGCTTTAATATTTGTATTTAAAATCAGAAATTGATTTTTCCACGGCCATTAGTGGTTTTTGTTTGTAGTCATTAATGAGATGGTTTTACGCTACCGAGGCAAATAAACCTACTAATAGGGTTATGACATGGAGCTGAGAATTTCCAGCTGTTTATTTTTCCATCTCCCAGAAAAATACAGGAATGAGCTTCCAATGCCTATTGAGTTATAATTTCCATTTCTACATAGAAAATGGAATTACTATTTGGAAAAAGGACTTGCTGTGTTTAAGCTGGCAACTAGCTGCCATATAATTATCATTGCTCTTTATTAACCGTCTGCCTTTGCCTCACTGTGGTGCTTTGTTGATAGATGTAACCACAATCTTGTTGCTATGGTGACAGCAACAGTAGCTGAGGAGATTTTGTTTGTGGTAAACAAATTCAGGCATATGCTTGAAGCCTGGTGGAACAGTTTGCCAGCTTCCTTCATCCTGCTTGTCCCTGCATGAAACAAAAGAACCCCAACTGAAAAACCCAAAGCCTGGATTAGAAATGGAAAATGGGAAACAGTCCTGAGATTATTTTTTTCTTGTGTGTGTGGGAGTGGCCCAGAATGTGTGTCATTGAGATGGGGAATCCTCTGCTGGAGCAGTTTCTCTGTGTGACACTAGAGAGCATTGGACCTGAGTGCAAGAGAAAGCCATACACTACTGAGGATCAAGAGTCAAGCTGGGATGATACCTTAACATAATAGCAAGGACTGCTTCTCTCTTTTTTCTACCAAATCCTCTCTGGCAGGGGCAGCCTGACTTTTACAGGTTAAAGAATTCCTTTGAAAACATGCTTTTGTAGCATTTAAAATCAGATACTTTCAATCCCATTTCTTAAATTTTCTGGATTCTGTGAAAATGAACCATCATTTAAAGGAGAAGAGCCACCATGTAGATAGCTAGAATCTAGGGCCAGAGTTACTTCTCTACACTGCAGGTGAATGTGTTTGTGATTGGTCTGGTCTCAGGAGCCCAAGAAACTCCTCTGTCATTGCCTGTCTTTGTCATCTACCTCCACAGATATTTTCTCTCCGACATGACAACTGATATCTTCATTTCAAACACCAAAAATTTTCCCCCTACTCTTTTCCTTTAAGGTAAGGCTTTGATAGCTCACTTAATAAAGAAAATTTGAAAAGCTTTAAGATATTATTAGCTACTTATGCCCAATCGTGTACTTGAATTAGGTATCATTTCTTGGAACAAAAAGGCAAAGGAAGACAGTGGATTTACCTGGCTGCACATGGGAAATCTTTTAGGAAAGAGCAGAAGTTTATAAGCCTGCAATACCAAAAACCAGCTTTTTGGACTTTGTTACAGTTCCTGAGAGCTGGTAGAATCCTGATGTGTTTCCTTTCATTTTTACCACTAGTGAAAGAGCTTTGCTGACCCCTAGGTTGCAGGTTCTAGGGTCCTTGAATGCTTAGTTTGACTGAAAGTTTAGATCATAACAAAGCAATATTGAAAGCATACTTTTCAATCCCTCAAACATGATTAAACTATCTGTGAAACATTTTATTTTAACCTTTTATTCAGATTTCTGTCTTACAGGTTCACAGTGAGAATAGAGTGCCTCAGGGTTTGATATAGCTCATTAATTTATGTCCTCTGATGAAGGGTCTGGGGACGGGAGGGGTGGGCAGTTCAGGCCAAAGTCAAGGGGATTTCTCTGCTAAGAACATTAATCAAAATACCATTGGTTTGTGGGAGGTTTTAAGATTTACCTACGTAGAGAGGACAAGAAATAAGCATTTTCTTTATAAACCTGAAATTAATAATAATAATAGTATTTATATAATAAATGAATTATATGGTGTAGTTGTATAATTTAAAATGCAAATTCAGGGACATTTTCTCTTTTGATTCTTTTTAATTAATAAGGTCAAAAGAAATTAAAGACATAAAGATGACAAGGTAAGATGACTCAACTGGGATACCTAGCACTGCTGTCCACTCTCAGACTGGGTGAACTTTTAGGCTTACAGCCTATTTGTGTAAACACTTCACATTTGTCTCTTGACTGATCATATTTACCCTCTTGACTATCAATTTCCAGGGTCCTCTGATTGCTTTGAAATTGTTCAAATACATTAAGACTATTTAATATGAGCCATTTTTAGGAAACGATATCATACTGCTAAAAAGCTGAATGAAAATCCTGGCAAACACCGTCTAATTATTTTAACACTACCAGGTAAAGTGTAGATACATTTCCTCACATATCTGATGGAGAAACTGGAATCTAGAGGGATCACACAATTCTAGGAGCCAGGATTTGAACTCATGTGCTTAATTATTGCACTAAGAGGGCTTTTAGCAAAGACGCATTATTCCTGGACAAAGCTTCTGCCCGTAGAACCTATTTCCCTGCTTTTTCTGCTCAACAAGTCTAAAAATCCTAGTAGAAAACTAGGATTTTTACCTCTACCTTTTGGAGCCCGGAGTCAAAAGCTGTGGTGTAAACAGCTAGTCCCCAATCTTTTTCTTCTTGCCTGTTTTAGTTTCCTAGCTACTAAAACAAATACCATGCAATGGGTTAGCTTAAACAATGGGGATTTATTTGATCATGGTTTTGAGGTTAGGAGAATTCCAAAATCAAGGCCTCATCAAGGTGATGCTTTCTCACAGAAAACTGTCATTCTGGGACTGGCTGCCAGCAATCCTTGGTCCCTGCTTTTCTGTCACATGTCAATGCATATGGTGGCCTCACCTGGCTTCTCCCTTCTCTTCCAGGTTTTGTGTTCCATTGACTTATAGCTTATAGCTACTACATGTCTTTCTCCTCTAAGGCCTTCTCTACAAGCCCTCCAGTAATAGGATTAAGGACCATCCTGATTCATTTGGTCCACATCTTACCTGCAGTATACCTCATCAAAAGGTACTAATTATACGGGTTCACACACAAAGGAATGGATTAAGTTTAGGAACATGTTTTTCTGGGGTATATAGCTCCAAGCTACCTCACACCTCTACTCATATGACTCTAGCTCTGCTGAGGGAATCTCAATTAACAACTGTTTTCATTTTCCAGGCTGCTCAAAGCATATAACATGAAATGGTTCAGCTTAAAGAACGAGAATTTATTTGCTCACAGTTTGAGGCTGGGAAAAAGTCCAAATCAAGCTGTCATCAAAGTAATGCTTTGTTCCTGAAGGCCAGCTGCTGGCAATCCTTGACTCCTCTGCCACATGGCACAGCACATGGTGGCATCTACTGGTCTCTCCCTTCTCTTGTGGATTTCTTTGATTTTAGCTTCTTGCTTTGTGACTTTCTCACTCTCTCTCTCTCTCTGTATTCATTCCATTTATAAAGGACTCCAGTAATAGGACTAAGATCATTGCTGAATGAGGTGGGTCACAAATTAAAGAAGTAGCTTCATCAAAAGGTCCTACTTACAATGGGTTCACACCAACAGGAATGGATTAACTTTAAGAACATGTATTTCTGTGGTATATATAGCTTCAAATAACCACACCAACCCCCCACACCGCACCCCCAAGATCAACTACACCTCCAAAAGAGGCTTCCTATTCAAAGTTCAAACCAGAAAGGGAAGAAGTCAAGATTTCTATGCCCCGGAGAAACTATGATACTGCTTTCTTTTTGTTTCTTTTTTCCTCTTTTTTAACCATTTTAAGAGTCATGTTGCTCTCCTTTTGAGTTGTAAAATCTTGGCAGTTACTTTCAGTCCTTTCCTAAGAAACACAGTGTAATGACGGGCAGCAGGAAAGAATATGGGACTAGCATGCCATAATAACTAATAATCTAGTAATATTCCACTTTTAGCCTCTTCTATAAAGATCTGACTATGCAGGATCTAGTATGACTGACTGCAAGCTCTTTGTCACTTTTCTGTCCTAGAGATTTTCACAAAATAGAAGTGACTAAGTCCAAATTTCTGGCATTGTGAAATAGTAACTGAAGAGTATCAGTGGTTGAAGGTGAGGGGGTAAGTCTCTTTTAAATCCCCTTAGCTATACCTCAACTATTTTTGAAAGTGTTTGAATTGTTATGCCCACACAGAGAAATAAGCCATCTGGGCTATGAAGTAAATTGTATTAAAAAAGTCTAGTGAAGGTAAAAAAGATTGGAATCCTCTTGCCTCCCAAAAGAAAACAATTTGCCTATGCTTTGGTTTCTATAAAGTGCACAGATGTGCTAGAATTTAGCTGTCTCTCTGGGGTGCTGTAAAGTGTTGTTCTGAAATGTTTCATGACTAGAGCATCCCAGGGCCTGGCACTGTGGTGGGACTCAGGGGAGGTGATAAAGCACAAATGGAAAAACAGTATTACTGGGGAAATTGTAGTTTAACATGTGTGACAGTCTCTCCCTGTCTAGTAATATTTCCTCCTCTTTGTTTTCAGATGTCCTCAGAATATCAGAGACACACCATTTCCTTCCTTTCTCTATACCCCAAATCACTCTTTCATACTAGCATAAGAGGAATAAGATCAGGTGAAGGTCACATGTATATCACCTGACAGAGACTTGCATGTCCTGTATTCCAATACCTTAACCACCAGCCTCAGCACCAGCATCACCACCCATTTTCAGAACCTATGACTCTTTCAGAGGTAGGTTTAAATACACTTCCTAAAATTCTGTCCTGTTTGTGATCATCACCTGTTCTCTATTCCCTCACTGAGTACTTCAGCAGAGCAAGCTCTGAACTTCAGCACATGCAGCTATATTGTGAATTGTTCTTTCAATGTATATTCTTGCTTATCCAAACAAATATATTTAATAATAAATATAGGTGACTTCCAGGGAAAATGGTGGAATAGGGAGCTGTAGGATTCAGTCCTTTCACCAAAACAAGTATTAAACAGGCAAGAACTGTCTGAAACAATCTAACCAAGGACGTAAAGGACTTATACATAGAAAACTAGAAAACTTTGCTAAAAGAAATGAACAAACACCTAAATAAATGGAAGGATATTCTGTGTTTATGGACTGGAAGACTAAATTTCATTAAGATGTCAGTACTATCCAAAATAATTTATAGATTTAATGCAATCTCAATAAAAATTCCAACAACCTTTTTTGCAGAAATGAAAAAGCCAATCATCAAATTTATATGGAAGGGTAAGGGGCCCCAAATAGCTAAAGCCATCTTGATAAAAACAAAATTTGAGGATTCACATTTCCCAGTCTTAAAATATATTACAAAGCCACAGTAATCAAAACAAAATGGTCCTTGCACAATGACAGACAGATAGACCAATGGAATAGAATTGAGAGCTCCAAAATCAACACTCTCATTTATAGCCAAGTGATTTTTTGACAAGGTGGAAGAGACCACTCAATGAGGATAGAATAGTTCGTTCAACAAATGGTGCTGGGAAAACTGGATCTCCATTTGCTAAAAAAGAAGTAGGACCCTTGCCTCATACCATGTGCAAAAATCAATTCCCAATATATCAAAGATCTAAATATAAGAGCTAGAATTATCAAACTCCTAGAAGGAAACATAAGGAAAGAATCTTTAGGACCATGTATTAGGCAGTGGTTTCTTAGATTTTTACAACCAAAGCACATGCAACAAAAGAAAAAAAAAGGTAAATGGGACCTCATCAAAACATTAAAAAAAAAAAACTTTGGTTCCTTAAAAGACTTTATCAGGAAAGTAAAAACTCAACCTACACAATGGGAGAAAATATTTGGAAACCACATTATCTAATGAAAGATTAATATCCAGTATATATAGAGAAATCCTTTAACTTATCAACACAACCCAATTTTTTTAATTGGCAAAAAACTTGATCAGACATCTCTCCAGAGAAGGAAAAAGTAAAAAAACTAAACAAGACAATGACCAAAAAAAAAAAAGCACATGAAAAGATGCTCAACATAATTAGCCATTGGGGATAGGCACATCAAAACCACGAGATACCATTTCACACCCATTAGAATGGCTGCTATTTAAAAAAAAAGGAAAATAACAAGTGTGGGAGAATATGTGGAGAAATAGGAACACTCATTCATTGCTGCTGCCAAAGTAAAATGGTGCAGTGTATCAGTCAGCCAAAAGGGGTGTTAATGCAAAATACCAGAAATCTGTTGGCTTTTATAAAGGGTACTTATTTGGGGTAGAAGCTTACAGTTAATAGGCCATAAAGCATAAGTTTCTTCCTTCACCAAAGTCAGTTGTCACATGTTAGAGGCAAGACAGCTGCCGATGTTTGCCAGAGTTCAGGCTTCTTGGGTTCCTCTCTTCCCAGAGCTCCATTTCTCTCTGGGCTCAGCTCCTCTGTTATCTCCACAAGGCCAGCTGTAGACCATCAGGTAAACAGCTTGTTTCTCTTCCTGGGGCCTTTTCTCTTTCCTCACAACCCAGCTCCTCTGTGTTCTTAATTCCTGGGGCTCCAGCATCAAAACCCCCAACTCTGTCCTTTGCCATGTCTTTTATCTGTGAGTCACCACCCACCAAGGGGCGGGGACTCAACACCCTAATGATGTGACCCAATCAAAGCCCTAATCATAATTTACTCACACCCAGAGGAACAGACCAGTTTACAAGCATAATCCAATATCTATTTCTGGAATTCATAAATAATGCCAAACTGCTACATATGGCCACTGTGGAAGAGAGTTTGGTGGTTCCTCAGAAAGCTAAGTGTAGAAATACCATAAGACCCAGCAATCTCACTACAGGTATATACCCAAAAAATTGAAAGCAGGGGCTCAAACAGATATTTGCATACAAATGTTTAAAGCAGCATCTTTCACAATTGCCAAAAGATGGAATCAACCCAAGTGTGTCAACTGATAAATGGATAAATAAAATGTGGTCTATACATGCAATGAAATATTATTGAGCGATTAAAAGGAATGAAGTCCTGATATGTGCAACAACATGGATGAATCTTGGAATCATACGTTGGGTGAAATAAGCCAGACACAAAAGGACAAATATTTTATAACTTACTGGTTTAAAATAAATTAGAATAAGCAAACACATACAGTAAGAATCTAGAATACAGGTTACCAGGGGATTGGGTGTAAATAGGGAATGAGAAGTTAAGGCTTAAAATGTACAGGTTTCCTATTTGGAATGATGGAAATATTTTGGTAATGGATGGTGATGGATTGTAGTACAACATTGTGAACACAGTTAACAACACAGAAATATATATATGAATATGATTAAAAGGGGGAATCTTAGAAAAAATAACAAATATTATAGTTTAAATCCTAAAGATAAGGACCTTTTCCTTTTACATCTTTTGAATTGCCACTCCTAACCATCCTCAACTCTTATCACTAGCTTGTAGGTTGAAGACAAAGCAATATATGTTGGGGGATTTGAAAAAAATGAAAAACTCAGAAGCCCTCCTCCTGCCTTCAGTATTTCACTTCTTAATCAGGCTCTGAAATTTGACATTTTTACCATTACACTACTCAGGCTTAGTGACTTGGTTCTGAAATGGTCCTGAAGGATATTCACGGAGATAACTTACTTTCATTAGATAACAGATTACATATTGCTATGTTCAAGATTCTAGCAGAGCTAGGCCTCTCTTTTTTTTTAAATAAGGGACTTGAGAGTAGATTTATCCTTTGGGTGGTAAGGGTAAAAGGATAGAAAAGCAATGGGGCAGATAGCATAGGCCCCAGTGTGTTTAGATTAGTCTGGAACATCAACTTGGTCCTGAGAAGGAGCAGGGCACAGAGAAAGAAACAAGGGAATTGAGTTCAGTTCAAACCCAATATTTCATAGTACAAATGGGCAAATTTCTTAATCTCCCTAAAAGTTAATTTTCAGTCTGTAAATGGGGTTTGTTTCTGCCTCACATGTGTCCGTGAATGCCATATAAGAAATTACCCAAGGAAGTGGTCACAAACTTAAAATAATGGCATAGATTTATTAGTGATAAGCCAAAGGGGGCAACATGACAGGATTTTCTGCCTTGGGCATGGGGAGGGATGAATTTTAGAAAAGCAGGAAGAGACTGCTGAGATTAACCCTGTTTAAAGACACAGAGAATTCAAACTGACTGGAATAAAACTTTGTAATTTTTCAGTTGAGATTCTAGTCTAGATATTGGAATTGAGTCATAAAAAGATTGTGTGAGCCCAAGATACAATGCATGAAAGGTGTTCATATTCATGTATCTATGGCCAAAGCTAGTAGAAGTGTTCAAATTATTGGGCCTGATCTTGGGTTTTTGGTTTTTTTTTAATTGATTACCTTAGCCACAATTTTGAAACTCTGAAGGCCATCTGGCAAAGACCTGTCACTTTACCTCTTTGATTTCCAGGATTGAGTCAACTCCTTTACTTAATCTGGACACTAAATAATAATACCAACAGGACAAGGTTCCATGTTACACCTATTCTTCCTTCACCCTCCCCTCAGAACTTTAGACGGCCACTGTCTTTATATCAATGTTACAAGTTCTCCCATTACTAGAACAGTAATAAGTCAACTTTAGTCCATAGTTTCACCCCCCTTGCCCCCAGTCCATTGTTCAATCCTCAGTTTTGAGGATTTGGGGACAGTGATGCCCACTCTGCTTCCAGTTCAGAGGAGACTTAGTTCCCATGGGGCAGATGGGTAGAACTGTCTTTCTTGAAGTTTTAGATGCTGTTTTGGGGAATGCACATTGTCTATCATCATCCTTTTGTTAGTTGTCCTGGGTGAATCTGAAGAATTGGAGGGTAGGTGTTGGCTGCAACTCTACTGAGATTCAGGGCTCAATAAGCACATGAATAGCCAGATGATTTAAGTCTCTAAGATACATATCTATTAGGTATAGTGCTAATTATACATTCAAATAAAAGGGGCAAAAGAACTATGTATAGGAAAATTATAAATGACTCCAACTCTGATACATTGGGGGGATAAGTTATCATATATTCCAAAGTAAGGCCCACTGACAAGGTGCTGAATTCCTGGTGTTTTCTCCCCTGCCTATAGTGTCCAGAAGTCTCTAGAGCCCTCTGGGGACCCCTGCTTGAGGCACTGTTTACTGTGGCAGTTAGTGAGATTCTCTTACGATGTTCATAAGTGTAACTCTAGAATGACCTCCCAACTCACTTTGAAATCTCTTAGCCATAAAAACTCATTTGTATTTAATACATCCCCCTTTGATCAAGGTCTTTTTCCAAATACATTGCTAGTTGTCACTTGGGAATAATCCCTCAGTGCCAGGGAGGCTCATCCTTGGGAGTCAAGTCCCATGCTGGGGGAGAAGGTAGTGATTGTATATATTGAGTTTAGCTTAAACAGAAACCATATCAGAGCAACAAGGAGGCTTTCAGGAGGTAACTCTTAGGCAATATATAATACTAGGCTAAGTTTCAATATCACAAGAACAAGGTTCATAAGTACAAGCATCAATATCAAGGGCCTGGCATATTGGTTGATCCTCCTTCACTAGGCACTGCCATGTATTCTAGGGATTCTTGCCACTCTATTAGAGAATGTAGCAGGATTCCCCATAATGGGAATTCAATATTCATTTGGTTATTGTGCTCATCTCCACCTACTGAGACAACACCGCATGGCCACCTGAACACACTGATATTCCATAGAGGCATGCCCCTGGTGCACCTCTGCCCACATATCACCCCACCAGGGACACCCCACACAAGTGATCCTCCCCTGCTACAATTGTGACTCTTCTGCAATCCAAAACCTCCCCTAAAACAAAGCTAAAATAATGAATAAAAATAATAAAAAGTACAAAATAAAAAAATATAATAAATTAAAAAAAATTTTTTTGCATTGTTCCTTTCATTCCCATAAGATCTATTATCTTTTATGTACAGTGACAATTTCTTCTGTATGTTCCCCCAGTGTCATACTTTTTTCACTTTATTTTCAAAGAAGCTTTAGACAACAGAAAAGTCACAAAGTATTCCATATACCCCACCTCTCCCCCTCTCACATTTGCCCATATTAATGACATCTTACATGAGTATGGTACATTTGTTACAACTGATGAACAAATATTGAAGCATTGCCACTAACCATTGGTTTCATATTTTGTACCATACACTTTTATAAGTTCTAACAAAATGTATAATGGCCTGTATCTGTCATTGCAAGATCATGAAGAGCAATTACAATACCCTAAAAATGTCCCATGCTCCATCGATTTTTCCCTCTCCCTCCCCTTGGAACCTATGGTAACCACTAGGCTGCAATTTTTGAAAAATAAGGTTCATAGTTACATGCATTAATACTGAGGGCTTGACATATTGTTCTGTCTTCTTTTGTTAGGCATTGCCTATATTCTCAAGAGACCCTTGCCCCTCTATTTGAGAACATGGCAGGACCCCCTAGGATGGGACCTTAATATTTTGTTTTTTTGTGTGGGTCTCCACCCACTGAGATAACACCTTATGATAAGATGAACACTTTCATATTCCATAGAAGAATGCCCTGGTGTGCACTTCCCCACATATCCCCCCACCCGACACCCTGCACCAAAAACTCTTCCCTGCCGTATTTGCTAAAAGAATATTCCCATCATTGTAGTTTTAACCACAGACCTATATGTCCCCAGAGGTCACCTGCTCCTTCCTCCAGCCCTCCCCTCAGTTCTATGGATAGGCCAACACAACCACCCACACCCTGCTCATACTCATATTCCAGCACTGTTGACCCCATTCACATCCCTGCAGCACTCTCACCTCCATCCACTGCCAAACCACCCCCTTCCACCTTATCATAGTTTTTACCTGTATTGAGCATCACACTTTACTCCCTTTCTGTCTCCTGACAACCTAGTCTGTGAGTCTGCTCAATTTATTTAGTGACATCATGATATATTTGTACTTCAGTGACGGCTTGCATCACTCAACATAAGGACTTCAAGAGTCATCTATGTTTTCCCGTGTGCCAATATTTCATTCCTTCTTACAGCTGAGTAATATTTCAATTGTATTTATATACCACATTTTACATATCCATTCATCTGTTGATGGACACTTGGGGTGCATCCAACTTTTGGCAATAGTAAATAATGCTGCTATGAACATTGGTGTGCATATATCTGTTCATGTCCTTGCTTTCAATTCTCCTGGGTATATACCCAGCTGTGGGATTGCTGGATCATATGGCACTTCTTTAGTTAGCTTCCTAAGGAACCACCAAACTGTCCTCCACAATGGCTGTACCATTCTACATTCCCACCAGTAGTGGATTAGTTTCCCCTTTCCCCTACATCTTCTCCAACATTTGTAGTTCTCCGTTTTATTAAGAGTTGCCAGTCTAACAGGTTTAAGATGATATCTCATTATAGTTTTGATATGCATTTCCCTAATAGCTAGTGATGATGAGTTCATGTCCTTTTTAGCTATTTGTAACTTTCTCTTTGGAAAAGTGTCTATTCAAATCTCTTGCCATTTTTAAAGTAGGTTGTTTGTCTTTTTTTTTCAAGATTAGGATTTCTTCATATATTCTGGATATTAGTGGTTAACAAATATTTTATCTCATCGAGTAGGCTGCTTTTTTACTTTGACTACTTTGAAGTGCAAATGTTCTTAATTTTGAGGAGGTCCCACTTATCTATTTTTTCTTTCACTGATCACACATTTTGGTGTAAAGTTTATGAAACCATCTCCTATTACAAGATCTTGTGGATGCTTCCCTACATTATTTTCTAGGAGCTTTATAGTCTTGGCTCTTATATTTAGATCTTGGATCAATCTTGAGTCAATTTTTGTTTAGGACATGAGATGGTGATCCTCTCTCATTCTTTTGGATATGGATATCAAGTTCTTTCAGCACCATTTGTTGAAGAGACCATTCTGTCCCAGTTGTGTAGACTTGGTGGCCTTGTTGAATATCAGTTGACTGTATAGGTGAGGATACATATCAGAACTCTCAATTTGGTTCCATTGGTCAGTATGTCTATCCTCATGCCAATACCATGCAGTTTTGACCACTGTAGCTTTGCAGTATGCTTTAAAGTCAGGTAGCATGATTCCTCCTATTTTATTTTTCTTTTCAATATGTTTTTAGCTATTCAAGTCCCCCTGCCCTTCCAAATAAATTTCATAATTAGCTTTCCCATTCAGTAAAAACTGCTGCTCTAATTTTTATTGGGATTGCATTAAATCTGTAAATCAATTTGGGTAGGACAGACACCTTAATGATGTTTAGTCTTCCAATCCAAGATGGGATATTCTTCTATTTATTTAGGTCTTCTTTGATTTCCTTTAAAAATGTTGTATATTTTTCTGTGTACAAGTCCTTTATATCTTTAGTTTAGTCTGTTCCTAGATATTTGATTCTTTTAGTTGCTATTATAAATGGATTTCTTTTCTTGATTTCCTCCTCAGATTGCTCATTATTAGTGTACAGAAATGCTACTGATTTTTGCATGTTGATCTTATATCCTGCCACTTTACTGAACTCATTTATCAGCTCTAGAAGCTTTGTTGTAGATTTTTCAGGGCTTTCTATGTATAGAATCATGTCAACTGCAAATAGTGAAAACTTTAATACTTCCTTTCCAATGTGGATGCCTTTTGTATCTTTTTCTTTCCTAAGTGCTCAAGCACGTACTTCTAACACAATGTTGAATAAGAGCAGTGACAGTGGACATTCTTATTTTGTTCCAGATTTTAGAGGGAAAGCACTTCACTATTGCATATGTTAGCTGTGGGCTTTTCATATATACCCTTTATCATGTTGAGGAAGTTTCCTTCTACTCCTATCTTTTGAAGTGTTTTTATCAAGAAATGATGCTAATTTTTGTCAAATGCTTTTTCTGCATCCATAGAGATATCATGTGATTTTTTTCTTTCAACCTGTTAATAGGGTATATTACATTGATTGATTTTCTTATGTTGAAACGTCCTTGCATACAGGGATGAAACTGACTCGATCATGTTGATTCATTTGATGTGTTGTTAAATATGATTAGCAAGTATTTTGTTGAGGATTTTAGCATCTGGGTTCATTACAGAGATTGGTCTGTAGTTTTCTTGTGGCATCTTTATGTGGCTTTGGTATTAGGGTGATATTGGCAACATAGAATGAGTTAGGCAATGTTCCTTCCACTTTTATTTTTTGGAAGAATTTAAGCAGGATTGTTGTTAGGTCTTTCCGATGATTGGTAGAATTCACCTGGGAAGCCATCTGGTCCTGGACCTGTATTATTTGGGAGGTTTTTGATGACTAATTCAATCTCGTTACTTGTGATTGTTCTGTTTAGTTCATCAATTTCTACTTGGCTGCATGTGTGTTTCTAGAAATATGTTCATTTCACCTAAGTTATCCATCTTATTGGCATACAATTTTTCAAAGTATCCTCTTATGATTCTTTATTTCTGTGCGATCAGTGGTGGTATCCCCTCCCTCATTTTTATTTTATATATTTGCATCTTCTCTCTTTTTCTCTGTTAGTCTAGCTAAGGGTTTGTCAATTTTATTAATCTTCTCTAAGAATCAGCTTTTGGTTGTGTTAATTTTTCTATTTTTTTTTTTCAATATCATTTAGTTCTGCTCTAATTTTTGTTATTTCCTTATTTCTGCTTGCTTTGGGATTATTTTGTTGCTCTTTTTCTAGCTCCTCCAGGTGTGCACTCAGGTCTGTTTTTAGCTCTTTCTTCTTTTTTAACATAGGCATTTATGGCTATAAATTTCCCTCCCAGCTCTGCTTTTGCTGCATCCCATAGGATCTGATATGTTGTGTTGTCATTTTCATTCATTTCAAGGTAGTTACTGATTTAATTTTGCAACTTCCTCCTTGACCCACTGATTGTCTAAGAGTGAATGATCCATCATGTACGCTCAAGAAGGATGTGTATTCTGCTGTATTTAGGTGTACTGTTCTGTTTATGTCTATCAGGTCTAGATCCTCTAACATATTATTCAAGGCCTCTGTTTCTTTAGTGACCCTCTGTCAAGATGTTCTATCTAATGGTAATAATGGTGTATTAAAGTCCCCTGCTATAACTGTAAAGGCAACTGTTTTTCCACAAAAAATACAATGTTTGCCTCATGTACTTTAGGACATTCTGGTTAGGTACATAAATGTTTATGATTGTTATTTCTTCTTGATAGATTACCCCTTTTATTAACATATAGTGTCCTTCTCTGTTTCTTACAATAGTTTTGCATTTAAGGTCTATTTTGTTTGATAGTAGTATAGCTATTCCTCCTCTTTTTAAAATTATTATTTGCCTCTAAAATCATTTCCAAGCATTCACTGGCAATGTCCTTGCATCCCTGGATCTAAGGTGAGTTTTTTGCAGGCAGCATAATAGATGGGTCATATTTCCTTATTCATTCGGCCAATCTATGTCTTTTGATTGGACAGTTTAATCCATTAACATTCAATGTTATTACTGTCAAGGCAGTACTTATATTAGCCATTTTTTCTTTAGGTTTATATGTCATATTTTGTTTTTATTTCTTTTTTATCATTTTATTTATTCTTACTAATAACCCTCCTTTCTACACTCTCCTCCAACCCTCTCTCTCCTGTTTTTTCCTTTCAACCTGCAGAATTCTCTTTAGTATTTCTTGAAGGGTAGGTTTCTTGTTGACAAACTCTCTTAATTTCTGTTTATCTGTGAATATTTTGAACTCTCCTTCCTTTTTGAATGCCAGCTTTGCTGGATACAGAATTCTTGACTGGCAGCTTTTTTTGTTTTAGCATCTTAATTATGTCATACCACTGCCTTCTTGCCTCCATGGGTTCAGATGAGAAATAAATGCTTAACCTTATCAAGCTTCCCTTGTATGTGATGGATCTCTTTTCTCTTGCTTCTTTCAGTATTATTTCTGTCTTGAGCATTTTAAAATTTTATTAAATATATGTCTCAGGATAAACCTGGTAGGATTTATACTGTTTGGAGTCTGCTGTACTTCCTGGACATATACATCAATGTTCCTCCAAAGTTGCAAAATTTTCCACCATTATTTCCTCCAACATTCCTTCTGCCCCCTTTCCCTTCTCTTCTCCCTCTGAGATGCCCATAATGTGTATGTTTGTGTGTTTTGTGTTGTCATTCAATACTCTTGAGTTTCTACTGAATTTTTTCTGTATTTTCATCTATCTATTCTACTATCTGTCCACTTTTAGATGTACTTTCTTGAACTCACTAATTCTTTCCTGTGCCTGTTCAAATCTGCTGTTATGTCCTTCCAGTGTATTTTTTATTTCTTGCATTGTGCCATTCATCATCATCAGATTCATTATCTTTTTATGTATGTTTACAATTTCTTCAGTATGTTCCCCCAGTGTCTTCTTAATATCCTTTATCTCTTCCTTCACTTCATTAAGTTGGTTCATGATATTTGTTTGGACATCCTTGATTAGTTGTTTCATGTTCTGCATCTCCTCCTGTTTTTTAGTTTGTTCATTAGACTGGGCCATGTCTTCTCATTTCTTTGTATGACTTGTAACTTTTTGTTGGTATCTAGGCATTTGTTTATCTTGATGGGTTTATTCAGATGGTTAGCTTCTTTTTCTGCCATATAGTTTTATTTTGTTTTTTTGTGTGTGTCAAAGTTCCTCTTTGACACTTGGTCCCACTTATTCTATATCCTTGCAGTTGTCCTTGAAAAAATATTATGACCATAGAAAAGGAAAGAGAAAAGAATAATAGTAATAATAATTAAAAGAGAAAAGGAACCAGAAAAGAACCAGAAAAAAAGAAATGAGAGAAAAGTCATAAAAAATACAAAGGCATAAGAATAAAAATGTTGAAATAAAAAAAAATGAAACAAGAGAAAAAAAAAAAAAAAAAACAGAATAAAATAAAAGGCCAAAAAGATGAGGAGAAGAAGAAAGAGAAAAATGAAGACCAAACAAGAAAAGGTAGAATGAAAGTAAAGCAATGGAAGAGGGGAAAATGAAGGAAAGAAAGAGAGAAACAAATAAGGAAAAGAAAAATGGAAACAAAGAGAGAAAAAACAACACAAAACAAAAAAACAACCCAGGAGAAACAGACTTCTCTCTTAGGGCCCTAGGAACTGTCTTAGGCTGCCGGTACCCTCAATGAATCACCCTGCAGCCTGCACTCCACAGGTAAGGTACCCAGATTTAGCAAATAAAATAAAGAATTAATTTTTAAAAAGATTGAAAAATCTAAAACAAAAAAAAATCTCAGTCTATAAGTTCCCTGTGATAAGATGCTGTCTGGGTACCTGACAACCTGGTCAATCACTGTCTGGATCCTTTCTTTTAGGAGGTACCAGGAATCAAACCAGGAACCTATTATATGTGAGTTGGGTATCCCTACACTGAACTATACCCCCTCCACAGATTAAGTAGGCTTCTGAAAGCTTATCTGGCTCTCCCCAACCCCTTTCCCTCAGTCAAGCTGGGCTCCTAATAGTTTATCCACTATCTCTTCTGTGTTCCTTCTTTCAAGTGCTGCTTAGGCACCTGTCTCTGCCTAGCCCTTCATCATCCTAGTTCCTCTCTCTCCCAGGGTGACTGGGTATGATAGCCTGCCTGATAAAATTTCCCTCCCCTCTTCCTAGGGCTACTTCAGTGCTGGCTGTGGTCTTTTTTCAGATTCAAAGGGGGCTCAGCTGGCCAAACTAAGGAGAAACCACTCTCTGTCCTCTACCAGACCCCTCTTCCTCCCATGAAGGAAAATGTTCTTTCCTCAATCAGCTGGCTGCAGTGAGTCAGGGGTTTTATACAGGCTATTCACCTTGAGGGTAGGGTGTATGTGCCTTTCTCAGCCACAGAGGCAAGTAATTCAAGATTTTAGTTTGGTCTCTGTCTCTCTGTCCCTCTCCTTCCTGGATGATGCACAGCACTCTCCTGGTCTGCAGATCCCCAAAACAGCTCCCTTGGACAACTTTTTGCCCTTCCTCCATTGTTTTTGTGAGAGAGCTGAGCCCTGCCTACCTATTCTGACACCATCTTCTGTTTTTGAATGTTAAGATTTAAATCAGCAGAATAGAAAAAAGGAGAACGTCAAGGGTAGAAAACCCAAAAGGACAGAGGACAGAGTTAGGCAAATCAGACAATGAGGTTAGTGAGAAAACTGTTAGGCTGGAATAAAGAGTTGGTCTGGGGGGAATGATGAAAGATGAGAGAAAAAATATATTTTAGGGTGAACTGTGTAGCACCTCTCCTGCTGGGATGAGAATCTGGGACTTGTGCTGTTAGTACTGAATGTGTGGACAGAGGATAGAGCTTTAGGGCCTGAGCACAGAACCCATGACATCTGAATTTGACTCTTGGCATTTAAAAAGTCACCCTTGCATGACTTAGGCGTGTTGTTTGATTTCTCTAAGCCTTAATTCCTCCAATGTAAAACTGAATTAATAAAGTCTCATAGGTCTCCTATGGAAAATAAAGTAGGTCCTATAATAGAATAGATGCAGAAAAACTGTCCCTTTTTGTTTTTGTTCTTCTTTTTCTTTTGGAAGGTTTTTTTGGGGGCCATAGCAGTGATATTGATATTTGATTATTTTTCTTCTTAATAATTATCCAATAATTACCTTCAAGGAGTGAGACATGAACTGACCAATTGTTATCAATAATTTGTACAGCTCACAAAATGAATTTATGCCATTTAAACATTTTTTTAAAGTAAATTTCATCTAGGTCTCTGGGAACACAAACTTTTTACATGCATATGAAAATATGAAGCAATCCCCATACCCCTGGCCTTCTTGAACAGTGGTGGGGACAGGGAGAACTGTTATGCTGTCAAGCATGGTTGTAATTTGTAACCATTTTCTATTTGTGCAAAATCTGTAAATATATGTTCAAAAATGCAATATTTTGTACAAGATACACTGGGAAAGAAAGGGAACCCAAGATTTTGCCACACCAAATGTCATCTGTAAGTAGGAGTTAATTCTGCAAAGTATAGCCATGGATCCCGCCTCGTCTTGCTAGACCCCTGTGGCTTCCTGCATACCAACAGCAAGACTGTATGGTGTAGAGTGTGATCAAGGCAACTTTTTGCTGTACAAATTTATTAAAAAATAACTCTGAATTACCTTGCAGTGGTGTGTTTTTAATTCTTTTTTTTTTAGATTGGCCTCAGCACTATGCAATTTTAAAATGAGTAATTTAAGTAACTTAAACCTCTATAAATCTTGAATTATATAAACTAAAAAAAAATTGGAATATTCCTTAAAACAATGCATTTTTTTCACCCTATTTTGAATTTCAGTTTATCTCTAATCAGAGCTTTTTTACATTTGAGGATTTACAAAACCTTGTCATGGTTTGACCTCATGGCATTTTCAGAAAGCGAAAGCTGTTAATGTTTTACAATGAAACACAGAAAACATGCAAATAATTTTATTTTTATACTTAAGGAGAACATCATGTCAGCCTTTGAACAGGAATGACTCATTGGGTAGATATTATAGACAACTATGAGTCTATGAGTTTTTTCCTTCAACAGAAATATTCCCCTCATTGACCGTCGATGGAGCCTGAAATTCTACCATATGCTCTTCTCCTTAAGAAGTTACAGACCCAGCAGGAGCATATTGAGACAATGATGGTTTTCACTGTGCTATATTTCCTGGGAGGGGCAATGCATTAACCAGTTAACATAACAAAAGCACACGTATCATCTCATCTCATATTGGCCACACACTATTATGCTCCTCTAATATCAGGAAGGTCCTTTAAAAGTGGCCAATGGGGAAATAACCATAATAGAAAATATTTATAGCACTTGTTGCATGCCAGATTGCAAAATTTTCATGATCGTTTTTGGAAGATGGTAATATTACAAAACTCATATTATAATTGAAAAAAAACTGAAGCAGAGTAAAATGTCAAACTTTGAAAGACAATAGAAAGATCAAGTTACAGGACTGGTATGTGAACTCAGGTCTGTTGTCTCCAAGTATAATACTTAACCATTGTAATAAATTGTCTTTCTACCATGTTATTGTTGCTTACTACTTTCTCAAAGATTGGTGATGGGACCTTTTGAGGTAGTATGAAGGAAATATAAGTAGATCTGATGCCAGAGAGAATTTTTTTCTATTTCTGCATCTACAGTGGAAAGCTTTGGTTTTTGTGTCTGAATGTGTGTTCACCTCGTCCCCATTTTGGGGACTGAGGTTGTGGTCACTTCTGAAAAGCTAAGAAAGGTTGGTAAGGCTATAGCTTGGATCAGGAAAATAAAAGAAGCTGGCTTCTTAGGCTTGCCCTTGCTTTTAACTTTAAGACATCTACTCTCCACTTCATTGGATTTGCCCAGGACAACTAACAAATAGATGATGATGGACAACTCCCATTCCCCAAAATAGATTATCTACAACTGCAAGCAAGACAGTTCTATCTGTCTTCCCCATAGGACTGAAGCCCTCTCTCAATCAGAAACAGATTAGGAATCCCCCTATATTTTTGATGTAACATTTATGTAATCTAAAGCTTCTTTAAAAATAAAAAATAAAATGTTAAAAAAAAAAAGACTAAATGGCAAAGGGCATTTTCTTGAGGTTTTTACACTATCCTGCCAAATTCTCCACAGTTCTCTGTGGCCAAAATCTTAGGAAGCAATGAGAAGCATATATTCACATTTTACTACAACTCCTGGAAGCCTAATTTTATCAGTAGGCACTTGAAAGAGACACTAATACCAAAGAAGAGAGTCAAACATCCCACATCACCCAAAATTACCTAGAGGAGAGCCTGGTCCTGAGAGAACAGAATACAGAATAAGAGAGCTTTGATAAGGAAAGAGGCTGAAAGAGTGGTGCTCAAGGAAACATAAGAGCCCAGAATATTCATAGAGTAGACATTTAAGGCAGAAAGGTTTCTAAAAGTGAAGTAGAGAGGCTTTAAAATGAAGAGAGCTTGGCCAGTTCTGGGCACATCCTATCAAAAAATTTGGAACCCAAAGAGTTGATGTCAATACTAGTGGAATGGGAAGTGGATGTGGCTCAAGAGATTGGGCTCCCATCTACCATATAGGAGGTCCAGGGTTCGATTCCTGGGGCCTCCTGGTAAAAAGCAAGCTGGCCCGTGTGGAGAGCTGGCCCATGCAGAGTGCTGGCCTGCACAGGAGTGCTGGCCCACATGAAGTACTGGCCAATGCAGAGAGCTGGTGCAGCAAGAAGAGGCAACAAAAAGAGACACAGAAGGAAGACAATGAGAGATGCAGCAAATTAGGGAGTTGAGGTGATGCAAGAGATTGAGTAGCCTCTCTCTACTCCATAAGGTCCTAGGATTGGTTCCTGGCACCACCTAAAGAGAGGACAAGCAGACACAGAAAACACACAGAGAGCAGACAGCGAGCGCAAACCAACGAGGGGGGGGTGGAGATTATATATATATATATATATATATATATATATAAATACTAGTGGAAGACTCTATTTCCTAAACATGACCATAAAAATAACTCCCATTCTATACTTGCCTTTGCAGTGTGACCTTGCTGCTCCTCCAACAAGAGACAGAGTCTTGGGAAGTGGCTGTGGCTCAATCAGTAGGGCTCCCGTTTACCATATGGGAGGCCCCGGGTTCGGTTCCCAGGGCCTCCTGGTGAAGGCAAGCCCGCCCGCACTGCGTGGTTAGCTGACCCGAGAGCACAAGCAGCAAGGGGGTGATAAATGAATAAATAAATAAAATCTTAAAAAAAAAAAAAAAAAAGAGACAGAGTCTTTTTCTCCACCCCTGTTGAATCTGGGTGAGATAGGGCTAGTGATTGTTTGAGCGAACAGAATATGTTGGCATTGACTAGACCACTTCTAAGGCTAGCCCTCAGCTTGCCTGGTGAGTTCTGCTTCCTGTGTGTAGCAGTTTGATATTATTTATGAATTCCGAAAATAGATATTGGATTATGTTTGTGAACTGGTCTTTTCCTCTGGGCATATTAGATTATATTGGATTCAGAAGTTTCACTTTTACTTGATTGGGCCACGTCAGTAGGACGTTGAGTCCCTGCCCCCTTGATGGGCAGGGACATACAGAAACTGCACCAGAGAAGGGAGTTTGGAGTTTTTTGATCTCAGAGGCCAGGAAGTAAACACACAGAGAAGCAGATATGTGAGGAAGGTGAAAAGTCTCCATTTAACACAGGCAGAGGCCTCGGGGAGAGAGACAGAGCCATTCACCTGATATTCTACAGCTGGCCTTGTGGAGAGACCAGAGCAGCTGAGCCTGGAGAGAAATGAGCCCCAGGAAGAGAGAAACCCAGGAATCCTGAACCCTTGCAGAAGTCGGCACCCATCTTGCTCCAACACGTGGCAACAGACTTTGGTAAAGGAAGTTACTTATGCTTTATGGCCTATAACAGCCCTTCTACCCCAAATAAATACCCTTTATAAAAACCAACTGATTTCTGGTATTTTGCATCAGTACCCCTTTGGCTGACTAATACACTGTACATTGGAACACTCTCTCTCAGAACCAAGTGGCCATTCTGAAAAGCCCAAACCACATGGAGTAGTCATGTGTATGTGCTCCAGTAGTCAGACCCAGCTTCTAGCTAACAGCCAAAATCCACTGGCAGCCCTGCACATGAATGAGCTTGGACATCCAGACCTATCCTTCCTTCTGGATGGCTCCAACCCCAGCTGATATCTGACTGCAACTACATGAAAGTCCCTGAACAAGAACATCCATCTTAACACTGTCAATCACAGTACTGTAAAAGATAATAATAAATTGTCATTTTAAGCTACTAAATTTTGGAGTGACCTGTTACATAGAACTATATAACCAGAATAATGCACCTGAAGGGGGCAGAATATAATGCTATCCAAACAGTTCCTAATACCTAAGATCTAAAGCAGAGGAAATCTTAGGGTGTCAGTACATCGATCGGTATATGGCATTTATGGAAACTATACTAGACACATCTTTACCTCATTTGGGCTGTGTGCCTACACTCTGGTGAAGAGCACAACTCCCACTTTCTTTAACACAGGAAGGGCCTAACTCCTTCCTTAAGTCTTTGAAGCACTGTAAGGTTCAGGCTGGGACATTCAATTTCTATTCCCCACTGTAGTTCTGTCAAAACCACTTCCCGCCCACCCCCCCACCCCACCCCCACCCCCCACAAAGCCCATGACTGGTAATTAAGATCTATCAAGAGATGGGGAGTAATGGACAGGAGGACATAATTCAACCAAGGGGCCAAGAATTTCATTTCCACCTCTCATTCTTCAAATATCTGTAATTATTTTTCATGGAGAAGATAATAATTAACACAGCATTGTGCAAAAGAATATTTCCTTGGCCAGCGAATTAGCTGGTGAGTTTCTCTATTTCCATACTCTTCAGTGGTCGGTTCCTATTGCACTTGAGCCTCTGGTTATTAACCATGAAGTTCTGTTTCTTCTACTCCTTTCCTTTTCTCTGGTTTTGTTGTGGATGCTTACAGCTTGCTATCTGTGCTGTCATCTCCCAGCTGCCTTCTAAGCATGTCTGATAATTTTCCTTGTTTGGTCCAATTTATATGTATTTGATCTTTTCCTTCCTTGATTAAATGTCAGCAGCAATTCTGTTAGCAGCACAAACACTTTAGTACTACCAGTAAGCTAAGGCCAAAAGCATGGGATTTTTTTCCCCAGCCTCCTTAATTTCCACTTCTTGATATTATAATAGAGAATACTGCACCAAAATTCCAAGAATGCCTTTCTCCTCAAAAGACAAAAATGTGGTCTGTAAGAAGCAATAATGGATGCTTTATTGAACTCATCTATTCATAGTATCCCTAGAGACCAGATCCCAAGGTGGCAAAATAAATCCTATTGTTTAAAGATCTAAGGAAACTTAGAAAATACCTATCTAGGCATACTGTTCCAGCGTGAAAGCTCTACTGTGGAGTGTGGTCCAGTGGGTAAGAAATTCCTGAGAATGACTCTGTTTAGGCATGATGATTCAAAGGGGAGGTGGGCAGTGACAATCAAAGACTTGGAGGGGTGGCTATGGAGTTAGACTACGACTAGAATGAATACAGCTCAAGAGGGCAGCAGGCTTCTGGCCAGAACCTTTCCTAGCAGAAAGGACAGGTTTGAGGGGAGGATTTAATAATAGCATAAAGGATTGTTCATGCTTACTTGTCACTCTGCTGAAGATGTGAACCTATGCTCAAGTCCTTGTAGAGAGACTGTCCTTTTTCTTAAAATCTGATTCTAGGAAATGGTCTAGGTGTATTCACACATAGCACCATTCAGTGGCTGGGCCCAAAGAGATGAGCATCTGCTCTATGTCCCTCAGTGCAGCACATGGAGGGGTTTCTGTCTTGGCATAACTTGTCAGTTTGATTTTTTTTTTCATCATGTGACCTGCTTTTCTTCATAAATAAACCACTCCAAAAGCCAAAATAAGACTGAGAAAAGAGCAGATAATTTGATAAAATTCATACAGATCACTAACTTGAAAGCTAAATCTAGAAATCATATTGTCTGACTGTCAGTAAATTGCTTTCCCACTGCAGAATACAGTTTTAGTTTGGTACTGTTTTAGTGTGTGTATGTGTGTACACTCATCAATTTACTCATTCTTTTTTCCTTTGTTTAACAACTCATTCTTTTAAAGTAGAGTACCTACTATGTCCCATGCCCTCATTTATGCACTGGGATACAAAATTGAATGACATGAGCCTCATCTGTGCTCAAAACCTGGTCAGGGAAATGAAAACATAATAAGATAAAAGATCAGAGCTATGAGAGAAGCATGGACCATGAGTTAAGGGGTCACAGAGGAGGGAGCACCAAACTCTTCCTGGAATGGTCAGAGAAGTGGCAACTAAAGAGAATTTTAAGGAATGACCCAGGTATGGAGCCACATTCCAAATAAGTGGAACACCATGACCAGTGAAATAGAAAAATATGAGTGCAACACATATATGGGTTTAGCATGACAAAGCACAAAGCCCCATGATGGAGAATGTAGACTTCAAGGAGGCTTGAATTCTGGTTCTGCCACTTGTTTGCTGTGGGAACTTGAACAAGCCTCTGACCTCTCTATGCTTCACTTTCCTCAGCTGGCAATAACATCTGGCAATAATAATGATATCTACCTCATAAGGTGTTCAGAGGATTAAATAAGACAATTCATGTCAAGTGCTTAGAAAAGTGTATGACTCCATAAACGGTAGCTATTTTTATAGCTGAAGTTAAGGGTCTGATTGGAAAAGAGTCAAGGGATGAAATTGAAAGTTAGGCAGGAGTGGAGCATAAACTTTGTAGACCGTGGTATGAGGTTTGGATTTTATCTGTATTAAAAACCATGCCATGGAGAGGATTTTAAGCAGGATGCTGGTCTCTTAAATACCCTTCTATAAAAAGATTTTTTGATGGTGATATATATACAGGAGACTAATTATGAGGTTCCTACAGTAATGCAAATGAGATGAGTACTTGGATTAGAGGTAAGGGGAGAGAGGGAGGAGTATAAATGGATATAAAAGATTATAAAGACAAAATCTAAGGCATATGGGGACCATATTTTGGATAGCAAATAACCTAAAATAATTGGTATACTTTTGTCTGCATAAGAGATGGACAAAAATGGCATTCAAATAAATTGGAAATTCAGGAAGAGGAGCAAGTTGGAAAGTGATACAGTGAGCTGGTTTTCAGACATGATGAGATTGAGGTACTTAGGGCCTATCAAGGTGGGCGGCTATAAACAGAAGCCAGGGATTAAATGTTTAATCAATAGGCATCTTGAAATGCAGATTTAGTCCTCATGAGTTCATGAGAGTTAACCCATAGAATATTTGAGATAATAATAAAACTTGAATTTTTTGCGTGCTTACCATATACTAGCCCTGAACCAAGCCCTTCACATGGAAACTCCACATATTACACATATCCACCCCATGAGACAGGTACTATGTGTTCCTATTCCAAAAATAAGGAGAGTCTTTCAAAGCTTAGACAACCTGCCAAAGATCACACAGCTAACAAGCAGGGGATAGGAATGGAACAATTACTATTAGGATCTTATTTGAGAAAGAACCCTCAACATACTAGAGTTAAGTTTTTTTTAAAGTGGATTTATTTCCCTTTAACCTCAAATAAGTCTTGAGGGACCCAGGATCCTGCTAATTTATTTCTCTGCAGTACTTCACATGTGGCTTTCTCCTCACAACTCATCATGTCTGCATTCCAACCAATAGAAAGGATTAAAGAAGAAAGTAAAGTATGCCACCCTATCCTAAGAACATGCCCTAGCATTTAGACAAAACACCTCTGCTTACCTAGTAGCATGGCATGTCTAATTCTAAGGAAATCTGGGAAATGCAGCGTTTTTTCTTGGGAAGCTATTGCTCAGATAAAACCTGGGGGTTTCATTACTAAGGAGGAAGTAGATGGTAGATACTGAGACAGGACTGGAATCTCTACTATAAAAGACACACCAGGAAAAATGTAAAGTTTATAAAACTAAAATAAAGGCATTAAATGGATTCCTGGACAATACCAGCATTGAATGGGGCAGCTGGATTGAAATGAGTCCAAGAAGAACATCATCTAGGATTGGTCAGAGGCCAACCATTTTATTATCATAAAAATCCATTTAGGCATGACAGTGGACAGAGAGCACCGAAAATTAATATTCCTGGTAGGAACTTGGTGTGCACAATACAGACAAGTCTGTTGAAGAGAGATGCATGGAGAAATCTGTAGAGGACTTTGAGGTAGTTATAAGTGAAATTCCAATTCAGTGGAAATCCCACTTTAGGGATAGAGTACTAACAAGCCAAGCACAACAAAAAGGTGATTGTTACCTCATCAAATGCTGGTTTGAATTACAAAGGAATTTATCTCAGAATTTTTATAGTGAACTCCCCTCAGATACTTAAAATAAAATTCAGTTTAAAAACATTAAATACATAGTCAATATTCAGAAACACATTAATGTGGAAACTTAGATGTAACTGAGGTACCTAAATCTCAGGCAGAGAAAGGAAGGGGATTAGTGCAAAGAGAATCATTGTAGGTAAGTATTTAGATTTGAGGAGTTAGAACAAATACTTATTCTCTGAGGAAGTTGCTTTGGGGAGTCAGGTTTTCATATAAGGAAAGATGTGAATAGCTTCTTGTAGGAATTCCTAAATAGAATCCCTAAATAGAAATCCCGATTGGTACTATGATGAAGCCACTCCTTTGACACTTTACATAATACTGAAAAAAACTTCAGTAATAATGATGACGCCTTTATCAATTTACACATAGACCTGAGAAATATGAGAGAGGAGAGTAGAAACCTATATTGTGCTGCCACCTTCCCTATTTAGTGTACATCTCACTGTCAGTTATAAATAAAAATGCATACATACATACATACATACTTACACATACATACATATATACTATTCACCCAGAAACATTTAAAGGTAAAATTTCAAAGTTAACCACAGCTTTTTATTCTCAGGATGCACACAATGGCACTTGCCTTTAGAAGACAAACACAATGCAGCATCTCCTCCATCTCCTCAGTGTCTTCTGCCCCAACCAAAGGTGACCTGGTCTCATTCTTGGTCTGGTTTTCACATGTTCCTGTCATTAAAAGGTTTGCTGAAATCTTGGCATATTTATTGACTACAGAAGACTCAACTGCCTCTTCCCCCAAACCCTAACCTTAATATCTTCCTTTAATAGCTTGGTGAAGACTGAACTTTCACCATTAGAACACTTCTGCTTTAGATTAAGCTGAATAGAGTATTTTTGTCCTATTATACAAAGGTTTATGGTAGTAAAATGCAGAACTACTGCTACATATTTACATCTCAAGTTCCAAGGAAAGACACAGGCACCAGAGGCTAGTGGAGAGAGGATACAGAGATACAAATTGTGAATATATTTCTATTTCCCTGCTTCCATTCTGCATCTGAGATTCAGGGAATAAACCTCAAATCGTCCAAATGCTTTCTCAGCAGAGCTTCCTCCAGGCAAGTTCTTAGCAAATTATTTCAATTACAATTACGTCTCTGGTAACAATTAAGATTGCAAACTATCTACTTCAGTCCAACTATTCTCACTGCTTCTGGTTATGGCTGGGGTCCTTTTGCCCCCTTTGCCTTTACCTGGCTATTTCCTACCTGGAAGTCCCTCATTGTTTCTTACTTTCTTTTATTTTTTTTAACTATGCTTTCATTGAAATAAACCATACATCAAGTCATAACTATGCAGCTCCATGAATTTGAAATGAGGACTCCTGTGTAACTATTTCCCAAATCAAGGAACAGATCCTTTAAGCCCCCTGATGCCTCCTGCCAGTTACTAGTAGCCCTTTTGTGCTTTCTCCCATACACAGCCTGACTTCTCACCATTGTTTTATTTCGACTGTTTTTGGAATTTCTATAAATGGAAACATAAAATGTATGCACTTTTGTGACTGGATTTTTCTTTCAATATTATGTTTGTGATATTCATCCATGTTGGTGGGTGTAGCTGTAGTTCATCCAATCCCATGGCTTTATAGTGGCCTGCTTAATAAAAATACCACACCTTCCTATCCATTCTATGCTTAATGGATTTTAGGTGGTTTCCAATATTGGGATAAAATAAACGATGCTGTTAGGAAGATCATTGTGTAAGTACGTATGCATTTCCATTATATACCCAGGAGTAGAATTGCTGGGGTATAGCATATGGGTATAATCAACTTTAGTAGATTTCTAAAGTGGTTGCATATATTTATTGTTCCTGTTGCAGTATATGAGCATTCTGATTGTACCATATTCTCACAGAAACTTGGTATTTTCTCCATTTTCCTTTTTACCTATTCTGATAGGCATGTAGTTGTATAATATAGCTCTAATTTGCATTTCCCTTATCACTAATGAGGATGGGCACCTTTTGATAGATATTTTGGCTATCTGGATATTCTTTTTTGTAAAGTTCAACCCTTTTTCCCATTTTCTTTTGTTAGAGTGTCTGCCTTTTTGTTATTGATATTGAGAGTTCTTTGTATATTATGGATATAATTATTTTATGAGTATGTATATTGCAAATATCTTCTCTAACTCTGTGGCTTGAATTTTCACGTTCTTAGTGAAATATATTGATTTGAAGAAAGCTTTAATTTTAAAGTAGTCCAATTTATCATCTTTTCTTTATTCCTAGTGTTTTTCCATCCAATTTATAAAATCTTGGCCTACAGCTCTAGGCCATGAAGCTTTGCATCCATGTTTACTGCTCAAGTCTTTACTTTTATTTTAATAGCTTCATTGAGATATAATCCACATTCCACACAGTTTGCCCCATCATTAAAATTATACAATTCAATTTTTCATATATTCACAGATATGTGCAACCAACATCAGTGTTTTAAAAAAGAAACACTGAACATTTAGCTATCACCCCCATAACCTTCATCCCACTCAGCCCAAAGCAACCACTAAAATCTGCTTTTTGTCTTATAGATTTGCCTATTCTGAACATTTCATAAAAATTAAATTATATAATATGTGCTGTTTTGTGATTATCTTCTCTCACCTAGCATAATGTTTTCAACATGTTGTAGCATGTAGCATGTATCAGGGCTTCATTCCTTTTTATGGCCAAATAATATTCCATTTCATAGATATACTACATTTTATTTATCTATTCACCAGCAGATAGACATTTAGAAGTCTTCATGTGTTGGTCCTACCTTTTATATTTATATTTACCATCCACTTAAAATTGAATTAGGTGTATGATGGGAGGTAGAAATTCAAGATTCATTTTGTCCTATATGGATATCAAATTGACATAGGGCCATTTATTGAAAAGGTCATCCTTCTCCCCACTGCATCAGGGTGTTTTCTTTATAACGAGTCAGGAGGCTGTATATGTGTATTTCTGAATTCTCTATTCTGTTCCATTTGTCTGTCTTACTATCCTAGCACCAAGCCCATAATATCTTAGTTACTATAGGATAATAATTATAACCTTGGATTGCACAAATCCTCCAAATTTCTTCTTCCTCATCTTCTTTAAGATTGCCTAGGATATTCTTTGTCGTTTGAATTTCCATATAGATTTTTATTTTTATTTATTTATTTATTTATTTATTTATTTTATACATATATATAAATATATTTTAAGAGGTGCTTAGATTACCCAAAATATTACACGGAACCCACTGGGATTCCCATGTTGCCCACCTCCCACCACATCCCACACAAACATCTCCCACAAGTGTGGCCCCATATAGATTTTTAGATCAAATTTTCAGTTTCAAAAAAATGGCTAGAATTTTCTTTGGGATTACAATGGATATATAGATCAGTTTGTGGAGAAATAATATCTTTATACTAAGTCTTCCATTCTACTGTTTACAATGTATATCTCTCATTTGTTTGGATTTTCTTAATATTTTTCAAGAATGATGCATGGTTTTCTTTGGAGAAATCTTGCACAAATATTTTAAAAGAGATATTTGAAGTTCTTCAAAGTAAATGGTATCATTTTTTCTGCTATTTTTTATACTTAGTGCACATCTGAATTTGCAAGGGATTATGGCATACTCATATTTTTAACTCCTGCTCCTAGCATATTATAAGTGATTACTCAATATTTGTAAAATGAATGAATAGAAGAGTGAATGTCTATAATAGATTGGTTTTTTCCATCCCCCCCCCACCGCCCCAGAAAAACAGATTCTTAATCCCATTCTGTGGGTGTGAACCGATTGTAAATAATATCTTTTGAAGATGTTATTTTTAGTTAAGGTACAGGTGACTAAATCAGGATGGGTCTTAATCCTATTACTGGGGGCCTTATAAAGACAAAGCTACAGAGTGGAGTCAGGAGCCAGAAGTCAATAGAAGTGGAAGAGAAAAGCAAGGATATGCCCATGTGATGGGAAAGCCAAGTGTATTAGTCAGGGTTCTCTAGGGAAACAGAACTGAGAGGAGATATCTGTAAACAGTATGAGATTCTATAAAATTGTCTCATGCAACCGTGGGGATACCCCAGTCCAAATTCCATAAGGCAGGCTGAAAGTCAGAGGCTCCGATGAAGGTCCTTGATGAGTTCCCAGGAGACACTGGCTGTGGGAAGTAGAGATGGGAATTTTCTCTCTGAATGCTGAAATCACTTCTCCTTTTAAGGCCTTCAATTGATTGGATGGGACATCACTCATTGCTGATGGCAAACTCCTTAGCTAATTGTAGATGTAACCAGTCATCTATGCAAAAACCTCACTGATGATTAAAGTCCATGAAATGCCCTTGTATTACAATTAGCCTAGTGTTTGTTTGACCAAACAACTGGGCACCATTACCTGGCTGAGTTGACACATTAGCCTAACCATCACACCAAGGAACCTAAGAATTGCTGGCCAACTAGAACTCTTCTGATTCCCAGAAGGAACAAGCCTTCTAGCTTCTGAAATTTTAAGCCAATAAATTCCTGTTGTCAAGCCAACCCATTATATGGCATCTGTCTTAGCAGCCTAGAAATTATGACAATGTCTAAATTCCATGAAGCCTTACGTTCTTACCCAAGCCCATATCTGCAATCTTTCTATAAGCTCTACCTAAATAATTTGTCACAAATACATTTTGTACTACCTCTGATACATCCTCTATTTCCAAAAACTACTAATCAGTGCACCAAATCAAATATAGTTTAACTGATGTTAAGTCCTAGTCATCATGTAACCCATGCAGCATAATCTCCTACATTTAGAAAGACTTAACAGATGTTTTTTAATTAGCTAAGAAGGTAAATAAGAAATTGAAAATAGGAGTTAGACCTGGTGATCTGTGAAATTGTGTTACTCTGTGTGTGTGTGTGTGTGTGTGTACTTGCAGCCTCTTCTCCTTGCCTTTCTCTATTTTATGCCTTCAGTTCTCTCAACCTGCCTCCCAGATAAACAGTGATCTTAAGGATTCTAGTCCCTCTCCTCACTGGAACCCTCCAGCAGGGTCCCATGCTCCAAACAGGTTGTTTAGCTTGTTACCACCATATCACCTGCTGAGGGGCTGGGTGTTGTGGGGGAGAACTGGCACTGGCAGCGAGCAGACCACATTCACTTACTGGGCAAGGGTCCTTCCATAAGGAAAGTCCATTTCCTCATCTGAAAAGCAAAAAGCACTTATAAAATGAGCTAAATCAATGGAAGTTCATTCCTATTACTGATAACAACCTGGCAAAATATTTTCAAACAAGGGCATTTATTGCTGATATTAACCTTTCTAAATTATCTTAGTATTAGACACTTGCTTGTACCAGAGCAGGACACAATTACATTTCCTATACTCATACACATTATATCCATGCACGCTGCCTGTTCAGAGCACCTTTTCTACCCACAGGGGTGTTTGAAGTCTATTATTTTTCCACTGCCCAAAAAAGATGGGGAGAATGAGTGAGAACATCTACAAGGCACATATTTCTACTTACCAGGGTTTGCTTGCATGCTTTCTACTTGGAAAATGAGTAGGGTTGTCAGATTTAGCGAACAAAAAATACAGGATGTCCAGTTAATTTGAATGCTAAACAACAACTATTTTAGTATAAGTATGTCACAAATACTGCATTATACTAAAAAATATTGCATTATACCAATTTTACTTATACTAAAAAATTATGCCCCATGTAATGTTTAGGACATACTTATACTAAAAAATTATTCACTATTTATCTGAGATTCAAATTTAATTGGATATCCTGTATTTTATCTGGCAACCCTAGCTGTGGAAAAAAGGAGAAATAGACTGATACTTGGAAAAGTCTGTTTGGAGAATTCCCTGGCTTTCTTTGCAAAGATCAGCTCTAGGGAGATATTTCAGGAGGCTAAAACATTCTCCAAAATATCCCTTGTATCCC
This sequence comes from Tolypeutes matacus, assembly GCA_026826555.1. NCBI lineage: Eukaryota > Metazoa > Chordata > Mammalia > Cingulata > Chlamyphoridae > Tolypeutes > Tolypeutes matacus. Next base: position 35,621,369 of record JAKSZT010054215.1, read on the forward strand.
TCCACCCAAGTCTACAACCTACCTGCATCTGAAATTAGGGACATCATTCTACTAGGGAAGGCACTTGATCCCATACTTTCTTTTAGTTAAGGATTTCCTCCCACATTTATTCTCTCTCCTGCATTGTCAAATTTTCCTTTCCTATTGGACTATTTCTATCAGTTAAAAAAAGTTCTCTTGATCCCACATCTTCTTTCAGCGACAAACCCAGTTACAAAAATCTATCAAAGAGCTATGTGTACTAGCAGTTTACTGTTACTCACCTTCTAGTTTCTCCTCAACCAACTCCAGAAAGGAACACCCCTTCCATCACACTGACTCTCCTCTGCTAACAGGCACAATGTCAAACTTTTAAGTAGAAGGTGTGGGAAGGCACTGAAGGAAGTAGAGGCCTCTCTTCTGGGTTCCAATTAGTTTTGTTACTGCATAGCCTACTAAACTATGATAGCTAGAAGCAAGCTTTAAGGTAACTTTTTAAATGATGCTTTGTGAAGTAGCATGTTCCTTTTGGAAAAAAATGGAGAAGTAAATAGAATAAAAAAGAAAAATGAGCTATCATGATGCCAAAATAACATAGATTATATAACCTTACTAAAATGTTTAAGTATTATATGGTATTAAAATATAGTACATTTTAATACTATTTTATAACATGGTTGCCTTTTTTACTTACTGTCTCATGAATGTAATCTCAATAAATATGACTATATAATATCATGTTACTGGCTGCTTGTCTCCCAATGTCTGAATTTCCATAATTTATTTAAATAATTCTTTTTGATGTGTTCCTTAAATGACTACATTGTTTTACCTATACTTTGCTTTTACGAAAACAAAAAAATATTGTTTTAAAGTATATATTCTTAGGACCTAATCCCTTAACAGCTTTAATTCTTCCTTTATATAATAATGGATACCAATAGTTAGTTAGATAACTGGTTCCTGTTTATTGTTTACCAAAAATGTCACTTATATAGTAGTTTCATGACTTTTCTTAGTGATTCCAAAGATGGAAATTTTGTACAATATGATGAGTTGACCCACTGGATATTCTAAGTTTCAAAGTGCTTCTCCTTTCCTCAGTCACACCACAAAATTCACCCAGCAGTTAGCTAGGATGATTTTGTGTAATACAGTCACAGATTGGTTCTACCTCTTGAAAACTATTGACTATATAATACCTTAGTCTTACATTTCCCATAACAGAGGATTAAAATGGAATTCAAAGATGGTCAAGTAATGGTCTAGGGCAGAGGCTGGCACACTACAGCCTATAGTGTCTGTTTATATAAATAAAGTTTTATTGGAACACAGCCATTCCCATTCCTTTACATATCATCTATGGCTGCTTTCATACTAGAATGGCAGAGCTGAGTAGTTGACAAGAGACAGACTGACCCACAAAGCAAAAATATTCATATCTATCCTTAACAGAAGATGTGATTCCCTTGTCTAGTGTGATGCCTTGTTCCCTACAAAGCCAGTTGAAAAAGAAATTTCACTAAGGCAATTTGCTAATCTAGGTCAACCAATAAACATACTTTTATTGAGCTACTACCCTGATTTCAGCATTCTTGGAAATAAAATTGAGGTATAATATATATGATCTGTATATATAAGAAATTTACCATAAAGTCATGGAGACAAAGTATCAACACAAATATAATGCCATGAGAATATATAATTGAGTGTTATTGAAGGTACTGCATGTTCTTAAGACACTTGCAATTTACAAATGATACTCTATATCATTCCTACAATTCCAAGAACAGACCTCAGTTGGCTAACTGATTGAGACCATCTAAAATCATGTTTGGGTGGGTGGATCCTTCAGTTCTACTTCCTGGGAGCTATTCCTGATTTGGAAAGAACTCCCTAAATTAGTTCCCTTAAACTAGTAACTTCTTGATAAATGACACACACATTAAATTGCGTCAATAACCAGGATGTTCCTACGGTGCAATGAATTTCGCTAACTCTGAACAATGGATAAATGGCTCATCTAGTCTGTTTAAATGACCTGTTTGCTGTTATCTGCACACAGTAATTTACTGGAGGAAATTGGATTTTGGTGGCCTATACTTCCTGCTTTGTTCACGTTGGGCTTCATCCCTCTTCTATTCTGACTCTTAAATGAGTCAATCTTACTTCAACATGATGCTTTTAAAGTCTAATACTTTGTGAAAAATTCTTTTATGATACTCATGAAATTAAAATGAACAACTTGCTGTTGAGCATATTCTCATAAGACTATGAAAATGAAGATGGATGAAATGTTAAGAAAATATTCCTAGAGATGTTCTGCAATTCAGAAAAGTTGCCCCATATAACATACTTAATTGATTTAATTTTATCTTTGAACACTTGGAAAGTGAAATGAACAGGTATAGCACTGAAAGTATTTATATTTCAGGTTAACAAAACCTCTCTAAATCATGAAAAGCCAGTACAGGTATTTATATTAACTTGCTGCCTGCTGCTGCTAAAAATGGGAACAAAAGTGGCTCCTCCAATCAAACTCTGACATTGAACTTAATGAAGCAATCACTCAGCCAACCAAGAAGCATCTGTTGAGCATCTTCTTAATGCACAGGATTGTCCCGGGTACTCTAAAATTCCGATTCTGATTTTTAAAGAAGTGACCATTTAATTTAAAAAAAGATAATATAGATGGAAAATAGTGAAAGATTAAAGAAATAAAATTAAGTGAAAACAGAAATCATATCATATTTTTTGGTCTCCCAAGAGATTATCCCACCACTTAATACATACAAAAGGCTAAATAAATTTTTTTGTAAATGAAGTCTTTGATAAGGACAAATTTGTGATTTATAATCCCCACATGTAGCAGAGTTCAGGAAAAATTGTAAATTGGTTTTGAGGTAGGTTAAGAAATGTTTAATTAAGTTGTGGACTTTTAGCTTACCCTTTAAGGATGGAAAGATTTAGGTAAGCACACTGTTGAGGAAGACCTTCCAGAGAACGGGGATAACATGACCAAAAGCACAGAAATGGAAATGGGTACAGTATATGAGTGAAAGCTGATCTAAGTTCATGTTAATCAATAGGAAAATTCAAGCTAGATTATCATGCACCCTTTAAAACCAGGAAAAAATTGGATTAGATTGACATAATGAGCTACAATTAGCATTTCCATGTTCTTAAAGAGGTTGGGGTGGTTAAGAAAGGAGTATTGTTTTTATTTTTACGGAAGAATTATCCCAAAAAAGTAGGGCTTTATAATAGGTTTTTAAATTGGGGCCAGGATTTATTTAGTTTTATAATTGGCTGAAATAAGTATGGGTTTCTCATTGTGAACTATAACTTGTTAATTTTCTAAGTAATATTTGACTATATTCAACTGAGGAAACTGTATTCATTAAACTTGAATAATATTTTGTGACACCATATCTCCAATTTTTTAACTTAAAGCCAAGAGCCCCTTTTCATTTGTACCAAAGGTCAGTGTAATATCTAAATTCCCTGCAATTCCATCCTCTTCTATGTTCATTAGAAGCCCAAAGCAGAATTCAAAGTGATGGTTAACTTTTTCATATACAAGGAGGAATACACAATATGGATTATCATTGTTCTACTAAAATACTTTTTGTTGTTTTTCCTATAAATATATAATTAGCCTAACAAATTTCCTTCAGGCTTTTTATTTTAAATTTTTGTATAATAGCCCCTACCCAAATCAATGACTCTTCTTCTAGAACCAAGCTAAATTAGTTGATTATCTAGTCTACAGATATAGGATGTAAAAATACTGAAAGTAATCTAAAATACATGTGATTTGCAACAAAGGTAAAGAATATGCAGTTAATCAAAGGCAAGCTAATAACGTTTGTAGGAAGAAGAGGCTTAGGAGCTAATTGAAGTCATGAAGGACACAGGTCAGCAAAGGTTCATTGCTGAGCTGCTACTCAGCAGGTAATGTTACATTAGGATGAGCAGCAAGTTGAAATTAAGGGTAAGCACAGTCCAGATGAAAATGAAAGACCCCTAGAAGCAGCAAGTTAGGAGATACCAGTGAATTTAATTATGAAAATTTCAGGCAGAAGTAATTCAGCATCTTGGATAACTCACTAAGCTCTACGTCAATGCCCTCTCCCTTGCTTTAATAATAATTTTTAAAATGCCTTTTATATCTTCCAGAAAACTGAAAGGTGAGATCTTCCTCACTTTCTTAGTAACTCTTACGCACAAAGCCACAGTCATCTATATTTATACACACACACACACACACACATACGGAGGAATCATTTCCTTCCCTATGAGAAATTTAGGTACAACTTCTATTCATGACCAACACTTCCACCAGTCCTTTATATGTGTTCTGACACCTTACCCCCTCATTTATCCCCTCTCCCATTTTATCAGTGCTCTTACTCCATGATGAGCTCCAATCCTGAAAATTCTTTCCTAAGACCCAGAGTCTCCCTCTAGCCATTTTCCTATCTCTGCTTGCCTCTGAAAAAATAACTAATATTTCCTATCTCTATATCCTACTATTCCCTCCTTATCTCACCCCTGTACTCTGATTTCAAACCCCACAGCTCTAGAGAAACTAAGTTCACCAAAGCTGTCAATAACTTCCTATTTGTCTAATTAGGCAATTCCTTATTTACCTTTAACTCTCTGTGCATTATTGGTTATTTCACTCTCAAGATTCCCTCTTCTCTTAACTTCTATGACTCACTTTCCTCACACTTTTTATTTTTCTCTGAGAGGTCAATCTTGGTATCCCTTATGAAATGTTCTTCCATTAGGCCATTTCCTCTGCATTCTACTCTTTTTTTTACAAGCACTATTTAGAATGACTTACCACTTTTGGATTTTTTAGTGAACATATTACTTATAGTTATTACACATTCACAAAAATTAACAGTACATAACGTAATGGCTTGATGAACTTTCACAAAGTGAACATACTCGTGTGACCACCTCTAGAATGGAATATAATATGATCATGATCCAGAAGTCCTTCTCATACACCTGTCCAGGAAATACCAAGCTCTTGCCCCAAGCTCAAACATTATTGACTTCTAACAGTACAAATTAGTGTTGCTTTTTTATACATGGGATCATACAGTACATACTCTTTGGTGTCTGGCTACTTTTGCTCAATATTACATCTGGGAGATTCATCTGTGTTGATATGTATAACTGTATTTTGCTAATTCAACCACAAAGGATTTTTCCATTTTACTGGTGGTACTTTCACTTTGGGACTATTGTAAGTTGTGCTGCTGTGAACAATCTTACACATAACTTTTGATATACATATATACAAATATCAATTAGAGTATAATTCTAGGAGAATTTCTGGGTCATATATTATGCATATTATCAGCTTTAGTATACATTACCAAAGAGTTTTTCAAAGTGGTTATATAAATTTACCTCCCAACAGTGAGATTTCCAGTTCTTTGTCCTTGCCAATACTTGGTATTGTCTCTATTTTTCATTTTAGCCATTTGGGTAGATATGAAATTACATGTCATTGAGGTTTCAAGTTGCATTATTCTCTAATGACTAATGATATTGGGCATTCTTTTTCATATGTGTATTGGCCATTTTGATAGTCACTCTTTTGTGAAGTGCCTATTTAAGTCTTTTGCCCACATCTGAATTTGTAGAAGTATTTTTGTATTTTATATATCAGTTCTTTGTCAGATATATTTATTATAAATATGTTATTCCATTCTGTGACATGCATTTTTGCTCTCTTAGCTGTGTCTTGATAAATAGAAGATCTTAGTGTGAATGTAGCGCAATTTCTTAGTCTTCTCCTTTATGAATAATATTTTTCATGTTCTGTTAAAGAAGCAATTGCCAATTCCAGGGTCATAAAGCTATTCCATATTAGGTTCTAGAAACTGTACGTTCTCCATTTCACATTTAAATCTACAAATAATCTGAAATGGATTTCAGTATATGGTCTTATACAGAGGTCAAGATCCCATTTTTTTCTATATGAATATACAATTTCTGCTCCCAACTTTATTATTTTTTCTTCTAAGTTTCTTGGATTTAATTTATTGTTTCTTTAACTCTCTTCTTGAGATTTTGAGCCTTTCTTCTTTCTACAATTTGCACTTAGGGTATAAAATTTCCTCAAATGCTGTTATATCAGTCAGCATTCAATCAGGAGATATAAATTGCACAGCAATTTGAACATAAGAAGTTCACTATAAAGAGCTATTAATTATAACAAAGAATTTCCTATTAAGATATAAGGAGAAATAAATACAAAAAATATCAGCTATACGTTGCAATTACTACTTCTAGAAATGAGGCAGAGCATCCAAGGAAGGAAGTCTGGAAGAGTAAACCCCACTTGCTGCCCCTAGCTGAAATCCAGACCTCATTAGAGAAGGCGCAGGCATGGCCCATTGGATGACAGTAGGCTGAGGTGGAACAATGGTGGAACTTACTGGAAAGCTGCCTTCTGAAATACCAGGGGAAACTGCCAATATGAAATGTGTGCTGGAAAGCCACATGCAGGAGTGTTGTGCTGAGAAGTGCTCTGTGGGGATACTGGGGAAGCCACTAGGGAGAGGTACGAAGCTGTGGGACTCACTAGGAATGAACACTGCTGGCTTACTGTGCACATCCACCTTACACCCATTTCAGAAATGGAAACATACTGGAAGGATGCAGAAGCCTCTACTTTTTGCTGTGTCCTTTCAGCGCCCTCTACTGACACATTTAATATAGTGTCAGCTGACAAAAGAGAAATGCTTTACAGAGTTCAGCAAGACAATGTGGCTGGAATTGGTGTTGAAAGGTAATAAATTAATAACTGGCATAAACTGTATCCTAAAAGTTTTGACATGTCATTTGCATTATAATGAACAGATTTCTAATATGCATTGTGATTTTCTTCTTTGACTGGTGGGCTGTTCATAATTATATTGCTCAATTTCCAAACATTTGGGAGATTTGCAGTTATTTATTTGTTCCTGATTCTTGGCTTAATCTGTTTTTGTGAGATAACATATTTGGGATTATTTTAATTTTTAAAATTTTGTGGTGTATTGTTTTATGGCCCTACAAATGATCAAACTGATAAATCTTCGTTGTGTATTTAAAATGAAAGTCTATTCTGGCATTGTTAATTGCAAGGTTCTATACTGATAAAGAAGGCCCCAACTTTATTTTGACCATGTGGATGAAGAGAAAGATTTCCTCTATCTCTGAAACATCTCTCAAAATCCATCTTGGTTTATAGATATTCACACTGAAACAGTTACTGGGATGATTCCCAGAAAACTGGGAATCATCTTCAATTCTGCTTCTCTTTCTTTCCTCATCTAATCAGTCACCAAGGTAAGCCAATATTATCTTCTAATATTTCCAAAACTTTTCTCATTTCAGATATTAATGATTTCATTCAGGTGATTTTCATCTCTTGTGTGGAAGAGAATAAAAACTTAACTGTTAAAACAGTTCCCTCCCAGATCCTGGAGAGTGGTGGGGAAGGCTGTCTGTTACCCCTTGGGGGATTCCTGGGGTCCACAGATGGGAGGCGGAACCCAAGCAGGCAAGCAATGGCGTTGGGGCCACTATGAGGAACAAACAGACCATTTTCACCCCAAAGCAGTTGGACAACTACCAGGACTGCCCATAAGAAAGACATCTTCAAGCTCCGCCAACGCTTCTAGGAGCTGGCCCTCAACCTTGTCCTCATTGTCCACGTGTGGTTGAGCCTCATCACGCAGATGCCACACATCTGGAAGAATCTCTTCAAGGAAAGGATGTGGAGGCTTTTTCTGAGGACGGGGAGGGGAAATCTCACCTTCAACGACTTTGTGGACATGTTTTCTGTGCTCTGAGTATGCTCCCCGTGAGCTCAAGGTGGACAATGCAATCAAGATCTACGGCCGCGTCCTGTAACTTTGAAATTATTTTTTAAAAAATGAAAACAAAAACACTACGACTTCGAGCCCGACAGCTTCATCTGCAGGAAGAACCCGCAGCTGACACTGGCGGGGCTCACCAAATCGGAGCTGGACTTACGTGCCACAGAGTCCCCGAGGAAGCATTCACTGTGGACAAGCTGGGTTTCCCCTAGTGGCTAAGGCCCGCCAAATTCTCAGCACTTTCCGCGTCCGGATCTGGGCACACTACGGAAGCCGCTGGAGCCCAGAAGCCCTCCACTCAGCCCTGCTATCCGCACCGGAGTGACTTCTAGGCCCCAGGAAAAGAGCTGTGGCCTCTGAGGTGTACACCCAACAACATTTCCTGTGGCCCGTTAAGCAAAACCAAACCAAACCAAACACCCTATCCAGGGAAGTAGCATTGTGAAGGTAGGGCCCCTCCCAGGTCCCACTACGGTCTGGCACAGAACCCATGGCCCGGACACAAGCGTTCCCATTCTGCCCATCTCACCCAGACCCCGTCTTTAAATGCCCCCACCGGGCGTGGGAAACAATCAACGTAAAGGGTGGTGGTGGTGGTAAAGCACTTGGCAGGCACCCTGGGAGCCAATGGCAAATTCACATTTTAAAAAATTATAATTTTAAAAAGATTTTTTTTTTCTTTTGCTTCTCCAAAACCCTAGGCTGGGTGGGCCATCCCATTCCCACCCCTCTACACCTCCTCCCCCACCGCTCAATGTGAAGCTTTGTCAACCGTGGGTCCAAGGGCCCTGTCCCTGTTTCTGCCTCTGGGTCATGGAAGGGTAAGCTCCTTTCTTTCTTCCCCAAGGGTGTGGAATCGTCACTGGTGTATGCTCTCCACAGATTTGTGCATTCCTGGAAATAAAACACTTCCATGTCTCTGTAAAATCTACTAAAACAACAACAAAACAGTTGCCTAAGGTTTCCTGGTTTCCAGTATTTATTAACTCAAGTCTCCCCACTTGCCAGAATGATATCTCTAAAGCACAAATCTAGTCGTACGAATCATTTTTTAGCAAGGATTGTTATTTAGATAGTCCTAATAAGAATTCAGAGACAAGTGTATACATTTTAAAAATTTATATATAAACCTATATTCTTTTTTCAGTTTAATTTTATAAACAAACAACCCCCTTTCCCCCCCATACTTCATCTCTGTCTTCTCTATTTAACTGCTAATCTGCTTTCTATCTCTGCAAATATGCTATTTCTAGTCATTTCTTATAAGTAATATCATACAATTTTTGTCTTTCACTGAGCTTAATGTTTCCAAGGTTCTTCCATGTTGTAGCTTGACTCATAACTTCATTTATTCTTATGGCAGAATAACGTGCCATTGCGTGATTGTGTGTAGGTACCACATTTTGTTAATCCATTCATTTGGGTTGTTTCCAGCTCCTGGCTTTGTCAATAATGCTGCTATAAACATTGGCATACAAATATCAATTTGAGACCTGCTTTCACTTTCTCTGTGAATACACATAGTGGAATTGCTGGGTCATATGATAATTCTATATTTAACTTTTTTTTTTTTTTTTAAGATTTTATTTATTTATTCATTTATCCCCCCCTTGCTGCTTGTGCTTGCTGGGTCAGCTAACCACGCCGTGCGGGTGGGCTTGCCTTCACCAGGAGGCCCCGGGAACCGAACCCGGGGCCTCCCATATGGTAAACGGGAGCCCTACTGATTGAGCCACAGCCGCTTCCCTATATTTAACTTTTTGAGGAACCGTTATATTGCTTTCCAGAGTGGTTGCACCATTTTACATTCCCACCAACAATGCACCAGAATTCCAATGTCTCTGCATTGGACTCTCCAACACTTGTTATTTTCTGTTTTTCTTTTTAAATAATATTCACTTTTGTTGGTGTGAAGTGGTGCTTTGTTGTGGTTTTAATTTGTACTTCTTTAATAGCTAATGGTGTTGACCATCTTTTCATGTGATTATTGGCTATTTGTACATCTTTGGAAAAAATGTTTATTCAAATCCTTTGCCAATTTTTAAAATTGGGTTGTTTGTCTTGTTGACTTGCAGGAGATTTTTATATATTCTGGATATTAACCTTTATCAGAAATATGGTTTGAAACCCTATAGGTTGTCTTTTCACTTTGTTAATAATTTCCTTTGATGCACACAAATTTTTAAATGTAGATGAAATCAAATTTATCTATTGTTTCTTTTGCTGCTTGTCTTTTGGATGTCATATCTAAGAATCCATTGCCAAATCTTAGGTCATAAAGATTTGCCCCTATGTTATCTTCTAAGAATTTTACAGATTTAGCTCTTATATTTAATCCTTGATTCATGCTGAGTTGATTTTTATATATGGCGTAAGGTGGGGGTCTAAATTCATTCTTCACATGTGTATATCCAGTTTTCTCAACACCATTTATTAAAGAGACTGTTTTTCCCCACTGCATATACTTAGTACCCATGCAAAAAAAGCAAGTGGTCATAGATGTGTGGGTCTACTTCTGAACTTTCAATTCTGTTCCACTGATCTACTTGTCTATCTTTGTGCCAGTACCACACTATTTTGATGACTATTGCTTTGTAATACATTTTGAAATTGAGAACTGTGAGTCCTCCAACCCTGCTCTTTCTTTTCAAAATTGTTTTGGCTATTCAGTGTCCCTTGCAGTTATATATAAATTTGAGGATTGTCTTTTCCATTTCTGCCAAAAAGGCTGCTGGGATTTTAATATAGATTGCATTGAATTTGTATATTGCTTTGGGTAATATTGACATATTAACAATGTTAAATCCTCCAATCCATGAATATGGGATGTCTTGCCATTTATTTAAGTCTTCTTTAGTTTCTTTCAGCACTGTTTTGTTTTTCCGTATAAAGTCTTTTGTATCCTTAATTAAATTTATTCCTATTTTATTATTTTAGGTGCCATTGTAAATAGAATTGTTTTCTTCTTCGAATTGTTCATTGCTATGGTATAGTAACGCAATTCTTTTTTGTTTGTTGATCATATACACTGCCACTTTGATGAATTCACTTATTAGTTTGAATAATTTTCTTGTGGATTCCTTTGGGTTCTCTCTATATACGATTATGTCATCTGCAAATAGAGCTAATTTTATTTCTCCCTTTCCAATTTGGATACTCTTTCTTTCTTCCTTTCTTCCTTTCTCCCTTTTTCCCTCCCTTCTTTCCTTCCTTTCTTCCTTTACATAATTGCACTGGCAAGAATTCCTAGTACAATACTGAATAGGAGTGGTGAAAGCGTGCATCTTTGTCTTGTTCCTGATCTTAGAGGGAAAGCTTTAAGTCAAGTATCATGTAACCTGTGGGCTTTTCATAAATGGCCTTTATCATATTAAGAAACTTCCCTTCTGTTATTACTTTTATCAAGAAAGTTTATTGGATTTTGTCAAATGATGTTTCTGCATCTATTGAGATGGTCATGTGTTTCGTTTTGTTTTGTTTCCTTTCATTCTATTGATGTCATTTATTACACTGATTTTCAGATGTTGAACCCCCTCTTGCATTTCTGAATCCCACTTAATCAGTTTGCTAATGTTTTGTTAAGGAATTTTGCATCTATATCCATAGGGAAATTGGTCTGTAATTTTCTTTTCTTGTGGTGTTTACCAGGCTTTTGTATCAGACTAATGGTGACATCATAAAATGGGTTAGGAAGTGTTCCCTCCTCTTGAATTTTTTGGAAGAGTTTGAGATGGATTGGTATTAATTCTTTAAGTGTTTGGTAGACTTCACCAGTGAAGTCAACTGGTCTTGGACTTTTCTTTGGTAGAAGGTTTTGATTATTGTTTCAGTCTCATGATTTTTACAGGTTTTTGATGTTTTCTATTTCTTCTTGAGATGATTATGGTAATTGACTGGCAATTTTCCATTCCTTCTAAATTAGCTAGTTTGTCAGTGTAGAATTGCTCATAATGTTCTTTTATAATCCTTTTTATTTGTCAGGTCAGTAGTGATATCACCATTTTCCTTTCTGATTTTAGTTAATTGCATCATTTCTTTTTTTTTTTTTTTTTCCTTTCTCACTCTAGCTAAAGGTTTGTCAATTTTACTGATTTTTTTCATAAAACCACCTTTTTGTTTTATTATCTCAATTGCTTTTCTATTTGTCATTTCATTTATTTCAGCTCAAATCTTATTTCCTTCTGCTTTGTGTTTACATTGCTTTTGTTTTTCTAATCCCTCAAGATGTAAAGTTAGGTTATTAATTTGAGATCTTCCTTCTTTAACATAGACATTCTTAGCTATAAATCTCCTTGAGTGCTCTCTTCACTGAATCCCATTCATTTTTTATGTTATGTCTTTGTTTTCCTTAGTTTCTAAGTATTTTCTAATTTCCCTTGTGATTTCTTCAATAGGTTAAATTGGTTGTTTCATAGTTTGCTGTTTAATTTCCACATATTTGTAAATTTCCAGTTTTTCCTTTGTTATTGGTCTCTAGCTTCATTCCACTATGGTCAAAGAGGTTACTTTTATGATTTCAATATTTTTAAATTAGTTTAGGCTTCTCTTGTGCCCTAATATGGTATATTCTAGGGAATAATCCATGTGTCCTTGAATCGAATGTGCATTCTTCCACTTTTGGGTGAAGTGTTCTATATATGTTGGTTAGATCTGGTTGTTTGACAATGTTGTTCAGGTCCTCTATTTCCTTTTTGCTCTTCTGTTTAGATATTCTATCCAGTGTTGAAAGTAGTTTATTGAAATATCAAACTATTATGGTAGAGCTTTCTATTCCTCCTTCAATTCTGCCAGTGTTTGTGTCAAATATTTTGGTGCTCTGCTTTTAGGTACATATGTGTTTATAATTGTTTAATCTTCTTGTTGAATTGATCTTTTAATTGATAGTTAATGCCTTCTTTCTCTCTTGTAACAATTTTTGGCATAAAGTCTATTTTTTCTGGTATTAATATAACCACTCTGCTTGCTTTTGATTCTTATTTGCATGATAAATTTTTTCTATCCTTTCACTTTCAACCTGTTTAGATCTATGGATCTAAGATGGGTCTTTTGTAAACAGCATAGAGTTATATCAGGTTTCTTTATCCATTTTACCAATCTCTGATTTTTGATTGAAGAGTTTAATCCATTTATGTTTAGGTAAATTATTGATAAGTCAAGATTTATGTCTGCCATTTTGCTTGTTATTTCTTGTAATTTTTATACCTTTTTGTCTCTCCTTTCCTCCATTACTACCTTCCTTTTTATTTAGGTGATCCCTTATAATGAGCCATTTTGACTTATCCTTTCATCTTGTGTACAAATTTTTAGATATTTTCTTTATGGTTACCATGGGAATTACATTTAGCATATTAAACCTATTACAATTTAGTTTGTATTAATTGCAACTTGCCTTCAATAACCAACATATTCACAGTAGCCACTACCCTCTATCACTCCCTTTTATGCTGTTCATGTCACAGATTACAACTTTATACATTATGTGCCCATTAACAAAATTTGTACTTGCTTTTTATGTATTTGGATTTTCAGCCTTATAAGAAATCAAAGACAGCATTTTCCTTACTGTTAGGTATGCCAGAGACTTTTATTTCACAATCCAGCATTAAGGTACAGTCTAGTGTTCTTTCCTTTTAACATCGAGGACTTCCTTTAGCATTTCTTGTAAGGCAAGTCTAGTGATAATGAACTCCACCAATTTTTGTTTTTCCACAGATGTCTTAATTTCTCTCTCATGTGAAGGATATCTTACCTAGAGATATTTTTCTCAGGTAACAGTATTTTTTTTTCATTCAGCACTCTAAATATGTCCACCCACTGTCTTCAGGCCTGCATGATTTCCATTCAGAAAGCAGATGCCAATCTTATTAAGGATCCATCACATGTAACATATTCCTTATCGCTTGCTCTTTTTATAATTCTGTCTTTGACCTTGGCTTTGAAGAGTTTGATCATAATGTCTCTTAGTGTATATCTGCTTAAGTTTATCCTGCTTGGTGTTTCCTGAGCATCTTGGATTTGTATATTCATACCTTTCATCAGATTTTAGAAGTTTTCTGCCATTAGTTCTTCAAATATTATTTCTGGCCCATTATCTCTATCTTCTCATTCAGGGTCTTCTATGATGTCTATATTGGTATACTTAATGGTGTGTCAAGTTCCTCACACTCTGTTAATTTTTTTATTCTTTTTTTCTTTTCTACTTCTCAACTTGGACAATTTCAATAGTTTGTTCTTCCAGTCCACTGATTTCTTTCTTCTGCCTCCTCCATTCTGCTTTTTAACCCCTCTATTGAATTTTTCACTTCAGTTATTGTATTTTTGACTTCCAGAATTTCCATTTGGTTCTTCTTTATAATTTCTATCTAATTATTAAAATTCTTATTTTGTTCATATATTGTTTTCGTGATTTTCTTTCGTTCTTTGTCCATGTTTACCTTTAGTGCATTGATCCTATTTATTATCAGTATTCTAAGATGTTTGATTAGTAATTCCAGAGACTGAACTTCCTCCAGAATATTTTCTGTCAAATTCTTTTTATCCTTTGCCTAGACCACAATTTCCAGTCTCCTTGTGTGTTTTATAATTTTTTGTTGATAACTGGATATTCTGAGTATTATATTGTGCTCACTGTGGAAATCCATTTTTCCTTCTCTTCAATCTGCTAGTCTAAGAACAAGAAGGAAAAAGGAGGAAAGAAAGAAAGAAAGAGTGAGGGAAAAAAAGGAAAAAATACTAACAGACAAAATACCTATTGTGGTAGTTTGAAGCTGTATCTACCCAAGACAAACATGATCTTAAATCTAACCCATTCCTGTGAATATAAACCCATTGTAAGTAGGGCCTTTTGATGAGGTTACTTCAGTTAGGGTGTAAACCACCTCAATCAAGATGGGTCTTAATCCTATTACTCAAGTCCTTTATAAATGGAATGAAGACAGTGAGAGAAAGAGAAAGCCATGGAAGTAAGAAGGTGAAAGCAGTAAAACCCAGGTGAGAAGGGAGAGATGAACACACACTGCCATGTGCCTTGCCATGTGGCAGAGGAGCCAAGGATCACCAGCAGCTGGTCTTCAGGAAGAAAGCATCACCTTGATGACAACTTGATATGGACATTTTCCTGGACTCCCAAGTGTAAGTGAATAAATTCCCATGCTTAAGCTGAACCATTTCATGGTTCTGTGAAGCACCTAGGAAACTAAAACGCATTTTGGTACTGACAATGGGGTGCTGAAAAAAATAAACAAAGGAAAAGTAATTAAGCGTACTGCCTCTCCAAGTCTCTTGCTATGTGCTGGTGGGAAGCTCGAAGCTGCTGCTTTTGTGTCTGAAACCTAGGCCAGCATCCCTGCTTATCCCTAAGAAGTCCACCAGACCCAAAAATATAAAACAGATAAAGAAATAAAAATCAACCAAAAAGTAAAAGAAAAAGAAAAAAAAAGGTGTACTGGCTCTTTATGGCCTTGTAAATGATGGGGTAAAGCCAGAAGACACTGCTTTTGAGAGAAACTGAGGCTGCATCTGTGCTGGCCCCTCAGGGATCCTCCAGACTAAACAACCCAAGAAAGAGAAAGAATAAACCTAAGCAATGAAAAAGTGTTCGGGTTGTTAAGTCCTGGTAGAGGCTGTTGTGAGGCCAGAAGCTGCTAAGAAACCAAGGCCAAAGTCTACTCTGTGCCTTCAGGGATATGCCAAATCCTAACACCCACACACAGAAGGAAATAAGAAAAGAAAACACTAGCTCTTAACATTCTTGTAGATGGTGGTAGGAGGCTAGAAGCGCTGGTGCCCAGAGGACCGAAATTCAGGCCAGCTTCTGGTCTCTCATGGATCTCCCAGACCAACCTCAACCTCAACCCCAGATTTTAGAGGACGGGATTTCCTCTGCCAGCCCTGACTCCAGTCGGCTGCTCCTAGAATCTGTGTTGCACTGCTGCAGCAATAGCCATTTCTGCAGCCATTACTGGTGCAGCAGGGCTGGTCACTGGTTCATGCTTTCTTTCACAAAGCTGAACTCTCAGCGGCTTCTCACTTCCTCTGGGACTGCTGTAGTTGTTCTTAATGTCCATTCTGGTTCCAGGGTTACCAGGTTACCACCTAGTTAATGCCAGTCTCTTTTTACAGTTCTTTCATTTTTCCTAGTGGAGGGAGCAATTTGTAAACTTCCTACTGTGCATCTGTGTTCCACATAATCTTAATAGCCTGCTCAAAACACTTCAATGAAGATTTCTGATACAGGCATACCTTGTTTTATTGCACATTACAGATGTTTTTTTTACAAATTGAAGATTTGTGGCAACCCCCACCTTGAGCAAGTCTATCGATGCCATTTTCTACCAGTGTGTGCTCACTTTGCTTCTCTGTGTCACATTTTGATTAAGGTATTTATGTTGATTTTTTAGACATAATGCTACTGCACATTTAATATACTACAGTGTAGTGTAAGCATAACTTTTATATCCACTGGGAAACCAAATATTTGTGTGACTAACTTTATTGCAGTGGTTTGGATTTTTGATTTGGGATACAATACCCTCCAAGTAGGCATTTATAGATTTTAGTCTTCTCTGTTTGACAGTCATCATTATTTGATCTTGGTGGGAGGTAGAATCATCCTTCCGATTCAGAAGCAGAAAAAGCTTTCTATTTTCTTTCATAGTCCTCTTTGCCGGTAGAGAAAATACACATTACTTAAACTTGACCAGTTGTAAACAGACACTCTAGGCACATTGAATTACATGGAGAAGAAGCAAGAACAGTGGTAGATTCCTTTTCAGAATGGCCAAATCTGTTTAACATTCAAATTCCATGTGTATCATTCAAGACACAGACACTGGTACGTGAACAATGTAACCCAAACTATCCATTGTAGTTGTGTGTCTTGATTTTGGTTGTTTCTAGTTTCCCCTTTTTGCAATTCCCAGTGTTTTAGGCCTGATTCTCTATCAGTTGTTTAGATTCTGTGAGCCAAAAAATATTTCCTTAATCAATTGTTTTTGCTTAAGTTATCTAGAATGGGTTTCTGTTGCTTGAAGCTCTTAAAATTGGTACCATGAATAGTTGAAAGAAACATACTTTAAGGAAACAGACATTCATGAAAATAAAGTAGCTCTTTGATTTATCTGCTCTAATGCAGGCTGAAAGCACTACAAATCCAGCTTATAGCAAATTACTGAAATTTGATCTTCTAGGATAAGAAGTAGTCAAGGATAAATTAGATCATTTCTATGTGAGTACAAGGCATTGGAAGAGCAAGTGGATACTGCCACAGAATAATAGGAAGAACATAAAGAATATAATGGGTTTTGAGGGTGAATGACATCTTGTAATTGTGATGGAAACCTAATAAAGAGAATAACAATTCTAATAACTGAACTTTTGGCCAAGACATGGAACAAAACTTGGGGCTATTTATACCATGCTAGAAAAATCTCCTTATCTCTTGCAGCAGCAAAACTGTGACACTCAAAAGCAAACTGCAGAGATTAAGCCAGAAGACACTGATGGCTGAATTACAAAGTTAAATGAATCCACACCCTTGATCAGTCTCTTATATGAAACATAGAATGTTGGTTAAGAAAGAAATACACATCAAACCACTTTTCTCTCTTCATATGATACTCTTCCTGCTTTACCTGAAGATCTGTCACAGACTCATATAAAGAAATTCACTTGTAAGGGGAGGCCAATTCTTCTTATATGCTACCCAAAGTATTTTTCCTAGCCCTACAAATAGAACCATGTCCTAGCGTGTCATTTGTATTTTGATTTTTGAAAGGTATTTTTTGATGAACTAAAGATCTTACTTTTAATATAGTTAAATTTATAAATGTTTATTTTACAGTTGATGGTTTTTGTGTCTTTAAAAAATTTCTGTATCCCAAGTTCCAAGATATTCAGCTATATAACACACTTTATACTAGGATTTTATGCTTTTTTTTTTTCTTACATCTAAGTGCTTAACCCACCTGGGATTACTTTATCTATATAGTATGCAGTAGAGATTCAGCTTCATTTTTTTATAACTCAATAATCACTTTTCCTGCTCCATTTTTGGAAGAGTTCCAATTTTACCCATTGATCTAATGTGCCTCTTCTTCCATACACCAGTATTCTATATTTGTGAGTGTTTGGGGACTCTTACTCTATTCCATTGGTCAAATTTGTCTATGCATGCAGCAATGCCATTATATCTTACTATAGCCTTATAATACAACCTGAAGATTATTAAGGTAACTATCTCAGGCTCTTCTTCCTCTGGAATTATTTTTCACCACCTCAGGGCTCTATGATTTCCAATTAGATTTTGGAATAATTTTATTAAAACCTCTGAAAAACCCTGTTGGTATTATGATTGGAATTCTACTCAATCTATAAATAAATTTGGGAGAAAATAGTCTTCTTACTTATAACTAATCTCTCTTTAATTAGTTCCTTTTAAATTATTTAAAATTAATTTCTTTAAAATATATTTTAATAAAATTTACAATTTTACCTGTAGAAGATTTATTCATATTTTTTTAGATTTCTTCCTCAATCTTTGATCTTCTCAGATACTCTTGTAAATGGTTTCTTTTCTTTACTTATCTTTTCTGGGTGTCAATCCTGATGTATAAACATTCAGTTGACTTTTATACATTAATAATGAAACCAGCTTTCTTGAAAAAGTTTTCTATTATTTTTTACCAATTGTGGCAGTTTGAGATTATTTATGAACCCCAATAAAGGGAAGGATTTGTTTGTAAACTGGTCTGTTCCTCTGGGTGTGACACCCTTGATTGTATTAAATTCAAAGGTTTTAAGTTTACTTGATTAAATCAATATAGGGCCTGTGATTTGGCCACTTCAGTAAGGCATGACTTAGGTTAAGTCCCCGCCCCCTTGGTGGGCTGATATAAATGGGCATTCACCCAAGAAGACATGGAAGGGGAGAGAACTTGGTCATTTCAGTTCTGCCATGTGACATAAAGGAGAAAGCTCAAGCATCTAAAGCCCAGAAGGAGAGATGAGCCATTTGCCTGATAGTTTGCAGCTGAAGAGAACAGAGCACCTGAGAAACTGAGAAGACTCGGAAGGAAATGAGCCCTATGCCAGCCTACAGCTGAGATCAGAAGAAGCTGGGGCCATGGAGCCTTAATAGGAAGAAGGAAGGAGAGACCAGGGCAGAGATTGCCCGCCATCTTGCTTCAACACATGGCAACTGACTTCAGTCTGATGCCTTACCCATTTATAAAAATGCTGGAACATTTTTATAAATGGGTAAGGGGTATTTTTTGGAGGAACTGTGAGATGCTCAATAGAAAAGACCTAAATTGCTTTGAAGAGACTGTTGATAGGAATAGGAACACTAAAAAGACTTTTGATAGGGCCTTAGAAGGAAGTGATGAAACTATTATTGGTAACTGGAGGAAAGATGATCTGTGTTTTAAAGTTTCAGAGAACTTAGCAAGATTGAATCCTGATGTTATATGGAAGGCAGAATTTGAAAATTATGAGCTTGGACATTTAGCCAAGGAGATTTCCAAACTAAATGTGGAAAATGCAGCCTGGCTTCTCCTTGCAGCTTACAGGAAAATGTTAGAGGAAAGAGATAAGCTGATAACTGAATTGTTGGGCACAAAGAAACCAGAAACTGATTCCGGAAATGCCAAGCGTCTGGAAATCAAGCCCCCAGATGATAGTCTCCCATTATAGTTACTCACTATAATGTGTTACCTTCAACTTTGTACATTTCCACACTTTTACAGTAAAGTTAATTGAAACTTCTACATACATTAGCATCAGCAGTCCATCTCAGTTCTCCTCTTATCTCCTTTAAGAATACACCACCTACCACCAGGTCTTGAAGATATTTTCCTACGTTTTCTTCTTGAAGCTTTATGTTCTTGCTTTTATATTGGTTTTTGATCCTAACTATAAATAATTTTTGTATAAGGTATAAGATAGGGGTCCTCTTTCCTTCTTTTGACTATGGATAGCCAGTTCTTTCTCCACCATTTGTTGAATAAACTGTTCTTCCCAAGCTGGGTGGGTTTGACGGGCTAGTCAAAAATCACTTGACCATAGAGAGTCTGTTTCTGAACCATCAATTCGGTTCCATTGGTCTATGTGTCTTTCTTTATGCCAGTACCATGCTGTTATTACCATTGTAGCTAGGTAATATGATTTAAAGTCCAGAAATGAGAGTCCTCCAACTTCACTCTTCCTTTTTAAGATGTTTCTGGCTATTCAGGACCCCTTAGCCTTCCAAATAAATTTGATAATCATGTTTTCCATTTATTTTAAAAATGCTGGTGGAATTTTTATTGGGATTGCATTGAATCTGTAAATCAATTTAAGTAGAATTGGCATCTTAATGATATTTAGTCTTCCAGCCCGTGAGCATGGAATGTTCTTTTTTGGTCTTATTTTATTTCTTTTAACAATGAGTTGTAGTTTTCTGAATACAAGTGCTTTACCTCATTGGTTAAGTTTATTCCTGAATATTTGGGATTTATCTGTCATATTTTATTTTCACCACTCTTCTGACACTTTTAGTTACTTTTATTGATATAATCTTCATTTCTAGACTCTCTTCTAGACCTCTCTCTCCTGTCTTTTCTTTCCAGGCTGTAACACATCCTTAGTATTTCCTGAAAAGTCTTTGTCTTGGTTACAAACACTCTCAGTTTCTGTTTATCTGTGACTATTCTAAACTAGCCCTCATTTTTGAAAGACAAACTTGCCAGATATAAGATTCTTGGCTGGAAGTTTTTCTCTTGCAATATCTTAAATATATCATACCACTGTCTTCTTGCCTTCATGGTTTCTGATGAGAAATTGGCACTTAATCTTATTGGGTATCCCTTATATGTGATGCGTTGCTTTTCTCTTGGTGCTTTCAGAATCCTCTTTTTGCCTTTGGCATTTGACATTCTGCTTAGTATGTGTCTCAGAGTTGGTCTATTCAGATTTATTTGGATGGGAGTATGGTATGTTTCTTGGATATGGATATTATGTCCTTCAATAGGATTGGGAAATTTTCTACCATTATTTCTTCAAATATTCCTTCTGCTCCTTATCCCTTCTCTTCTCTTTCTGGGACATCCATGACACATATGTTTGCATGTCTTTTGCTGTCATTTAGTTCCCTGAGACCTTGTTCAATTTTTCCATTCTTTTCTTCATCTGTTCTTTTGTATGTTCGCTTTCTGGGACCATTTCTTCAAGCTCACCATTCCTTTCTTCTGCCTCCTCAAAATGCTATTCTATGAGTCCAGTATATTTTTAATTTCATTTATTGAGCCTTTTTTGCCCATAAGATCTGCTATTTTTCTATATATGCTCTGAAATTCTTCTTTGTGTTCATCCAATATTTTTTTAATATCCTTAATCTCTCTAGCCATCTCATTGAATTTATTAAGGATATTTGTTTGAACATCTGTGATTAGTTGTCTCAACTCCTTTATATCATCTGGAGGCTTATCTTGTTCCTTTAACTGGGCCATATCTTCTGTTTCTTGATGTGGATTGTAATTTTTTGTTGGTGTGTTGGCATCTGGCTCACTAGAGTATTTATTCTGCATGCCATTTCTCTCTTAGGGTTAGGGCTCTCTTCCCCTTTCTCCCTTGCTGGTTGTGTAATAGGAGCCAAGGATGTAGTCGGTGCTGTAAGATGTGGAGGCTCAAACTGCCCTCATTGCCCCAGGTACCAGTGAAGCTTCTACCAACTTTCTCCTTTGCCAGGGGTCACGACAGAGCCACGTGTGTAATAATCCAAGTCATGCAGGCCTAGATTCTAGTTTCCCAGAGAGATTGATGAAGCTTCAAGCCCCTTTCTCCCCTGCCTAGGGCGGGGATGGAGCTGCAGATGTGGGCAGCAATCTATGCCGTGCAGGTCCAAAATGACCACAGTTGCCCCGGTAGACTTCCGACTATTCAATCTGTGCCGGCTGAATGTACCTTCAGTTACTCAGAGAGGCTGGTGCAGGGCCCCCCAGCTTCCTCCCGGCTAAAGGTAGGGCTGAAGTCTGTACTAGGGCTGCAGGCTGATCTGGGTGAAAGAAAACGGTCCCTACAGTCACGTGATTTTCAGTCAGCCCGGCTTCCCCTCGTGCTGCAGCAGAGTCGAAATGGGCCTTTTTCCGACTTAGACAGGTTCAAACTTGAGCTGTTCTTAGGGTTATACTTTAGCCCACCGAATTGACTAATCAGTAGCTTAAGTTGGTGCCCAACCGTCTCTTCCTCCCTTGCTTTTGGGAAGTGGAGCTTCCAATTCCTGCAGAATAGCTCCGGAGGTGGCTTGTGCGGATGGGCCCCGGCCTCCGCAGCGGGATTGCTCTACTTACCAATTTTCTCTGCATATGGGCAGTCTCCTCCTTCCATTCTTTCAAGGAGGTTACAAGATGCTCTTCTGGTCTCCTGGAGCCCCCAAACAGGTGCTTTAGACAGCTCTGGGTGATTACTAGCCACCCTGTAGCATGAGCTGACTCTAGGAGCTCCTTACCCTGCTGTCATCTTGCTGGTTATCTAGTAATGAAACATTTTTAATGTAAGTGGTGCTGTGTATTCAATTTCAAATCCAAATTGTTTATTGTTGGTATATGGGAAAGCAATTGACTTTTGTATACTAACCTTTTATCTTGCACCTTGCTATTTTTACTTGTTAGTTACATTTTTTTTCTGTCAGTTCTTTGGGATTTTCTGCATAGACAGTCATATTATCTGCAAACACAGATTTATTTTTTCTTTCTCAATCTTTATACTTTTTATTTCCTTTTCTTGTTCTATTATATTAGCTATGAAATCCAGCACAGTGTTGACTAGGAGTGGTGAAAGGGGACATCTTTGTCTTCTTCCCAATCTTAGGAGGAACCAGCTAAGTATTATGTTAGCTGTAGGTTTTTTGTGTGTGTTATTTATCAAGTTGAAGAAGTTACCCTCAACTCTTAGTTTGCTGAGAATTTTTATCATGAATGGTTGGTGGGTTCTGTCAGATAATTTTTCAACATCTATTGATATGACCATGAAATTTTTCTTTAGGTTATTAATGTGGTGTTTTACATTAGTTTATGATCAAATGTTGAACCAGCCTTGCAAACCTGGAATAAATTTCACTTGGTTGTGATGTATAATCCATTTTATACATTGTTGTATATTTCATGGATTTTTGCAGCTATGTTCATGAGAAATATTGGTCTGTAATTTTCTTTTCTTGTAAATTCTTTTTCTTGTTTTGGTATTAGGAAAATGGTGGCCTCAGGAAATGAGTTAGACTGTGTTCCCTCTGCTTCTTGAAAATAGAAATAGGCATGTGAAAACATGCCTGGTTAAATGTGATTTTGTCATGGCATATTATAATTTTACATAGTATTAGATTTGATTTGATAACATGTTTTTTATTTTTCTATCTTCATTTATGAGTGAAATGAACTGCATTTTTCAAGGTTCTTGTAATTTATTTGTCTGGCTTTGATATGAGGGTTTTTAATGACTTCTAGAATGAGGTGGGAAGTATTCCCTCTTTCTAGTTACCAAAAGAGTTTGCACAAAATTGACTTTGTGGATATTTTCAATTATAGCCTTGTTTCTTTTAAATTTCATTGATTTCTGCTCTTACTTTTATTATATACTTTCTTCTACTCGTTTTCGGGTTTTCTGCCATGTATTTTCTAACGTCAGTTTTGATAGGAAGTATTTATATTTACCTCTATTTCTAGGTATAATTAAATGCCCATTATGATTTCTCTTTAACCCATAAGCTCTTTAGCAGTATATATTTCAATTTACCAACATGTGAGGATTTCAAATTTATCTTTTAAATTATTAACTTATAATTTACTTTTACTGTGACTGGGAGTTCATATTCAGTATGATCCTATTTTTCAATATGTTGAACCTTTTCTTATGTCCTAGAATATTGTCAACTTCTGTAAATATTCCATATGTATTGAGAAAAAGGGTGTATTCTCTAATGTTGGAGGAAGAAATCTATGTATATTCATTAGGATAGGATTGTTAATTTTGTGTTTTACATCTTCTATATCTGCCTATATTCTGTCTGCTTTTCCTCCAATTAACTGGAAATCACCTACTCATTTGGTATTTTTTCTGCTTCACCCTTTAATGAAAACATTTTTCCTCCATGTATATGGAGACTATTTTATTAGGAATATGCACGTTTAAATTTTTACCTATATTAATTAACTGAAACTTTCATGATGCTGTGCTTACACTCTCTGCCTTATTTTAATATATTATTTTATATTAATATAGATATATTAGCTTTATTTTACATAGTATTCACCTGATATTACTTTTGTTTTTATCTTTTTACTTGCAGTATTTCAGAATTTTAAACAGAAAATATCTGGATTTTTTGGGTAACCTAATCCACCATTCTTTTCTTTTAGTTGGTAAATTTATTCTATTTATACTCTTTGCAATTTTTTATTTATCTGACCTTGTCTACCATTGTAACTTTTTATCTCAATTAGTTGCACTTGTTCTCTTTCCTTTGTAATACATTCTTACTTTTTTAAGTTTGATGTCTGTATCCATCAGTAATCTAACAGCAGCTCTGGAAAATTCCCATATTCCTTGGTGCTCCCCTAACTGCCTGCTCTGTGGGTATTATCTAGAGTTTTAAGATCTGGGTCAAGAAGAATATATTTTTACTTTTTCTTTTACCTTGCATTTGTTTCAGGAACCACAAATTTGGGGTACTTGAATACCTTTACTTTTTTTTTATGAAGTCCTTAAACAGGGAAGACTCAATCCAAGAAAACTGCAGATAATAATACAATTTAGCCCTTAAAAAGAATCTAGCATATGAACATAAAATGTGTCTAAAGAACAAGATATAGGAGCAGCTGAGGTAGATACACCAAAGGTAAATTCAGTCAACACCCACCCATACAACTTTAAAGACTACTTACTACTTAATGCCACCGAAGTAAAGAAGAAATATCACAAGCGTATGCCTAAGCTCAGCCACAGATACCAGAGAGAGCTAAAGGTTGAGTTAGCAGAGGCAGTGAACTTGACAAGTGGAAACAGCTAGACAAACTAAAAGCCACTTGAGATTTTTAGTGCTCACACAGAGAAGCTAAAGATATGCTAGTGAGGATTTTATCCTCTGTACTCTAACCAACAGTTAAGTACTTTATTAGTCAGCCAAAGGGGTGCTGATGCAAAATACCAGAAATCTGTTGGCTTTTATAAAGGGTATTTATTTGGGGTAGAAGCTTACAGTTACCAGGCCATAAAGCGTAAGTTACTTCCCTCACCAAAGTCTTTTGCCACGTGTTGGAGCAAGATGGCTGCGGATCTCTGCAAGGCTACAAGGGTTCAGCCTCCTTCTTCCTCACAAGGCTCTGTGGTCCCAGCTTCTTCCAGCTGTAGGATGGCATTAGTCTCCTCCCCCTCCTGGGGTTCCTTTCTCGTCCAACTAAGCTGCTTAGGGCTCTGGTCTCTGCAGCTGCAAACAATCAGGCCAACTGCTCATCTCTTAACTGTCTCTTCCAGGGGCCTTTGCCACGTCTAATGGAGCCTCCTCTGTTTGTATCTGCTACTCTGTGTTCTTCTCCTGCATGTTTACTTACCAAGGGTCCTGCTGATGTAGCCCAATCAAACCCCTAATCATAATTTAATCATGCCTAGAGGAACAGACCAGTTTACAAACATAATCCAGTATCTATTTTTGGAATTCAGAAACAAATTTAGTTGGTGAAAGTTAAAGAAAATTATTAAAATAATAATTTTATTATTGTTGACAAGACTTTGTGGGAGAAAGGAAATCCAACAGTGTTTAAGGAAAGTGCTTGTTTTTTCTACTCTGTATATTTTGCTGGTTAACTAATTGCTGTATTGCAAAACTACATAAATATTTGCATTAAGTAGTATGGTGCTGAGACTCTACTTTTTTCTTCCTAAAATTAGTTCAACTATCATGCCTCTACATCCTTGCTGGGGCTCCATTTAGGACCTAGGTACCCAGTTATTGGAGGAAATGCAATTGGTTCCCAAGCCCTTCTGGCAAAAGATGCAAGGCAATGAGAGTGATGTCAGCTGTGGTGCCCTTCATAGTAGTGCTGTGGCTGGCCTCAGAGCCAGATGAGCAAGTATCCAATATGTTCTGACTCACCAAAATTTGCTGAAATGAAAATATCTATTCTTTTACTAAGTCCTTTTTCTATGCCTAGCTGGCTCTTAATCTTTTTTTTTTTTTTTTTTTTTTTAAACAATCAATGGTATTTGGTATAATCAAATAGTTGTGTAATCATCACTTCAGTCATTATTAGAGCATTTTCATTACTTCAATAATAATAATAAACAGAAAAACAAACAAGAAAATTCCTCACCTTTCAATCTCTCTGTTTCCCCTGCTATACATAGCTGCTATTTCTGACTCTTCTTGCACAATTATTTGTTTATTAAGCAGTTTTACTGAGATATATTCACATACCATATGATCTATCCAGTGTATAATCAATGGCTTTTAGTATAATCCCAATGTTGTACATTCATCATCTCAAAAATTTCAGAACAATTTCATTACTCCAAAAAGAAAGACTCCATAACCCTTAGCATTCCTTCCCCAGCCCTACATAACCACTAATCTAATTTCATCTTTATAAATTGATTTATATTTACATTTTAGAAAATGGAATCATACAATATGTGGTACTCTTTGTCTGGTCTCCTTCACTTATTTACTAAGTATTTTTAAGTATATTTTATGTCCAACACAAGACTAGGCATGAACTCTTTGACACAGTAACTGAGATTGGCCTCATTTTTAAACTGTAAAACTATCTGATATTTATCTTGAGAAAAAGGATCACCCGAAGTTACTATAAGTCATTTATACATCATTGTAAAATAGGAGGTTAAGATCAATGCCTCTCAAACATTAAGGTACATACAGATCATCTGGCAATCTTGCTAAAATGCAGATTTTGATTCAGTAGGTCAGGGGTGGGACTAATTTGGACTTCTGGCCTCTGAAACCATGAGTCAATAAATTCCCATTGTTTAAGTCAATAAATACCCACTGTGTGGTATTTGTCACAGCAGCCTGGAAATTGAAACACTCTCAATTTACCAGTTTTGTGATCTTAGTTAAGGTGAATTGCTTTACCTCTTAGTATTTTCATTTTCCTATCAGCAAAACAAAAAGTATAATTATTACAGAACCTGTTGTATTTTTCTCAGAGCTATTGGGAGAGAGAGAGAAAGGCTGGTAAATATGCTTTGGAGAGAGCAAGTCTTTTCATAAAAGCTAGTGGTCAATATTATTAATTATTAACTATATCTAGAGTAGTGATCATTTTGCTCCACATACTCTTTTCTGGCTTTTTTTTTAACATGGCCCACGAGAACCAAATGATTGGCTGAAGTTGAGAATAGTTCTAGAAGACAGAAAAGATAACTGATATACAGGGGTCTAATCCCATCATTATTCCTTGGTTGTATTTACTAAATAGGCTGGTGGTTACATGAATGAAATTAAACTGATCTTTGGAATCTTTACTCGTATGGACTTTGTAGCCTTTGCCTTGCTTGAAGAGCAGTGACTAGCTGAGACTATGGTTTGCATGATAATGGCAGTCAAATCTAAGCACTTACGCATGTGTGTAAAACATATAATAAATTTGATCAGCAACAATTCTATTTGCAACTAACAAACGCCAAAACTATGAATGGGTACATACTTTTAACTAGAAATCTTGCTATGGATTCTGCTTTACTGATGTAATTACAAATGTTTAACAATCTACAATCTTGAACAGAATATGGGATGGAAATATGGATGGTTGTATGATGTAATTCCAGCCATCATATCCAGAAATAAATATCTGGATGAATTAAATGTCTTTGTGCATACACATGCAAACACATTCAAATACACACAAATACACACATGACTGTGTCCATAGATAGACAGCAAACACATCTATTTATGCTTAAATATTTCCATGTACCTTAGACAATTACATTTTCCTATCATTGGATTTTTTTTTCTAGTTAGAAACTCTGCTCTTCAAAAAATTTGGGTTTCTTCAGTAAGACAGTTATATAGACTAGAAAGTGAATCTAAAGTTATCTCTAAACTCTCATTCCCTGCCCTCAGCCTTCCAGGTTAGTTCAGGAGCACAAACACCAGGAGTGACTCAGGATCCAGAGGAAGATCCCATGGTCAGAAGGAAGATCCCATGGTCATTAACATTTCTTTTTATTTTGTATGCTGACTGTGTTCTTTCTGTTAGGATGATTTGGGAACTCCGATTTAGGGGTGAAATTTATGATGACTCCATTAAAGCTTAGCTCCCACATATCACTGTCTTTTTACTTAATGGTCATTTAAAAGACATTTGTAGAATTTAACAAAGCATTGATGACTCTCAATAAGAATAATGTGCACATTCAAATGGAGCCTGGCTTCCCAATAAATCTGCATCCAGACTGCCAGGATGTGTCTGCCAGCATTTTACCTAGATTTGCTGCAGAACACTGCCATCAAGTGTGAAGTTTTAGAGTCCATTTCCAGAGGATCCATCCTGCATTGATACAGCCTTTTTGACCTTTTAAACAAAGGGGAAATATGTCACATTAATGGCAGGAAGGACTTGTAGACTATGACTCTGGTGTTTATTAAGGCTTTGAAGTAAGGAACAAACAGATATGAATGGCCATCTACTGTCTTTCATGAAGTCCCCAAATCATTCTGCTCAATTATATGCTATGAAGAAACCTACTTTCTAATTTCTCTAAGCTTGGATTAATTATAAAACAAACAAACAACACTTCTCTTTGTTGTTTTTACTTAAGTACTCTCTATATAAAAATGGATCCTCATTATCTTCCAGAATGTGCTGAGCATATTGCCTGGCACAGAATAAACACTCAAAAATTATTTATTGAATTGGAAGTAAAATTTAGTAATAAAATACAACCTGTCATTCAAAATGCAACAGCGTTTTCCTCCAGCACAGCATCTTTCCAACCATATACATTGTACTCTCCTCATCAGATAAAGCTCATATTCCAACCAATATTGAAGGATCAACAAACTCTTATGTTTACTTATATCTCTGATTTTTTTTTTTTTTTGTGGGTGGGGGGAGGGATACCCTAGGCTGGGAATTGAACCTGAGACCTGATATGTGGAAAGCTGACACTCACCCACATTGGCTTTCCTGGGTTGGTTTTTTAGTTTGTCTTGTTTGTTTTTGTTTTTTCAGGAGGTGCCAGCAACTCAACCCGGGACCTCCCATGTGGGCGGCAGGAGCTCAATCACTTAAGCCACATCTGCTCCCTCTGATTTTTTTAAACATCATTTACTTTACACATAATATTCTATAGCCCTAACCTCACTAGTAAATATGCCTTAGAATTCTACTCATTCTCCCATGTCTCACCAAAATTCCTCCATATTAAACCTGAATTAATTCTTCTCATCTCTGATCACTGCCCCCCAGCAGTTAGTTTGAATCTTACATCAGAAATGAATTCCCATCCTTATAAATGTCAGTGAACAATTTCATATTTTAATTGATCGAGACCAAAGCATCTCCCATTGGAGGGATGACGCCTGTCTGACCCTAGATTCAGGTGGCCCTGTCCAGTTTACCCAGGAGGTGCCACCTCCCTTTCAATGGTCGCAAAGTTTCATATTCCACCAATTTTTAGCAGGAGGTCCCAGACATCTATAGGTCTAGTGGTGATATGGAAAGGAGAGTATGATTGGAATCCATACACAATCTCCTTCTGAACCAAGACAAATTGATCTCACCCTTTATATTGAAATATCCAATCATTCATATATATTATGTCACTTTCCAAAAGCCTCTGGGATGCCTGTAGACAGTGCATACATACACAAGTTGCTTGCCCATTCAAAGCACTTAGGTAAATTACAAAGACATTTTTTATAAGAAATTAGAAACTACTGGGAAGTGAATTGGTGGAAAATGATATCATTTAGGGTTGGTGTCACATGGTATAGCACATTTTTAAATAAAAATATAGAATTTGACTCAAAGGAGAGAATTTTAGAAAATTGGCCTGAGGCAAATTGAGGCATCAGCACACTGTGTGACCGGTCTTGTCTACTGTTTGCATGTAGTTAAAATGCTGGCCATGTGCAAAGTTCAATTGTGTTCCAGCCTTGCATTTTAAGCACTTTATAAGAAAGGATTAAAAATTTCACTGCCTTTTCTACCCATGCAGAAATATGGTGTCTGCTTGGATGACAGTAGCATGGAGCCATAGTGACAGGTTCTATGCTAAGTAATTCACGTGCATTAATTCCTTTACTTTCCAACAATGTGATAGGTAGAGAAAATTATTCACAGGTTATTGGTGAAAAAACTGAGATACAGAAACTTTTAGCTACTTACAAGTACAGTTAGATGTTAGGGTGATATAATTTGAACCAGGCCTATCTAATTCCACTACCTATTCTTTAAACATTTATATAATAATCTAAAGGATCACTAATGTGATTATAAGTTATTTGGTTTGCTGTGCTTTGGATTGATGATTATTAAAAATTGACTATTGACTTGGGAACAGGATTTTCCAACTTTAGTCTCCAAGCTTTTTCTCATTTTCTTTCATCGGTAAGAAATGCACACACACAATTAGTCTAAAAATCCAAATCTTGCATTTGTTTTGAAATATGACAGATATATTTCTTCCAACAAAATATCTTTATTAACTCATCTCACATTATTCTGATCATTCTGGTATTTCATATCTCATCAATGATTAGATTTTCAATTTATATTTACATTTTTCATATTTTTACAATGTTCCCTAGTTGGTTCATGGTTGTCAACTTAATTTAGTTGCAAGTTTCTTGAGGATCATGTAAATTTCCAACCAGCATTGAGTCCTACTTCAGAACCTGCCACACAGCCTCATACAGGAGAGAGTCCCGTATTGACTAGTATTTAAGTCCAGGTGACTTAAAATTTTATGAGTGAAAGAACTGACTGCAAAACTATGAGTTTTAAAGTATATTCCTCCTAATGAACTTATTTAGATAAATATTGAATTGCCTTGGATAGAACAAAAAGGAGTTTGCTATGTAAGTGTTATAATATAAGAAAAATGTTCCTATGTGCCCTTTGACTTAGAAGATAAGAAACAGGAAAACCTGGCATGGTATCTAAGAAATGGATTTTAATCCCAACATATTTGGGACAACTTGGCTATGAAAAAAGTGAGGGTCTAGGCGGTAAGAGATTTTGGTTGTGTTTTCTGTTTCTGCACTGTTAAGGTGAAATGTAGAGCATATCCCTTTATCTTTTGGTCTTGGTTTCTTCATCTGTACAATAAAGATATATATATATATATATATATATATATATATATATATATATATATATCTCCTAACCTACCTTATGAGTGATGAGAATTAAATGGGATACAAGATTAAGAGAATAAAAAGTTTAATGGCACCATAAAATATTAATAACTCTGGAAAGAACATATTTGACAGCAAGAATAGCCAGATTTTTTCTCCTCCTGGGTTATACATGCTGTCTTGTCACTTAGCAGTTGGCCTGGATTGTGGCATAGCTATTTTAAAGTCATCCATAGCACTCGCTGTGCACTATTCATTCATTAAGTAGCTCTTGAGCTCTGTGTGCTAAGAATTGCTTTCTCTTTGTACTCTATCAGTTGTCCAACAGGCATCTAACAAAAACCACGGCAGCGTGGATCTCCATACATAGGCTGAGTAGAAAACCCTTGGGAAGAGAAAAGGTTAATCTCTCTGGCAGTGTCTTTGAAATGCCATTTTGCCTATTACAAGCAATGCCATGATCCATTTTCAATGTAAATATGTGTGCTTTAATTAGCACTGTCTTTTATAATGTGCTAATAAAATTGAAGTACTGCTGGTGGGATTAATCACTAAAATTGACATCTGTCCCTCAGAATCACCGTGATTTTTAGGGTAAGATTTCAAACCATGTAGCAACTGCTTTTAAGGACTAGTTATAGGACTATATGGCCATGAACTAAAAAGTCACTTTCAGCAATCAAGGAGCAAAGTCTCAAATTGCTGTTCCTACCCCCTACCTGCTGCTTAATGGTAGCTGGGAATCTCAGTGACAACTCAGAATAAATGAATAGCCCTGACTGGAAAGCATTTACAAAGTCAGTCCTCCCCCACCCCAAACCTACTCTTCTGGATGTACAAAAGATCAGCAAAATGTTGGTTAAAGGAATGACAGACCTCTTGTATGAATGGAAACCAATCTGGAAATATTCTAGAGGTCCCATTCACTACTGATGGGTTAGTGGACTATCGAGCAACCATTGACTGAGCATGGAGGAGATCCTATATCTTCTTGTGCTCATAAGAGTCAAGTCTGTATGAGTAAAGACTGCTCACTTCTTCCTCTGAAGTGGCCACTGAATTGTAATCCTTTCTTTACCTGAGGCCCAGCCTTGTCCCACCCCCACGCTCCTATACCCAACCCGGATTTCTCTTCATCGCAACTGTACCTCAGGATTCTTTATCTAGATGGATAGTCCATTCTATCTTAATTAGCGGAATATCTTCAGCCATGTTTTGCATATAAGCCTAGTTAATTTGGGCACTGATGCCATTTGGATCACATAAATTTGGGCATTGCAAACATTATTTTGGTGATTTCAACCCAATTGCTATGTAAGCTACTTTAACCTTAAGTTAAATATTTTTTCATCTCACTCCCATTTCCCAGTCAACTCACTCTTTTTGTTCTAGGATCCCTTGGTCTGAAGTACATATTGGACATAATGTATCTCATTATTGGTGCTGGGTGATTTTAGACTTGTTTGCTTGTAGTTGGAATCTGCTTAGAGACCTTCTCTGACTTCCCGGTTCCTAATGATTATTTCCCTTCCTGAACACCCTTAACATCAACTATCCACACCATTCACTTGAAACACAACAAATACTGCTTTTATGATCAATAATCTTCGGTAGTACCTAGTCTACCTCTATATTACAGGCTTCTAAATTACACATACTGTATTTCTTAATTCTTTTTGTGTTACACAATGCTTTGCAATACCTTGCTTATTTCATATAATAAAAGTGTTGATGATGGTGATGATGAATTTTGCAGTTTTTTTTCTCAAAAACTTTCAAAATTTTGCCTCTACTCTCAAAGCTTACTATCATAACACTTGTTCATATAATCTCTATCTATGGCTTTGTTTCTTACCCACTATTTCCTGAAAACCAATGTGGCAGCATGGAATGAATAGTCTTTGCTAAAACTCAGAAATTCCTGATGAAGTTGAGAATGGAAATGATTAGGATTCAGTTTAGTTGCATCAGATATTTTGATCATTTGATGATCAGATTGGCCACATGATGAATTTCATCATCTTGACAAAATCATCTTTTGAAAAATGAGTCATTCCATGGCACTGAATAAACATGATCACAACTCCTGGATTTGGAAATAATGTTGGTGTGAGCTCAGACTTTCTTTTATCACTTAAGTCTATAACTAAGAAAACCAAAGAAGACATTTACTACAATCCAAAATTTCGGTATGGAAGATAGGATTGGAGAGAGAGAGAAAAATAGCAAAACTATACATAATAATTTTAACTTCCTTTTATCTTTTCAAAGTATCTTTGAACATATTATTACAATTAAAACCCAATTGCTATTACTGTATTTGCATCTGACAGATTGAGAAATTGTATCCCAGAGAAGATAAGTGAGCCTCCTAAATTTGTGCAGCTAATGATTAGAACTCCTAACCATGGCGACTAATTCCAATTGCACCGCACCACCTCTGACATTTCAATCATCTGGTCACAAGAATGAAGATATTTCTAAGTTTTTATGATAGGGTTCCTCTCTTTCCATCCATTGCTGATACAAGCCTTGCCTTAATTTTTCTGTGCAGGGATTAAAAAAAGAGTTGGACTGCTTTTCTCTCTTCCAAAATGCTTTCCTAAAATCTTGACATATGCCAAAAGCTTGGACTCAGAAGGGACCTTTAAAAAGCTCTAAACTTTAATTTCAAATATTTCTTTGAAACTTAGCTGTGACATGATTCCTCAGGAGTCCTAGTCACCTGCCAAGTCTGAAGTGTTTTTGTTCAGCTGTTTTCAACTTACTGCTGAAAGAGGTCTTAATTTTAATAAGATGGAAAATTGTATTTTTTTCCCAATGGCCTGTAACTCTAAAACAACTAAATGGATTGTGCTACACAAAAAAGTAAAGAAAGAAAAAAACAAAAATAAATGTAACACAACTAGAGTTTGAATAATTTGATAAACATATTATGCATTTTAAAAATAACATACTTACGTCAGGCAAAAGACAAAGACTGTTGTTCCTCAGCCAATCCAAAATGATTTGATGTGTGTCTAGAATATAACCAGCCAATGTCTGGTGCTATTTAGGAAACAAGATAGGAAGATATTGCCCGTGCCTTAGGGGGACACTCAGTCTACTAATCAGTATAATTCTATCCTTGAGTAATACATCTTAAATCAGAAAAGTAAAACATAAATAGCAATATCATTTTTTATCAAAACATATATAGCCAGTATCTATGTATGCTAGAGAATAAGAAACAAATAAAATATCTATTAATTCCAATTTATTGCTGTTAAGGGGCCTTAAATACTAGAACCAGCATTTTTGTCCCTACATAACCTATCTGGCTATTGAGAAAAACAAGTTGATAAATAATTTCTTCTCTTTTCTACCAATTTCTTTTTCAATTTGCTGAGAGAATAGCTGATTTCAAACTTGCTAACTAGATTCGACCTAATTTTTAAAATATCAAAAATATATCACATGAGCGTGTAGCTATGATATCAGCTGAAACCACATGCTACATAGGTACTGAAGTTTGTCAAAATACTAAGAGAACAAGATGCTTAAATAAGCATTTTGCTTTCTTGTCCCATCCAGTGACACATTTAAGCCATTTAGTACATGGAGACACTGTAGTAGATTTATATAATTGAGTAATTCTGCCTGACCCTTATGGGAATACTCTCTTGTCTGCAAAAGAAGGCTGAAGCTTTCTGGATCATGCATTGCCTTTTTACTTATCCTGTTTGAAGAGTTTTTCATTTCCCACCTCTGACTCAACAGAATAAAATGTTGTCACATGACTGATTCTCAACTACATTATCATGAAATAAATATTGCAAATCACAAACACTTCTATAAAGTGGGAGACATTTATTTTGCAATAATGCAGTGATTTTTGTCTCTATTATTCAAGATGATTGATGTAGATGTAATCATTCTGTCTCTTAGATATTGGTAAAATAAAGTGACAGTTGTTGGCTGTGCAATTAGGGACCATCTGTACCAGGATGCTTGGAAGAATTGAAAGGTTGGCATTTTCACAGCATGAGAAAAAAGATTGCAGCTATCCAGTTAGTTCATGAGGAAAATATCTGAACCAGACAATTCAGCTCTAATATTTTACTTCAAGTTTTGAATTATGTAAATAAATTGTCAGAATTAGAAAAGATCAATTTAAAATACATGCAAATGGTATATTCATGAGATTTCAGGTGTTTGCATCTCCCTGTGTACTCAGATTGCCCAGACTAGAATCATCGCTCTCCTCATTTCTGTCCAGCCATTTAGGTCTGGGTTAAATCCTGCCTCCTTCAGGGATTAAATCCTTAGCTAGAATCTGGGCAGCCTATTATCCTTACTATCCTCATCCTCTGATTCATCAAACAACCATATAATGGGCATATATTTTATGTCAAGAAATGTGCTAAGTGTTGGGAACCCAAGTTAAGTAAAATATGACCTTTCATTCCAGGAAGGACAGATTAATTTTTTAAAAATCCATGCTAAATGGTTGTAGAATGAAAACTTTGTATCTCCCCGAATTGCTCCTTGAGTCCATGCAATGGAAAATTTCACGCATAACAGGAGGAAATATGTTCCTGTTCTCCATCCTATACATCCTGAGCAAAGGGAGGAAAAGCCACTAATCCAGGAGGAGCCTTCCATCCTTTAATTCTTGATCAGAGCCACTTGAAGTGTGAACTCTGGCATTGCTCATTCTTAACCTTTGTTCTCTCTTTCTCTCTCTCTCTCTGTCTCTTTCCCTCTCCTCTTTCTCTCTCTCTCGTACTCTCTCTCCTTTCCTGCCATCAGGGCATGTCCCCATGTTCTCATCCCTGCAATTTTAGATTTAAGTTGATTCTTTTTTTTTTTTTTTCTCACTAAACTTTGTTTTAATGGGTCTCAAAATTCTGTGACAGATTTTTGGTCAAGTTGTTTCCATTTAAAAAGTACTGATTTTAAAAACTAATAACTTAAAACTGCCACACAAAAACAAATGGTCCACAAAACATTCCTTTCCTTCTGAAAGTTTTACGATGCATTAAATTAACTTACTAACAGTAGAAGTCTAAGATCACAGAAAAGTTTAATTATAGAGAAGGGATATTACCCAATGATAACATTTTACTTCTAATAAAGTTATAGTAGTGTTTATAAAGTTATTATTTGCATCTGTAAAATTAGCACAAAATATCTTACCAGTTGTAAGTGAATTTGAGAAGAGACAGAGATGACAGAAGCCTCATTTAGCAGACCTGAAATGTGAGGAGGGTCTGATATTAAAAAGTAGATTTTGAACAAGTAGAAAGGAAATAAAACATTCAGGACAATGATAATAAGAGAAACAGTTATAAATTCAGTGAGCAATTGTATTCTTTATTTAAATGATGACCTATGTTATTTCGAGGCAATTGCTTTTATCATGATTCCACAGTCATCACCATTGGTATATGTCTGCATTCATGCAAACTGAAGGTTTAAGTTAAATTCTGTTCATGGCAGAAGACTTACTTTTTTTGTCCCTCTCAATAAATACAGTTCTATAACAACAGAGTCCTATACCTGCCATCCCCCTCTCCTATGATCCACCTTCATTTGGAATAGAGAAATGCAGGTAATTGAAACACCAAACTCCCAATGTATTCCCCTTATCTCAAAGCTTGAAAAGCCACCCTAAAATGAAGATTTATTTGTTTGTTCACCCAAACAAAGGAATCTCTTTCCTTACTACTCACTTAAATTTTAGACATGCTCTTCCACTTTCTGTAACCCCTTTTAAACGTAATTTAGAATGCATCTCTTCAGAAAAATGGAATTCTATTTAAAAAGAAACTTTTGTCTTTTTCAATAGCTCCTTCCCCTCTTTACCTGATGCTGTGAACACTCATTCTTAATGCACTCAAAGCCAGAATCTGAGGGGGTACCAGTTAGTATCCTAACATTTAGAAATATC
Organism: Tolypeutes matacus; assembly: GCA_026826555.1. Taxonomy (NCBI): domain Eukaryota; kingdom Metazoa; phylum Chordata; class Mammalia; order Cingulata; family Chlamyphoridae; genus Tolypeutes; species Tolypeutes matacus. The sequence continues at coordinate 35,658,519 of JAKSZT010054215.1, forward strand.
AGGATGAGGTTTCCTTGGAAACTACATGCACATAAAAACCATGCAGAGCAGACTTGGTTTCATCTCTGGTTACATTTTCTGTTGAAGAGAAAAAATCACCTTGGCTTTCATATATATATATGTATATATATATTTCTTTGTTGGAGGTGAGATTCATGGCAGAAAGCTGCAGAGGTCATTTTATTGGGTTTCAATACCTAGCAGACCAATCAAGGATTTGTAGGTTTTTTTGATGGAAAATGAAAGTGTATGTTAAACTACATATAAACCTGCAAATGAATTAAAAGCATAGCCTTGCCTATTCTTCTCCCTTATGTGGTGGGAATGACAGGTAACTGCATGAAAAAGTATCCTGAGTCATCTCTCTATGCCTGGCCAAGGAGAAGAGAATGGTGACTTCTCGTCGGGAGAAAACAAAGTTAATTATTTTCAGTTTACATCAGGATGGTCACTTTGGAGGAAGGTGTCCACCAAGTATCTTTTCCCACTGAGAGAAGGGAAATAACGTTTTTTATCACATTGATTTTCCATGGGGGCACTATAATAATCAGAAGATAATAATGTATTTCCTTTAACTCATGTGTATCACAAGGCAATTGCCCTGTAACTTCTGAGTTGCTCTATGGTGATGACAAGTCTAAATATGGGCATATTGTTTTGTTGTCTGAATTTCCCATTGCAGAGTCTAAGACTCTTTAAAATACATTATAGAAATGTGCCATACAATGTGTCAGTTAGCATGTGCTTTATTTTAAAAATAGGAACTTTTTCCCTTTCATGCAAACAAAGACTAGGGCCTAACACAAATGGATATTTCTATACCATGCTGGTGACATGGAAATTCATTAAACAATGGAGAGTACATAGTTTTTCAAAACTTTAGAATTTATCTCCCTCTTCCTAAAGTACAACAATGATTCCAGAAAGAAAAACAAAAACACACAAACCTGTCTTTACCCCTTAGGCAATCTCAAGTTCTTGGCAGAAGGAAAGTGCATACTGAAAAACTCAGGGATAAAGGTCATCTCCAATCTGGAATGAATAAATGTCTGTCCTGCTCCCCAAATGACTAAGGTGGTACCCTGCAAATGGGTTGTGGGAAAAGAGCCACTTATCCTCATTTCCCTTTCCTTATCCACAGAGAAAATACTTGGTCCCATCTCTTGCTCCTGCTTCCACCGATCCAAACTATGGTCATCACTTAGCCATTTGTAAAGGAGAGTGAAAAGGTCATATGTGGGAGGGACACTGTCCATACTCTGTTCTCAGAATTGCCCATTGTTAGTATCATCCTGTGTTAGAAGAAACAGCTTCGACTCAACTCAAACTGTTTAACTGCACTGCCTACTGAATTATTTCTAGGCCTTTTGTTCATCAGTCAGTTGATGTGCTATTATTATTTTATACTTCCCAAGCTATTTACTTGTAACAGATAGAAAAAGAGACCACATCATTTGTGTGTAAAAACTTCTTAAAAGTTACATGGTTGAAATTGGAAGCTAGAAAAAAAAACTTTTTTTCCAGCTTTCTACATGGGGAGACTGGGTACTGGGGATGTTAACTAATTTGCCCAAGAGTCATACAGTCATCTGGGGACCATCTAAGCCAAAATGGAACATAGGTCTCCTGATTTGCCATCGGATGATCTGGAAATTTTGTAAATAATGAGGGAATGGAAATTTGAGCTCTTAAGTGCTCTTATTTGACACTGAGCTATTTACACAAAGTTCTTTAGGCAGTGGACCTGCCTATTAGCCTTTATTGGAGGAGGGGTTGTATAATTCTCATTAATGTGTGTCTCTACAACAGGGGTTCTTAACAAGGGGTCCATGAGCTTGAATTGAAATTCAAAAAAATATTATCTTGTGAGGACGTGTTGGTGCAGGTGTGATATATTTATTAAATAATGCACAGTATAGTGTGGACTTAGTAAGGGGTCCGTGGAACAACAACAACAAAAAAGGTTAAGAACCCCTGCTCTACAACAAATCAGCCAAAAGGTAGGGGCATTTGTGCATGGAAGGAAATAACATTATGAGGGGGTAGCTGGAGGAAATCAACATTAGCTTTGAACTTGTTCCGTTCCTGAGTGACACTTTGACCGACATCTGTGGTATGGTTTTGATTTTTCCATATAGTACTGGTCTTTATTTCTTGTAATGTCCTACAGCATAAATTACTTCCCTCACCAAAGTCTGTTGCCATGTGTTGAGGCACGATGGCTGCCAACGTTCAGCCTTCCTCTTCCTCTTAAGGCTCTGTGGTCTCAGCTTCTTCCTATATCAGCTGTAGGCCATCAGTCTCTCTAGGCTTTGTTTCTCTCCCTGGGGCTTGATTCTCTCCAAGTTCAGGCTTGCTTCTCTCCACAAGGTCAGCTGTAGACTATCAGGCAAATGGCTTGTCTCTCTTCCTGGGAACTCTGTCGTGTCTGTGGAGCAGTCTCTATTCCTCTGTGTTCTTCTCCTGTGTGTTTACTTCCTGGGCTCCAGCTCAAAACTCCCAACTCTGTCCTTTGCAATGTCTTTTCTCTATGAGTCCCCACCCACCAAGGGGGTGGGGATGCAATGTCGTACTAATGTGGCATAGTCAATGAGTTAATCATTATTTAATCAAGTAAAAGTGAAACCTCTGAATCCAATATAATCTGATATGCCCAGAGGGACAGACCAGTTTACAAACATAATCCAATATCTATTTTTGGAATTCATAAATAATATCAAACTGCTACAGTATCCATTAGAGAAATGGATCTTTATTTTCTTTCTTTGTAATATCTTTATCTGGTTTTGGTATTAGGGTGAAATTAGCTTCATAGAATGAGTTTAATAGCATTCCTTCTTGTTCAATTTTTGGAAGAGTTTGAGTAAGATTGAATATTCTCTGATTGCTTGGTAAAATTTACCTGTGAAGCCATCTGGACCTGGGCTTTTCATCTTTGGGAGTTTTTTTAATGATTGTTTCAATCTCTTTACTTGTGATTGGTTTGTTGAGGACTTCTATTTCTTCTAGGGTCAGTGTAGGTTGTTCATATCTTTCTAGCAATTTTTCCATTTCATCTACATTGTCCAGTTTGTTAGTATACAGTTGTTCATAATATCCTCTTATGTTGTCTTTTATTTCTGTAGTTTCAGAAGTAATTTCCCTGTTTTATTTCTGATTTTATATATTTGCATCTTCTTTTTTTCATTGTCAGTCTAGCTAAAGCCTTGTCAATTTTGTTAATTTTAGTGTTGTTAATCCTATTTTCCCCCTAATTTCATTCATTTCTCCTCTGATCTCTGTTATTTTATTCCTTCTGCTTGCTTTGGGAATAGTTTGCTCTTCTTTTTCTATTTCGTCCAGCTGTGTAGTTAAGTCATTGATTTTAGCTCTTTATTCTTTTTTAATGTAAGCATTGAAGGCTATAAATTTCTTTCTCAGAAATCCCTTTACTGCATCCCATCGATTCTGATATTTTGTGTTTTCCTTTTCATTCATCTTGAGATAGTTACTGATTTCTCTGGCAATTTCTTCTTTGAGCCACTGATTATTCAACGGTGAGTTGTTTGATTTTCAAATATTTGTGAAATTTTCCTTTTTCTGCTTATTGTTGATTCCCAGCTTTATTCCATTATGATCAGAGAAAGTGTGTTATATAATTTCAATCTTGTTAAATTTCTTGAGATCTGCATTGTGACCCAACATATGGTCTATCCTGGAGAGAAATTCATGAGCACTTGAGAAGAATGCATATCCTTTTGGGGGTGCAATGTTCTGCTATTAGGTTAGGTTCACTTTTCTTATTATTCAAGCACTCTGTTTCTTTATTGATCCTCTGCTCAGATGTTCTATCCAGTGATGACAGTGGTGTATTGAAGTCTCCAACTATTATTGTAGAGACAGCTATTTCTTCCTTCAGTTTTGCCAGTGTTTGCCTCATGTAATTTGGGGCATCCTGATTAGTTGTACATACATTTATGATCGTTATTTCCTCCTGGTGAATTGCCCCTTTTAGTACTATATAATGTCCTTCTTTGTCTCTAATAATAGCTTTGCTTTTAAAGTCTATTTCATCCAATATAAGAATAGGTACTCCAGCTTTGTTTGGTTACTGCACACATGAATATCTTTTTCCAGCCTTTCACTTTCAATCTATTGGTATCTTTTTGTCTAAGGTGAGTCACTTGTAGACAGCATATAATTGGCCCATATTTTCTTATCCATTCTGCCAGTCTGTGTCTTTTGATTGGGGAGTTTAATCCACTAACATTCAATGTTATTACTATAAAGGAAGATCTTACTTCACCCATTTTGACCTTTGGGTTTTATCTGTCATATCTTATTTTCACCATCTTTTTACACTTTTAGTTACTTTTACTGATATAATCTTCATTTCTAAACTCTCTTCCAAGCTTCTCTCTCCTGTCTTATCTTTTCAGCCTGTAGCACTCCCTTTAGTATTTTCTATAAAACTGGTCTCTTGGTTAGAAACTCTCTCAGTTTCTGTGTATCTGAGAATATTCTAAACTCATCCTCATTTTTGAAAGACAATCTTACCAGATATAAGATTCTTGGCTGGCAGTTTTTCTCTAGCAGTATCTTAAATATATCACACCACTGCCTTCTTGCCTCCATGGTTTCTGATGAGAAATCGGCACTTAATCTTATTGGGCATCCTGTGTATATGATGCATTGCTTTTTCTCTTGCTGCTCTCAGGATTCTCTCTTTATCTTTGGCATTAGACATTCTGATTAGTATGTGTCTCAGAGTAGGTTTCTTGGATATCTATGTCCTTCAATTGGTTTGGGAAATTTTCCACCATTATTTTCTCCAATATTCCTTCTGCCCTTTTTCCCTTCTCTTCTCCTTCTCTGACACCTATGACATGTATGTTTGGATGTCTCTTGCCATCATTTATTTCCCTGAGACCCTGTTCAATTTTTTCCATTCTTTTCTTTATCTGTTCTTTTGTATGTTCAATTTTGGAGACCATGTCTTCAAGTTCACTGATCCTTTCTTCTGCTTCTTCAAATCTGCTGTTATATGCCTCTAGTGTATTTTTTTTTTAACATTTGCAAAATGATATATAAATATATATGCATATATGTGTATTTGCTTACAAAAATGTTGTTTATATATATACATATACATATATTTTAAGAGGTGCTTAGATTACCCAAAATATTACATGGAACCCACTGGGATTCCCATGTTGCCCACCTCCCACACCTCCCATCACATCCCACACAAACATCTCCCACAGTGTGGCCCACCA
>JAKSZT010054215.1:35673773-35948863 GCA_026826555.1 Tolypeutes matacus
GAAGCTCTGATGTTAGTCAGTGAGGAGTGCTAAAGATGGCGGATTCCGCCCCTTCTGGCGCCGAGCTCCAGCATCACCGGGCTGCTCAGTAAATCAGTTTGAGTGCAGATTCACGTCTGTTCTCAGCCTAATGCTGCTTCAGGTCGGCTTATCTGCTCCCCAAAGCTATGGGGCGGTGCAGGCAGCCAGATCAATGTCTAAAAATATAAACTACCCTTCCCTGTCTTCCAACCGAACCCTCCCTTTTTTGGGAAGTGTCCCTTCCTCCTGGCTCCGCAGCGGCCCGGGTCTTATCCCTGGGTGGCTAGGGAAATCAGCTGCGTTGCCCGACCAAAATCCCCCCTCCGGTTCACTGGGTGCTGATTAGCTCGTTTGCTCTGTTCACACAAGGTCCAAGGGGCGCCAGGCAGCCAGATCCCCAGAAAATAAAACTTTTTCGCCCCGCCCGCGGCTCAAAATGGCCGTTTTATTTTTTTTTTTCCCTAACCGTGGGGCTCAGCCGCCTGTGCCAACCTCCACCGGCAGCCTCAAAACTCACGAATCTCCACCGTTCGGTCCACGCCGCCGATCGGCGCAGATAGGTATCCCAAGCCTCTCACTCCACGTGTGCACAGCACAGACCCCTGGGCAGGACCCCGTCCCCAATTCGCCTTGCTCTGGGAGCTTGCAGTGTGCGCCCTCCTACACCAACGCCATCTTGGCCGCTATCTTCCTCTAGTGTATTTTTTAGTTTCATTTATTGTGCCTTTCATTCCTGTAAGATCTGCTATTTTTCTATGTATGCTTTCAAATTCTTCTTTGTGCTCACTCTGTGTCTTCTTAATATCCTTAGTCTCTTTAGCCATCTCATTGAATTTATTAAGGAGATTTGTTTGAACATCTATGAATAGTTGTCTCAACTCCTTGATGTCATCTGGAAACTTATCTTAGTCCTTTGACTGGGCAGTTTCTGTCTTTTGTCTAGGGCTCCCTTGCCCTTTTTCCCTTATTGGTTGTGTAGTAGGAACCGAGGGTATAGTTGGTACTCTAAGTTGTGAAGGCTGATGCTGCTCTTGTTGCCCCAGGAACCGACGAATTTTCTCCCACCTCAGCCAGAAGTAGGGACAGAGCTGCAGCCATGCGCAGTAATCCTAACTGTTCAGTCCAAGACCATCTGTCATTACCCAGAGAGACTGATGAAGCTTCATGCCCCTTCCTCCCCTGCCTGGGATGGGGATGGAGGCACAAGTATGGGCAGCAAACTAAGCCATGTGGGTCCAAACTAACTGCAGTTGTCCAGTAGACTGATAACAAACCATCCCCCTCCTCCCCTGCTAGGAATGGCGATGAAACCTCAGAAGTGCCCAATAATCTAGCTTGGAGGCCCAAAAGTGCTTTCATTTGCCCTGAGAGGCTGAGGGAGCACTATCCCTTCTGCCTTTACAGGGGTGGGAATGGAACCACAGGAGTGCCCAACAATCTAGTTCATGTGGGTTGAAAGCACCTGCAGTTGCCTGGAGAGGTTGAGGAAACACTGCACCCTCTCCTAGCCTATTAGGGGTGGGAATGGAGCCAACATTCCAGTTTCTGTAGGTGAAAAGTGCCTGCAGTTGCTCAGAGAGGCTGGGGAAACACTGCCCCCATCCTGTCCTATCAGGGTAGGGGTGGAACCACAGGTGTCCAACAATCTGGCCTGTGTGGGCCAAAAGTGACTACAGTTGCCTGGAGAGGCTGGTACAGGTTCCCCCAGTTTCCTCCCTGACAGAGGAAGGCTGGAGCCTAGGCTAGCAGTACAGTCTGACCTGAGTGGAAAAAAGCCAGTCCATATCATCATTGTGATTTTCAGTCAGTCCTGCTTCCCATGATGCTGGGGGCAGAGTTAAAATGGAGGCTACCATCCTCTTTTTGACCTGGACAGGTTCAAACTGTAGGTGTGCTTAGGATTAGACTCTACCCAGCTGAATTTACTAATCAGTAGCTGAAGTCAGTGCCTGACCATCTTTTCCTCCCCCATTTTTGGGAAATGGAGCTTCCACCTCCAGCCAGGGAATAACTCCTGAGGCAGCTTGCGCTACCAGTGGGAAATGGATACCACCCTCTGTGGTTTGGAGTGCTGAACTCATGAATCTTCACTGCAGATGGGCAGTCTCCTCCTTCTATTCTTCCAAGTTTGTTGCAGGATGCTTGTCTAGTCTCCTGGGTCCCCCAAACAGGTGCTTTAAATAGCACTGGGTGATTACTAACTGTACTGTAGAATTAGCTGATCCTTGGAGCTCTTTACTCTGCCACCATCTTGCCCCTCATCCCCACCCTCCCCCCCAGGTTTCGGGCTTTGATATTTTTAATTAAAAACACTGCCTGATTCAGCCCCTAAATATGGTGCAGGAATTCTGCTAATTATTTTACATATTCAACATGATTTTTTTCCTTATAGGAATCCTATTATGCAGGACTGTTATACAGTGAACCTCAGAGACATTAAATAACTTGTCCACTATCACCCACCTAGGGTACTTGAGACTCAATACTGGTATGTTCTTTCTAACCCTACAGAGTATGAAATTCAGTTTTAATTTCAAAAGGAAACAGCATGAGTAGTTTATATTGGACTATAAAATAAGAAATATTGATGAGCTCTAGAATGTGAACTCAAACATTTCATCAGCTTACATCTCAACATTACCTAACAAAAAAAAAAAAAAACCCCAGCTTTTTCTAAAAATTGGGAATCACATAGATTCCTAAGTCTCTTACTATTTGAAAAAACACCTTTGTCTCCTCTTCTTAACCCTATCCCAGTTCTCTCACTTCCAGCTCCAGGTGGACCTTTCCATGAGTAGTTTGCTATTTAATCACATTCATGTCTTCCTCTATTAATTTCTATGATCTGCATTTTCTTTATCTGCTAATCAGCTGGCAGTTAGCCTTGCCAACATACCTCCCTCTGTATGGATTCTATAGGTCAGGCATAAGCAAACTTTTTCTGTAAAGAGCCAGATAGTATAAATGTTAGGAATTGCGGACCATGTGGTCTCTATTGTAACCACTCAACCAACCTGTTTTAGTGAAAGCAGTCATAGACAATCAGCAAACAAATGAGTGTGGCTGTGTTTCAATAAAACTTTATTTAAAAAAGCAGGTGACCGGCTGGATTAGATTGGGGAACCCTGCTTTATAGCCAGTGAAACTCAAACGTTAGGTGCATCAGAATCACGTTCAGATCCCTGGGCATCACACTCAGAGCTTATTTCCTGGATCTGGGCTAGGCTGGAAAATTTCCTTTCCTAACAAGTCCTACTATGGTTATCAGGGAATGTCTGTACTGTGCCTGTCATAATGCCTGGCTCATAATGGGCCCCCCTAAATAATAATGCATTTCACTCCTTTTATCCTTTTAATGACAAAACAAGCATGTAAGCCCAATCATAGGTAGCTATTCACACTGAAGACTTCCTGGAAAATAACAACTGAGGAAACCAGACTATGGCTGGGAACAAGGGACCAATCTAGCCTCACTACAAACTCAACCACTGAAATTCCATGATGTCTACAGTGCAGGAAGAACTGCTAATTCTCAAAAGTCTAGGACAGAAGCTCTCATGATGATAAAGCAAGGCAGTGAGTGGACTTGCAGAATAATCAGGAGATAACCAAGACTCTGACACCAGAAATCAAACACGAACTTGGAGCCCATATGAAACAAAAAGTCAGGCAAGGCAAGCAGAACTGAGAGAAGGTACCAGAAATGAAAAGGCCTTGATTTGGAGGAAACATCCTGCCCTAACTGGAAACACCTTTATGAATTTGCTGCTATAGCAGAAATAAATCTCAGTTCACCAGTCTGCCCAGGAGCAACTTATTCTACCTACAGATTCTGGCAGATACCAAGAATGTGAGAAAAGTCCAATTTGTGATCTCTTCAAAAAGAAGAAGTCAATAGAAGCAATTAAGCATATTAGAAAATAGAAGAGAGAAATACATGCTATTTTTTAATTGTTGTGACTAAAACAAAACGGTATACATGAAACCTCATCAGCAATGCTTCATCTTTGACCTTAACCGCTGCTACAGTGACCTATTTCATGCAGACTTCAAACAGCATCATGTAAATGTAACATGGGAGCACCTTAGCACAGCTCTCTTGCTATCCTAGGGCTTCTCTGATGCCACAGTATAGACACCCTTGAGAATTACTTGGCACTCAACTTATGAGCAACCAAGAAGTGTGGAACTGTTAAAGCCTTATGGGTCACCTTTAAACAATGGGGCATGGGGATCAGTGGCTATATGTTTACCCTTCACTTCCTTATAAAATGTTATATGACTTATTGTAACATCTCATGGGATTGAGCAACCAGTTCACTGAAGGCCAGTTGCCTTCAGTGTTGGCCAACCTGATTACACATTCTGCATTTTCTTGCACTGACATTGCTTCCTTTCTGGATTTTTTTTCTCTGCCCCTTACTGCTGCTTCAAGGGATGAACAGGTGGATACCTGTTCATTGAACATTCTTTCATGTACGCATTGGAAAGAACCCAGATTAATATCATTAGTACCATCAATAGGGGTAGAGTTTCACCCTGGCATTCAGTATCATATATACTAAGACTCTTACCTGTGGTTAATTGGGATAGTGAGCACATGGTATGTGAGGCATTGAATTATGTGATAGTTGGACATTTGAAAAGTATATGAACAATTATAAGGATACAATTTTAAGGATTATGAAATAGGATACAATTTGTTAACTGCTTTGAAAACCATGGAAAAAGGAAATGACGGGCTTGGTCAGCCAACTGTCAAAAAAAGAAAACTGGAACCAGAGCACCTCTGTTACAGGGTTAAAAGACAACCTTCTACCCATAGCCTCTGGTGAAACAGTACTAAAAATGAATCCCAGTGTCTAGTTGTAAGTGAGGCAGAGCTATAAAGGAGACTCAATGTGCAATTCTAATAGTTTTCCTATGTCAATATCAGAAACCTAAAGGGAAAAGAATGGGGCCTGAAACCTAGCATGAAGACAGTTGATGGCTGAGTTTGAGAATCTTGAATTACTAAATTCCCTCTTAAGCTTCCATGCCAGAAGCAGTAGCTCCCTTCCCTTGACACAGGAACACAGATTTTTTTTTTTTTTTGCTTGATGATTCTCCACTCACCTAAGGCAGGCACCTCTCAAGGTGATGCCAACTGGCTACCAGATCTGCCCCATCCCCACCATCTTTCATTGACTCCATACTAAATACCAGGGTTAGGGTTCAGGTCAAGCTGTAAATAAAGTCCCTGCACATGGAGGACAGAGCTTACACACCAAATACATTTAAAGTCTTGGCTAATATATACTAGAGGTAATTGGGAAAATATGTGTGGCAGTAGATTTCTGGATTTTAGATTTATGGAAGTAACCATAAGATTTGACATGTGAACACTCACCAATGTCTTGAGGTTCAATATATTCTGGCAAGATTTCCTTGGTCTTAGTACATTATTGGGGTTGCTTTTTGAATTCGGGTCATAATAATTCTGTTTATGTGATAAAAGAAGTGGAGATGATGCAGAAATTGGAAGGTCAACACTGAGGAAGTGGTCAGAAGACTCCAGGAAGTGAGATTGTTGTCATAAATTAATTGTGTGAGATTGGAGAATCCACCACCTGACTTAGTTCCCTAGATGGTTTCAAGGGACTCTTTTTATTGAGACAGTAAAGAGTGCACTGGTACTGGGAGAATTGATGTCTCTGAAAAGCTCAGGGGTAGCTGTTGACTAGAGGCCGGATGGGACCTTGAGAGATGCTGCCACGGGTCTGGGATTCCCAAAATGGCTATCACAAGATTCTAGAACAGCAGCTAAGGTGGCTCCTCAGAAGCAACACCCTATAGTGTTGAGGTACTGCCCTCGAGGATTCAATATGTACATTTACGTAAAGCAGCTATTTGGTGCCATGTCTCTGATAAATAAATTGCATAGGTCTGGGAACCAAGAATTTAAGATTAGCCTCTCTAATCATCATTTCCAGTCACCCATTTTCTTTCCATTTCTTTTCTTCCCATGTCTTTAAATTTAGACTTTGGTAGATTAGAGTTATTGATTTTTCTTAGGGAATTCTTCTGCCAAAGGATACAGTAAGGATTTCAAAGAACTTGAAACTAGGAGTGTCACTTGATGACTTTGGGCTTCTCATCCTTTTGGAAATCAGGACAAAAAATAGTTATTATACTGGTGACAGTAATCAAATCTGATTACTATGAACAACTTGTATTACAGCTATACAAGATGGGGAAGAGAGAACTCTCTATGATATCTCTTGGCTTCTCTTCTCCGTGATAATGGTGAATGGGAAGTTGTAGTCACCAAGGTCCAATAAAGCAATATAATTAAGGATTTTTGAATGAAATTTTGGGCCACATTCCAAGCTAGTAATGTAGGTAAGTTGAAGTGTTGGTTAATGGTATGGGAAGTCTAGAATAATTGATGGGGGCAGAAGATGGCAAATATTGATACAACTTCAGGACTGTGCTGTTCATGTAAAAACTGTAGCTTGTTCTAATAACTCTCTTGTTTTAATTATTTGCAGAGTTTGTAACTGACTGCCACCTTAAATGGGTTACTCTGATAGAATGAATTTAATGGAGGGCATTATCATATCTGAATTTTGCAGGAGTTGGACTCAATTAGACCTTTTTGGTATACCACATCAAGTCTTCTTGGCTTTACCTCTTATTTTAGCCATTGTTTTAGTAACAAAATTCCACACTGTCTTCAACCAGCTCCATGCAAGTAAAACCTGAAAGCCCCTCAGTTCTCTCGGTTCAAAGCTTAGAGCTTTGCTTATGCTACACCATTAGACAAACATAGGAATCCACTCTAAACTCATGAATGAACAACCTAGAAGTGCAATGTTGTAAATACCCCATAAAGCAAGTTTTGAACTATGGAGGATGTGAGTTGATGAACAAATTCTTCCTTTCTTCCCCTGGATTGAAATATCAGAGACACATTTCTTAGGTTTCTGAGATCCTGTGGGATGGAATACCAGCCATTCATGGTGGCTAGCTCTGCATGCACCCTTGGATTGACTTTTTCTTTTTCCTGAATGCTTGATTCAACCATTCCCCATTTTTGCATACAAACTTTAAAAAAAAATTATTTTATTTTTTTAAAGATACTTAGGTTACATAAATTTTCCATAAAAAATATGGGGGATTCCCATATGCCCTGCTCCCACACCTCCCACATTTTCCTATATTAACAACATCCTTCATTAGTGTGGTACATTCTTTGCAATTGATGAACACATTTTGGAGCATTGCCACTAAGCATGGATTAAACTTTACATTGTAGTTTACACTCTCTCCCACCCAATTCTGTAGGTTATGGCAAAATATATAATGGCCTGTATCTGTCGTTGCAATGTCATTCAGGACAATTCCCAAGTCCCAAGAATGTCCCTGTATTACACCTATTTTTCCCTCTGCCTGCCTTCAGAACTTCCAGTGCCACTGCCTAGGCTGTCCATGTGCCAGCTGGGCCCTGAACCTCAATGGAATTGCAACACCTACTCCCCTGTTCATTGGTCTCACTCAGGACAACTAACAAGGAGGTGATGATGGACAAATACCATACTAAGGAACCGAGAGAGTCTACAACTGCAAGCAAGAGAGTCCCATCCATCAGCCCTATGGGATCGCAGCCATCTCTCAATTAGAGGTAGAGTGTACATCACCATCCCAGAATCCTCAGGATTGGGGAATGAACTATGGACTAAAGTAGACTTACTGGTATTTTACTATAGACTTACTATGATTCTAGCAATGGAAGAAATGATATCATTGATCTGCATATAAAGTTTTGTCTCAGGTTCTGCCTTTGGGGGATATATTTGGGCTAAGCAAACCAGAAAGAACTGCCACATTTCACACAGGATTACCATGAATGCTTGATTGCTTAGTCTAACAGTCATCAAATCTATGGAAAACAGGGAGGCCCCATGGTAGCCAAAGCTATCTTATTGAAGGGAACTGCTGACTATGAAAACAACCCCTATAGAGTAAAAGTATTTGAGAAGCCCTGTGTTGTATTTCCATTTTACACATAATGAATCACAAATTCAAATGCAAGTGTGGTGGTCGTACAAAGTTAATGATTATTAGGTGCACTCAAAAGTATGGTTTAGGCTATACCATTTGAAATTCTGAAATGAGGTAAAGCAAAATTGACTTTAATACTTTTGTTCCTTTCCAATTAGCCAAAGATAGTGCTTGATGGACTCATATCACATATTAGTAACTCTAATCATTATTCTAAACATAGTTTGCCTTTTGTCAATTATAGCTCCTTAGGGGGCAATTCAAACCACTGTGTGAAGAAGCTCAGAAGAACAGTACAATTTAAAGTACTAGAGTGGTTTTTATGCTTATTGAGTTTTTCATTTTAGATTTTCTTCCAAACATAAACAATTTTGGACATGTAGTGTTATTTTTTAAACTGCTCAAATTTAAAGTTTAAAGTATCCTAGGGACTCTTTATAAATACATTAATATTACAGACTTGATTACCTAGTGTAATGAGTAGCAAAATGGCTTAGCGTCAAAGAATTTTAGTACTGAAATGGAGTCTTAACAATATCCTATATATATCTCATGTTGGCAGTTGAGTTAAGTAAAGGCATAGCAGGATAAAGTAACTTGTGGGTTCTGGGACTAGGACTTAGGTCTCTTGACTGAAAGTCAATCACTTACATCTCTGAGGATTTGTTGGAAATTTTTCTTATGTTTCTTGTATTTTAATAATTTGATTTGTTTTCCCAGTTTGTGCCCTGAAACAGCAGCTACTGAAATGAAGAAAATGTCAGAAAGTGGGAAGAAGGAAGAGGTCTATAAGGACCCTGAATATGTTCCACGTGGAAATATATTTCAGGTACCCTCTCATTGGCCAACACTGGCCCTAGGGAAGAATAGGCTGATAAGAGGCAACCTCTGGTGATTTCCCTTCTGAGGCATAATCTAGATCTATTCATGAAGATAGAGGTGTCCACTCCAGCAACATTGCAAGTCTGATTGACTTCCCCCAGGTGAATCATCCTGTATTTTATCACAGTCTGTTCAACCTGCCCCATGGATTCCCCACCTTCTACTTTACATCCTAGTCTACTAGGTGTTGCTGAAAAGGCCTAGATAAACAATTTTAGTACATAAAAGAACTCGCTTCTACGTGAACTTAAAGAAAACCTTATTCTTATTTACATACAGAAAAGGATCTGAGTGTGCAAGTGGTGTCTAAATCATCTAGAGATCTATATCAGTCACTATAGATGGTTTATATTGAAGTAACAAAATACTTGGGAACCTAGTGGTTTGAAACAACAAAAGTTTATTTTTTCCTCTGTTCTACCTGTACAACACAAGTTTTCAGGTGGGGATGGGTATGACACTCTGCTCATTAGAGTCACTTAGACAGGCAGAGGCTCCAACTCAACATAATGCTTCTGTGATCTAGGAGGCAGAAAATGGGGACATGATGATATGCACGGTTTCTTCCAAGAAGTGATATTCTGCTCACTTCTAAGGGGGTAGGAGAGGAGAGGTAGAAACATTTTGTAAACAGAGCTGACTATCACAATTCCCCAATGATCTACCTTCACGACCAGTCATAGGAGAGGTTGTATAGACCACCTCAAGTTCTTGGTCCATATCCTACTACCCATTTTTCTGACCCGCTTCTTCCTTCCTAGCTTCTTTCTTCATTCCTGGAATGTCTGGGATGTTGCCTGCACTCTCTTTGTATGGATTGGTTTGACTGAACTGTGTTTACCTCACAGGTCCACACTGTATCACCCGTGAACTCACTCTAAAGCTCACTCAGATTCCCAGCTTATTGTAGCATCTGAGAGCTATGATTGTAGAGAAAGGTCATTTTGGATATATTGGAAAGAGTGTAAAATGAGACTGACCTGAAAAAGAGCCGAATCAAAAGAGTCATATAAATGAAAAAAGACTAACTGAACAGATGTAGAAACTAGGTTTAAGATAATTGGGCTCGCTGTCCTGATTCTGTGATAATCAGGGTAGGCTAAACATTCGCTATATTAGAAACCATGCATGTGTCCCCAGACCTCGTTTTCCTCCCTAGGTCTGGTTTTTAGAATGCTGGTGATAAACTAAGCCTGATTTATTATATGACCATCCTGTATGGGAAAAGACTGTAACTCTAGGTATCTCTGGTCAACCTTAAGAGATATAGCAGGGGGCTATATCTGGTTGGCGTCCATCTCCCATATGGAGGGACCTGGGTTCGATCCCCGGGACCTCCTGGTAAAAATTTTAAAAATATATAGAAGGTGTGTGGGCCGCCAGGCCCTGTGCGCGGGTGCACCACCAATTCCCGCGAGCCACACAGCAAGATGATGACATAATAGGAGAGTGACACAAGGGAGAGGCAAGATGAGATGCACCGAAAAACCAGCAACTAAGGTGGCAGGGGCAGGATGCCTCTCTCCTACATCAGAGATTCCAAGGATTGAATCCCAGTGAAGACAGGAGAAGGATGAGAAGAGAGGGCAGAAAATGGACACAGAGTTGCCCAGCGAATGGACACAGAAACAGCAAAAACGGGGGGGGGGAGGGGTGTAAAAATGGATAAAAGTAAATAAATAATTAAATCCTTAAAAAAGAAGGAAAAAAAAAAAGATAATTGGGGAGGAACTAGAGGTACTAGGGAGGAAGAAATATTTAAAATTATATTTTTATTCTGTTTCTACTTATGTGGGAGATAAATATGCATAAAATATAGATAAGAAGGTATTCATTAAAAAGGGAAATTTTTGAAAACTTCAATTAAATTTTGAACCTATTTTATTTGAATACTATTATGTAAGAGGTCATGGATTTATAAGAAGGGTCTAAAAGGTGACATTATAATTGGAAGTCAAAGGAATTTGTTGTAAAATTCCACTCATAATGAAATTCTTTCCATGTCTCACTATATTGAGCAGTAGGAAAAACACTGAAATGTGAGCTATGAGAGTTTGGTTCCAGGCTCTGTTCAATCTCTAATGGGATAAACTTGAAAAAAGTTAGCTTGCCCTTCTGGGCCTCATATTCCTCATCCATAAAGTAAGAACTTTGGACTAAATGATTTGAAAGGAAACTTCGAGATCTAAGTTAGAGAAACCTTATCTTCACAGAATTAAATTTACCAAAATGAATCTAGGGAGTAAGAAGATAGTAGACTCTTCAAGTATTTTACTGACATTTTGAGTATGGGTTCTTATCCTTCCTTCGAGTAACACACAGCCCTGCTCAGGTATTCTAAATGTTTGTAAAAGCACCTACACTTTAAAAAATATTATTATTATAATGGTTGACAAATGTAGACCGTTCTTAATTCCACAGGAATTCCAAAGCCAGCTGCAACATATTTGAGTCCCCACAGTGGTCTCCACACAAAGGAGTAGATAGTCTTAAAAATGTATTTTATGCAAATACTTATTATCTCATGCTCATGAGAGAGTCTGATTCCCAAGATAACTCTCAGTCAGGGGTTAATTGGACCCTGAGAAACAAGACATGCCAAGTAGGATCAATCAAGGCATTTTATCTTGCGGCTTTTTATTCCAAGGGTCCAGCCATCTATTAGAAAACTGTTTAGGCCAGATTACAAGAAAATTTCCTAGGCTACATGGAGCCATCAATTTGCTGAGTGAGATGATTTTCTGGCTTTGGTTTCCTAATCTAGCAAATGAAGGGTTTATATCAGAGGAGTGGTTTTCAAACTATTTTTTAAGCTATGGAATACCTGATATGTAAAAATGGAGCTGCTTGCTTGCTGATCCCATGAATTATTGGAGATAAGGGCCATTGACCAGGGTAGCATTCCATAGAGCCTCCCAAATCACTGATACTTTGTTCTGTGCCTCAAGATGTTTAAATGAAGTTTTAAGGTCATTATCTAAGATTAACCTAGACTTTCTATTTATGGTCCTCTAAGTCTTCAGGCTTTGAAAAAGGATTCCTCTGGCTGCTTCAATGAGAATAGGCAAGAACACAAGAATTTAAGCTAGGAGAACAGTTGTGTGGTTCATTAGCAGCCAGGAATAGTAGAATATTGTAGAGATCAGATCCTAGCAATATTTTGCATGCAGTGACAACAATATTCCTTGGTAGTGTGGACGTGGGGAATAAGAAAGAGAGCTAAAGCAATGTTGATTTTAAGTTTTTTTGGCCAAAAACTTTGAAGGATGAGTTGCAGTGAACTTAAATGGGACTACTGTGGGAAAATAGATTATATTTTCACATAATTCATATAATGTATTATACCACATAACATACTATCATTTAATAATGTACATTATATATTATATGTTTTATAATTAATATACTTTTATATCTATATAATTATTTTTAAATATTTATATATATTTAAATAAGGATTTCAGGAACTCAAATGTAGACATTTTAAGTGAGAGATGATTGATATGTTCATGAATCTTCTAGTGTGTTTCCCAATGAATATATAATATTATATATACATTTGGAATCTTACCCTATATACCATTGTATAAACTTTTTTATCTTAGATCCAAATGAGTAAGGAATATCTTTCCTAAACTATGCAGAGAAAATCAGAAATGAATTTCTGCTGCTTCTTAGATCAATTATCTTGTTCAGGGTATCTCAAGGAGGTGGGACACTTGATTTCTGATTAAAAAAAAAAAAAAAAAAAAAAAAAAAACCTAAGGATATTCCTTAATGTAATCTACCAGAGTGAGCCACACGTTTTATTTTCTGAAGCTGGCAAAAAAATACATAGCATATTGGGACAGACCAAATGCTTCAAGGCCAAGCCAATGACATATGGTGTGCTTTAATAGAAGTACAAGCAAGTCTCTGATGTCATTATAGTGAAAGTACCGCGAAGGATGGCTTTCTCTCTAATTCCCAGCCTCACAAATATGAGGTTTGCCCCCTTGGTACATTTCTGGTTTTGTAAGTAAACCAACAAACCAACAAAAATGCCTTAAATTAGCTCTAGAACAATTACGGCAGGATCCAGAAGTGAATGGCTGCAGCCCCATGGATAAATCTGAAGGTGAATCTGTCTTAGTTTTCCAGGGCTGCCAT
Organism: Tolypeutes matacus; assembly: GCA_026826555.1. Taxonomy (NCBI): domain Eukaryota; kingdom Metazoa; phylum Chordata; class Mammalia; order Cingulata; family Chlamyphoridae; genus Tolypeutes; species Tolypeutes matacus. The sequence goes on from JAKSZT010054215.1 coordinate 35,686,869, forward strand.
AACAAATACCACAGGCTGGTTGGCTATTCACAGTTTTAGAGGCTAGACGTCCAAAATCAAAGTGTTGGCGGACCATGCTTCCTCCAAAGTCTATGAAGTTCTGGGGTTGGCATGTCAGCAGTCCACAACTCAGTCTCTCTCTCTGTCACATGACTCTATCTTTCCGTGTCTGTTTCCTTCTACTGAGTCCAAATCTTCTCTGCTTATGAGGACTTCAGTCATTTTGGCATATGGTCCACTCTGGTGGTTTGGTCTTGTATTTACTAACATCTTCAAAGATCCTATTTACAAATGGGTTCATATCCACAGGACCAAAAGTCAGGACTTGTACATGTATTTGTGGGGGATATGATTCAATCCATGACAGGGTCTTTTTTTTTTCAGTTCAGACAATCCACTAATGAGTTCCCCAGTGAGAACACTGTCACACAAAAATAAGCACCCTACGTAAAACAAACATTAATTTCCCATGGAGAGTCCTTATGGAAGGATTAATATTTGTATTATTTGCAAAGTTACTTTGTCCTTTAAGAACAATAGACCTCTCTTTTCTGCACCTCCTTCCATTCACTTCCCCATTACGGTCCTTAGATGCTCTTGGCTTCCTATCCCCATAAGGCCTGCCTTCAGTTAACAGGGAAACCGCTCTGGCTACAAATGGTTTCTTTTTGCTACCTAAAATTAATAGTGCTTTCAAACAAAAGTGATGAAGGGAGGGGCTGTAGATTTGTCTCACTCACAAAACATGGTTAACAATCAGTTCATATTTTCTACCTCAGATCCTAAGCACAGTGATTCTATTAAAAATGGTGCAAATAATTGTAATAATTTCAGTTGAATTGCAATCTGGAAGGAAAGCAGAAAAGGTAAAGATAGGTCCAGAATATTGGAGGGGCCCTGAAACAAAACAGAACATAATAAAAATAATTAGTGTCTTGGAAAGAAGGTAGCTCTGTAATAGAATCAGATGTGCAAAAGCAAAAATGAGAGGTAACCAAAGAAAAATTTGCTGTTTGCCTGAGTTTACCTCTGGCTGACTGTGCAACCAGCGTAATCTGGGCAGTACCATTTGGAACACAGAAAAGTTCCTGTGATGACAGAGGTTACAACCCTAATCTCAGCCTAAATCTAAACCTAAACCAAATACAAACCAGCTCTTTCCTACAGCTCCAAGTGTCAGCCTCTCACCAACAAGCAGAGTGACATTTTGTCCAGACACCCCATAGTTTTCATATTCCATGGTGGCCAGAGTGACTTTGTGCACTGAGTGGAATGTTCCATGAAGAGACCAACAGCACACTTGCCAGGCTCTAGCTGACCCCAAACCTCACAGTAGGGGTCCGTAAGATAAAAAAAATTTACCTGTTGATCAGGAGCAGCTTTTAGACAATATTCCATGCTTAGGGAGCTTTATTTATGGCAACAACTGCAGATGAGCTCAGAGACTGGAAGTTTGTCCAGAGCAGGTGACAGAATTTTATTAGAGTGTCCTGGAGAAAATTATCCACCTTTGCTGATGAACCCATAACAGTGTTTCTTACCCACACAGTACATTCTAATAAATATTTAATACATCAATGAAGAGTCCTTAGTGCACTCTATTAAGTCATGTTTCTTGATACCAGCAGGTAGGACGCTGTAGTCAATCTTATATTTTTATAAAACCATGTGATTGTTCTTGGTAAAAGGATTAGTGACATGAGCTACTCTTTCATAATCAGAATGCCATATTATTATGTTTTTCCTTTTTTAAAAAATTTGGACCCATAATGAAGTATAATTTATTGACAGAGGTCAGGTTCCCAAGAAATCCTATAACTGTGTTCAGGTGAGTTATTGGGGTGTGCTGTAGGGAGCAACACCTCCATGAGTGTAAGAGAACCAGGATATCTCAGAGGGAGAAGTTGAATTGTGGTGGGGTCACAATAGCAGCATTAGCTGATCCCATGGAGATGACAGTTCTGAGATTATCTGAATTGAGGTGGGGGGTGGGGCTGGGCCTATGTACCTGTACATAAAACAATCACAGAGTATAGGCTGCATTTGGGAAAAGGATTACAACATTAGTAGAAGCAGTTCTATTTGGCTGAGGGCAATTTCCAGAGAGGGCTACAACTGTGCATCTTTAGCAGCCATCCCCCTGGCAGCTGAGGAATGAGTTCTCAGTCCTCAAAGGGACCCTCATCAGGCCAGGTAGCCCATGACAGTCATCTACTACAGTTTACATCTTGCACACTCAGATACACTTACTTTATATTCTAAATGCATCTCATCTGGAAACAGTTCCTCCATGATTCTGGGTTTTGTTTCCTGAGAATATTTATTTAAAAAGAAGCGTTTATAGTGAGTGATTGTCCCTGCTACTGCAAGTGATCTTGAGCCTATAATTGATACTTATTATCTCCTTCCTCTAGTACCCATTCTAGATTCCCCTTATCCTTTTGAAGCTTCTTGTCTGGTCTAGGTGGCTTACAGGGTAGAGTTGCTCAAACCCTTATTCCTAGGTATCTGAGTACCTGATCACAATCCTAACCTCAGTTCATGGCTCCTGCATTTGTTGATTTATCATCAAAACTAGGCAGGGAATTACCCAGAGATGACCCTGTGGATTATCTGGGTGTTAGACATATTCTTCTGTGGTGGATTGAACTATGTATCCCAACATAGACATGTTTTTAAACTTAATTCACATTCCTTTGGGTGTAAACTCATTGACAACAGGTCCTCTTGAAGGTCTTGTTTTCAGTTAGGTTGTGTCCCTACTGAATGAGGATGGATTTTAATCCATATTAGTGGAGGCCTTATAAAGAAAAGAAAAATAGGAACCAGAACTTGGAGAAAGCCACAGAGAGAAGCCAGAAGTGAGCAGAAACTAGAAGAACAGATGAAAGGAGAGGACATCACCCTGTGACAGGAGGCAGAGGTACAAGCCAAGGAACCTCACGAATTGCTGGCAGCTAGACTAGAATGTGTCAGACTCAGGGAGAAAGCAAGCCTTGCCAATATCTTGGTTTTGGACTTCTTCTAGCCTTAAAACCATGAGCCAATAAATTCCTGTTGTTAAGCCAAAAACAGGTTGTGATATTTGTGATAGCAGTTCTGGCAAACTAAGATATCTTCCTTATCCTGACTGCATCAACACAGACCTACTTCTTCCTTGATGATGAGGGGCGATTATAAATGCAAGGATGGTGATTCCTTTACTTGCCTGCTGGTCTTTTCAAACAAGGAAACTGAAGTGCCTGGGAGGCAGTTGTAGCAAACTTGCTGTGTTCCCTGATGGAATATTTCTACCTAGAAATTGAAACTCGACCCACACAGTGTAAAGTTGTAGAGACAGGAAATACAATTTCTGCTAGAGTGGCATGGGAGTGATAATGAGTAAGACCACTCTTACTTTAACCCCTTGGTTTCTAGGACCCACATATTCTACCTACTGGGGACACAGCAGCATATAAAGGCCATTGATTTAGGGAGTGAATTGCATTTTGGATGACAGTGTTTTATCCTTTCCAAGCTGGTGCCTTAACCTGAATCTGTAAAAGGATATCCAGAGATTTATCAGGCCAGAAGCTTCTGTGTGATATATGATAGGACCAGTGGATGTCATAGTCATGTGCCTATTGTCACGCATTTGCTGTAAAGTGAGTCCTTTGGTCTGCTGTGACATTATGCAATATTCTGTGTCATTGAAAAAATCCTCTGTAAGCCCTCAGATAGTGGTTTTGGCTGAGGTTCTGGAATATAAAGGCAAAACATAAACAGAATATTTTTTCATTCCAGTCCAGATGATTCACTGCCCCTTCCAGAGTAGAAGTGTCCATTGTAATCTCTTCACCATCAGGGGACTGGTTGGTGTCCTCTAGAGATTGTGTTGTAACAGTGTTGGTCTCCATTGCTGTCTAGTTGGACATTTAGTGAAGCAGAAGTAAGATCAGCCTTGGCTAGAGGGATCCCATGCCTCTGGCACCCATACGTAGCCTTTACCTTTGCCAACATTATACTTTCATCCATGAGTTCATTGTTCCAACAATAGTTTGGCCAATGACAGAGGCTAGTTGATATCAATTGAATGAGTCAGTCTGCCAATGCCTCCTCTGTAGTAAATGATTTCTGGTGACCATTTATATGGGACACAAAGATTTTCACACTTAATTCCCACTTTCCTAGCTCCATCCACACTTCTCTTCCACACATTTTTAAAAATCCCTTATCTTCCAATATTTCACCTTCTAGCCAAGCCATTCACCATTGCCCATGAATAATATATATTCTTATTTGGGGCCACATTTCTTCTGGCACTAAGAGGATGATCAGGTGCAATGCCCATAGATCTACTGATTGGGAGGATTTCCCCTTCAGCACCAACTTTTAGGATTACCAGTGTGTGGGGCTATATAGTGGAGCAACAATTTTCAGCTTGTACCTACATAATAAAGTGATCCATTTCTGAGTCAAACTTATTTTTTCTTTCTTCATATGATGATTAGAGAACTCCTGTGTGGCTCAGTGGTGTGATTTGAGGGAGGAGATACCAGAGTAACCATGGAAGATGATATGTGGCTACATGCTTGTATACCTTAATTGATCCCTCTGGCCCTGCTCATGTTCATTCTTACATATACCACTTCCATCATGCGATGCCTTGTTGCTGGGCCTGCCTGATCTTACGATTTGGTGGATGTGATGGTTAAGTTCATTGGCCAGGTTATGGTGTCCAGATGATTGGGCAAGGAAGCATTAGCCTGATTGTTAATGTAAAGATATTTTGTAGATTTAAATAATCAGTAAGTTGATTGCATCTATAGCTGATTACATCTACAATAAGCTAAGGAGATTGCCTTCAACAAGGAGAGAAGTCTCATCCAATCAGTCGAAGGCCTTAAAGGGAGAAATGATGATTTCCATCTCTATTCAGACAGTCAGCTTCTCCTGGGGATTCATTGAAAGCCTTCATCAAAGTTCCCAACTCACGTCCCACCCTACGGAATTCAGCCGTGCCCATCCCCACAACTGCGTGAGCCAATTCCTATAATAAATATCATAATATTTACATAATATATACAATCTCCTGTTTGTTCTATTTCCCTGGAGAACCCTAATACAGTGGGTCTGATTGAGACCAACTCTTGATGGAAAGTCTGACCACATAGTCACATAATTTGCCATGGTCAGCATCTACCAGGCTGCAGTATCATAGTGAGAGCTATTTTGCAAATAGTGTGTAATTCTCTGCTGCAAAAGGCTTGACCTTACTAGAGAATGCTACATTGTAATTCTATTATTGGAGCATTCTATAAATACCGCATAACATCTATTCATCCATCGCTCCCCTAAATAACAATCATAAGTTTTGGACAAGTATGAAAAACAATTATTGGAAAATATTAGAGCGTGGCAAAAAGCAGCAGATACAGGAGGGTAGTATACAACTGGGAAAATGGAGTTGTGCTGGATAAGATTTCTCCTTTTCATAGCTTTAAACCTAAGAGCAGGCTCCATGCTGCACCATGTAGGGTAGCTAAAACTCAGAAAATCTTTAGTCTTACTGGCTTTAATATATAGAGGACAGAGTTTAGGGCAACAATAGCAGCTGGAAGTGATAGAGAAAAATTCAAGACAGAGAACAAGAGCCCCAATTTCTGTGTATGAACTCCCCAAATATCTGTCAAACATCTTGAACAATACATCACAGAGAAGACTCAAAGTCTAGTTAATATTATAAGAACTCAAAGTTATAACCCAGCATAATTCCACTATAAAGAAAGAGCTTAGAGTGACCCATACTCAAAAGAAGAGACAATCAGTAGAAACCAATACTAAACAACACTGATTTTTGAATGAGCAAACAATGATTTAGATTATGCTCAAATATATAAAAAGGAACACATGTTTGTTATGGGTCAAATAGTGGAATTTTTATGAGAGAAACAGAAACTATATAAAAGGGCCAGACACAAATTCATTGGTAGATTTAGCAGTTGATTGGAGAAGAGTTAATGAACATGAAAATTGACCCACAGAAACTATTCAATATGAAGAACACAGTGGGAAAAATGTTTTTAGATAAACTAACAGAACCATATGAACTGTGGAACATCTCCAAGGGGTGTTGTAGGCAGAATTCTACAACACTCCCCCCCCCCACACACACACACATCCTAATGCTATTCCCATAAGTATGTTACATCGCAGAAAGGGTTTTGCAGTTATAAGTAAGGTCTATTCCATTAACTGTAAGCTAGGGAAATTATCTGCGTGGACCTAATTTAATCATATTAGCCCTTTAATATCGGAGTGTTTTCTCTAGCTGATTGTGGAAGAGGAAGTCAGAGAAAGTTGAAGTGTGTGGAGAAAAACATGAAGGAATTTCGCTGTGACTAAGATGGAGGGGAGCAAAAACCTGAGAGCAGCTTCTAGAAGCTAAGTGCAGCAACTGGCCAACAGACAGTGGGAACCTGTGTCCTACAGCCACAAAGCACTTAATTTTGCCAGCAGCCTGAATGAGCTTGGAAGTAGATTCTTCCCCCAAGTCTCCAGGTAAGAGCCAAGCCTAGCTACATTTTGATTTAGTCTTGTGAGACCCTCAGCAGAGAACTCAGACGAGTTTGTCCTAACTTCTGACCTACAGAACTGTGAGATAATAAATGGGTGTTGTTTTAAGTAAACAAATTTCCTAGTCATTTGGTATGTAGCAATAGAAATAGGCCTAGCTGATGTGTAATTGGAAACCCAGAAAAAAAGAGGCAGAATGTAACACAAAAATAGTTGAAGAAGTAATGACAGATAAATTTCCAAATTTGATGTAAACCATAAAATTACAAAGTACAAAGAATGTCAGAGATCTATAAGGAGGATACACTTGAAGAAAATCATAATATAGGTACTTCATCATAATTTCATACATTAAGGCTCACTCTTTGTGTTGTACATTTCTGTGGGGTTTTGACAAATGTATAATATCCTGTATCCAATATTACATGTAATATACAGAACAGTTTCAACATCCTAAAAATTCCTTGCGCTTCACATCCTCTTCTCCTGACTGCCCGGCGATCACTGACCTTTTTATCGTCTCTATAGTTTTGCCTTTTCCAAAATGTCATATGGTTGGATTCATATTGCATGTAGCCATTTCAGACTTGCTTCCTTAATTTAGCTATATGAATCTAAGATTCCTCCATGTCTTTTCATAACTTGATGGCTCATGTATTTTTATTACTGAATAAGATTCCATTGACTGGATGTACCATAGTTTATCTGTTCATCTACTGAAGGACACCTTAGTTAATTCCAGTTTTGGGCAGTTATGACTAAATATCCCATAAACATTCTTGTGTTTTTGTGTGGATGTAACGTTTCAACTCAATTGGGTAATAACCTAGGTGTACAATTGCTGGATTGTATGGGAAGACAGTTTAGCTTTGTGATGAACTGTCAAATTATCTTACAAAACAGTTATACCGTTTTGCATTTCTACCAGCAATGAATGATAGTTCCTGTTGCTCTGCATCTTTGGCAGAATTTGGTATTGTAACTTTTTTAACCATTCTAATAGAAATGTAGTGGTATCTCCTTGTCTTAGTTTGAAATTCCCTAATGACAAATTATGTTAAGCATGTTTTCATAAGCTTGTTTGCCATCTGTATTTCTTTTTTTTTTTTTCCGTGAGGTGTTCAGATCATTTAAATTGGGTTCTTTGTGTTCTTATTGTTGAGTTTTGAAAGTTCTTTGTATGTTTTGGATACAAGTCATTTATCATATATATTTTGCAAATATTTTTCCCAATATGTGACATATCTTTCTATGCTCTTAGCATCTTTGATAGACCAAAATTTTTTATTTAAATAAAGTCCAAATTATCTGTTTTTCATTCATGGATCATGTTTTTGGTGTTGCATCTAAAAACTCATTGCCAAACTCAGGTTCACCTAGATTATCTCCTACACTATATTCTAGAAGTTTTATACTTTCACATTTTACCCTTAGGTCTGTCATACATTTTGATTAATTTTTGTGAGAGGTGTAAATTCTGTGTCTAGATTCATATAGACTCTTTTTTTTTTTTTTGCATATGGACTCCTACAAATTGTTTCAGCAAAAAACATTTGTTGAGAAGTCTATCCTTTCTTCATTTATTTGTTTTTATTCCTTTGTCAAAGATCAGTTAACTATATTTCTGATCTATTTGGTTTCATTGATCTGTGTGTCTATTCTTGTGTCAATTCCATACTGTTTGGATTACTATAGAAAGCTATGGTAAGTCTTAATGCTGATTACTGTAGAAAGCTATGGTACATTTCAGTGTCAGTTCTCCAGCTTTGTTCTTCTTCAATTTTTTGTTGGATGTTCTGTGTTTTTTTGCCTTTCCATATATAATCAGTTTATAACTTGCTGGGATTTTGGTTGAAGTTGAGTTGAATATAGAGATAAAGTTGGGGAGAAATTACCTCTTTACAGTATTGAGTCTTCCTCTCCAGGAACATGGGATATGTCTATTTAGATTTTTTTTATTATTTATTTTTTCAGAGTTTTGTAGTTTTCTGCCTATAGACCCTCTGCAATTTTTTTAGATTTATACCCACGTATTTTTTCATTTCTGTGCTAATATGCATGGTATTGTTTTTTCATTTGAAATTTCATTTGTGAATTGCTGATATATAGGGAAACAGTTGATTTTTGTATATCAATGTTATATCCTGCAACCGTACTATAATCACTAATTAGTTTCAGGAGGTGTGTTTTGTTTTGTTCTGTTTTTTGTTTTTGTTGTTCAATTCTATGGGATTTTCTACAGAGACAATTATGTTATCTGCAGACAAAGACAGTTATATCTTTTCCTCCTGATCTGTAGAACTCATTTATATTTTCTTGTTTTATTGCACTAACTAGGACTTCTAGTACAATGTTGAATAAGAGAAGTGAGGGTAAACATCCTTGTCTTGTTCAGTTTAACTATACCCTTCCTTATTTTCTACCTGCTGGATCTCTCAATTTTTGAAAAAGGTTTTTTTTTTGTTTGTTTTGGTAGGTCTTTGGGTACTACTTCAAACCTACTAATCGTAATTTCTGTAGCTGGAATGCCAGGACATCTGTATTTTTTTAAAAAGCATCATGGGGGCTTTTGTGTGTAGCATGCAGCTAGGGTAGAGAGCTACTGCCTTTATGTTAATTATTTTTTATATACTTGCTCCTGAAAATGAGGGAGAATATGGTTATACAACTGGTAAATCTTTGTTACCAGGGCATAAGTCTTCCTCTTGGAAGGAAAACCTTAGAGTATATAGTTCCCTAGAGGCTGTGAGCACCCAGAAAACACATGTAGTCATGAATTATTTACAAGGAACAAAAATAGAAAATAGTAAAGGAGAGCTGTAGAGAGATTATATAAAAAAGTAATCACTTCTTTTAACTAGATAGAATTATTTTAACAATCTTTTTTTAAAGTTAAATTCTGGCCCACTTTGCATGCTTTTATTATGAACTTAAAATGCAAATAAAATCTATCATAATGTCAATAAACATAAGCAATGGAAGAAATGTAGTTATCAATTTGAAGAGTGACATTATGGATTTTCCAAAAGTTGTGTCTTCTCTGTTAACCCTTTATGTAGAAATATTGAATCAAAGCTGTGAGTACTTTGTTCTTCTGGTTCTGTTGAATTCCCCATAAACAGGCAATCACTAAAGGTATGCCAATGTGAATGAAGTACATTTCTTGTTAAATAAAACCCACAGGGGGCCTGTTCCAAGGAATGCTTGGCTAGGTAAGCAGGCTATCCATGCTGAGAAGCAGTTTAGAGTCACTCTGCTAGGCTTACTTTTTTCTTCTTCTTCTAGTTTAGCTTTTGTTTTCAGAAAATATAGCCTCTGAAGTTCAGGCTTGTGATAATCATTCAGTTCCTCTCAGAATTATAGTGGTTTTACCCAAAGGCACTCTCTTTGTAGAATTAGAGAACCTTTGTATTATTGTACCCTTGGTAGAGAGTCTACCTTTAGATTAAAAAATACAAACACAAATACTAAATTTTTATGGCTTCTCCTATTTGCTGAAAATGAAGGGATCTGACACTAATTAGAAGATTCCACAATCTCTGCTTTTAATATAGTGCTCACCCTCTTATATTGTAAGATTTTGGCTAATAACTTTATTAAAAAGAAAAAGGAGGAGATGAAAGGAAGATCAGAAATCTAAGCAATAATAGAAAACATCTAAGAGACATGAGAGCATGAGGCTTGCCCTAGCTGTCGCCTTCTTTTTAGTATCTCTCCTAAAACACATTTCTGATGATCCCCACTTCTCAGAAATAACTTATCCTTCTGTGTTTCTGCTATATTTTATTTATATTTCTTGTGAAAGCATGTATTAGACTGAAATAGAGTGTCAATTTTTATATGTACCCATCTTTATATCCCTAGGATAGTGACAGGGTCAAGGTGAAATCTCAAAAATATTGTTTGAATTGAATTTATTATGCCTTTTGTACTGCTAGTTACTGCCATTGAGGTACAGGATCTCTGTGTCTTCGTTTACTCCACTAACCAACAACATTTGCAGTTATTTTCATACCTAGTGACAGCCCCATTCATAGATTACAGACCAATAAGGACATCACTGCAGAAGAAACTTAAAGGCCATTTGTCTCAACAGGAAGTCATCTTCACCTCTAGTCTGAAAGGGAAAGAACAAAGAAGGCTTGGTCACTGAAAGTTACTGTGCTGCTGCTAACTGGCTCAGTGTGAGTCCCTTCTTCAATTTAGAACATGACCTCAACTTGGGCCCTAACTTTTAGCTGGTTTAGCAAATCACCCAAACTGACTGTATCACCCACTCTTTTTGTGTGTTTTACTCACCTTGCTAGTCCAGGCAGATAGCTTTCTCTTTGCTAAATAGCTTTCTATGTGCCTCTAAGGCATATGAATATGTTTAATTGTTCATGGGGCATTGTCTTGGTGGGTATAGACCCACACAATAACTGAAAGACTATTGAATTCCCATCCTAGGGAGTCATGCTACATTCTCTAATAGAACAGCAAGAATCCCCCGAGTACAAGGGCAGTGCCTAATGAAGGAGGACAGATCATTAAACCAGGCCCTTGTTATTAATGATTGTCCTTATGAATCTTTTCTTGTGAAATTGAAACTTAGCCTAGTATTATATATTGCCTAAAAGTTACCTCCTGAGGTCCCCCTTGTTGCTTAAATGTGGACTCTCTAAGCCAAACTCAGCATATAAATGCACTACCTTCCCCAACCCAGCCCTGGGTGTGGGACATGACTCCCAGGGATAAGCCTCCCTGGCACTGAGGGATTATTACCAACTGCCAACTAGCAATGCATCTGGAAACAGACCTTGACCAAAAGAGGGGAATATTAAATACAAATGAGTTTTTATGGCTAAGAGATTTCAAAATTAGTCAGGGGGTCATTCCAGAGGTTACGCTTATGCGTGTCTCAGCAGGATCTCATTGACTGCCACAGTAAACAGTGCCTCAAACTGTGGGGCTCCTGAGGGCTCTAGAGACATCCAGACACTATAAGCAGGGAAGACAAGCTCAGGAATTTGGCACCCTATCAGTGGGCCTTACTTGGGAATTTATGCTCCCCAGTGTAACATAGTTAGACTCATTTATAGTTTCCCTACACGTGGCTCTTCTGCCACTTTTATTTGAACCTATAATTAGCACTATACTTATTAAGTATATGTCCCAGAGACTTAAATCTTTGGTCCATTATTGTGCCAGTTGAGTCCTGAATCTCAGAAGAGTTGTAACACCTACTACTCTCCAATTCATTGGATTCACCCAGGACAACTAACAAGGAGATGATGATGTACAATTCCCATCCCAAGGAACAGAGAGTGTCTGCAACTGCAAGCAAGATAGTTCCATCCATCTGACCCATGGGATCTAAGCCCCCTCTCAATTAGAAACAAAGTGGTCATCACCATCCCAAAATCCTCAAGATTGAGGAATGAACAATGGACTAAATTAGACTTATTATTCCATTATGGACTTCTAATTTTCTAGCAATGGAAGAACTTTTATCATTGATCTAAAGGCAGTGGCCACCAGAGGTTGTGAGGGGAGGGAGAGGGAAGAATAGGTGTAATATGGGGGCATTTTTGGGACATTGAAATTGTTCTCCATGACATTGCAATGACAGATACAGGCCATTATATATTTTGTCATAACCTACAAAATTGTGCGGGACAGAGTGTAAACTATAATGTAAACAATAAGTCATGGTTAGTAGCAGTGCTTCAATATGTGTTCATCAATGTAACAAATGTATCACACTTATGAAGGCATTGTTAATGTGGGAAAGTATGGGTGGGGGAGGGGGTGGGATATATGGGAATCCCCTATATTTTGTAATGTAACATTTATGTAATTTTAAGCTTCTTTTAAAATTGAAAACCTAATTTAAAAAACAAATTAAATAGCTTTCTGGGCTGTGGCTGGAGATTTCAAGTCATTAGGAAGTAAAAACTGGTATCTTGGACTGAGCCATCTTTTTCAAAACCAGCAGCTATTTCACTTTCCCCATTAGTTTCTCTTTCCAACCCTTTCTCTCCTGTTTCATTTAATGATATAAGTAATCAGTAATGTCTCACTGAGTTCTACTACCATTTTACTTAATTTTCCAATTTTCTCCTCCCTAATTGTGCCCAGGTATGCTTTGCATCCAATCTCTCTTCAGTTCATGGGACCTTATTTTCAGCAAGGGAAAGCCTTTAAAATTGGGAACATACCTTGAGGGGCTGATGTGGTTGAGCTCCCTTACCCCAGTCAGATTTACAATGGGCCTCTCAGGATCATGGATATGAGCAGATCCAGCTTGACATGGAGGACAAGAGGACATGTGCATGCTACTGGGATTTCACATGTGGGCCCCCCACCCATCCCTGCCCCCCCAACCTGAGACCCTCCATTAATGTTCCATTCCTCAGCCTTACAAAGCTTTGCCTCTGTTCAAATACTATTTGTCAGTTTTGATCAGTTGCACCTTAATGTGAATGTTTTTAACACTGCATTTCCCCAAAGCAAGTTTTAATAGTGGAAAGGGACTATTTCTCCCAGGTAGCCTTGTACCTGAGGCATTTGGGGAAAAGTTCCCAGAGATGAGATAAATAGAGCAGAAAGGAAGAGCTAGGGACTCAGGAAAATAAAACCCAAGGTTTTCAGGAGAAACAACCCTGCATCTTCATGTGGTTTAACTTCCTTATCATGCTTCTCCATGGCAACAACAGAATGCCTAAGACTAAAGATGTTAATTTTCACAGAGTAAATCATAATCATTTTTAAGAATGGAAATGGTTTTCTGCAAATTACAATGGAATTCTTAAGAACTTGGGAGTTTTCCCTTTATTATCCTACCTGAGGTAGCATATTATAGGCATTAGGTATTTCAAGCAGCCAAAGCTTTTAAAAAGGCACAAAATGGCATTGTCTTAGTTCTCTTCTGCTCTGTACAGATAAATAACTTAGCCCAGGTTTTCTTATCTTCCCTGTAATCATTCTGTGCAGCAGCTGCCCTTCCCAGGCATCTTTCTTAGTCTATCCTGTTTTAATTCTTTGCATTAGAGATTAGTGATTATTTGATTTACTAAATTTTCAAAGGGATTTTTAACCCAAATCTATTAACTCTAGGAGCAAGATTTATGTTTTTTTTCTTTTTCCAGTTTAAAAAAAAAGGTCTTCTAAATCAATATCTAAATAATTCAAATATTTCTTGCCATCATTAGTCACTGAGGTTTTTTGTGTTTTTCCTTATGCAATTTAACTGAATCTTATTCTTTAACATTTTCAAAGCAAGCACAGCCTTTCTGAATTCATTAGTGGGGTCCTTAGCTGGATAGTTTCCTCCTGTGAATTCAGACCCTTCACAGTTCAACTTTCTCCAGCACATAATTGCAAGCTCTATATCGCTCTCCTCTGATTGTGACTTTTAAAAATTGTCTCTGTTCATTATCTGCCTTCTTTCAATAAGGCCCTGTGAGAGTCCTCTAATTTTTTAAGCTTCATTGGATTTCAGTTCACCGTCAGAATAAGCAGACAGTGGGAAAATTTTTGCCACTTGCAATGCAAAAGTAACTTAAAGCAAACCCTATCCAAAGATATTTCTCCCATTTCCCACCTCCACCCCAATGCACAGGAATCAGGATATCTCAATAGGGCAGCCAAATGTTCAGCTAGGACCAATTGAACATGGTTGGAAGATTTCCCTTCCCGTCTTCCTCCCTGTCCCACCTAGCATATACAGTCTACAGGTTAAGCGGGGAAAATTGGAGGGAGACGAAGCCAAATCCACAGAAGTGTTCACCCACATGGCAAATTATTTAAATGCGTTTTTTATGAAAATAACTTATTGGTTAGAATGCAGACCTGCTAAGATACTGAGTCATTCTCCTTATGTGGTCCAGAAAATAGCACTTAATAGAAGTTTGCTGTAAACCTCCATCTTGGGAGAGGCTGTGTTTTAGGCTCCAGAAGACTGGAAGTGAATTCCTCCTAGAAAAATTCAGGGAATCATAGGCGGCAAACTTATTTGTGATGACTATTTTAATACAATCCTTGGTCCACTGTATTTATTTATTTTAAAAACTATTAAGCACCAGTGATACAGAATTGCCTCTGCCAGGCAGCATGGCCTAATTAGTACAGATTTTTGGCTGTAAAGCGGAATTAAGGGATTGAAAAATGTGAGGCCACAACACCTCCTGGGACAGCCACATCAGCGGTCTCCAAACTATGAGAAAGAAAACGGCTCTGGCATCCGGCAGCTGGGAACTGAGGCTTGGGTGTTCCCAACTGAACATGGGGGGAAAAAAAAAAAACTTTCACAGAATATAAACAATAGGCAGGCAAGTCTCTGACCCTGGAGAAACAGGACGGCTACCCTTGCACTCTACAGTCATGCCTGAAATTAGACAAGGAAGACATTGGGCAACTACAAAAGTAACTAAACATCCCCTCTTCCAACAAACAGCAGTGACCATTGTTTCTTCACCAGTAACAACTCTAGCCCCACTTTAATCCTCCAGCTCTTAGATAAAAAGGACCCAGATGCATGGAGCTGCCCCTGCTTCCTGAAAGCACCCAATCCAGAACTCCCCACTGCTTCTTCTAAACCTCCTTAGGATCACCTTGTGCAGTTTCAAATTCTTTAGTAAGTCCCTACCAATGCCCCCTTACCAAGGTGCTCTTTGTTTCCACCTATGTGTGCTGTTCCTTGTTTCTGAAAGCTAAAGAAACCAGGTGTGTTTTTAGTAATCTTGGTTGGTTGGCTTTAACATGTATCTCTTTTCTCAAATGATTAAGTATGGAGATATTATTGTATCTAAATATTTTTCAAAACTAACATATTTTAAAATTGTACTTAATGATTTTTTTATTAGAAAAGTAAACATGCCCATTGTAGAAAACTTGGAAAACACAAGAAGCACATTGCACTTTTAAAAACACCGTCTTTTATAGTGCTATCACCACCACTACTACCACCACATTCTGGTCACTTATAGAGCACTAAACAATTTACATACAATATTTTAGTAAGGTAGATATTTTCATCCTCTTGTTTCAAACAAGGGATCTGAAATTGAGAACATTCACATGTCTAGTAAGTGGCAGAGCTGGTATTCAACTCCCCTTTGTCTTTTAACAAATCTATTTTTATTTAATATTTTAACATTAATATATGGTTGTATTTTTTCCCCTTTCCTTGTAAATATAAATATATTTGCAAACTTTGGTTTCTGTTGCACACATTGTGGTGTTTTTTATGTAATATCATCATGAATATTTATAATAATTTTAAATATTTTGTAAATATAATGCTAATGCTAATTATTACATTTTAATGGAGAAAACTATAAATTTTATCTCATAGTCTCTAGAGATAATGAATTAAGTAGGCAATCTATTTAGAGAATGATTTTACTTTTTAATAAGGTTCTAAGATTTTATTTAAAAATGAACCTCAAAGAGGTACTAACTTCAAAGAGGATTCCTTCTTTATAATAATGTAATGCTTCTTCACGAAAAATATATTGCATGTAATTGACAACCAATATCTATTTTGATTTGAAATATATCTGAGTTAAAGCCACCAAAACCTTTCCAGGTTTTATCAGCATATATAACATAATCAAAAGACTTTTTATGTATGAATCAACCTAAGGAATCACCTACTTCCAAAATGTCATGCCACAGAAAAAGAAGCTGAGACCCCATGAAGAGAAGTTACTTGCTAAGGTCTCTCAGTCAATGGTAGACCCCACATTCAAGCCTGGTAACCTGTACCTTGCATAACCTGTCAGGGTTTTTTATTTTTTGTGGAAATAGTCCTGCTATTTCAGTCTTGTGCACTTCCCTTTACACTGACCTTTGTCCTTGAATCATTTAACTTTTTCTAGTTCCATTGGATTAGAACTCAATGATATTCTAGATAGAAGCAATTATATTAAAGGGCCTGAAAACAATGTGATGGGGGAAATGATTAAAAATGGTTACAGAAACTAGAGATGTTTAATTCAAAAGGAAAGATAAAGAGGAAGTTGCTACAATGACTTTTTTTTTCTCTGATAAATTCCTATGAGTACAATCTACCTCTTGGTAGATAGTACTTTAACACAAGGAACCAGTTTTCCAGCTAAAATTAGATACTTCTTTACCTTATATACCATAGAAATATCATCTATATAAACATGTACTCATCATGTACTCATCATGAGGGCAGCAGTTAAATCAACTATTTCTTCTTTACTACCACAGGAATTAGAATATCCTGGACACAGGAAAGAAAGGTTTGTTGAATGGAGTATCACTGAACCCCATTAAAATTGTGTATACTGTTTTGCAGATGTTTTAAGTTGGATGATTATATAATGTAGAGTACAAACCAGACTCTTTTGAAAGTAAAAAAGATATTCTTTTAATACTTAACAGCCAGACAAGTATAAATCAGGACTGGACCAGGCAAATCAGGAACTGTAGTCACCATGTTTGTAAGCCAAAATCTCAGTTGTCCTCAAAAGGTATATGGTAGAATAATTCAACATGTTGGCTTAATTATGAGATTGAAAAACATCAATATTTCTAATCAACTTTTTCCCAAAATGTATGCAAAGGCATTTAAACACTGTTCAAGCACTGCACTGTAGGGAAAAGACCCTTTTGAAAATTCATCAACCCCTTGATTAAGGCCCTATTTGGGGGGAATAAGGTCAAGTTGCAACCATTGCCTCCCACTTCTCACCCAATTATGTGATTCTTTCTCCTTCCTGTGCGAAAGACATACCCTTTCACTTCGGCCCCACCTTCATCCCTCTCCCAATTCTTCTAGTCCCTGCTAAAGTAATCCAGGAAAAGAAGTACAATTGTTGTTGCAATATAAAGGGACAAGGTGATGACACAATTGACTTTCTTTTGGCAAAATTGTCTAGGTTAGCATTTCCCAAAGTCCATTCCAGGCATCACAAGCATTCAGAATCATTTGGGGACCTTATTTAAAATCTTATTTCACAGGTACCATCTCAGGCCTATTAATTAAGAATCTATGGGATTGTAATCTCCTGAGTTAATAACTTCCCTGGATGGCTCTATGTCTAGGTGATTGATGTCATTAGTACCTAGTTATATCAATAAAAATATTTAGAGTGTTCCTGAATGTAAATTGATTTAGAAAGAATGATCAATCTATAGATTTCTGGAGTTTCAAGTGACTCAGGTGGTAGTAAAGTTGAAATTATGTTGACTGGATACTTCCAGTAATAAGAAATGAAACTCATTACCCAGACTAATTTTAATGGCAATTCCCCCAAACTATCTATTTGTAGAGACTGTAAGAATTCTAAAGGGTTTTCAAATACATTATCTCACTTTTTCCTTTGAGAAATATAAAATGAATATTATTATACTCATTTTCCAGTTATTGAAAATAATTTTCAGAAAGGTTAAGCAGTACTTATACAAGGTAACATATCTACTCAGTGGCATTGCTAAAACTAAAGCAAAAAAATCCCATTTTGTTATACTTTTAAACATACCATACATACAAACACACACATGTGCACACATGCATAATATGTGCATAGAAATAATGATCACCAAGGTAGTCACAGTAAATTCATTTGCTGAAGAGTGTTTGTTAGTTTCTCTTTTTGATTTCTATTTTTATAATAATAATCATGTATTATTTTGGAATAAGGAAATACTTTATTTTTGTGTAGTTTATATTTTGATATAATTTCAAACATAGAGAAAAGTAAGAATAGCCAAGAAACACACATACACTTATGATCCAGATAACCAGCTGTTTATATTTTGTCCAAATAGATTTATCATTCACTCTTTTCAATTTCTTTCCCCATGTATGTTCTTATAGATATGTACTCATGCCTCTCTCTTTACACATACAAATGTGTGTGCATGCATATGTGCCAATCTCCCTCCAATATATGTATTAATTAAAATATTTTGGTGTGTATTTTCTAAGAACAATAACATTCTCATATATAACCACTGAACAAATATTAAAATCAGAACATTTAACATTAATATAGTATGTTTAGATTCTCCACAGTCTATATTCAAATTTGATCAATTTTCCCAATAACCCTCTTTATAGATTTATTTTTTCCTGGCCCAGTATCAGATGTTGCACATTGTATTTGTTTTCATAGTATTTTACTCTCCTATAGTCTGGACAAGCTGTTTAGTCTTTATTTATCTTTCATAATTTTGGTATTTAAGAGTGTTACAGGCAAGTTATTTTTTAAGATACCTCTTAAATTGGGCTGGTCTTGCAGAATAATCACATAAGTGATGTTGTGTCTTTTTCAGTGTATATTATAGGGAAGCTCAAGCCTTTGTTTTTTCCCAATATTGATTATATTGATTTTGATTACTTGTTTAAGTTGTTGTCTGCCATTCTCCAATTTATTGTTTTTATTTTCACTTTTTAATTAATTCATAACATGAGTGAGATACAATAAAATTTATATAAGATATCCTGTTCATCATCAAAATATCTCTTATTGATGATTCTTGGCTCATCAATTATTACTAAGAGAGCTGGAAATTGATTTTCTAACTCTATCACTTTTTTCTACATTTTTTGTTGACTTTATACTGTAAAGAAAGCTTTCCCATCTACCTTATGTATCTATTTATATTTATGAATATATTTTATTAGTGTGTATTCATAAATTCTTATTCACATAAATTCTCATGAATTCTAATTCTTAAATAATTATTATTAAATCAGATGGCCATAATTCATCTCAATTATTATTTGTTTTGATGCTCAATATTGTCCTGGATTTGGCCAAAGAGAGCCCTTTCTTAGTCCTGTATCCTTTTGATATGTCACCCTTATTTTTTGCATACTTTCTTACTTTTTGGCACCACAAGGCAATCTAGGCTCAGCTTGTACTTTCCTTGCCCCAGATAAGTAATGAGCCATTTCTCAAGGAATCCTGGTTCCATTTAGTGGAAAATAGTATTTATAAATTAAGTTCCAAGCATTTCGTGTCCTCATTGTATAGGGGTTCATAACTGCCCTCACACTGATAATTCAAATTCCAATACCAAAGTGTTAAGACAAGACTTCCTTCTTTCCACATTTGTATCCCCTTTTTCCAATAGTGAGAAATCTGGCTCCATTATTGTCAATGTATTTTAGCCTTTATTCAATCCTGGAACACAAAGAGAAATGTTTCCCAATTGCTAATGAATACCATAGCTAAAAGCAAATCTATCAAATAGAGTTCAATATTTGTTTACAGTCCCCCTTTCTTTAGTCTACTTGTTCTATCAGTTACTGAAAGAGCAGTTTTGAAATATTTAAGTATAATTGTGGATTTGTCTACTTCTCCCTGTAAGTCTATCCATTTCACTTCATGTATTTTGAGGCTTTGTTACTAAGTTTATACCATTTAGGATTGTTATGTCTTCCTGATGAATTGACCCTTTCATGCCTATGAAATATCCTCTTTATCTCTGGTAATACTTCTTATCCCAAAAATTACTTTGTCTGGTATTAGTAGATTACATCAGTGTTTTTATTTTTTATTCTTACTATTTGGCATACTCTATAATTCCCACCCTTTTACTTAAACCCTATCATTGAGTCTTTGTATTTTAATTATTTATCTTGAAGAAAATATATAGTTGGATATTGCTTTTTTATTAGTATGGCAATCTCTTCCTTTTAATTCCATAGATATGAAGGATCAGCAAATTATGGCTCACTTCTTGTCTTTGTAAATACAATTTTATTGAAACACAACCATGCTCATTGGTTTTATATTATCTCTTGCTGCTTTCACACACTAATCTGTGACTACAGATTAGTAGTCTCAAAAAAGACCACATGGCCCACAAAGCCTGTGATAGTGACTATCTGGCTCTTTATAGAAAACAGTCACCAAACTTTGCTATAGTTCCATAAAAACTTCCTTCTTTGATTAAAAATTTGTTCTCTTATATTTCACTTATTTTTTGCTCACTTGATCTTACATGTATTGAGCCTAGTGTTAAAATTATCTATAGTTAGTATATTTCTCTATATGGCCTGTTGCGTC
Organism: Tolypeutes matacus; assembly: GCA_026826555.1. NCBI lineage: Eukaryota > Metazoa > Chordata > Mammalia > Cingulata > Chlamyphoridae > Tolypeutes > Tolypeutes matacus. The sequence continues at coordinate 35,707,457 of JAKSZT010054215.1, forward strand.
TTCTGTGATCTCCTTTATAAAGGTGATAACTGTGTTATTTGGTGCATGAATATTCATAACTGTTATATGAATTGTGCTTTTTACCATTAAAATTGTTTTTCTTGGGGTCGGATGTGGCTCAACTGGTTGGGTGTCCGTCTCCCATATGGAGGGTTCGATCCCCAGGACCTCCCGGTAAAAAAAAAAAAAAAAAAATTGTTTTTCTTTGTCATATATAATGTTTTTTGCCTGAATTCTATTTTGTCTGATATTGGGATTGCAACTATTGCCTTATTATTTTTCCCATTTGTGTCATATATCTATGTCATTCCCCTTATTTTTACAGTGAGTCTATATCACTTTTGATATGAACTTATTTTATAGAGCATAAAGTTGTATCTTGCTTTGGGCAAGAATATCTTTTCAATGTTAATAGGTAGATTAAGTTCATATATATTTATTGATATGACACATATGTTTGGTCCTGAATTTGTCTTGATTTTTTAAAAGTTATAATTATTTCATACTTTATATTTGCTGTGTTTCTTTCTCTCTATGACACATTTTATTTCCTCTTTTCCTTTTAAGTTTATTTTTGTATTTAGTCATGTTTGTACTTTAGTTCCAGTGTTTATAGTGATCATCTTTTTGCTTTAACTTTTTAAATGTTGTTAGCACTCTGTTTTCTTATGAATCTTTTTATTACTGGTTTATCAGTTATTCATGATGTTCTGTACAAGAGGCAATGAGTTTATTTATTTTCTTATTTCTCACTCTTTTTTTATTTTATTTTTTTTAGTGGATACTCGTCTACGTTTTCAGAAAACATAACATTCATATATTTTCTTCCATCCTTCATACGTCTTTGTTTAGTCTTAGATCTATAATTAAGTATATTAAATGTTCCCCATGAGTTATTCTACCTAAGGTTTCCTAATAAAAGTTTTAGTTGGATATAGCTAATCATTTAATATATTCTTCAAGAATAGCTTATGTTTAAAGCATTTCCTGAGTTACTAAATTTAAAACAGTTTTCTACAGCCTTGATCCTTGAAGGAAAATTTGGCTGATTATAAAATCCTTTGTTCTAAATATATTTCCTTGAGTTTTTAAAATAAGCTTTTCATTATTGTCTGGTTTCCTGTGTTGTTTTTGTTTGTGGGAGTTCTGGTGCCAGCCCATTTCTCTTGCTTTTTAAGTTATTTAATCTTTTTTTTTTTTTTTTTTTGCCTGTGGGCACAGAGGATCTATTTCTTTAATCTTTAAAGTCTAACAACTTTATTAGATAAATCGCAGGATTGATTAATCCATGAAAAAATTTTAAGGTATCTAGTGAACCCTTTTAGGTCTTCTTTAACTGATAGGAAGTTTTCTTGAAATATATTTTTAAAATATTTTTTCTGTATTTTAAAACAGTTTTCCTCTTCAATTGTTTTGTTTTGTTTTTCTTTAGGAACTCTGTGTATACTGCATGCTGGAGTGTCCTTCTTGCTTTACGTTCTTAGCATTTTTTCTCAGATCATTCTTTTTTCCCATTTCATTTTCTTGATTATTTTCCTGCATTTCTTCAAAAGCCCTTATTAAGTTTCATTGGATCCACTCTCAGGCATCTTGTAATTCAATCTTCATTTATTATATATTTATTTGGGGAGGTCAATCATCTCATTTCATTTCTTCATAAGTATTTGTCAAATTCTATCTTTACATTTTGAGTATACTATTTAGAAAGTTTTATTACATCCCTCATGTATAATTGAGAAAGCATAATTTCAGTTTGAAGGGTTGTGTTGCAATTTTATTCTGCTTTATGTTTAGGTTTTATTGGAGGAAAGCAGTTGAATTTTCAGTAGCTGAACTATTGGACTTTGATTTTTTAATTTTCCTCTTACAGTAGCTTTGATTACATGAAAAACATTTGAGTCTGTATTTTTGTGGACAAGATTCTTTGTGTGAGAAGCCTTACACTATTCCTAAAGATTACCCTGACTACCACCCCACCTATACACATACACTCCATAAAGTCCTATGTCAAAAGTTCAATCAATAGTTCTCCTAAAGTTGTTGTTTATTTTTCTACTTAAAAGTTGTGTGAATGTTCTAGAGTTCTTTTCCTGTTATGCTAAAGGTGTGGAATTTGTATGGTTGTTTTGTTCTTCTTGTTGATTTGCATAGTTTATTGAGAATTAGTGCAGAGATTTGGATTTAAACAGCCACCATGTCCTGGATTACCTGGATCTTCAACCAAAACAAAACTTTTACTTATTTAAGTTTCAAAAAAGAACTGGGTCTTTAATGCAGAAATCCAGTGTGTTTTCTACTACAACACTTATAGTAGCAAACTTTATCATTTTGCTTTATTTGTTACAAAGTCTTCCTTATATGACCTTGAATGACATAATCAAAATAGCAAACAAAGTTGAGAAAAGTGGTGGCAGTGAAAGTGTGTAGGACTTTAAAGAAGTGCCTTTCAAACTATCTGTGTTGAAGTAACAAATAATATTTTACATTTTCCCCAATCTCAGTAGACTGATACTTTTGGGGGAAAAAGAAAAATGAAATGAATGGAAAAATAACCATACAAAATACAAACCAATTTTTTGTTATCATTAGATTTAACAGACACAAATCACTCTATCAATTCACTACAGTTTCCAAATGCTTACTCTTCATTTTCTAAAATTACTCCATCAACTTGGTATAGTTTATAAATGTTTATTCTCATTTTCTGTATTTATGTCATCACAGACCACTAAGATATTTTATAGACAGGTCAATGCATTATGCTTTGATAGAACTGCCTTAGGATAACTTCAGTATGATTTGAATTCCTGTTCCTGAGAGAGAGAAAGTGAGAGAGAGAGAGAAGAAGGGGGGGGAGAGGGAGAGGAAGAAGGGAAGGGGGAGGAAGAAGGAGAGGGTGGAGAAGAAGGAATAGATATGGATCAAGGGAATCAAAATGCTTTCTAAGATCAATTCGGCAATCAACTTATCGGCTATGCATTATAGAATTCTAAATAAATACATTCTAATTTTCCCATTAATTTTTTACCCCATCTATTTCCCTGTGGATTCTGAGCCATTTTTAAAAGTAGTGTTAGAAAGGTGAATATTAATTAGAAATTTTATTCTAAACCAGTAATGAACAGGGAAGGCCACTTGTTAAAATAATTTTAAAAAATAGACACAGAGAAAAAGATGTGAAAGCCCTGAAATCCATAGTGATAAAGTCTAGTAAATATATGTATATAGTCTATGGCTACTTGCATTGAATAATTATATCTAAATATTTTTAGATGTTTCAAACATTCAAAACATTAAATATGGTTGGTACAATACTAGCCAGAAAGTTTCACATTTTTAGGTAAGAACCTCTATGTTGAAAAAATTAATTTATGTTTATTGTAAAAGACCCATTATATAAGCATGACAGCTAACCTGATATGTTCTAATGGCCATCAAGAAACTGTTTTTGATTTTGTTGATTACCTATCCAGGTACTTTCCCTTCTTCTCCTTTCATACCCATAAGAATCTAATTTTGTTTCATTATATTTCCTTCTCGAAGTGATGTGGTTCATGTGTCCCAGAGAAAGCTGAATTTAGAGAAAGCCGAATTCCCTACTTGTCAAAGTTTGGTTTAGGAATGTGAATGTGACTCAGAACTGGCCAGTAACAGGTAAGACATTGTTATTTAGAGCTTTCTGGGAAATTCTTCCTGTTCTAATAAAGAGTTAAGTGAAATCACTCATTCTTTCTCCTAATAAAAATTAAAAAGAGTCAGAATGTTCCAGCCACTACTGGAGATCATCTATAAATATGAGAAGAATAAGTCTTGGAATGAAGGCAACTCTGTCAAGCACAGTTACAGGGATGAGAAAATCCAGTTTGCTTTATGACAGAGAATAAATGCTGAATCACCTAGCTCTGCATGTAGCCTACCTCTAGATTTCTCATTACAGGACACAGTATGAGTGAGTCCTCCTTGTTTACCAATTTTTAGTGTTTTTTCTGCTTCATTGCATTACAATCCAAAAATAGACTATCAGATAGAGTGGCATATATCTAAAGGCATATTTTGCCACATTGATCTATCATCGTTCACATGTTACATGTTCATGTGGTTAAACAAAAGATTGAAGTTCAAGACAGAGATCCAGAATAGTACCAGAGATGCTGCCATAGATTTAAAACATTTACAGTATAAATATGAGGGGTAGGAAGAAATGGCAGTTCCTAGAGTATTCTTCTGCTTTGAAGTCTTTTAATGTGGGATAGAACTTCCCAACATAATTCCTGCACAGGATGATGCAGTAATGACAATTAAAGAACAGTCTGCAGTATAATAATCATAGGAACAGCAAAGACAGCAGTTAGAAAGCAATCCAAAATATTCTAACTAGCCAAAAGAGATCAATGAAAATTATGCTCATGGGTTAGAGCAGTGTGTTTTTCATGATCAAAACCTTAATTTTTATCACTGAATCTCAAAAATGTTATTTAGGGCCTCTATTAAGTCTTATTATTCCAGTTACTTCCCTCTCTAGACTCAGTCACTGTCTCTTGGTTCATTTTAATCACTGCTTCCTTTTCACCACTTTGTATCCATTAAGTGAGTTTTCACTCCATGTCCTTCCTTAATTATGTCATCTAATGTAAAGAAGGTTTTTTTCTGAATGCACATGTGTGTGTTTCTTGGATTAAAAAAATAGTCACAACTCAATATCAAGTAAAACTGGGCTCTAACAAACTTGCAGGATGATTTTGAACCATATAACTATCTTAGCAGAACATTAATTTCCTTATCAATAATTTGAGGAAAATATGCTTCCCTCAGTATTCTTTTATTTTTTAATTCTTTTTTTATTTTTTATTTTTATTTTTTCTAAAAGATACTTAGATTACATGAAATGTTACATAAAAAAATATAAGGGATTCCCATTTGCCCCACTGCACACACCTCCCACTTTTCCCCACATTAACAACTTCTTTCATTAGTGTGGTACATTCATGTGATGAACACATTTTGGAGCATTGCCACTAAGGATGGGTTATAATTTACATTATAGTTTACACTCTCTCCCACTCAATTCTCTGGGTTATGGCAGGATATATAATGGCCTGTATCTGTTGTTGCAATGTCATTCAGGACGATGGCAAGTCCTGAAAATGCCCCCATATTATACCTCCTTTTCCCTCTTCCTGCCTTCAGCACCTCCAGTGGCCACTGTCTCCACATCAATGATATAATTTCTTCCATTGCTAGAATCACAATAAGTCTATAGTAAAATACCAGTAAGTCCACTCTAGTCCATATTATATTCCCCAATCCTGAGGATTCTGGGATGGTGGTACCCAATCCACCTCTAAATGAGAAGGGGTTTCAATCCCATATGGCTGATGGATGGGACTTTCTTGCTTGCAGTTGTAGACTTGGTTCCTTGGTATGTTGGTTGTCCATCCTCACCTCCTTGATAGTTGTTTTGAGTGAGTCCAATGAACTGGAGAGTAGGTGTAGCAACTCCGCTGAGGCTCAGGGCCCAGCTGGCACATGGACAGCCCAGAGATTCAAGTCTCTTGGGCATACACCTACCAACTCCAGCACCAACTTCTTCTTCTTCTATAGGTTCAAATAGAAGGGAAAGAAGAGGCATGTGTAGAGAAGTCACAACTGAGTCCAACTCTGTCACACTCGGGAGCACAAACTCCTAAGTAGGGCCCACTGGTGAGGCACCAAACGCCAGAGCTATCTGCCATGACCATAGGACCCGGGTGTCTTCAGAGCCCTCAGAAGCCCCACTATCCGGGGTAGTACCTACTTTGGCAATCTATGCAATCCTGCTGAGACATGCATAAGCGTTACCTCTGGGATTACCTCCTGACTCACTTTGAAGTCTCTTAGCCATATAAACTCACTTGTCTTTACCTTTCCCCCCTTTTATTCTAGGTCTTTTTCCAGTTGTATTGCAAGTTGGTGCTTGGGAGTAATCCCTTGGTGCCAGGGAAGCTCATCCCCGGGAGTTATGTCCCACACTGGGTGTTAGAGGTCACATTTGAGCAACATGGAGGCTCTCAAGAGGTAACTCTTAGGCACCCTACAACACTAGGCTAAATTGAAATTTCAAGAGCAAAGGCTCATAAGCATAGTCGTCAATGTCAAGGGCCCATCAATGGACCATCCTTCTTCACTAGTCATTGCCCCTTGTACTCAGGGCATTGTTGCTGTTCCATTAGAGAATGTGGCAGAGCTCCCCAGGATGGGAATTCAATACTCTTTCAATTATTGTATGAATCTCTACCCACTGTGACAATGTCCCATGAACATTTGAACACATTTATATACCTTATATGTATGCCCAGGTGAACTTCCTCCCATGTATACCCCATCACTAACACCTCACACCAATGATCCTCCCCTGCCACAGTTGTATCCCTTCTGTGATCCAAAACTTTTTTAAAAATGAAGCCAAGAATATCTCCAAATACAATTAATAGGAAAAAGAAATAATAATGATAGGTTTAAACATAAGAAATAAAATACATAATAATTTAGAAAAACTAAAACTAAATTAAAATTTTAAAACTGGGATATTAAAAAAATAATGAAAAATATTTTAAAATTTTTTTAACGTTTTGCCTTTCATCACTGTAATATTTGTTGTCCTGTATGTACAGTGACATTTTCTTCCATTTCTTCCCCAGTATCTTACTTTTTTTCATTTTGCCTTCAAAGAGTTTTAGTCACAGTAAAGTCACATACAGAATATAGGGGACTCCATATACCCAACATCCTCCCCCTTTTCCCCCTTCCCATATTAATAACCTTTTTTGTGTGGATGGTACATTTGTTACAACTGAAATACAAAAATTTAAACATAGCTACTAACCATGGTCAATGGTTTACATTATGGTTTACATTTTAGACCACACATTTTTGCTGCAGTTTAACATGGCCTGTATCCAACATTGCAAGATCATGCAGAACACTTCCATTGCCCCCTAAATACCCCCTTTTCCATCTATTCTATTCCTCCCTCCCCCTCCCCTCGAGGCCCACAGCCACCACCAGGCTTCACTCCTTAAAGGACATGATTCATAGTTACTTGCAACAACACTGAGTGCTTGACACACTGGTCTGTCCTCCCCTATTAGAAACCGCCCATGCTCTCGAGAGGTATGTACCCCTCTGAGAACATATCCTGCCTCCCCAAGATGGGAATCCAACTCCTTCCCACTCATTGTGTGATTCTCTACCCACTGATACAACACACTATGACAAAATGATCACACATTCTCTAGAAGACTGCCCCAGGTGTGCCCTGTCCCAAATGCCCCCCCCAGCCAACAACCTAAACCTATCACCCTTCTTTGTCATATTGCCAGAAGAGCTTGCCCAACATTGTAGTTTCAACCACATACCCACCAATCCCCAGTGTTCACCTGCTCCCTCCCCCAACCCTCCCCCCAGTTCAATGGGCCATCCAACCCGACCCCACCCCCCCCCATCAAACTTGCACTGCCCAACCCAATAGTACCACTACACCTGTCATATCCCTTAACTGCACAACTACTCACTTCCACCTTATTATATATTTCGCCTGTATGGCGTGGGCTCAAAACCTTCTTCTCTCTTTCCATTTCCTGTAAACCTATCTTCCAGACTCTAGCTCTCTGAGTCACTCGAATTACTTAATTTGTATCAGAGAGATCATGTAATATTTGTCCTTTAGTGTCTGGCTTGCTTCACTCAACATAAGGTCCTCAAGATTCATCCATGTTATCCTGTATTTTAGTACTGTATTCCTTCTTACAGCTGAGTAATATTACATTGTATGTATATACCACATTTTGTTTATCCATTCATCTGTTGATGGGCATTTGGGTTGGTTCCAATTTTTGGCAGTAGTGAATAATGTCACTATGAATATTGATGTGCCTGTATCTGTTTGTGTCATTGCTTTCAATTCTTCTGGGTATATACCCAGCAGTGGAATTGCTGGATCATATGCAGATCTATAGTTCATTTTTTAAGGAACCACCAAACTGTCCTCCACAATGGCTGGCCCATTTTACATTCCCACCAGCAGTGGATGAGGGTTCCCATTCCTCCACATCCTCTCCAACACTTGTAGTCCTCTGTTTTTTTAATGGCTGCAAGTCTAGTGGGTATAAGATGGTATCTCACTGTAGTTTTGATTTGCATTTCCCTAATAGCTAGTGATGTTAAGTATCTTTTCATGTGCTTTTTAACCATTCTTTAGAAAAGTGTCTCTTCAAATCACTTGCCCATTTTTAAATAGGTTGTTAGTCTTTTTATTTTCAAGATGTAGGATTTCTTTATATATGCTGCATATTAGGCTTATCAAATATATGGTTACCAAATATTTTCTCCCATTGAGTAGGCTGTCTTCATTTGTTGATAAATTCCTTTCAGGTGCAAAAGTTTTTAATTTTGAGGAAATCCAATTTATATATTTTTTTTCACTGCTCCTGTTTTGGGTGTGAAGTTCATGAAACCATTTCCTATTATGAGGTCCTCTGGATGCTTCCCTACATTATCTTCCAAGGTCTTTATGGTCTTGGCTCTTATATCTAGATCTTTGATCCATCTTGAGTTGATTTTTGTATAAGGTGAGAGATGGTGTTTCTCTCTCATTCTTTTGGATATCGATATCTAGTTCTCCAAGCACCATTTGTTGAAGAGGCCATCATCTCCCAGTTGAGTGGGCTTGGTGGCATTGTTGAATATCAAATGACTGTATGTGCGAGGATCTATGTCAGAACTCTCAATTCAGTTCCATTGGTCTATACGTCTATCTTTGTGCCAATACCATGCTGTTTTAACCACTATAGCTTTGTAGTATGTTTTAAAGTCAGGTAGTGTGATTCCTCCAATTTAATTTGCCTTTTTCAATATTTCTTTGGCTATTTGGGGCCTCTTGCCCTTCCAAATAAATTTCATAGTTTTTCCAATTCAGTAAAAAATGCTGTGTTGATTTTTATTGGAATTGCATTAAATCTGGATATCAGTTTGGGTAGGATAGACATCTTAATGATGTTTAGTCTTCCCATCCATGAACAGAGAATAGTCTTCCATTTATTTAAGTCTTCTTTGATTTCCTTTAACAGTGTTGTGTAGTTTTCTGTGTATAAGTCATTTACATCTTTAGTTAAATTTATTCCTAGGTATTTGATTCTTTTTGTTGCTATTGTAAATGGGATTTGTTTTCTTGATTTCCTCCTCAGATTGCTCACTATTGGTGTACAGCAATGCTACTAATTTTTGTGCATTGATCTTGCTCGAGCAAGTACTTCTATCACAATGTTAAATAAGAGGGGTGATAGTGGGCATCCTTATCTAGTTCCCAATCTTAGAGGGAGACCTTTTAGGATTTCACCATTGTATATGATGTTCACTGTGGGTTTTTCATATATGACTTTTATCATGTTGGGGAAATTCCCTTCTATCCCTATGTTTTGTAGTGTTTTTATAAGGAAATGGTGCTGTGCTTTGTCAAATGTTTTTTCTGCATCTATAGAGATGATTATGTGATTTCTTTTCTTTCAATCTGTTTATGTGGTGTATAACATTGATGGATTTTCTTATATTGAACCATTCTTGCATACCAGGGATGAAACCCACTTGGTTATGGTGTATAATTTGTTTGATGTGTTGGTGAATATGATTAGCAAGTATTTTTTGAGGATTTTAGCATCTAGGTTCATTAGAGTGAATGGTCTGTAATTTTCCTTTCTTGTGAAATCTTTGTTTGGCTTTGGTATTAGGGTAATGTTGGCATCATAGAATGAGTTAAGCAATGTTCCTTCTACTTCTATTTTTTGGAATAGTTTAAGGAAGATTGTGTTAGTTCTTTCTGGAATGTTTGTTATAATTCACCTGTGAAGCCTCCTGGTCCTGGGCTCTTCTTGGTTGGGAGGTTTTTGATGACAAATTCAATCTCATTACTTGTGATTGGTCTGTTGAGTTCATCAATTTCTTCTTTTGTCTGTGTAGGCTGTTTGTGTGTTTCTAGGAATTTGTCCATTTCCTCTAAATTATCATCTTGTTGGCATATAATTTTTCAAAGTATCCTCTTATGATATTCTTTATTTCTGTGGGGTCAGTGGTTATATCCCCTGCCTTGTTTCTTATTTTGTGTATTTGCATCTTTTCTCTTTTTTCCTTTGTTAGTCTAGCTAAGGGTTTGTCAAATTTATCGCTCTTTCCGAAAAACCTGCTTTTGGTTTTGTTTATTTTATTTTAGTGCTTTTCTAATTTTCTGTTTCATTTAGTTCTGCTCTAATCTTTGTTATCTCCTTCTTTCTACTTCCTTTGGGGTTAGTTTGTTATTCTTTTTCTAATTCCTCCAGGTGTGCAGGTAGGTCTTTGATTTTAGCTCTTTCTTCTTCTTGGATATATGCATTTATGGCTGTGAATTTCCTTGTCAGTACAACTTTTGCTGCATCCCATAGGTTTTGATATGTTGTGTTGTCATTTTCATTCATTTTAAAGTAGTTACTGATTTCTTTTGTAATATCCTCCTTGACCGACTCTTTGTCTAAGAGTGTGCTGTTTAACTTCCATATCTTTGTGCCTAATCTGGTTCTCTGCTGCTTACTGGTTTCCACCTTCATTCCCTTGTGGGCAGAGAAATTATTTTGTATAATTTCAGTCTTTCTGAATTCATTGAGAGTTGTTCTGTGGCCTAGTATGTGGTCTATCTTGGAGAATGATCCATGTGCATTCAAGAAGAAAGTATATCCCACTGTATTTGGATATAGTGTTCTATATGTGTCTATTAGGTCTAGATCCTCTAATGTATTATTCAAAGTCTTTTTTTCTTTATTGATTCTCTGTCAAGATGTTCTGTCCATTGGTAACAATGGTGTATTAAAGTTCCCCACTATAATTGAAGAGGCATTTATTTCTCCACTTAACTTTTCCTGTGTTTGCCTCATGTATTTTGAGGCGCCCCAGTTAGGTGCATAAATGTTTATGTTGTTCTTTCTTCTTGAAAGATTACCCCTTTTACTAATATATAGTGTCCATCTTTGTCTTTTAAAATAGTTTTGCATTTAAAGTCTATTTTGTCCGATATTAGTGTAGCTACTCCTGCTTTTTTTTGGTTGTTGTTTGCTTGTAAAATTGTTTTCCAGCCAATCAATTTCAGCCTCCTTGAATCCCTGGTTCTATGGCGGGTTTTTTGTAGTCAGCATATAGATGGGTCATATTTCCTTATCCATTCTGCCAATCTGTGTCTCTTGACTGGTGAGTTTAATCCATTAACATTCAGTGTTATTACTGTTAAGGAATTACTTAAATTAGCCATATTTTCTTTGGGTTTATATATGTAATATGTTGTTTTTATTTCTCTCTCTCTCTCTCTTTTTTTTTTTTCTTACACTCTTCTGCAGTTCTCTCTCTCCTGTTTTTTCCTTTCAACCTACAGCACTCCCTTTAGTATTTCTTGAAGGGCCGGTTTCTTATTGCCATACTCTCTTAATTTCTGTTTTTCTGTGAATATTTTGAATTGTCCCTCATTTTAGAATGCCAGTTTTGCTGGATAGAGAATTCTTGGTTGAAAGTTTCTTTTTCTTTTAGCACCTTGACTATGTCACACCACTGCCTTCTTGCCTCCATGGTTTCAGATGAGAGATCAGCACTTAATGTTATTGAGCTTCCCTTGTATGTGATGGTTCTCTTTTCTCTTGCTGCTTTCAGTATTCTCTCTTTGTCTTGATCATTGGACAATTTGACAAGTATGTGTCTTGGAGTATGCTTGTTGAGGTTTTTGTTTGGGGTCCACAGCACTTCCTGGACATGTACATCCTTCCTCTCAGTAGGGTTGGGAATTTTTCAGCTATTATTTCTTCCAACACTCCTTCCCTTTCCCTTCTCTTCACCCTCTGGGATGCCTATAATGCATATGTTTGTGCATTTTATGTTGTCTTTCAGATCCTTAATTCCCTGCTGGATTTTTTGTATCTTTTTTATCTATCTGTTTTATTATCTGCTTGATTTCAGATTTACTGTCTTCCACATTGCTAATTTTTTCCTCTGCCTATTCAATTCTGCTGTTATTTGCTTCCAGTGTATTTTTTATTTCTTGGATTGTGCCTCTCATCTCTATCATATCTGTTATCTTTTTATGCATGTTTACAATTTCTTCAGTATGTTCTTCTAGTGTCTTCTTAATACCCTTAATCTCTTCCTTCACTTCATTAAGTTGGTTCATGATATTTGTTTGGACAGCTCTGATTAGTTGTTCCATGTTCTGCATCTCCTCCTTGTTTTTAGTTTGTTCATTGGACTGGGCCATGTCTTCCTGTTTCATAGTATGATTTACAATTTTTTGTTGGTGTTTAGGCATCTCTTTATCTTGATGGGTTTACTCACTTTATTAGTTTCTCTTTCTACTCTGGGGTTTTGTTTAGTTGCTGTTTTTGTGTTTTCTCTTTGACACTTTGTTTTTCTTATTCCATTTCCTTGCTTTTGTCTATGTTGCCTTGAAAGAAAAAGATTAGAGCCAGAGAAAGGAAAAGAGGTAAGAAGAGAAAAAGGATAATAGTGATAATAATAGTAAAAGGTAGAAGAGGACCATATAAGACCTAGGAAAATGAATAATTAACTCATGTAAGAAGTGCAGAGGAATAAGAATAAAAAATAAGGTACAAACAATGAAATGAAAAATCAAATATAAAAAAATATATAAAATGAATTAACAGGCCAGAATGATAAGAAGAGAGGGAAAGAGAAAAGAAAAGACAATAAGATAAAAGTTTAAAAAGAAAGAAAGAAAGAAAAGAGTGACTAGAGGAGATAGAAATAAAAATAAGATAAATTGAAGACTCTAAGGAGAGCCGGGAATTGAACAAGGGACCTCATATATTTAAAGCTGAGACTCCTCCACTGAGCTAAACTTTCTTGTTGGGTCAGTTAGCTAGAGAGCTATCCAGTCACTTTCCATAGGGCAGGTTTGACTCTTTGCAGTTGGGTAGATTCCTGCTGGTTAGGAGCCTGTCTGTCCCTGTACCCTTTCTATTCTTATTGCTTTCTCTTCCAGGGCAGCAGGACTGTGATAGTCTGTGTGATCAGACCCCCCCTTTCCTCTCCTGGTCAGGTTAAGTTCTCTTCTGAAATTCAAATGGGACCCTGGTATTCGACCTCACCACAGAGAAATGACTCTAACCCTCTTCCAGACTTCCCCCTCCTCCCAGGGACCCTAAATAGTCTCTTAAAAAGTTAGTAAGCACTTCCTACTGCTTGCCTCCCTTAGGGAAGCTCAAATTTTGATAGTTTTCAGCACCAGAGTAGTCAATTGCCTGATTATGCCCTCTCCTAGCCCAAGTTCTTTTCTCCCAGGTTGGCTGGGTAAATAAGGCTGCCTTAGCAGATTTGCCTCTCCCCCTTCCCAGAGCCACCTCTTGCCAGCTGGTATGATCCCAAAAGTTCAGAGGGGATCCAGGTAACTAAACCCACAGAAAGGAAACCCCTCTCTACCCTTCACCAGAACCCTCTCACTCCCAGAGAATGCTCCCTCTTCCTGGTTGGCTGGTGGGAGTCAGGGAGTTCCCAGCAGCTTTTTGCTTTGAAGGTGGGGCTTAGCCGCCTGCTGTTTCCAGCCACTCATGTGAGAAACTCATGGTTTTCCCTTGGGCTTTTTATATCTTTATCCAGTTCCCTTCAGATCGATTCCCTGAAGCCTCCTGCTCTGTGAGTTCCCAAAACAGCTCACTCAGGCAGGATCTTGCCCCTTCTCAGCCATTTTTGGCTAGAGAGCTGGTGAGTGCCCACTTAAATCAGCGCCATCTTGCTGGAACCCCTTCAGTATTCTTATCCCATTTAAATAAGGGAATGAATGGGAGAACATTTTATAAATTCTATATTTTTCAGTTATAGGTAAGTTTCCACCACTCTTACAACTATACAAATGTCAATTTTGCATCCATTAAGCCAGTGCAGGATAAAGGCATGTTAAAAAACAGGAGCTTTGTTCCTTGATCTGAGTTCAAATCTCAGTTTTACCAGTCATTATATGTGGATCATTGGCCAATGTATGTACTTCTCTCAGAGTTAATTACCTGATCTTTAAAATGAAGAAAATACATATCTAGGTGATAAGCTTGTCATAAAAACAAAACAAAACAAAATAAGTTATATAATTTATTTATCACAGTGATAAGATGTAAATGTAAAAAATGTTAACTATATTGTTACTACTATATCATTATTTTAGTGCAACGATATATTCCTTCAAGATAATCTACATTTCTTACATGAGGATCTCCTATTCATTTGTATAAATCCTCACTTAACTAATCTTAAAATATATTCCTTAATTCATAGCTAAAAATTTAGTTCCTTTAGCAACTATTCTTATTAATTTGAATAGCTAAGTAATTTTGTCTGTAGTTTCTTTTGATTGTTCTAGGTAAACATCATGTCATTTGAAAATAATGACAATTTAGTTTGTTTATAGTCTCATAACTTTCATTTGTTTTCTTGTCATATTACATTGACTAGGAGATTGCATATTTAATATTAAGAATATTACCGGGAAGGTCCTTGAATTTTTCCCATTTTAAAGGATATAAATGTTCCACAGTTCTAATAAAAGTTGCTATTGTTTGTTTGTAGAAAATCCTTAAGAGTTTTCTACCATTTTTCATTACCGTGTAATATGCCCTTGACTCCAAAATTTACCCCCAGCCCAGACCCTGCTTCTGAATTCCATGCCCATTTAGCCAGTACCATGCTATGAGTGAGTGCTAGTAGCATGGGGTATGTCTCTTATTTCAGTAGAGAGTATATTAAACTTTTTATCACCATGCCCTGGTGATCATAAGGTAGGCCTTGATTAAATAATCCTCCCACAGAAAATCTTCCATTGGTCTAACTTTTAAACAATCCTTGATAGATGCTCCCATACCCCTGCCCTTGGTATGTCATGACATACAGTTTTGACACCTCCATTTTGAATATTAACTGAATATCTCAAACACAACATTTCCAAAACTTTACTGTTTCCTCTCAAACTTGCTCTCCCTTCAACCTTCTCCACTTCAACTGAAAGGCAACTCCAGACCAAGACCCGAGTCATCCAGGACTTTGGCAGTTTGAAATTATTTTATGAATCCCAAAAAGAGAAAGATTATGTCTGTGGGCTAGTCCACTCTTGTCAATGTGAGACCATTTTTCAACTGGACTACATCAGTGACTCGGTGTGAGTCTCAGCCCTTTTGCTGGGTCTGACAAAAAAAGGAGACACACCAGAAAAAAGAGCTCTGCCATACTTGATGCTGCCATGTGACAGAAAAGAGAGGTTCAAAGAGCTGAGAGGCCCTGGGGGAGAGAGGAGCCATTTGCCGAGAGCTTGCAGGTGAAATCAGGAAGAAAGCAGAGTAGCTGAGCCTGCGAGAAGGGGCCTGGTAAGAGATAAGCCCATGCCTGGTTGCCTAGGAGCTCAGGGAGATAGTATAGCACTGAGAGGAAGACAGAAACCAGACAGAGATCTCCTGCCATCTTGCTTCAACACGTGGCAGCTGATGTGGATGAGAAAGCACCTCTTATGGTGCCTTGAGTTGTACTATTCAAGGTCTTGGAACTGTAAGCTTTTACCCCCAAATATATACCCTTTATAAAAGCCAGTGGTACTTTGCATTGGCAACCCTTTGGCAAATTAAAATAAGACCTCTTCTTTTTTCTCCCCAAATCCTCATTGAATCTAGTAGAATATCTTGCTATTGGCCTGTGTATTCCTCTACCTGGAGGGCAAGAATCTTGTTTTTCTTTCATTTATGTTTTGTCCTTCTGATATATATTTAACTTGTAAAATGAATCTATGAAGTGATTATTAGAAAGGTTTGTCATTGTTATTTTAAAAATCATCCAATCACCCCACCACATTTTGAGCAACCTATGCTATTTGTCTTTTTCTTTGCACTTTCTTGTACCTGTTTTGTTCTTTGAAAAAGTCACTTGTGGATACTACCTGTATTAGTCAGCCAAAGGGGTGCTTATGCAAAGTACCAGAAATCTGTTGGCTTTTTATAAAGGCTATTTATTTGGGGTAGAAGCTTACAGTTACAAGGCCCTAAAGAGTCCAACTCAAGGTATCATAAGAGGTACTTCCTCACCAAAATCTGTTGCCATGTATTGAAGCAAGATGGAGGGTAATATCTTCAAGAGTTCAGCTTTCCTCTTTCCTCTTAAGGCTCCATGGGCTCAGCTTCTACTGTGTATCTCAGCTGTAGTCTGGCATAGGGCTCAGCTGCTCTGTTCTCTTCAGCTGCAAACTACCAGGTGAATGGCTCATCCCTCTTCCCAGGGATACAGGATCAAAGCTGACAGAGTTGTCTCTTCTGGCATCTATGGAGTCTCTCTCTTCCCATGTATCTTCTCCTGTGTACCTACTTCTGTATTTCTCCTTGATTAAGTGTTCATTTATATAGCCCACAGAGGGAGTGGGGACTCAAACTGAGTCACCCTAATGATGTGGTCAAATCAAAGCCATAATGTTAACATAATTTAATCAAAGGCATTTCAGCTGAAAGTAATGCAATCAAACGGTATCAAACCCAGTGGAACACACCCATTTTCAAACATAATCTCTCTTTTTGGAATTCATATATAATCTCAAACTGTCACACTCCACCCTCTGACTTCCAAAAAGACATTACAATATTCAAAAATCCTTAAGTCCTTTCAGTTAGCAATGCTAAGTACAAAATCATTTCACAATCGGTTTAAAGAAATACAGTTTGTCTTCAAGCAAAGTCCCATTTGGCTGTAGACCTGTAAAACTTACAAAACAATTTATCTACTTCCAATATATAGGAGCCTAGACAAAGGAGAGACATTTGCATTACCATAAGGAGAATTTGGGAGGGAAACATGAGTCACTGGTTGCCAACAATTCCAAAAACCTGCAGGGCATAGTTAGTTAGATTTGAAAGTCTGAGAGTCATTCTCAAGACATGGTTTCTTCTAATCCTTTTCCACAGGCTTGCCCAATTGCCATTTGCTTGGTTCCACCCTCTTCAAGCATCTGTGTGTCAACCAAGATCCAGACCTCATCTTCCAAGAATGTTAGGGTGATCTACCCAATCCCTGGGGTAGAGTCTCAATTCCCTTTAGTACAGTGAGATGGGGGCAACATTCTCCCTAATCTCTGGTATATAGGCCCAACACTCTCAGAGCAATAAGTTGGCTACCTGGCCTTCCCTAATCTATGGGGGAGAGGCCCACCCCTTTCAGACCTATGAAGTATCGACCTCACTCTCCCCGACCCATGGGGAACAGGTCCACCCCTCTCAGAGCACTGGGATGTCTACCTCACTCTCCCCAATCCTTGGGAAATATGCTCCACCCTCTCTGTAGCCTGAGACAGTGAAAGTCTCCCATGACTATGGGCTGGAACATCCACCCTCTTCAAATGCCATGGAAAACTCACCCTCTCCATAAACATGAGTAGGGTTCCTCTCTTGGCCCAAGGAGATGTCTTAATTCCAGACCTAATCTTCCATGGTTTTTCTCTTAAAGCTGTTTTCCTTTCCAACTCTTCCCTCCATGTACCTTTCAGTCCAGGCTGGCAGTGGTTTTGTTCATACAGCTCTCTTAAAGAGCTTATTGGTTTAGCATGTAGGAAGCAGGGATCCAAGCCATCAGACAGTATGACTTTCCACAAGTCTTTCCTGAATAGCTGCATTTTCAATCTTAGCTTACAAGTTCCAAGTTTAGTTAATTGCTCAAATATGGCACTATCATCTGGATGCTTGATTTCCAGAGGCTTGGAATTTCCAGAATCAGTTTCTGTTTTCTTTGTGCTCAATAATTCAGTTATCAGTTTATATCTTTCCTCTAACATTTTGCTATCAGCTTCAAGGAGAAGCCAGGCTACATTTTCAACATTTAGTTTGGAAATCTCCTTGGCTAAGTTCATACTTTTCAAATTCTGTCAAATTCTATCTTCTATATTACACCCGGAATCAATTTTGCTAACCTCTCTGCAACTTTAAAACACAGAATACCCTTCCTCCAGTTTGCAATAATAGTTTCATCATTTCCTTCTAAGGCCTTATCAGAAGTAAATTTAGACTCCTATACCAACAGTATCTTCAAAGCAATCTAGGTCTTTTCTATCAAGCATCTCACAATTCCTCCAAAAAATACCATACCCATTTATAACACTGTTCCAGCATTTTGGTAATTGCAAAAGAACAACTCCATTTCTGATACCAAATTCTGTATTAGTTAGCCAAAGGGTGCTTATGCAAAGTACCAGAAAACTGTGGACTTTTGTAAAGAGTATTTATTTGGGATAGAAGCTTACAAGTTACAAGGCCGTAAAGAGTCCAACTCAAGGTATAATAAGAGGTACTTTCTCACCAAAATCTGTTGCCACATGTTGAAGCAAGATAGCAGGCAATATCTGCATGGGTTCAGCCTGCCTCTTTCCTCTTAAGACTCCATGGGCCCAGCTTCTACTGTGTATCTCAGTGCTGTAGTCTGGCATAGGGCTCAGCTGCTCTGTTCTCTTCAGCCGCAAACTATAAGGTGAATGGCTCATCTCTCTTCCCAGGGATGCAGGATCAAAGCTGACAAAGTTCTCTCTTCTGGCATCTCAGTTCCCGTGTATCTTCTCCTGTGTTTCTTCTGTGTTTCTCCTTGATTGAGTGTCCATTTATATAGCCCACAAAGGGGGTGGGGACTCAAACTGAGTCACCCTAATGATGTGGTCGAATCAAAGCCCTAATGTTAACATAATTTAATCAAAGGCATTTCAGCTGAAAAATAATGCAATCAAAGGGTATTAATTTACAAACATAATCTCTCTCTTTGGAATTCATAAATAATCTCAAACTGCAACACTATCCATCTTAAAAAGGAAGTGTTTGATAAGTTATGGTTTCCAAATATTGGCTTGTTTCCTTCATACTATATCAACCATTCCTTTCTCAAACTATCTCAAGTGAAAAATGAATGATATTAATTTTCATGAACTAACCAATTAAATATATCAACAAATATACAAAATATCTCTAAAACATGGCAGAGGGAGATAAATGTGCTGGTTTTACAAACTGAGGCATAGCATAAATAGTAGCCCTCAGGTGACTCTTAATGGTGGAAGGAACATGTGACCCTGGACCTGGGTTAACCAGTTGAGGATCAGTCATTAAAATAGAGCAGTTTTACTGGTGAGAACAAGGAACATGGAGGAGAGTAGGTGCAAATATTTTAGGGATTGATTATAGCTCTGTTATATTTAGGATCTTACTGTTACACAGATACTTCTATATATATTTATAGTTTCATAGTTTGAAAGGAATCATTTTGAAATTATTTGGGAATAGAATTGAAGAACTAGAGAGGTGCAGAGAAAAAGCAAATAAAGAACACCATGCCAATGAAGATAAAATGTTTTGATCTTGGGAACTATAGCTACTGTGCACTTCATTAATCCTTGTCTCCATCCAAACCTTTATTTTAAATTTTTAATTATTCATTGTTCTGTCATGCAGGCACTTCAATTTCAATAAGTTCCAAACTAAACTTGTCATTTTCCTTTACAAATCTATTTTTTCCAGCCATATCCCTAGTGTAGGAATAACTTCATGAGCTATTCAATTAGCTAAAACAGAATCTAGGACTCTTTTTAGAATCTTTTTCTATACTAAATACATACTCAATGTGTCATAAAGGCCTACAGGTTTCATCTCATGTCTTTTTCATATATTCCTTTTTTCTTCATCTCCCTGTAAGTATCCTTTCTAAATCCTTTTTTTAATTAGTTAGGAAGCCATACTTTCCTCCTGCTTTACCTGTCCTCAATCCATATTCCATATTTTTCTCAATACACCATTATAAAGTATAGTGTTGTAAATTCCCTGTTTCATTTTCTATGCTGGTTTCCTTTGCTTCCAAGAAGAATTTCACACAGATTTTTCGGATCTTCCTGATCATCCATGCTAATAATTATATTTAAATCTAGCACTACTAATAATAATAATAGAAATTAAATGGGCATTAATTGACTGCTTTATCAGTATGTGCCAGACATTGTTCTAAGCATTTTATATATAATTCCTTTTACTCTGCCTCATAGGCCTAGAGAGGTAGGTGATATTGTTATTATATGACTTTATATATGAGGAAAGTGAGACACAGGGTGTTGAAGTAGCATGCCTAAGATGACACAGACAGAAAGTGACATAGTTGAATTTCAGTTTCAGGTATTTGATTATACTGCTTCTCCTAATTGTGCACAAAAAGATTTACCACAGTCCCTATCCCTCCAGCCACATGCACACTTTGCTCCATCTATACAGAAACACTAAGAGATTGTAGGGCACTGTGTTATATAGTATAATAGTATGTTTGCAACTTGTCTATATTTTTCACTAGACTGGAGCCCCTTGAGGGAAGAGGCTGTGTTCTACTCTTCTTTCCTCCAAGTTCAGCAGAGTGCCTGTAACATTATGGATGCTTAACACATCTATGCTCATGAACTATAAGTTCTGCTATAATTTGTTTTGAAGCATATTTCTTGTAATGCAATTGATATACTAAGGAACAGTTTAAGCATAAAATAAATTTCATGTTTCCTTATGTGAAATTTTGTCTTTGAGAAACACTAGGTAAATACAGAGACTGAAGCGAAGCAAGCCATGTCAGAATAAAAAAAATGCACACATCTCTGCACCACTGTCACGCCCATCCACTGCCCAACCACACCCTTCCACCTTATCATAGATTTTGCTCATACAGGGATTGGCGCCCAGCCCTCTACTCCCTTTCTGTCTCCTGTTAACCTATCCTCCAGACTCTAGCTCTGTGAGTCAGCTCAATTTGCTTAAGTCATATCAGTGAGGTCATGTAATATTTGGCCTTCAGTGTCTGGCTTGCTTCACTGAATATAAGGTCCTCAAGATTCATCCATGTTATCCCATGTGTTAATGCTGCATTCCTTCTTACAGCTGAGTAATATTCCATTGTATGTATATACCAGAGTTTGCTTATCCATTCATCTGTTGATGGACATTTAGGTTGCTTCCAACATGTGGCAATAGTGAATAATGCCGCTATGAACATTGGTGTGCATATATCTGTTCGTATCCCTGCTTTCAATTCTTCTGGGTATAAACCCAGTAATAAGGTTGCTGGATCATATGGCAGTTCTATAGTTAGCTTCTTAAGGGACTGCCAAACTGTCCTCCACAATGGCTGCACCATTCTACATTCCCACCAGCAGTGGATAAGAGTTCCCAGTCTTCTACATCCTCTCCAACTTTTGTAGTCGTCTGTTTTTTTAATAGCCACCAGTCTAAAAGATGTAAGATGATATCTCATTATAGTTTTGATTTGCATTTCCCTAATAACTAGTGATGATGAATTCATGTGCGTTTTAGCCATTTGTATTTCTTCTTTGGAGAAGTGTCTATTCAAATCTCTTGCCCATTTTTTAAATGGGTTGTTTGTCTTATTTTCTAGATGTAGGCTTTCTTTATATATGCTGGATATTAGGCCCTTGTCAGATAGTTTCTCCCATTGCATAGGCTGCGTTTTCATTTTCTTGACAAACTCCTTTGAGATGTAAAAGTTTTTAATTTTTAGGAGGTCCCATTTATCTATTTTTTTCTTTCGTTGCTCACGCTTTGGCTCCCAGGGATGAGCCTGCCTGGCACGAAGGGATTATTACCAAGTGCCAACTAGCAATGCATCTGGAAAAAGACCTCAACCAAAAGAGAGAAATGTTAAATACAAATGAGTTTTTATGGCTAAGAGATTCCAAAGTGAGTCAGGAGGTTATTCCAGAGGTTACTCTTTCGCACATCGCAGCAGGATCTCATTGACTGACACAGTAAACAGGACCTCAAACAGTGGGGCTCCTGAGGGCTCTAGAGACATCTAGACACTTTAAATAGGGCAGACAAGCTCAGGAATTCGGCACCCTGTCAGTGGGCCTTACTTTGGAATTTATGCTCCCCTGTGTAACAGACTTAGATTCATTTATAATTTCCCTACACATGGCTTTTCTGCTGCTTTTATATGAACCTATAATTAGCACTATACTTTTTAATTATATGTCCTAGAGACTTAAATTTTTGGTCTGTTCATCTGCTAGTTGAGCCCTGAATCTCATCAGAGTTGCAACATATACTCTCCAGTTCATTGGACTCACCCAGGACAACTAACAAGGAGATAATGATGGACAACGCCCATCCCAAGGAACAGAGAATGTCTGCAACTACAAGCAAGATAGTTCCATCCATCTGACCCATGGGATCTAAGACCCCTCCCAATCAGAAACAGAGTAGGCATCACCATCCCAAAATCCTCAAGATTAGAGAATGAACAATGGACTAAAGTAGACATTATTATTCTATTATAGACATTATTATTTTAGCAATGGAAGAACTTTTATCACTGATATAAAGGTAATGACAACCAGAGGTTCTACGGGGAGGGAGAGGGAAGAATAAGTGTAACATGGGGGCATTTTTGCGATATTGGAATTGTCTTGCATGACATTACAATGACAGCTACATGCCATTATGTATTTTGTCATAACCTATAAAATTGTGCAGGGCAGAGTGTAAAGTATAATGTAAACTATTGTCTACAGTTAGTAGCAGTGCTTCAATATGTGTTCATCAGTTGTAATAAATGTACCACACTAATGAAAGATGTTGTTAATGTGGGAAAGTGTAAGAGGGGAGGGGATGGGGCATATGGGAATATCCTCTATTTTTTATGTAATATTCATGTAATCTAAAGCTTCATTAAAAATTTAATTTTTTAAAAATTTAAATTGGGCACATCTCAAATGTCCACCAGCTACCTTAATTCACTGTGTGTGTTTTGAGTCACACTCATCCCAATCTGTTGTTACTTTTCATCCTATTTCTAATTGGCTTCCACCACTTCACAAAAACTTATAAGCTGCAACCCTTCTAATGCTCATTTACAACAACACCTTCTGGAGTTTTTCTAGGTAAAGTGCCCTATTTATTGTAGTATTCCTGTATTTTCTAACCATTTAAAATGTGTGACTGTTTTACCATTTTTTAGGCTTCTGCTTCTTTTTAAATGTCACTGGTGAAGTCTTTGGGTGTTTTGTCCCAACTCTATTTCCCCCATAAGCCCTGTTGATTTTATTATGCTGATTTTGCATAATACAGTGTTGTTTTCAGACACATAAGTCCAGTTATAGCAGAACTGATTATACTTGAATGAATTAAAGAAAGGTTGATCCTTACAGGGTTACCTTGACTAATGCCTTCAAGATTCAGCTATATACTCCTTATTTGAATCCCCAAACTTCAACCTGTATTAGCATTTCAACTCCCAATCCATCTGTTGGCCTTATTAGATCCAAGTATACCTTTTTAAAATGTTTTTATTAGAGAAGTTGTGGGTTTACAGAAAAATCATGCATAAAATACAAGATTCCCATAAACCACCCCACCACCAATACCTTACATTGGTTTGAAACATTTGTTACAATTGATGATAGCACTTTTTTGTACTTGTATTGTTTTTCAAGAGCAGTTACCTTTGTTATAATTGATGAAAAATTATTAAAATAGTACTATTAACCATCATCCATAGTTTATATTAAATGTATTTCCCTATATATTACCCTATTATTAATACCTTGCACATTTGTTATAATTCATGAAAGAGCATTCTTAAAATTGTACTATTCATTATAGTCCATCTCCACAATAAGGTTCACTGTTATACAGTCCCATGTTTTATTATTTAATTTATTCTAGTAATATATATGACCTGAAGTTTTCCCTTTTAACCACATTCACCTATATAACGCAGTGCTGTTACTTACACTCACAATAATGTGCTACCATCACCATCATCCATTTCCAAACCCTTGCAATCAACCTAAATAGAAATTCTTTGCAAATTAATCATTAACTCCCCATTCTCTAATACCAGTCTAGCCCTTGATAACCTCCTCTCTAGATTCTAACTCTATGAGTTTGCTTATTTTAATTAGTTCATATCAGAGATATCAAACAATATTTGTCCTTTTGTGTCTTGCTTATTTCACTCAGCATAATGTCCTCAATGTTCATCCATGATGTTGCATGCATCAAGACTTCATTCATTTTTACAGCTGAATAATATTCTCATATTCTTGCATGTCCATTACCAGGAAATATGTCTTTTTCTTGTTCAATTATATTCTGACTCTTATAGAAATTAAAGAGTAGAGTTTTATAATGAGGATACAGTTCTATTGGGTTTTACATTTACCCTTTTAGTTTCCTTTACAGATAATCTTCATTTCTTCACACTACTACAAGTCAGTCTTTCCTGTCTTTTCCTTTCAACCTGCAGAACTTCCTTTAGTAATTCTTGTAGGGCAGGTCTCTTGTTGACAAACTCTCTCAATTTCTGTTTATCTGTGAATATTTTAAACTTTCCCTAATTTTTAAAGGACAATTTTGCTCAATAAAGAATTTTTGGCTGGCAGTTTTTCTCTTTCCATTACATAAATACATCATGCCACTGCCTTCTTGCCTCACCTCAAAAGAGAATAAATCCTAATAGAACTACCCCAAGACACTTGCTAATAAGAATGTCAAATGCCAAAGATAAAGAAAGAATTCTGAAAGTAGCATGAAAGAAGTAATTTGTCAAATGCTAGGAATCCTCAATAAGACTAAATGCCAATTTCTTATCACAAACCAATATATCTTTCATCATAACATTTATCAAACAATGTCATAATAACATTTGTTATAGATAAATAATTCTTTAGACCAATTTTATTATATTTTAACTTTCTATCGACAACTTCAAATATGTTATTTGTAACATTGTAGATTCTGAATATGTTTCTATTAAATGCATGTTAAAAATGTTGTGGGCATAGAATCAAAATAATGTTTCAAAATACATTTAAGGAAGGAAAAAAAACTAATATACTTTATGTGTCTATAATATTAGAATGACATGTATGTGCAACTGTACATGTCTATTATTTCTCTGTTTTGTTAGAGGCACATGATTCCTTTTCTGCCCATTCTGTCTATACTAAGATTATAGAAACTCATCCAAGATTTCTAGTGTGTATGACTAAGAGAATGATAGTACTATTAAAAAGAAAGGGAGGGAAGGGAAAGGAATGGAAGGGAAGGGAAGGGAAGGCAAGGGAATCTGTTGAAAAATTACGAGCAGGTGTTTGATATATGAAACAATATGCCCCTGTAGGGTAATTATTGGACAGTAACCATCTATTAGAGGGAAATTTCAACTTATCTCTAAGGAAATTAGCTCATGTTGAATGGTGAGTATAACCTTCTATAAAAATGCTATTCTAACGCTCTTATTGGAGCAATGAGGGGAAGGAGAGTAAATATTCAGTGTCTAATAACTAAGAGATAAGCAAAACAACTGCAGTAATATAAATGTATTATTTACATTCAGAAAGGGAGGATAATAACACTAATATTAATAATAATATCTAAACATTAATTGATAACTTTGTGCAAGGTGCTTACATTTCTTAAAATTTAAGCATTTAATATTTTTAAAAGACTCATAAGCCCAAATACATGGGGATTATCATCATTCCATTTTGTGAACAAGAAAACTGTAGCCTATGATAGCTAATTAACTTGCCCCAGGTAACAAAGCTCTTTGGCAACAGTTAGGATGCAAAAATCTGTTTCTGTTTGTGCTTATTTTTCTCTTCTACCCTCTGTTGCTATTAGAAAACCCTCAAGACTACCATTTATTCCCTGCTCTTTCTCCACTCCCGAAAGCCTTTTTCTTTTGTATTTACTTCTCATTATACTGCTCATTCCAAGCCCTGCTTCTGATGAAACTATGCTAGCTCACTATGCCTTTGTTGTTTTTAAATATCAGTGGGCTTTATTTTCTGTGCTATTCATTCATCAACTATCTTGCACTGTTTTGTCTTTTCTCAGTTAGTTTGTAAGCACCTTGTATTCAGATGCTTCAACCACTTTTCAATTTATTATTTCCCTTTGTACCTTACAGGGAAATTGCATATGAGACAATATTTCTCAATTGATGAATTCTAGAATAATTTAAGGAAAATATTTTCACATATTGAGGTAATCTATAGGCCAGACACCATAATTTTTTTTCTTATCTCTTCTTCAAAAATACCTTAACGATAGATATTATATGTGTTTAGTTGTGTGTGTAATGGGTTATGATATAAAATATATCAGACCCTTTAATTGTTGTTATGGTCAAAAAGCTTGAAACCATAATTGCAAACATAAGTCATAATTTTTTATTCAAAAGCAAATTTTACATACTTACTATAGGGTGTCAATAACTGGGTGGGTTGGGGGAAAATACACCAAATGTAAGATATTGGCTATAGTAGTGTTTTGACGATGCTCTTTCATAGTTTGTGACAAATGTCTCACAACAATGCAAGATGTTGGTGGTGGGGTGATATATGGGACTCCTGTATGATGATATATATGTTTGTTTTGTAAATTCACAACTTTTACTATACACTTATTAGTTTATGGATAATCATGTATAAATTATAAACCTCAATTTTTAAAAGTTGGAAAAAAGCAAATTTTACACACTTTTTTATTCTAATAATTTTGCCAGTTTGGGGGCTTGTAGACTGTAATAGTTTCTTTAGGCAGAGTTACTTGAACTATCTTGATAGCACAAATAAAATGTCAGTCAGGCCAGGTTCATTTTCTTTCGCTTGGCACAGGTCCAAGAACCCATTGATTTCTGTAATTAAATGAGTTTGAAATAAATCCCAGGCCTTTGCTGAATGTTAGTTTTAGGTGGTGATGCCTGAATCTTAATAAGCTGTTGAGTGTGATCTTGTGCCAGAGAGGCGAGGTGTTAACAGTCTTCCTGGTGCTCCCAGGCCATGTAGCAATCTGGGGTTATAATTGCCTGGTACAGGACAAAGGAGAGAGAAGGTGGAATGGCATTAGATTCAAATGTAATAGCATACTTCAGAAAGTGGTTACTGAATGAATATGAAATTTGCCATTTTTTCCCTTTTAAATAAATCTAACTTAGTGGATGCAATTTTCTTTATCCTTTCTAAATGGAATGCTGTATTCCAGGCACTCAACTTGATGAGGACAGTAGTAGATATTTAAGTGAATATAGGCAAACATTAAGCATTTTAATTAATTTTCAAAAATGATAGAGTGCATTTTAATGCCAAGCTCATTTTTGTTTGATTTTCTTGAAATAGGTCTAAAAGTTATGCAAGTTCCAAGTTCACTCAGGAAACAAAAAACGCTGGTCTCCCAGATTAAAAATAAAATTCCCTGAGAACACACAAGCAAGAAAATTATCTAATCCACCTTTGAAAGAACACAGTACTGATTTTGTTGTAACAATGAGAAATTACAAATATGTAAAGTTTGGAGATGTCCTTTAAAAGAAACAGAGTTCAGTCTAAATCTATGTTAGAAATAACTTGATTGAGAATAAATAAACTGAATTTTTGCTTGCAAGTATTGAAATCATACATCTCTAGAATTTTTTAGCTGCTGGTGAAAGTGAAAATGGGTTCATATTTTTGGAGGTCAGCTTTCTTATATTCCAAGAAAATAATATGATGACTTCAAAAATGTATGCAAAGGAAAGTTTTTCATAACATGCATGATTATACTGGGAAAAATTAGAACTTAAAAATCCAATAAAATGATTCATTAAATACTTAAAGCATGTTTATAAAATAAAATGCCATCCAAATATTAAGAGTGAAAATATATTGTTACTGAAAGCATCTATTTAGTATATATTTTAGAGTAAAATCAGGTTTTAAAATTATATACATATATATAAATAAATATTAATGATGTTTGTTTTATATTCAAAGGTCTATATGCATAAATATCATGTTTATTTTATACTTATATATTTAAATGCATGATCATGCATAGAAAGTTTTGGAAATTTGTAAAACAAAATTTAAACAGTTGTTATCTTCAGTAGCAAAATTCTGGATGATTTTATTAATTTCACTTGGCTCCAGCTTTTAATTTCTTCAAAATGAGCATTTTTTCTTTTGTAATTATAAACAGCTTAAAGAAACTCACTGTTCATCCCCTCAAAAGACATTTTCAAGTCTTAACCTCCAGTCCTGTGAATATGGACTTATTTATAATTAGAATCTTTGATGATACTATAGTTATGAAGAAGTCAAATAGGATTAGGGTTGGTCCTAATCTGATAAGACTGGTGTCATTATAGGCAGATGAAAGTTGGATACAATTAGTAAGAAAGAGACAGAGAGAAAGTGAAGCCATGTGATGGAGGCAGAGAATGAGCATGCCACAAGCCAAAGAACATCATGGATTGCCAGCCACAGCCAGAGACTGAAAGACAAAAGGAAGCATGGTCCTGCTGGCAACTTGATTTTGGGCTTCTAGCCTCCCAAACTGTGAGACAAATAAATTTCTGTTGCTAAAGTCACCTAGCCTTTGGGATTTTATTATAGCAGACCTGGAAAATTAAGACACTTACATTTTAATGTTATTTTGTATAAAAAAATGAAAATACACCAACTTCTTCAATAAAAAGATGAATGGCATGTTGAGATTCATTAAATATCATCATAAGTCCAACATTTTACTGGGAATGCTGGCAAATAAAAAGTAATAGAAGACATTGTGCATGCCCTATACAACATTACATTTTCTACATATAAAGCTCCAACATTCCTTTTTTCAAACACATAAAATGCCTGCCTTTTTTTTTTTTTTTTTTTTTTTTAGGCAGGGGAGTAAAGAGTTTATTAAGAAACAAGAAAACGAGAAAAGTACACAGTCTGAGGCATGGACCATGTGCGTACTGCAGGGTGAGTTGTGTGCATGGAACCATACATGTTTTCTCTCCATGGGAGCAGACCATAATGCCAATTGTGTTTAAGTTCTACTTATATCACTCTGGTAATCATTGTTTTGCTTGGTATGCCCTTCACACAGCCATCATACTGCAGCACAGTTGATCATAGAGAGAAGCTAGGAATTTACGCTCAGTGTTTCACCGGCCTGGTGCATAGCACCCTTTGGCACTATGAAACAGAGCCACTCTGGAGGCAATGTCCATTGTACATCTGGCCATATTGAGCCATCACTGGCTGCTGCAAGAGTCTGAAACTGCAACGTACTCTCCATTGACTTCAGGACCATGTTCAGAATTTTCATTTGTTAACTTGATATTACCATCCTAATATATGAAGATATACATGAGGTCATTGAAGTCTCAGGGAAACCTGGTTTTTCTCATGACTTGCAGCTTTTAGGGACATCAACATTCGAGGTGGGAGGGCCCCTTCCCAGTCCTTGGCTGCTGGACTGGAAGAGTGGACATCCAACTTTGAGGGTCGAGAATTCCACCAGGCAGCAATCTAGTCCACACCTCTGTCTCCTGGCTTGGTTCACCAAATAATGTTACCAGGTAGCTCTGGATTCTGGGCTTCTAGGTTCTTGGCTTATGTTGCATAAAAGAATTTAAGGACATGCCATAGGGTAGGCAAGGGAGTAAAGAGTTTATTAAGAAACAAGAAAATGAGAAAAGTACACAATTAGAGGCATAGACTGTTGGGCATATTGCAGGGTGAGTTGCACCAATGCCTGCCTTTTGCTAAATGAATAAAATAGAAACTTTAGTGTGGCTTTAAATATCTCTACAAAACAACCCTGAGTGTGGCATATATATCTATATATAATCCAGTTCAATTAAATCAAATTAACATTAAGTTATATTAAACTACTAACTTCCCACTAGGTACAGAGCACTGTGAGGGTCATAGGAATGTATAGGATACAAGCCCATGGCTTCAATGGGTTGGCCGATCAAATTGAGAAAAGCAAGGAGACTGAATGATGTTGAGCTAGGAAGAGTGGGTAGAGGGTGCCTTTGCTCATGGTAATCCATGCTGAAAAGGCTAGGTAAAGTGGGATCAAACCTAGAGTTGGATCATTTGTCACCACATTCCCTCTTACATTCTTTCCTATAGTTCCTCTCAGGATATATATTCCAAAGTAAATGCATCCAGTTTCAGGATACTCCCAATCCTATTGAAAAGTCAGCCATTAGAAAAGTGACATTTCTCACCATTTGCTTGTAAGATCTTCTCTGTCTTTGGTGTTCCACAGTTTCACTATGATGCGTTGAAATCTCTCATATTTTCCAATTCTTTTTGTTGTATTCTGGGTGCTTTCTTCTTATATATATATATCAGACCCTTACTGCTCCTTTAGCTATGTCTGTTATACTGGTTAATCCACCAACTAAATTTGTAATCTCAGAAACTACATTGATCATTTCTAGAAGTTGAATTTGATGCTTATTCAAATCTAGCTACTTTTTGGGGTTGGTTGTTGTTGCTAGTGTCTTATTTTTCTGTCTTTAGTTTCTTCTTTGATAATTTTAAACATACATAAGTTATTATCTGTATATAATTATACAGTTTATAATGGCTAGGTGTATAATACTGCTATTTATTTATTCTACAGACCCTCATACATAATAGAGTCTTTCCTAGCATGTTTTATAATTTAAGATTTTGAGCTTAGAATTTCCTGGGACATAATAACCATTTCAGGGGCAATTTTTACATATATTTACTGATTTGTAATTTGATATGTAAATAGTATAAGTGCAGCCCTAAGTTTACAGGCTAGCAAGCTTATAATTGTGAATTCTTAGAGAAGGGCTTATATCCCAATCTAGATCCCAGTCTGAAAGAGACAATCTTTCTTGTCATCTCTTTTTGCATGGGTTTTTCATATTTATTTATTTCTTCTCTTAGTGTTTATACCTTTAGTGTTCTCAATCTTATTCATATGCCGCATCAATTTGACCACTCTTGGTTGTATATAAGGTCTTTTAAACACAAGCCTCTTGGTTATTAAACATAACCCTCTCTTTTCTTCTCTCCCCCTGTCCCATTCAACTGGGTCAACTGAACTGTCCATACCAGCTCACCTCTCTGGTTTACAATTTCTCTTCCATTTTTGGCCCCTTGGAAAATCCCACATTTTTCTGTGAGTTCAATGTGAATTTGAAAGATATTTGTTTTATTTACTTATAGTACTTGTATGTATTTAGGCAGGATTTTTTTCATATTATCTAGTCTGCAATATTGCTGGAAAGAGAATTCTTAATCAATGATTTCTAAAAAGCATGTCTAATCTTCCACATC
Organism: Tolypeutes matacus; assembly: GCA_026826555.1. NCBI lineage: Eukaryota > Metazoa > Chordata > Mammalia > Cingulata > Chlamyphoridae > Tolypeutes > Tolypeutes matacus. The sequence goes on from JAKSZT010054215.1 coordinate 35,738,640, forward strand.
AGTAAAGCAAAATTTTTCAAAGCAATTCTCTTCTATGCTTGGTCCAGTGCTTGCACATAGTAGAAACTCAATATGAAAAGAATTGTGAATGTATGGTTCTTCCTAGCTAGTGATACAGCTTCCAGTAACACCATGATTTTGCCTCCTCTTACATAAAATATAACCTCAGAAAGGGATGTGGACTGGAAACAGGAAGCATCATGAAATACAGGAAGGCTCAACAAACATTCAGCAATTTTCTAAGCTGAGCATCAGTCAGCAGCAGTGACAGATCCATCAAAATCGAAACCTAACCATTTTCCATTCCAGATCAAAAGCCTGTGGCACATCCTATTGACATCAGAGAAAACCCATCTTTCTTAGAATAATTAAATATGTTTCTTGCCTCCTCTCCTACTGTTATTCTTCTTTATGCACAAGGCGTCCTAGCCATTCCTGTCTTTGCCCATGCAGTTTACATACCTGAAATCACCTATTTTGCATTGTGCCTCTACACTTACTGATTTATAAAACCATCCCCTTTACTTTTATAACAAGTTTAAATAATTATTTTAGTGACTGGAAATTTTCAAAGCACTTGCACTACTCTTTCCTTTACCCCTCAAAGTTTCTCAATAAATGTAATTCTGACTTGTGGATTCTTATCACACCTAAAGTTCTGATCATGGCTGAAAGTGTTTGGGATTGTAATTTTTATTAAATTTACTTCATTTAATTTTTATTAAATTAGTCATAAGTTTACAGAAAAAAAGTTCTCATATACTCCTTCCACACAAACAATTTTTCTTATTATTAACATTTTGCATCAGTGTGATACTTTTGTTACAATTGATAAAACAATGTCATTATAAGTATGCTTTTAACTATAGTCCATAGTTTACATTAGGGTTCACTCTTTGTGTTATATACTTGGGATTTCAATTTAAAAATTATTTTCATAGAATATCATGGCTCCTAATTTTTCTACAATATAAACATTTGGGACTCAACCCAGGTTAAATACCAGAATAGTTTGTGAAATTTATTTAAAGTACTGATGCCTGGAAAGAAAGCAAAAATAATAATAATAATAACTGCAAATGGCTCCTACTCTTAGGAAAAACTGCTCAAATTGGCTCATAGTAATAAAAATTCTGGTTAAACTACAGTGTGATACCAAACCTATAAAACTTTATGCTTTACATTGCTAAAGCTTTACGGACATAAACATTCCCAAATTATAGCTAATGGGAGTACAAAATGATAAACCACTATGCAGAGGCATTTGGAAATATCTAGCCAAAATAGATATACCTTTACTCTTGGGCTTATAAATAACAATTCTTAGAAATTATTCTTAAGACTCTAGGGGAAAACACAAAATGATAAAGTGATATATGCACAAGATTATTCATTTTGGCATAACAGGAATGACAAGAAATTGGAAACAGACATCATATCCATTATAGGGACTAACTAATGGTAGAGCCAACTGATTAATTAAAAAGGTCTGAAGAAGATCCAATATCTCTGAGATGTATTGAAAAGTTAGAAAAAGAAGTATTATTACAGAACAGAATTGTTAAGGTAAAAAAATTGAAATGTGTTTATAATAAGCTACCTTTTGTATTAATTAAGGATGTGGACAATATGAACATACATCCATGCTTATATTTTAAAGATGAAATGATAGAAGAATCAACTAAATGTTAATTTTAAATGGTTATCTTATATTGGGAAAGAGGAAATTGAGAGAGGAAGCTAAGAGTAGAAATGAGACTCCTATGAATGTACCTGTTCATATGGTTTTGATTTAAAAAAAAAAAAAAATACAAGAAAATTCAGTCAAAAGGGCACGGTTCAGTCAAAAGGGAGAGAGATCTAGAAATTTAAATAAAAATGAAATTTACAGGTCTAACTCTTAATCAAGGGAATGGTATAACTCCTGAGATAAACTAATTACATCAAGGGATTTTAAACACAGTATTTTGACTGTGTAACCCGAGGAGAAATTATTCTAATGACAAAAAAAAGACCACAAAAAAATCCTAAACTGCAATCAAGTCTCTAGATGTAAGGACCAGTTTACAGGAAACGCAGGGGTTATAAAAACAAGGTAAGCAACATGACAAAGTAACAGACAAATAAATCCAAATACTATGTGCAAAAGTCTACAGGATAAATGATGTGGCTTTTCCAACATATCAGATGACATTGCAGATTATTATAAAATAAGAGAGATTTTACAGATATTATTTAGATCTTGATTTGATTAAACCAACTCTAAAACTTTATCTTTAAGACATTGGGGAATTTTGAGTAAAGACGGGGTTATCAATGACTTTAAGAATATTTGTTCATTTGTTCATGTGTGATAATGGCTAGGTGCTTTTTAAAAAATTATTTTAATAATAGGATACATAATAAACGTTTAACTAGTAAAATGAAATAATAATGGCTGGGATTTATTTTTAAATGATCCAGAATTATTTTTTTTAATTTATTGAAATATATCACTCATACATGAGCATACATAAACAATAATTGTATAGTAATAGTTGTGAACTTACAAAACAAACATTCATAACATCATACAGGGCTCTCATACCTCACCCTACCACCAACACCTTACATTGTTGTGAAACATTTTTAACTAATGATTAAAAAGCATCCTCAAAATATTACTGCTAACCAAAGTATTATCCCCCCAACCCACCCTATTATTATTTTTTTAAATCATTTATACATGAACATACATAAACAATAAGTATATAGTAAAAGTTGTGAACTTAAAAAGCAAACATTCATAACATCATACAAGGATTCCACACATCAACCCTCCACCAACACCTTGCATTGTCGTGAGACATTTGTTACAAATTATGAAAGAATATTGTCAAAATCTTACTACTAATTATAGTCCTTATCTTACTTTTGGTGTATTTTCCCCCCAACACCCTATTATTATTTTTTAAATATATTTTAATGACAGAGGTTGTAAACTTACAAAACATTCACGCACATGTGCAGAATTCCCAAACTACAACCCTCTATCAACACACCACACCGTGGTGCAACATTTGTGACAGATTATGAGATAATATTGTCCGATTATTACTAGTTCCACAGCGTACATTTGGCACACTTTTTCCATACTCCCCCATTATCAACACTGTACGTCTTTGGCATAGATGCAAGAATATTACATTATTACTGTTAACCACACTCCATAGGTCACTCCAGTTGTATTTTTCCCATGCTTCTCCACATTCCCACCACCCTGCAATACTGATGTACATGTGCTCTAGCTCACAAAGGGCACTCTTGCATTTGTACCATCAACCACAATTCTCACCCACCTCTGGGTTTACTGTGCTATTCAGTCCCTAGATTATTCTCTAGCTTTCTGCCAATTGGTATTTACATCCCTAGACTACCATTTTCAGCCACATCCCCATTTATAAACCAGCTGTTACTCACTATAATATGTTACCATCAACTCTGTACATTTCCACATTTTTTACAGTAAAGCTAATTAAAACTTCTACATACATTAAATATCAGTAGTCCATCTCAGTCATCCTCTTACCTCCTTTAAGAATCCATCACGTACCACCAGGTCTTGAAGATATTGTCCTACATTTTCTTCTAGAAGCTTTATGGTTCTTGCTTTTATATTTAGGGTTTTGATTCATTTTGAGTTAATTTTTGTATAAGGTGTGAGATAGGGTCCTCTTTCCTTTTTTTTTTTTTTTTTTTGCTATGGATATCCAATTTTCTCAGGATCATTTGTTGAATGGACTGTTCTGCCCGAGCTGGTGGGTTTGACAGGCTAGTCAAAAATCACTTGACCATAGAAGTGAGAGTCTGTTTTTTAACCATCAATTCAGTTCCATTGGTCTATGTGTCTGTCTTTATGCCCATACCATGCTGTTTTTACCACTGTAGCTAAGTAATGTGACTTAAAGTCCAGAAATAAGAGTCTTCCAACTTTGCTTTTCCTTTTTAAGATGGTTCTGGCTATTCAGGACCCTTACCCTTCCAAATAAATTTGATAATCATGTTTCCATTTATTTAAAAAATGCTGGTGGAACTTTTATCAGGATTGCATTGAATCTGTATATCAATTTGAGTAGAATTGACATCTTAATGATATTTAATCTTTCAATCCATGAGCATAGAATGTTCTTCCAATTATTTAGATCTTTTTTAAAATTTCTTTTAACAATGAGTTGTAGTTTTCTGAATACAAGTGCTTTACGTCGTTGGTTAAGTTTATTCCTGAATATTTGGGTTTTATCTGTCATATTTTATTTTCACCACTCTTTTGACACTTTTAGTTATTTTTATTGATATAATCTTCATTTCTAGACACTCTTCCAGGCGTCTCTCTCCTGTCTTTTCTTTTCAGGTGGTAGCACACCCTTTAGTATTTCCTGCAAAGCAGGTCTTTTGGATACAGACTCTCAGTTTCTGTTTATCTGTGAATATTCTAAACTCACCCTCATTTTTGAAAGACAATCTTGCTGGATATAAGATTGTTGGCTGGAAGGTTTTCTCTTGCAGTATCTTAAATATATCATACCAGTGTCTTCTTGCCTCCATGGTTTCTGGTGAGAAATCAGCATTTAATCTTATTGGGTATCTCTTATACATTATGCATTACTTTTCTCTTGTTGTTCTCAGAATTCTCTCTTTGTCTTTGGCATTTGACATTCTGATTAGTATGTGTCTCAGAGTTGGTCTATTCAGATTTATTTGGATGCGAGTACGTCATGCTTCTTGGACATGGATATCTATGTCCTTCAATAGGGTTGAGAAATTTTCTGCCATTATTTATTCAAATATTCCTTCTGCTCCTTTTCCCTTCTCTTCTCCTTCTGGGACACCCATGACATATATGTTTGCATGTCTCTTGCTGTCCTTAATTCCCTGAGACCTTGTTCAAGTTTTTCCAAACTTTCCTACAGCTGTTCTTTTGTATGTTCACTTTCAGAGGCCATTTCTTCCAGCTCACCAATCCTTTCTTCTGCCTCTTCAAATCTGCTATTAAATGTATTTTTTATATCATTTATTGCACCTTTCATTCCCATAAGATCTGATATTTTTCTATGTATGCTTTCAAATTCTTTGTGTTTATCCACTGTCTTCTTAATATCCTTAATCTCTTTAGCCATCTCATTGAATTTATTAAAGATATTTGTTTGAACATCTATGATTAGTTGCCTCAACTCCTTTATGTCATCTGGAGGCTTATCTTGTTTCTTTAACTGGGCTATATCTTCCTGTTTCTTGGTGTAGATTGTAATTTTTTGTTGTTGTCTTGGCATCTGGCTTACTAAAGAATTTATTCTGGGTGCAGTTTTTCTCTTTAGTTTAGGGCTTCCTGCCCTTTCTTCTTGCTGGTTATGTAGTAGGAGCCAAGGATGTAGTTGGTGCTATAAGCTGTGGAGGCTCAAGCTACCCTCATTGCCCCAAGGACCAATGAAGCTTCTCCCATCTTTCTCCTTTGCCAGGGGTAGGGAATGAGCCATGACTGTGTGGAATAATCCAACTCATGCAGGCCTAGACTGTTGCCCAGAAAGACTGATGAAGCTTCACACCCCTTTCTCCCCTGTCTGGGGCAGGGATGGAGTTGCAGGTGCAGGCAGCAATCTATGCCGTGCAGGTCCAAGATGACCACAGTTGCCCCAAGAGACTTCCGATTATTCAGTCTGTGCCAGCTACATGTACCTGCAGTTACCTGGATAGGCTGGTACAGGGCCCGTCAGCTTCCTCCCTGCTAGAGGTGGGACTGAAGCCTAGGCTAGGGCTGCAGGCCAATTTGGGTGAAGAAACCAGTCTCTACCATCACTGTGATTTTTTCAGTTCGGCTTCCCCTCATGCTGGGGGTGGAGTCAAAATAGTGGCTACCGGCCTCCTTCTGACTTGGACATTTTCGAACTTGAGCTGTTCTTATGTTTATACTTTAGCCAGCCGAGTTTACTAATTAGTAGCTGAAATCAGTGGCCAACCATCTCTTCCTCTCCTGTATTTGGGAAATGGAGCTTCCAATTCCTGCCACAGAATAGCTCCTGTGGTGGCTTGCACTGCCAAAGCAGTTTGATCACTGGCCTCCGTGGCATGGCCTGTAATTTCCTGGAAAGCCTGGCGCAGCTCCCCCCAGCTTCCTTCCTGCCCAGAGTGGGCCTGGGGCTTAGGCTAGAGCAGCAGTCTGATCTATATAGAAAAAAGCCGGTCCCTACCAGCACTGTGATTTTCAGTCAGCCTTGCTTCCCCTCATGTCAGGGGCAGAGTTAAGATGGCGGCTACTGGCCTCTTTCTACCTTGGACAGGTTCAAACTTGAGCTGTTCTTAGGGCTATACTTTAGCCCGCCAAATTTACTAGTCAGTAGTTGAATTTGGTGCCCAACCATCTTTTCCTCCCCTGCTTTGGGAAGTGGAGCTTTCAATTCCAGCTGTGAAACAGCTCCCCAGTTGGCTTGTGCCTCCAGTGGAGGATGGGAACTGTCCTCTCTCGCATGGAGGACTTTATTTATCAATCTTCTCTGCAGATGGGCTCTCTCCTCCTTCCATTCTTTCAAGGATGTTGCAGGATGCTCTTCTGGTCTCCTGGAGTTCCCAAACCAGTGCTCTAGATACCTCTGGCTGATCACTAACTGCCCCATAGCAGGAGCTGATTCTCGGAGCTCTATACTCTGCCACCATCTTGCTGGTTGTCTCTCCAGCATTATTTTTTTTTAAACTACTTAGGGGATGACAAAATAAGATTGGCAACATGTTCTTTGGTGAAAGCTGGGTGATGGGTACATGGGAGTCCAATACACAATCTTCTCTACTGAATTAGAATGTCCAAATAGAATGCCCAGTAAATTGTATTTTTAAGACTCTCCTTGACTACTTCTTACATGCACCTAATATTAGGAAATATTGTAAACTAGCAACAGAGAATATGTTATGGAATCTTTATGAATCCAAGTTAAATACCTACAATTAAATTGTTTTTCTAATAGATGCCATTTTTGCTTACTACTGTCCTTTAGTTTACTTCCAAGTGGGATATATCTTTTTTCCTCTTCCTTTTCTTCCCCCTCCTGCTCATTTTCTTTAAATTTCAACAGTGCAGGGTAACATAAAGGGGAAATTGAAAAGACTTCATAATTCTGCATTTAAAATATTGATTTAAAGAAGACCCTGCATTTGCCCTTCCAATGCTATTATCCTTTTTACCCACTCAACCTACCTTAACTTTTTAGTATAATTTTCTGGATTTCTTTTTAATTAATATATCCTTCAAGGTCAGAATGTACCTTGACTTCATTCTTTATAAAGACCTCATAAGCATTTCATAACATGGATGACACATAATATTATTTATCCATTCCACTAATGATGGATATTTAAATGCTTAGAGGTGTATATGTGTGTGAATATGAGTGTATTTGTTTGTATGTGCTACAATAATCAATGCCATCATTAAAATCCTTGAACACATTGATTGCTTTGCCATGCTAGAATTTCTGTAGGATAGATTCCTCAAAAGTGGAATTACTAGGGAAAGTGTATGCATATTGTAAAATATGATAGGTACTGCCAAATTGCCTTCCCAAACTGTGGACCTATTTATACACAGTATATATAACTCAGTGTTTTTGTTTTTGTTTTTGTTTTTTTTTATTTTTGGCAATTTTAGCCTTTGAATTTGGTTTAGTTACTAAGATTGCTCATTTTTACATATAAGTATAGATCATTTGTATTTCTTCATATGTGATTTGCTATTCCTCATTTTTCTATTGGGTTCATTATATTTCTTATTTCTTTGTGGGACATTTTTGAGCACAAGTGTATGGTAATCATTTGATTCATATGTGGATACTTCTTTATGCTATCTTTCATCATGCAAAAAAGTTTTCAACTCATTACAAATTTTTATATATGTGTTTCTCTAATACATTAAGTACATTTTTAATTTTTTTTTCCTTATTAGAGAAGTTGTGGGTTTTCAGAACAATCATACATAAAATACCAGATCCCCATATATCACCCCACAACAAACACCTTGAATTGGTGTGGAATATTTGTTAAAATTGATGATCACACATTTTAAAAATTGTAATATTAGCTAAAGTCAGTGGTTTCACTTAGGGTTCACTGTTTGTCTATAATGCAGTTCCATGGATTTTTCTTAAAAATTTTATTCTGTTACCATATACACATCTAACATTTCCCTTTTTAATCATATTCAGGTATATATTTCAGTTCTGTTAATTGCATTCACAATGTTGTGCTACCATTACCAACATCCATTACCTAAACATTTCCATCATTACAAATAGGAAACCTGTACGTTTTAAGCCTTAATTTTCCATTCCCTATCCCCATCCAGTTCCCAGGTAACCTATATTTTAGATTCTTACTCCATGAGTTTGCTCATTCTAATTGTTTCAAATCAGTAAGATCATACAATATTTGTCTTTTTGTGCTTTGCTTATTTTTCTCAACATGATGACTTCAAGCTTCATCCATGTTGTTGAATATATCAAGACTTCATTTATTTTTAGAGCTGAATGAATAATATTCAATTGTATGTATATATTACATTTATTTATCCATTCATGGGATTGATGGACACTTGGGTTGCTTCCATATTTTGGCAATTGTAAATAATGCCACTATGAACATTGGAATGCAAATATCAGGATGAGCTCCTGCTTTCAGTTCTTTTCAGTATATATGTAGTAGTGGGATTGCCAGGTCGTATGGTAGTTCTATACTAAGCTTTCTGAGGAACCACCAAACTGGCTTCCACAGGGGCTGCACCATTTTACATTGTCACCAACAAAGAGTGGGTGTTCCTATTTATTCACATCCTCCCCAACACTTGTTATTTTCTGATTTTTTTTTTAATTAGCAGCCATTTTAGTAGGTGTGAAATGATATCTCATTGTGGTTTTGATTTGCATTTCCCTGATGATTAATGATGTTGAGCATCTTTTCATGAGTTTTCTGCCCATTTGTATATCTTCCTGGAAGTGATGTCTGTACTAGTCTTTTTGCCCATTTCTTAATTGGGCTGTCTTTTTGTTGTTAAGTTGAAAGATTTCTTTATATATACTGGATATTTAATCCTTTATAGGATATTCAGTTTCCAAATATTTCTCCCATTGTGTAGGTTGTCTTTTTACTTTCATGATAAAGTTCTTGGAGGAAAAAAAGTTTTTTATTTTGATAAGGTCCCATTTATCTATTTTGTCTTTTGTTGTTTGTGCTTTGGGTGTAAAATCTAAGAAACCATTGTCTAACCCAAGGTCCTAAAGATGGTTCCCTATGTTTTTTCTAGGAGTTTGATATTTCTACCTCTTACATTTAGGTCTTTGATCCATTGTGAGTTGATTTTTGTATATGGTGTTAGGTAGGGGTGTTCTTTTTTTAACGGAGGTCCAGTTTTCCCAGCACCATTTGATAAAGAGACTATTCTTTCCCAATTGAGTGGCCTTTGCCACCTTGTTAAAAATCAGTTGGCCATACTGCTGCATAATATTCCATCATGTGAATAAACCAGAGTTTGTTTATCCATTCATCATTTAATGGACACCTGGGTTATTTCCAACATTTGGCAACTGTGAATAACACCACTATGAGCATAGGTGTACAGATGTCTATTTGTGTCACTGCTCTCAGTTCTTCTGGGTATATACCTAGTAGTGGTATTGCAGGGTCACATGGCAAATCTATATTCAGCTTTTTTAGGAACTGCCAAACTATCTTCCACAATGGCTGTACCATTTTGCATTCCCACCAACAGTGATTCCTATCTCTTCACATCCTCTCCGATGCTTGTAGTTCTCTGTCTTTTTAAAAGTGACCATTCTGATAGGTGTGAAATGATATCTCATTGTAGTTTTTTAAATTATCTTTTTATTTTTAAAGACGCTTTAGATTACATAAATGCTACTTTCCCACATTAACAACATCCTTCCTTAGTGTGGCACATTTGTTACAATTGAAGCATTACTACTAACCATGGACTACAGTTTACATTATACTTTACACTCTGTCCCACACAATTTTGTAAGTTATGACAAAATATACAATAAACATGGTGGTAGATTTCTGAGCTCTCACTACTATTCCACTGGTTTATATGGCTTTCCTTGTGCCATTACCATGCTGTTTGGATTACTGTGGCTTTGTAATAAGTTTTAAGATTGGGATATATGAGTCCTCCAACTTCATTCTTCTGTTTCAAGATGGCTTTAGCTATTTGGGGCCCCATACCCTTCCAAATAAATTTGATGATTGAGTTTTCCATTTCTGCAGAGAAGGTTGTTGGAATTTTGATTGGGATTGCATTGAATCTATAAATTTCTTTGGATAGTATTGACATCATGATGATATTTAGCTTTCCAATCCATGAACACAGAATATCCTCTCATTTATTTAGGTCTTCCTTAATTTCTTTTTGCAAAGTTATAGGGTTTTGTGTACAAGTGCTTCATATCTTTGGTTAGATTTATCCTAGATATTTTATTCTTTCAGTTGCTAATGTAAATGGATTTTTTTTCTTGATTTCTTCTTCCAATTGTTCATTGCTTGTTTGTAGAAACATTACTGATTTTTAGGTTTTCTGTACCCCATCAATTTTCTGAATTCATTTATTTGCTCTAGGAACTTTGCTGTGGATTTTTCAGGATTTTCTGTATATAGGATCATATCATCTGCAAACAAGGAAAGTAATTTTTCTTCCTTTCCAGTTTGAATGCCTTTTATTTCTTTTTCTTACCTACTTGCTCTGGCAAGAACTACTAGTACAATGTTGAATGACAATGGTAACAGTGGGCATCCTTGTCTTGTTCCTGTTCTTAAAGGAAAAGCTTTCAGTCTTTCACCATTAAATAGGGTGTTAACAGTTGTCTTTTCATTTATGCTCTTCATCATGTTGAGGAAGTTTCTATTCCCTAGTTTTCTAAGTGTTTTTTTTTTTCCAAGAAAGATTGCTGTATTTTGTCAGATGTCTGTTCTGTATCAATTGAGATTATCATGTGGTTTTTCCCTTCATTCTGGCATAACATTTTGATCCATTTTGAGTAGATTCTTGTATAGGCAGTGAGATAGGGGACCTCTTTCATTTTGTTGGTTATGGAAATCCAGTTATCCCAGCACCATTTGTTGAAGAGACTATTCTGTCCCAGAAAAGTGGACTTGGAAAGCTTATCAAAAATCAGTTGACTGTAGAGGTGACGGTCTATTTCTGAAATCTCAATTTGATTCCACTGGTCAATGTGTCTATGTTTATGCCAATACCATGATGTTTTGACCAATATAGCTTTATAGTACACTTCAAGTTCAGGGAACATGAGTTCTCTGACTTTGCTTGTCTTTTTTAGGATGTTTTGGCTATTCAGGACCACTTTCTTTTCCAAATAAATTTCATAATTTACTTTTCTATTTCTGTAAAGTAGGCTGTTGATATTTTGATTGGTATTGCATTGAATGTATAAACCAATTTGGGTAAAATTGACATCTTCAAAATGTTAAGTCTTCCAACACATGACTACAGAAAGTCATTCCATTTGTTTAAGTCTTTTTGGATTTCTTTTAGGAGTGTTTTGTAGTTATTTGAAATCAAATCATTTACATTCCTGGCTAAATTAATTCCTAGATATTTGAGTCTTTTTGTTGCTATTGTAAATGGAATTTTTTCTTGATTTCCTCCTTAACTTGCTCATTACTAGTGTATAGAAACACTACTGATTTTTTTTAATTTATTTATTTTTTATTGTGAGTAAAAATCAAAATTTTCACAATACATACCAATATTTGTAAAATGATATATAAATATATATGCATATATGTGCATTTGCTTACAAAAATGTTATTTATATATATATAAATATGTTTTAAGAGATGCTTAGATTACCTAAAATATTACACAGAACCCACTGGGATTCCCATGTTGCCCACCTCCCACACCTCCCACCACATCCCACACAAACTGATCTTTTATCCTGCCACTTTGCTGAACTCATTTATTAGCTCAAGTAGCTTTGTTGTAGGTATTTAGTGATTTTCTAAATATAGGATCTTGTCATCTATAAATAAGGAGAGTTTTAATTCCTCTTTTCCAATTTGGATGCCTTTTATTTCTTTTTCTTGCCTAATTGTTTTGGCTAGAACTTCTAGCAAAATGTTGAATAATAGTGATGACAGTCAGCATCCTTGTCTTGTTCCTGATGTTAGCAAGAAAGTGTTTAACCTCTTCCCATTAAGTATGATGTTGGCTGTGGGTTTTACATATCTGCCCTTTATCATTAAGGAATTTCCCTTCTATTTCTGTCTTTCAGAGTCTTTTTATCAAGAAATGATGCTGGATTTTGTTGAATGCCTTTTCTGCATTGATCCAGATGATCATGTGGTTTTTTTTCTTTTGGTCTATTAATGTGGTATATTACATTCATTGATTTTCTTATATTGAACCACCCTTGCATACAAGGACTAAAACCCACTTGATTATGATGCATAATTGTTTTTATATGTTATATTTTGTTGAGAATTTTTGCATTTATGTTCATTAGAGAGATTGGTCTGTAATTTTCTTTTCTTCTAGTATCATTATCTGGCTTTGGTATTAGGGTGATGTTGGCTTCATTAAATGTTTTGGATAATTTTCTCTCCTTTTCAATGTTTTGGGAGATTTTAAACAGGATTGGTATTAATTCTTCTCCAAATGTCTGGTAGAATTCATCTTTGAAGCCATATGTTCCTGGAATTTCTTTATTGGAAGATTTTTGAAGACTGATTCAATCTCTTTTCTTGTGTTTCATTTGTTGAGTTCCTGTATTTCTTGTAGAGTCAATGTAGGTTGTGCAATTCCTGGAATTTGTCCATTTCATCTATGTTGTATAATTTGTTGGCATACTGTTTCTCATAATACCGTCTTATAATCCTTTTTATTTCTGTGAGGTCGGTCATATTGTGCCCCCTTTCATTCCTAATTCTATTTATTTGAATTTTCTGTCTCTTTCTCTTTGTTAGTCTTGCTAATGGTTTGTTGATTTTATTGATTTTCTCAAAGAACCAAATTTTGGTTTTGTTGATTTTCTTTTTTCTTTCTGAAATTCATTTATTTCTCCTCTAATCTGTTTCTTTCTTTCTGCTTGCTTGCTTTAGGTTTCATTTGCTGTCCCTCTTCTAGTTTCTCCAGTTGTTCAGTTAGTTCTTTTATTTTAGCTCTTTCTTCTTTTTTAATATGGGCATTTAGGGCTATAAATTTCCTTCTCAGCACTGCCTTCACTGTATCCCATAATTTTTTTTTTCAAATCCATCATCTTTTTTTTTTTATTATACCTTGTTTTTTTTTAACAAATCAACTTTGTTGATACATATTAATAAAGCATAAATCCATCCAAAGTGTATAATCAATGGTATTTAGTTAATCACATATTAGCTCATTCATCATTTCAATCATTCTAACAGCATTTCCATTATTCCAATAATAATAATAAAAAACAAACAAAGCACATCACCTCTCATCTCTCTATGCTTCCCCTGCTGTAGGTAGCTGCTATTCTTTTTCCTTCTCTCTTTATATTTGTATTTATATTTTGTAAAAACAGACATATATGCAATATCACCCATATTCTTGTTTTACATGAGGTTTTACTATCTTATACAGTCCCATGTTACAGTTTTTAGCTTTCCTTCTAGTAATATACATGACTGTGAACTTTCTCTTTCAGCCACTGTCATACTTATATTATAGCTCTGCTAATTAAAAACACCATGATATGCTTTCACCATTTCTATTCATTTCCAAAGATTTACAAACAACCTTTTTACCAATTCTGCACAGATTAACCCTCAGCTTTCGATTCTCTACCCTCCTTCTAGTTTCTCGTGACCTATATTCTGATTATTAACTCAATATGTTTACACAATATATTTAGTTCATAATAGGACAATCATACAGTATTTGTCCTTTTATGTCTAGGCTTGCTTCATTCAACATAATGTCCTCCAGGTTCTTCCATATTATCATATACTTCATGACTTCATTTCTTCTTACCACTGCATAATATTCCATCGTGTGTATGCACTACACTTTGTTTATCCATTCAACAGTTGATGGACACCTGGTATATTAGTCAGTCAAAAGGGTGCAGATGCAAAGTACCAGAAATCTGTTAGCTTTTATAAAGGTTATTTATTTGGGGTAAAAGCTTACCGTTATAAGGACCTAAAGAATCCAACTCAAGGCTGCTTTCTCACCAAAGTCAGTTACCACATGTTGAAGCAAGATGGTGGGTGATCTCTGCCTGGTCTCTCCTTGCTTCTTGCACTTTAGAGTTTGTAGGTCCAGCTTCTTCCAATCTCAGCAGTAAACTGGCATAGGGCTTGTCTCTCAGTACTTCCTACATCAGTCTGGTATAGGACTCATTTCTTGCCAGGCCTTATCAGCAGCTCAGTGCTCTGTTCTAGTCAGCTGCAAACTATGAGGCAAATGGCTCATCTCTTCTATTTTTTGGAAGAGCATGAGCAAGATTCGTATTAGCTCTTTCTTGAATGATTTGTAGAATTCACCTGTGAAGCCATCTGGTCCCAGGCTTTTCATCTTTGGGAGGTTTTTGATGACTGTTTCAATTTCTTTATTTGTGACTTGATTGTTAAGGTCTTCTATTTCTTCCAGAGTCAGCGTAGGTGTTTCGTGTCTTTCTAGTTATTTGTCCATCTCCTCTACATTGTCTAGTTTTTTGGCATACAGTTGTTTACAGTATCCTCTTATGAGATCTCTTATTTCTGCAGGGTCAGTGGTAATGTCCCCTCTCTCATTTCTGATTTTATTTGCATCTTCTCTCTCTTTTTCTTTGTCAGTATAGCTAAAGGTTTGTCAATTTTGTTGATCTTCTTAAAGAACCAAGTTTTGGTTTTTTTGATTCTCTTTATTGTTTTTGTTTTTTTGTTTTCGATTTCATCTATTTTTGCTCTGATTTTTACTATTTCATTCCTTCAGCTTGGTTTGGGATTAGTTTGCTGTTCTTTTTCTAGTTTCTCCAGGTGTGCAGTTAGAGCTTCAATTTTAGCTCTTTCTTCTTTTTTAATGTAAGTATTGTGAGCTATAAATTCCCCTTTCAGCGTTGCCTTTGAGGTGTCCCAAAGGTCTTGATATGTTGTGTTTTCATTTTCATTCATCTCAAGATATTTGCTGAATTCTCTTGAAATTTCTTCTTTAACCCACTGATTATTTAAGTGTGTGTTGTTTAATCTCCAAATATTTATGAATTTTCCCTTTTTCCATCCATTATTGATTTACAGCTTCAGTCTGTTATGACCAGAGAAAGTATTTCATATAATTTCAGTCTTTTTAAATTTATTGAGACTTGTCTTGTGACCCAACATATGGTCTATCTTGGAGGAGGATCCATGAACATTTGAAAAGACTGTATATCCTACTGTTTTGGGGTGCAATACTCTATAGATGTCTGTTAGGTCTAGTTCATGTATCATATTATTCAAGTTCTTTGTTTCTTTATTTATCCTCTGTCCAGATGTTCTTTCCAATACTGAGAGTGGTGTGTTGAAGTCTCCAACTCTTATTGTAGAGATATCCATCTATTTCTCCATTCATCTTTGCCAATGTGTGCCTCATTTATCGTGTGGCACTCTAGTTAGGTGCATAAAGGTCTAGTATAGTTATTTCTTCTTGGTGAATTGCCTCTTTTATTAATATGTAACGACCTTCTTCATCCCTTATAAGAGTTTTCCATTTGAAGTCTATTTTGTACTTCAGATCTTTGTTCGGTTACTATTTGCATGAAATATCATTTTCCAACCTTTCACTTTTAACCTGGTTGTGTCCTATGTCTGAGATGGGTCTCTTGTAGACAACATATAGATGGATCATAATTTTTTTATCCATTCTATCAGTCTATGTCTTTTAATTGGGGATTTCAAACCATTGACATTCAATGTTATTACTGCAGAAACATTACTTACTTCTTCCATTTTGTCCTTCAGCTCTCTGTTGTCATATCATTCTATTGTTTGTCGTCTTACCCTTTAGTTTACCCTTCCTAATAATCTTTATTTCAAAACTCTTTTCCAAATCTCTCACCCTTGTTTTTTCCTTTCAGGCTGCAGCACCCCCTTTAGTAATCTTGTAAATTCTGGTCTTTTATTAACATATTTTATCAGTTTTTGTTTGTCTGCGAAGACTTTGAATCTCCTTCAGTTTTTCATTTGTTTATTAAGCCATTTTATTGAAATATATTCACATACCATATGATCCTCCCCTTCATTTTTGAAGTACAGCTTTGTCAGATACAGAATTCTTGGCTGGCAGTTTTTCTCTTTCAGTACCTTAAGTACATCATACCAATTTCTTCTCACCTCCATAGTTTCTGATGAGATGTTGGCACTTAATCTTATTGAGGCTCCCTTGTATGTGATGCTTTGCTTTTCTCTTGCTGCTTTCAGAATCCTCCCTTTATCTCTGATATTCGTCATTCTGAATAGTAGGTATCTTGGGGTAGGTCTATTCAGATTTATTCTGTTTGGGGTGCATTGTCCTTCTTGGATTTTGATATTTATGTCATTCATGAGGGTTGGCAAGTTTTCAGTCATTATTTCCTCAAATATTCTTTCTGCCCCTTTTCCATTCTCTTCTTCTGGGACACCGATAATGCAAATGTTTGTGCATTTTGCGTTGTCAATTCAATTCATTTTTTTCAATTCTCTTCTCCTTCTGTTCTCCTATCTTTTCCAATTTGTACGTTCTGTCATTGAAATCAGTAATTCTGTCTTCGAGCATTTCAAATCTGCTCTTATGTGCCTCTAATATGTTTTAAATCTCATCCATCATGTCTTTCATTCCCATAAGGTATGTTACTTTTCTTTGCAGGCTTTCCAATTGTTCTTTATGCTCTCCCAGTGTCTTCTTAATATCCTTTATATCTTTAGTCATATTTTCTTTAAGTTTTTTTAATTGATTTAAGAGAGTTTTATGATTATCACCGATCAATTGTCTTAAATTCTCTATCTCTTCAGGATCTCTGGCTAGTTCCTTTGGCTGGGCCATACTTCCCAGTACAGCTTGCAATTTTTTGCTGATGTCTAGGAATCAGAATATGTTGGTGAATTTACTCTGATGACCAATTTCTCTCAGTTATTTTTTTTTTCTTTCACAGCTCTTCTTTTATATTTGCTTCAACTTATTTTAAATCTTTAAAATTACCCAGCTTAAGTTTTCAGAATTGAGCCAGGGACTCACTAATGTGGCACAGATTTTCTCCCAGGGGTTAGGATACAGAGAGAATGGAAAATAATTTTTTCCTTACAATTTCCAGACCGGCCAGCATGGTGCTCACCACTGCACCTTGCCACAGAGGTGTTTCAGTCTCAGCTTTCCTGTGTTCCTGTATTGAATCTCCAGAGTGGAGATTCAAATCTGGCTCTGCTGGCCAAATTCAATGATGAAAAGTTCCCAGACTCCCCTCCGTTTCCCTTGAAATGGTGACAAAGAGGTGGATGTCTGTTCCCTTCTCAGTAAGTTACAGCTAGCCAGGAGTTTTATCCCAGGTTAATATCTTGGAGGGAAGGGAGGGGAACCCTTCCTGGCTGTTGTGGGGGCTTTGTAACTCATGTTTCTTGTTTCTCATTCTTCCTCTCTCTGTCGCTCACCCTCCTTGGAGTTGTACAGCACTGTCCTGGTCTGATGACCCCAAAAGCAGGTCCTTTGGGCAGCTTTTGGCTCTTTCTCCATTGTTTTTGTGAGAGTACTTAGCCTTGCCTGTTAATCCAATGCCATCTTCCCACAATTCTCCCTTTCTTCTTTTTTAGTGTAACCATTTCAACATATAAATTTCCCTCACAGCACTGCCTTCACTGCATACAATAAGTTTTGGTATGTTGTATTTTCACTTTCATTTCCCCCAAGATATTTCTTAATTTTACTCCTGATTTCCTCTTTAATTCATTGTTTAAGGGTATGTTGTTTAATTTCCACATATTTGTGAAATTTCCCTTTCTCCCTCTGTTATTGATTTCTAGCTTCATTCCATTGTAGTCAGAGAATATAATTGTATTATTTCAATATTTTTTAATTTATTGAGACTTATTTTGTGACCCAACACATGGTCTATCTTGGAGAATTATCCATGATAACTTGAGAAGAATGTGTACTTTGTTTTTGTTGGCAGCAGTGTTCTATATATGTCTGTTAGGTCTACTTGGTTTAATGTATCATTTAAGTCCTATACTTCCTTATTCATTATCGACTGGATATTCTATCTATTATGGAGAATGATGTGTTAAAGTCTCCTACTATTAATATAGAACTATCAGTTTCTCCCTTCAGATCTCTCAGTATTCGCTTCATGTATTTTAGGATCTTGCTGTTAGGTGCATATATATTTCTAATTGTTATATCTCCCTATTGAATTGTGCCCTTTATCAGTATGTAATGACCATTCTTGTCCCTCGTAACTATTTTTTACTTAAAATCTATTTTATCCAATATTAGTATAGCCACCCCAGCTTTCTTTGGGTTACTACTTAAAATGTTTAAATGTTTAATTAATCAACAACATAATGAGGTAAATACCTCATTTTAATGTATTTCAGTATAAAATAAATTTGAATCCTCATCTACTGAAAATAAACTGTGTCATAAAGCATGACAGAGTTGGACCCTAAAAGATTCTCATAGATTATTTATTTTTATATTATTTATAATCTCACCATTTTTATCATTTGCAAATATTGTAAATAAAAGTTAAATAAATTTCAGGGGATGTTCATCAGGTAAGGTATATATGTGTGTATATGTTTGTGTGTGATTAAAAAGACTTATTGTGTAACTATAAAAGTCATAGCAATTCAGATGCAAGTTCTCTGCCAAGTTATAACCTAAATAAAAATACAAAATTATGACCAAAATCAACTTATCTTGCTCTACATATCTGGTACAAAGTCAGAACAAGTAAAATTTGAGTTTTTCTTAATTGCCAACATAGCCACTGAAAAACTGCTTTCTTAGACCATGCCAGATAATAAGGGTAGAGAAATAAACAAGTCAGTCTATATGCCTTTGGGACACTCATATTTGTTGTAACATAGATGAATAAGAACTAAGGTACAATTTTATATTTTGTAAGACTATTAGTAGGCAACAAAAATTGAGATGCTAAAAGAGATTCTTAGCGTGGACCATTTGAAAGACTTCTCAAAAGGGGAGGGGTAGAGGGAGAGGACTACTGTTGTTAAGGCTCAGCACACTATTTTATACATGGACATTAAGTGTAAGCCATCATTTAATAGAAAAGAAACGAAAGTCTTAACAAACAAAAACTTTAAAATCTGAAACCTAAAAAAATGACAAAATGCTTGAGATATGTGTAACAACATTATTTTATAATAAAGCAATGATATTTATTTATAATAAAACAAAACTTTGAGCATTAAAAGTATATGGGGATTGTGGGAATATAGCTGACAGGGTAAACAGATAAAACTTAGCTCTTACTAAAACACCTGAGAGGGAGTCTAGGCTGCCTT
Source organism: Tolypeutes matacus (assembly GCA_026826555.1). Taxonomy (NCBI): domain Eukaryota; kingdom Metazoa; phylum Chordata; class Mammalia; order Cingulata; family Chlamyphoridae; genus Tolypeutes; species Tolypeutes matacus. The sequence goes on from JAKSZT010054215.1 coordinate 35,758,170, forward strand.
GGTGACCTGGACAGTGCTTCACAACTAACAGAAGAGTTGGAGACAGTGAGGGGGAAGCCGAAGTAGCAAACTGTGAGTTATTGATCCTCCCTGCCACTGGGAAAGGCTGCCCTCCTCCATCCCTGAGATACTAGGTGAGGCTAATACTCCTGGCAAATAGAATCTGACTAAGAGGAGAACAGACTTCTTCCTCCCTGCCAGCACTTCTAGATATATATAGAGCAGGGAGGTGCTCTGGGTCATTTAGGAGGGTGCTAGAAAGAAAAGGAAGCTGGTGAAAAATCTTCAGTTTCTCCCGCCTGTGGCTGGAAGTGGTGCTTATACCCCACCCTCAGGATAAACAGCCTAAGTGGAGCCACTGACTTCCTGCTTCCTGGGAGAAGAAGAGGTCAGAGAGGATACAGAGTGGTCTCTTTGCCAGTATTTTCGCAAACCAAGCCCCACTTGGGTGTTAGAAGGAACCCTGATGTGACAGGATTAGGGGAGGGGGATCCTCAGGCAGGCTGCCTTGTCTAGCAGCCTAGGAAAAGAGAGAATTTACATCAGAAAGGAGTCAGAGATAACAGGGAGGGAATAGGGGCTGATAGGTTTCTGAAAAGTCTTGCTAACCTAAGGAGGCACATTAGCTCAATGGAAAAGCTCCTGCCTAGAATATAGAAGGTCCCTGGTTTAATCCCCAGTTCCTCTCTGAGAAGTAATACAAGGTTATCAAGCATACAGTGAAACTTTATGACAGGGAACATATTGACATCCTCTTTGTATTAGCATTTATTGGATCTCTTATTTTTCAAAAAAGAGGTTCCTTTTTTACTTTCCTTATTTTACACGCTAAAACCTGGCTTAAAACCTCCAGAGGACAGGCTGCAGGGTGATTGTTGAATAGCAACAGCCTGAGAAGATCACTAGGGGTCCAAAAGAAAAGGATGTTTTTCCGTGTTTATCTTGGCTTTTTGATCCTTTTCCTGCCTTCTTCCTCTTTAAAAACAAACAAACAAACAACAACAACAATAAAAACAGAATAGCTGCTGTCTTGATTTCTTGTTGTTGTATTCTCCCTTCCTTTGTTTCTCTGTTTGTCTGTTAGTTTTGTCTCTCTTTCTTTTGTTTCTCAATTTTCTCTACCTAAGCTATATCTTTTTCCTCCTTCATCCTTATATTTTCTGTTTTCTGTTGTTGTTCTTTCATTCTGCCTCTTTGGGCTTGGTCTTCAATTTTTCTTGTACTCATTTTTCTCTCTCCCCTACTTTCTCAGTATTTTATTTTCTCTTTTTTTAATTTTTCTTTCTTTCTTTCCTTCTCTCTTCTACTATTTCTTTTCCCCTCTTCTCATCATTCTAGACTTTTAATTCATTCTATATTTTTCTCCAATCTGTTTCATGCTTCATTGCTTCTATTCCACTTTTCTATTCTTCTGTACTTCTTATTTGGGTTAATTATTCAATTGCCTACGTCTTGTATGGTTCCTCTCCTATCTTTTAATAGTATCACTACAATTACTCATTATCTCTTCCTATCTCTTCCTATTTTTCTGGTACTAACATTTTTTTCAAGGGAACATAGTCAACGACAAGGAAATAGAATAAGAGGAAAGAAGTTTCAAAGTGACACCTTACCACACTCAAAAACAACAAAATAAAACCATAGAGCAGAGAGAGAAGCCAATAAACTGAATAAACACACCAAGATAAACAGATGACTAGATAACAACAAAAAAAATACAAGCCTCACTAAGAAACAGGAAGACATGGCCCAGTCCAATGAACAAACAAAAAACCAAGAGGAGATGCAGAACATGGAACAACTAATCAGAGCTGTCCAAACAAATATCATGAATCAACTTAATGACGTGAAAGAAGAGATTAAGAATATTAAGAAGACACTGGGAGAACTTACTGAAGTAATTGTAAACATACATAAAAAGATAATGAATATGATGGTGATGAATAGCACAATCCAAGAAATCAGAAATACAATGGAGGCACACAACAGCAGATTTGAACAGTCAGAAGAAAGAATTAGCGATGTGGAAGACAGTACATCTGAAATCATACAGATAATAGAACAGATAGATAAAAAGATAGAAAAAATCCAGCAGGGACTCAGGGACTTGAATGACAACATGAAGTGCACAAACATACACATTATAGGCATCCCAGGAGGAGAAGAAAAGAGAAAGAGGACAGCAGGAGTATTGGTGGAAATAATGGCTGAAAATTTCCAACTCTATTGAAGGAAACGTATGTACATATCACAGAAGTGCAGTGCACCCCAAGCAGTATAAATCCCAGCAGACCTACTCCAAGACATATACTTGTCAAATTATCCAATGCTCAAAACAAAGAGAGAATACTGAAAGCAGCAAGAGAAAATAGAACAATCATATAAAAGGGAAGCTCAATAAGACTGAGTGCTGATTTCTCATCCAAAACAATGGAGGTAAGAAGGCAGTGGAATGACATAGTTAAGGTGCAAAAGGAAAAAAACTTCCAGCCAAGAATTCTCTATCCAGCAAAACTGGCATTTGAAACTGAGGGAAAGTTCAAAATATTCACAGACAAACAGAATCTAAGAGAGTACATTAATAAGAAACCTGCAATTCAAGAAATACTAAAGGGAATTCTGCAGGTTGAAAGTCAAAAACAGGAGAGAGAGAATTGGAGGAGAGTGTAAGAACAAGTAAAAAGACAAAAAGAGTAATAAAAACAATATGTGATATACATAAACCCAAAGAAAATATTGATAATCTAAGTAATTCCATGACAATAATAACATTGAATGTTAACGGACTAAACTCACCAGTCAAGAGACACAGACTGGCAGTATGGATAAGGAAATATGATCCATCTATATGCTGTCTACAAGAAACCCACCTTAGACTCAGGGATTCAAGAAGGCTGAAAGTGAATGGTTGGAAAACAATTTTACAAGTAACAATAACCAAAAAAAGGACGGGAGTAACTATACTAACATTGGACAAAATAGACTTCAAATGCAAAATTATTGTAAGAGAGAAAGATGGACACTATACAGTAATAAAAGAGGTAATCTTTCAAGAAGAAAGAACAATCATAAAAATTTATGCACCTAACCAGGGTGCCTCAAAATACATGAGGCAAACACTGGAAAAATTAAGTGGAGAAATAGATGCCTCTACAAATATAGTGGGGGAATTCATTGCACCATTATCACCATTAGAAAGAACATCTCAACAGAGAATCAGAAAAGAAACTAAGACTTTGAATAATACATTAGAGAATCTGGACTTAATAGACATATACAGAACACTCTGTATACATTCTTCACGAGTGCACAATGATCATTCTCCAAGATAGACCACATACTAGGACATAGAACAACTCTCAATGAATTCAGAAAGATTGAAATTATACAAAGTAATTTCTCAGAACACAAGGGAATGAAGCTGGAAATAAGTAAGGGCAGAGAATCAGATTAGGCACAAAGATATGGAAGTTAAACAGCACACTCTTAGACAAAGAGTGGTTCAAGGGGAAATCGCAAAAGAAATACATAACTACCTCGAAATGAAAGAAAATGATGACACAACATATCAAAACCTATGGGATGCAACAAAAGCGGCACAGAGAGGGAAATTCATAGCCATAAATGCATATACCAAAAAAGAAGAAAGGGCTAAAATAAAAGACCTAACTGCACACCTGGAGGAATGAGGAAAAGAACAACAAACTAACCCCAAAGGAAGTAGAAAGAAGGAAATAACAAGGATTAGAGCAGAACTAAATGAAATATAAAATAAGAAAGCAATAGAAAAAATAAACAAAACCAAAAGCTGGTTCTTTGAGAAGATCAATAAACTTGACAAACCAATAGTTAGGCTAACAAAGAAAAAAGAGAGAAGATGCAAATACACAAAATAAGAAATAAGGAAGGGGATATCACCACTGAACCCACAGAAATAAAGAGTATCATAAGAGAGTACTTTCAAAAATTATATGTGAACAAGATGGACAATTTAGAGGAAATGGACCCATTTCTAGAAACACACAAGCAGCCTACATTGATGAAAGAAGAAATTGATGAGCTCAGCAGACCAATCACAAGTAGTGAGCTAGAATCAGTCATCAAAAACCTCCCAACTTAGAAGAGCCCAGGACCACATGGCTTCAAAAGTGAATTCTACTGAACATTCTGGAAAAAACTCCAATCCTGCTTAAGCTCTTCCAAAAAAATAGATGTGGAAGGAACATTGCTTAACTCAATCTATGATGCCAACATCACCCTAATACCAAAGCTAAACAAAGACACCACAAGAAAGGAAAACTATAGACCAATCTTCCTAATGAACCAAGACGCTAAAATCCTCAACAAAATACTTCCTAATCATATTCAACAGCACATCAAATGAATTATACACCATGACCAAGTGGGCTTCATCCCTGGTGAGCAAGGATTGTTCACTATAAGAAAATCAATCAATGTTATACACCACATAAATAGATTGAAAGAAAAAAATCACATAATCATCTCTATAGTTGCAGAAAAAAACATTGGACAAAACACAGCATCGTTTCCTGATAAAAACACTACAAAAGATAGGGATAGAAGGAAACTTCCTCAACATGATAAGGTTACATATGAAAAATCCACAGTGAACATCATATACAATGGTGAAATCCTAAAAGGTTTCCCTCTAAGATTTGGAACTAGATAAGGATGCCCACTATCACTGCTCTTATTTAACATTGTGATAGAAGTACTTGCTCAAACAATTAAGCAAGAAAAGTATATAAAAGGCATCCCAATTGCAAAGGAAAAAGTCAAAATTTCACTATTTCCAGATGACATGATCCTATACATAGAAAGCCCTGAGAAATCTACAACAAAGCTTCTAGAGCTTATAAATGAGTTCAGTAAAGTCACAGGTTGTAAGAGCAATGCACAAAAATCAGTAACATTTCTGTACACCAATAATGAGCAATCTGAGGAGGAAAATCAGGAAAAAAATACCATTTACAATAGCAAATAAAAGAATCAAATACCTAGGAATAAATTTAAATAAGACATAAAATGACTCATATGCATAAAATACATAACACTGTTAAAAGAAATCAAAGGAGACTTAAATAAATGGAATAATATTCCCTGTTCATGGATAGGAAGTCTAAACATCATTAAGATGTCTATCCTACCCAAACTGATATACAGATTTAACACAATCCCAATAAAAATAAACACATTATTTTTTACTGAATTGGAAAAACTGTGAAGTTTATTTGAAAGGACAAGAGGCCCCATATAGCCAAAGACATATTGAAAAAGAAAAATGAAATAGGAGGAATCATATTACCTGACTTTAAAACATTCTGCAAAGCTACAGTGGTCAAAGCAGCATGGTTTTGGCATGAGAATAAACATACTGTCCAATGGAACAGAACCAGATGTCTCATATAGATCCTCACATACACAGTCATCTGATATTTGAAAAGGCCACCAAGCCCACTCAGCTGGGAGAAAATGGCCTCTTAAACAAATGGTGCTTGGAGTACTGGATATCCATATCCAAAAGAATGAGACAGGAACTCCATCTCACACCTTATACAAAAATTAACTCAAGATGGATCAAAGATATAAATATAAGAGCCAATACCATAAAGACCTTGGAAGATGATGTAGGGAAGCATCTACAAGACCTTGTAATAGGAAATGATTTCATGAACGTCACACCCAAAGCACGAGTAGTGAAAGAAAAAATAGACAAATGGGACCTCCACAAAATAAAAAACTTTTGCAACTCAAAGGAGTTTGTCAAGAAAGTGAAAAGACAGCCTATCCAATGGGAGAAAATATTTGGTAACCCTATATCTGTTAGGAGTCTATTATCTATCATATATTTTAAAAATCCTACACCTCGAAAATAAAAAGACAAACAACTCATTTAAAAAATGGGCAAGTGATTTGAATAGACACTTCTCCAAAGAAGAAATACAAATGGCTAAAAAGCACATGAAAAGATGCTCAACATCACTAGCTCTTAGGAAAATCAAAACTACAATGAGATACCATCTTATACCCATTAAACTGGTGGCTATTAAAAAAGTGGCAGACTACAAGTGTTGGAGAGGATGTGAAGGAACGGGAACCCTCATCCACTGCTGGTGAGAATGTAGAATGGTGCCGCCACTGTGGAGGCAGGTTGGCAGTTCCTCAAGAAATGAACTATAGATCTGCCATATGATCCAGCAATTCCACTGCTGGGTATATATACCCAGAAGAATTGAAAGCAAGGACACAAACAGATATAAGCACACCAATGTTCATAGTAGCATTATTCACTATTGCCAAAAGTTGGAATTAACCCAAATGCCCATCAGCTGATGAATGGATAAACAAAATGTGATACATACATACAGTGGAATATTACTCAGCTGTAAGAAGGAATACAGTACTAACACATGGAACAAAATGGATGAATCTTAAGGACCTTATGTTGAGTGAAGCAAGCCAGGTATTGAAGGACAAATATTACATGACCTCACTGATATAAATTAAGCAAACTGAGCAGACTCAGAGAGCTAGAGTCTGGAAGGTAGGTTTACAGGAAATAGAAAGGGAGAAGAAGGTTGTGAGCCAATGCCTGTATGGGCAAAATCTTGACAAGGTGGAAGCATTTAGTTGTCCAGTGAGGGGATATGACAGGGGTATAGTGATAATATTTGGTTGTATGGTGCAGATTTGACAGGTGGGCAGGGTGGGGAAGGTGGATTGGATGGTCCATGAAACTGGGGGGAGGGTTGGGGGAGGGAGCAGGTGAACACTGGAGATTGGCAGGTATGTGGTTGAAATTACAATGTTGGGAATGTTCATCTGACAATATGACAAAAAAGGGTTACTGGTTTAGGGTGTTGGATGGTGGGCATTCGGGCCAGGGCACAACTAGGGCTGGCTTCTAGGGCGTGTGTGAGTGATCATTTTAGCATAGTTTGTTGCATCAGTGGGTAGAGACCCACATAATGAGCAAGAAGGTGTTGGATTCCCATCCTACAGAGGCCTGTTAAGTTCTCAAACAGAGGAATGGGAGTCACTTGAGAGCATCGGCAGTGCCCAATAGTCCTCTATTAGACACACTGGACAGACCAGTGTGTCAAGTCCTCAGTGAAGATGCAGGTAACTATGAATCTTGTCCTTCAAGGAGTGAAGCCTGATGGTCACCATGGGCCCCAAGAGGAGGGAGAGGAAGGAATAAAATATATGGAACAGGGGGCAATTTGGGCATGATGGAAGTGTTCTGCATGATCTTGCAAAGATGGATACAGGCCATGTTAAATTTTAACAGATCTTATAAAAGTGTATGGTCCAAAATGAAAACCATAATGTGAACCATTGATGATGGTTAGTAGCTATGTTTCAATACTTGTGCATCAATTGTAACAAATGTACCGTCCACATGTAAAAGATTATTGATAGGGGAAAGGGGAGAAGGGGTAGGATCTTGGGTATATGGGAATCCCCTGTATTCTGTACATGACTCTACTGTGACCTAAAACTTCTTTGAAGAAAAAAAAGAAAAGAGTAAGACATTGGGGGAATAAATGGAAGAAAATGTCACTGTACATAAAGGACAATACTCTTACAGTGGTGAAAGGCAAAATTAAAAAAAATTTTTTTTTCTTCAAATATTTTTTTAATTATTTTTTAATATTCCAATTTTTAAAAAATATTTTTCTATTTTTACATTTTATTAATTTTTCCTGTATTTTACTTCTTATCTGTAAAACTATCATTACTATTTCATTTTCTTATTAGTTGTATGTGGCTATTTTATTGACTTCATTTTTGAAGAAGTTTTAGATCACAGAAGGGTTACAGCTGTGACAGGGGAGGATCATTGGTGTGGGGTGTCAGTGAGGGGGGATATGTGGGAGGAAGTTCACCTGGGTATACATATAAGGCATATAAATGTGTTCAAATGTTCATAGGGCATTGTCACTGTGGGTGGACATTCACACAATAACCAAAAAGTATCAAATTCCCATCCAGAGGAGCTCTGCCACATTCACTAATGGAACAACAAGAATGCCCCAAGTACAGGGACAATGACTTGTGAAGGAGGATGGTCCATTGAAGGGCTCTTGATATTGATGACTGTGTTTATGAGCCTTTACTCTTGAAATTGAAACTTAGCCTACTGACATATGATGCCTAAGAGTTACCTATGGGAAGCCTCCTTGTTGCTCAAATGTGGCCTCTCTCTAAGCCAAACACAGCATATAAAAGCAATAACTTCCCCCCGGAATGGGACATGACTCCCAGGGATGAGCCTCCCTGGCACCAAGGGATTGCTATCAAGTACCAACAAGCAGTGTTTCTGGGGGAAAAAAAAAAAACAGCAAAACAAAACAAAAACACCTTGACCAATAGGGGGGAAACCTCAAGACAAATGAGTTTGTATGACTAAGAGAATTCAAAGTGAGTTCGGAGGCCATCCCAGAGGTAGCACTTATGCACGTCTCAACAGGATCTCATTGACAGCCAAAATAGATATGACCCCAAATGGCGAAGCTCCTCAGGCATATGGAGACATCCTACTATAGTCAGGTTAGACAGCTCAGGGATTTGGCCCCTTGCCAGTGGGCCCTAATCTGGTATTTATGCTCCCCAGTGTGACTGAGTTAGACTCAGCAGTGGCTTCCCTATGCATGACTCTTCTGTCCTTCTATTAGAACCTATAATAAGTACTAGAATTGGTAGGTATACATCCAAGAGACTTAAATCTTTGGGCTGTCCATGTATCATCTGAGCCCTGAATCTCAACAGAGTTGCAACACCTACTCTCCAGTTCAATGGACTCACCCAGGACAACTAATGGGGAGGAGATGATGGACAAACCACAGACCAAAGAAGCGAGGGTGCCTACAATGGCAAGCAAGACAGTCCCATCTATCGGATGTATGGGATTGAAACCCCTTTCAGTTAATGGTGGAGTGGGCTTCACCATCCCAGAGTCCTCAGGATTGGGAAACGAACTATGGACTAAAATAAACTTACTAATATTCTACTAAGGATTACTTGTGATCCTAGCAATGGAAGAAATACCATTGTTGTGGAGGCAATGACCCATAGATGTTCTGGGGTTAGGGAGAGGGAAAAACAAGTGTAATAGGGGGGCAATTTCGGGACATGGGAATCATCTGAATGACATTACAACAACAGATACAGGCCATTATATATCAGGCCATAACCTACAGAGTTGAATGGCAGAGAGTGTAAACTATAATGTAAACTAATCCATGCTTAGTGGCAATGCTCCAAAATGTGTTTATCATTTGTAATGAATGTACCACACTGATGAAAGATGTTGCTAATGTGGGAGGTATGGGGAGCAAGGCATATGGGAATCCCCTATATATTCTCTGTAACTATGTTTTAAAAATTTTTTTTAATGGGAGGAAAAAGTATATTGGTTGCACTGCTCCTAACCAAATGATTGTTCTGCTGGCCAAGATGGAGTAACAAAAGTGGTTGAATTTACCCTCTGGTCTGATAAAACCAAAACTCTGGACAAAGTATATGAAACAGTGGTTTTTAAGACACTGGGGCACCAGGTAATGAAGCATAACGATCACCAAAAGAGTGGAAACAAATAAGGTGGGCCTTATGGTTTCCCCAGCTTACTATATTCCAATCTGCAATGCAAGAAAGAACCCAGGAGAAGCCTGAAAGATTCTCATAGTTGGAGAAACATATCTGAGAATTTGCAGAACAGAAGCCAGAAAGTAGAGACCTGAGCAGAGAGATAAATCCAGAGATCTGCAGAGGGAGCCCTTGAGTATTCACAAGGTACTGATCAGTACAGGGGTGTGAGGAAACTACCCAAGATGGGGAAAGAACCACCAGAAAGGATTAGAGGAAACAGTGCCTGGCACAACAGAGTAAGGAATAGTGTCTGTTCCCACCATCCAGAGTGGAAAACCTCATAGTATATGGGACATTAGGATGAGTACCCAGAACGGTCTTGCCTCATTAGGGGAAGAATAATTAGCCCAAGCATGAACACTGCCTTCATCTCACATAACAAATCTTAAAAGCAAGACCTGAATAGAGATAATCAAGGAAAACAAAAGATAATTTATTGAGAAGATAAATAAAATTGTTAAATCTTTAGCCTGACTGATCAGAAAAAAAGAAAGTCAGAAATTACTAACAAAAGAAATGAAAGAGATGATATTCTACAGATTTTAAATGACAATAAGGGGATACCATGAACAGCTTTAGGTCAACAGACGTGGCTATTTAGAAAAAATAGACAAATTCCTTGTAAGACACAAAGTACCAAAGCTTATTCAAAAGCATTAGGTAACCATAGTAGTCCTAAATCTATTAAATTGAATTGGTCGTTTAAAAGCCTATCCACAAAGAAACTGCAGGTTCCAATATCTTCATTGAGGAATCCCCCCCAAAAAAAAACATTGAAGAAGGAAATAATAGCAAGTATGCAGAAATTATTCCAGAAAATTAAAGGGGAGAGTACTTCCCAAGTCATTCTGGAGGCCAGCATTAACATGAAACCAAAAAACTGCACAAAGACACTACATTAAAAGAACATCACAGACCAATATGCCTAAAGAACTTAGATGAAAAAATTCTAAGCATAGTTTTAGCAAATTGAATCCAACAGGTCTGAAAAGGATACTATATCATGAACAAGTGAGACTTTTTTTCAGGAAAGCAAGGTGATTGTTTAACATTCAAAATTCAATAAATGTTATTCACCATTGCAAATGTAAAAAAAAAAAAAATGCTATGTGATTTTCCCAATAGATGCAGGGGGAAAAAAATCTTTGAAAAAAGTCAGTGTCCATCCTCAATAACAACTCTAAAAAGCTAGAAGGAAAAGTAAACTTCCTTTATCTGATAAAGAGAAACTTTGTAAAATTTAGATCTAACATTTCAGTTAATAAGGTGAAGTTTTGCATACACGTTTCTTCTGAGATAGGAACAAGTCAAAGATGTCTGCTTTCATCTTTTCTGTTCAACATTTTACTGGAGATTCTAACCAGAGCAATAAGGCAAGAAAAGGAAATAAACGTCATCCAAATTGAAAATGAAGAGGTAACTTAATTTTACAGACATGCGAAGGTATTTCTATGTAAAATATCTAATGGCATCTACACATAGACTACCAGAACTAATGAGTTTTAGCAAAATCTACAAAGCATTTGAGAATAATTAAAGATGAAATAAATAGAGACATATATCATATTTATGCACCTGAAGACTCAATTTTGTTATAGATGTCAATTCCTCCTAAATTAACCTGTAGACCAATGTAATCTCAATTGATATCCTGGCATGCAGAATAAACAAAAATTGAGACCAGAAGTAGACCCATACATGAAAAGATGCTCAGCAACATTAGTCATTGGTGAAATGCAAATTGAATCACAATTATAAAAGAGTATACACCTATTAGAAAGGCTAATTAAAAAGACTGAACACACCAAATGTTGACAATGGCATGAAGCTACTGGAATTCCCACACCCTACTTGTGGGAATGTAAAATGGTGCAATGACTTTGGGACTCTTGTTTAGGAGTGTCTTAAAATAAGTTAAATATACCCTTATGATAGGTTTCAGCCATTCCACAGTTACATATTTACCCAAGAGAAATGAAATGATACTGGTTTTAAAAGCAAGCAAGGATAGGTGCATGAATGTTTGTTGCAGCTTTATTTGTAATAGACAAAAATGGAAGCACCCTGAATGTCTACCAACAAGTGGATGAATATACAAACTATAGTATAGCTAATAACAATGCGACAATACCCAGAAATATGGATGAACTATTGATAACACACTACAACATGAATAAATCACAAAGTAAGTAGGCTGAATGACAGAACCAGACAAAAAAGCATACATACCATATGAATCCATTAATATAAAACTAGAATATGCAAACTAATCTATAGTGACAGAAAGCTGATGAGGGGTTGCTTGAAGATGGGGGAGGTGGAGAGGGATAGGAGGGAGGGATTTCTTTCACATGAAGACAAGGAAACTTTTGGGATGATAAATATGTTCACTATATTAATTATGGTCATGTGTTTATATGTGTGTACTGTAAGGGTAAGATGATCAAACTTTCTTTGTTGAAAGAAGGGGAGGAATCTGCCTCCCCATGCTCTCCTTAGGGTGTCTGCTTGAAAACATAGTAGGCCTGAAAAGATATTTGCCCTTTGATCTTACAGTGCAAGATATATATATATATATACATATAAATATATATATATACACACATATATATATATCACTCCAAAATTAACTTGGAAGTTCCTCAAGAAATTTTAAATATGTACAATTTATTGTATATCTTTTATATCTCAATAAAGGTATATAATAAAAAGAGGAGGCATTTGCTGTATTTGTAATGTCTTAATAGAAACCTGGAATCACATATGACAAAATATAAGCAGTTTTAACTAAAAATAAAATGTATTTATGGCTACTTAACCTCTTAACCACATCTTTTTGTCTGATTCTTTCTCCATTTCTCTTCCTCCCCAAATATGGTTATACTTCTAATGTTTATATATACATATTTACTATATGTTTGTGTCTATTGCACATTGTAAAATAATGGAAATTAAATGATGGAATTATCTTGAAATATGCTAATATAGTAATTTGGTTAAACTTTACAAGAAATCCAATTATCCTATGCTGTAAATTAAATATAATATACTGCATAATTTAAGAAAAAAATTAATGTTGAAGAATATGCTGGCCAAACAGAAAATGGTTATAAGTTTGATTTTTAAGTAAAAGCATTGACTAAAGATTTCAGTCAGCAAAATGCCTGAAGGTTAATCCAAAAATTAATTGGAACCTGACTAAGAATAAATGTATTCAATTGAAATGTATCACTAAAATAATTTTTTGATCTAATAGAGTGATAATTGAATTATTTTCTAATTTGAGGCAGGGGAGATAGAAGCACCACAGCATAATTACTTGTCTAGTTAAATACATCATCCTTTTTTGTGGAAATAATTTGCTTTCAGATTCATGCTGAGACGAAACTAGCTTCTTTTTATAATAATATAATTTAACAAAATGTAGCATTCCTTCGCCATCAAATTAAGGCAACTTGGAAAATTGAAGAGTGTTTGGACTTTTGATCTTTAATCATCTTCCATTGTTACTCTCAGCTGAAAAAAATAACTGTGAAAAAAAAATCTCGAGCAGCTTAATTTCATTTTATGAAACTAAGCCGAAGGGAAATCATGCCCTTAAAGATGGTTATGACAACAATGTCATCTTGACACTCTTTTCCATGGGTCAAGCCACCTTCTTTCAGGTTCTCACAGGACAGCTTAGAGCTGGATCAGAAGATCACAGCAGATGAAAGTTTAAGCTGAGGAGCACGAAGACCTCTGTAATATTGACCAAAGTAGCTCTCACTCGTCTCTCTCTCTCTATTTTTCTTTCTTCCTCTGTCACTAACATACACACAAACCCTCCAATGAAGAGAACAGAATCACTTCCATATTAGACCTTAAAGCAATTAAATCAATTAAGAGGCACCCCATGCTGAACAATAATGTCTGTTCTATTCTTTTGGGAAGCGGCTGTGGTTCAATCAGTAGGGCTCCCGTTTACCATATGGGGGGCCCCGGGTTCGGTTCCCGGGGCCTCCTGGTGAGGGCAAGCCCGCCCGCATGGCGTGGTTAGCTGACCCAGCGAGCACAAGCAGCAAGGGGGGGATAAATGAATAAATAAATAAAATCTTTAAAAAAAAAAAAAAAAAAAGTGCTCTTTTTTAAGTGAGTAAAACACCCTTTGATAAGGAGGATGTCAACCAGAAATCTAAGGTTTAAACAATATTAAAAAAAAAGATTGGGCATGCCCTGGAGTTTTCCTGTGGAAAAGTCAATTATAAGGGTATTAGAAGAAGGAAGATAAATGAGATCCTCGTTTTAAAAGCAAAAGTCCAACATATTCTTTTTGAAGTGTTTTTGGAACTATCATCTTTGGGTGATTATGGAATTGTGCTGAACTTCATGTTATTTGTTATTAACTTAAATAATATTAACTTTTTAAAAAATCACAAAAATTATGGACAAATGAAAAATTACCCACTTTAAAATTTGTTCTTTTTTTCTTCTCTCTTGGATATGCATGTATTTATTTCAGAGTTTTAGGGAAATTCTGACAAAATCTTATATATGAAATTTTCATTCATAAAATATTCTGAATAATCATGTTAAGAAATTCGTTTGTAATTGAGTAAATATAAACTAACTCATAATTCCAATACCCTAAATCTTTATAAAAATAAATTATTTTTCTTTAATTTTTTTAAATGACATATTCTGTAGAAATCATTTTTTGTTAACTTTTTATTTATGGAAACTTTCAAGCATATAAAGAAGTTGAGAGAATGGACCCATGTAACTAATGGCCCAAAACAACACTCATCCCTTTGCTTTATCTCTTGACAATTGAAGTGGTCTGAATGGTATATCATTATAGTTCTCATTAGCATTTCCTTTCCTGCTCCTGAAATAGATTACCTTTTCCAATACTTACAAATGATTTTGGTTTTCTAATCATTGAATTGCCTATTCATATTTCTTGCTTATTTTTTCCTGTTACTTTTGGTTTTATCCTTTTGATTTATAAGTATTCAATTATATCATACTAAGTATTGCAAAAATTGTCTTGGTTTGTGACTGGACTTCTCACTATGTTGGTTGCTTTTACTTTTTAAAATTTTCATTCTGGTAACATATATACAACATAACATTTCCCATTTTAACCACTTTCAGGTATACAATTCAGTCATGTTAATTACATTCACAATCTTGTGCTACCTTGGCCTTATCCATTACTGAAAGTTTTCCATCATCCCAAACAAAAACTCTGTACCTATTAAGCATTAACTCTCCTTTATTTATTGAAAAAATATATTAATATGAACTCTTTCAAACTTACTCAGCTTTTTATTTATGATTGTATTTTTACTTTATGGTTTGTCTTTTATGCATAAAATCTTTATCATGTCATAAAGATAATCAAAATTTTTTC
This sequence comes from Tolypeutes matacus, assembly GCA_026826555.1. Lineage (NCBI taxonomy): Eukaryota > Metazoa > Chordata > Mammalia > Cingulata > Chlamyphoridae > Tolypeutes > Tolypeutes matacus. Next base: position 35,773,237 of record JAKSZT010054215.1, read on the forward strand.
TTAAAATATCTCCTCTTTCAAATTCATCACTTTTTTCATACATTTTTTGCATTTATTTTTGTGTATTTTTGAAGTAAGTGTACAATATTTTCCATACATATGGCCAAAAAATCTCAGCACCATTTTTTGGTTAAAAATTCTTACCTACTAAAAAAAAAAAATTCTTAACTACTTATGTATAATGCCATGTCTTTCCTCAAATTTTATTAAGGTTTGAATCTTATTACTGTAAATCTTTGTATCTCACCTTTTTCATTTTCTTTCAAAATTGCTCTTGCTATTTAATGCCCATCAATATTTCATATAAATTTTAGTATCAGTTTCTCAAATTCTAGAGAAAGCTTTATTTTATTATGCTAATGCATTTATTTTTAAACACATAATAATTTCTATTATGTGCCAGGTACTGTCCTAGATTGTAAGTGTTTTACAGTAGTAATTTATTTACTCTTTATAACAATAGAAAGCAAAAAAATATAAAAATATCTAATTTCCTCAAGGTTACCTGGGTGGTAAATGTGGTACTGTAGAAGCTGAATTATAAATCAACACTGTATAGATTTGCTTTGAGTTTATATATCTAATTTTTGTAATCTTGAGACATGGTGAACCATGAAAAGAGCAAGTTAGAGGGAGGGGACAGAAATATCAGGAACTCAATTTTTAACTCTTCCAGTAATAACAATATGTATTAATATTGGGAATTATAATGGAATTTTACTATAATAATAGATAAAATTAAAATATTATTACCTCCATTTGGTGTGGGAAAAAGCATTTCGTTGAACTCAATATCTTTGCTGGTAAAGGACCTTAGCAAAGAATAAATAGGGCCATATTTCTTAATGGTTTAACTACACTTTCACAAACCAAAAGCCAGCATCTTGTTTATTGGTAAGATACAAGAAGGATTACCATTAAATCTGAGATAAAAGTGTCTGCTCTCACCATAAACATTGCTATTAGACTATGAAAAAATAAACGAATGAATATTAGAAGAAGGAAACCACGATGTGATTTGCAAATGATATAATGCAAACTGGAAAAAACAGAGAAATAACTCAAAGAAACCTATTAGAATTCTATGGGAGTCTTGGAAAAATAATCACTTATAAAATAAATATACAAGCCTTAATAGATTTATGACATATTACAAGTAACAAGTTGCACACTATAGTTTAAAATGTGTCAAATATATAGTATAAATTATAATTAGAAATATACAGAATTTATATGCATAATCTATAAAATTATAAAAATTTTTCAAGGAAAAATAATGGTAATTATAGCAAGCACTTAAATGACTTTTAATATGCCAGACATTCGCCTAAGTCTTCTATCCCTTTAATCCTCACCACAAACATATGTGATAGATATTATTATCTTTATTTTGCATAGGAGAAAACTTAAAAAAGAGGGATTTAAATAACCTGCCTGAGATCAAGCAATTAGTAACTAACAGAGCCAGGATTCAAATTCAGGATGTCTAAATCCAAAGTCTGAGAAACAGCTTGCTTTTTGACAAAAGATCAGTTCAGTCTAATTCATTCCAAAAATTTGCATTTCTTTAAAACTTGGACATTTCTTTAAAACTTGACAAAATTATTTTAAATTTTTATAAGCATAAATATGAAAGTAAAGGCAGAAACATTATGAAAACAGATAATTAAAAAGGGAGACATGACTTACCAAATATTATAATGATTTTATAGTGTTAGTAATCATTCAAATGATGCTGCCAAAGCAATAGAACAGAAAAGATAGCCCAGAAGTGTTACTAATATAAATGTTATTATATGGTTTTTTAAAAAATGAAACAAGCAGAACACTTCAAATAAGTGAAAAATTAATTTTTTCAATAATTTGGATTATATGTTTATATACATATCCTTATATGAAAATAAATTACAGATTGAACTAAAATAATAAAATCATGAATGCGCTAAAGAAAGAACATATTTATAAAAACCTTTATTATTGGGTTTATGTCACTGTTCCAGAGGCCACAAAGAATGGGTTCATGAATTTAACTTCATAAAAGGTTAAAATAAATAACACCTCCTTATAGAAATCTATAAAGACAAGCAATGTATGATGGTGGGGTGAGCTTTGAAAAATAGGTATCTGGCAAAAAGTCAGTATCACTAGTTATAAAAGCGCTTCTATAAATTTACAAGGAAAAGGGAAACACTGAAAAAGAGCTAAATAAGGAATTCATCCATACAGAAAAAGGAAATGTCAATAAACAAAGGATGTATTCGATTTCATCAGTAATCAAAAAATTTGAAAGAAACCAAAACATTTTAAAGCCATTAGACTTGCAGTGATCAAAATATTTAACATTGCTCAAGTTGCTGATGATTCAGGGGAAAATAGTTGTTATATACCACTGTTGGCAGGCTAAATTGGTAAAAATACTTCCAGAAGGTAATTTTTGATATGTTTAAAAATATGGTTCTTCACAGCAAATCCACTTCCAAAAATTTATTTTACAGGTCTGCAAAGATTTATGTAAAATATTAATTTTGATTTGTTTATGTAAATATTTATTAATCGATACAATTAAGGATTCAAATGGAGTATTTGAATCTTGTGAAGGAAAATTTTTATATTAAGCTGAGCTAAAATTCAAGTATGTGGATAAAATAGCAAAACTTTACGACAAACCGAGAGACTTTATCTTCCACAAATTGCTGAAAGAAATACAGTAAATGGAGTTAATGGAATACATTTACCTATTTAAAAAAAGATTACATTTTTTTCTAGATTTGATTTTAAAAACTCAACTGTATTTTGTACACAGATAGTAGATGTAAACAAAATAATTCAAAAAGGTTGAAAGAAAAAGGGTAAAAAAACATATTTCAAGCAAAAAAGAGACAAAAGGAAAGTTGGGGTTAAAATAGCTATACTAAAAATGTTTAATTCAAGAAAAAATGTTTCAGATTAGACACAAAAGGTCAACCGCTTTTATAAAAATAAAGTAAATCAGTCAAAATCATGTTATTATGTTCTTGAACTTTGATGCACCAATTATTAGTTTCAAACATGTAAAGCAATAACATCTGGTAAACAAAGGAAAAATTGGTAGAAAATAGGTTTGGAGCAGATGAACATATTTTTCTCTGATTGTAAAAGAGCAAGGAACACAAAAGATACAATATAAGGAATAACTTTTAATCAACAAATAAAAATTTTATCCTTTTCTCAAGTGCCTATAACACAATAATTTTTGAAAGGAGCACAAAATAGACCACAAAGGAATATTCAATAAATTCCAAATAGAACTAACATAAAGTATGATATCTGGACTCTACATAATTTTAGTTATTAACAGCAAACAGAAATCCAAAATAAAGCAAGAAAATTTTTTTTGAAATATTCCGATTTTTATAGTATAATTCTAAAGCAAGTCTTTGATCAAAAAGAAGTTAAAATTTCAATTAAGTGAGGACCCTGTATTTCATAACAAATGGGAATAGGTCCAAATGGTACTGGAAAGAAAATTTATTCTTAAGCATTTTTATAGGCAATGCATGAAAATAAATGACTTAAGCAGCCAGCATAAGATGTTAGAAAAAAGCAATACATTACCGCTAACTAAGGCAAGATACAGGGCTCCCAACAATGTCAAACTGCTATCCATTTTGTTTTGTTTCTCTAATTCTCGTAAAGTATTTTTCTCTAGACATGCTGGCTCACTTTCCCAGCAACATCCCATGGAATTACCTAGAATGTCCTCCACTCTCTTTCTATTACTTAGCATAATATCATCTTTCAAAATCTAACTGAATCTGACTTTTTTATGAATTATACTTTGACAATAATCAGGTTATACTAGAAAGTAATAGCGAATTTATAACCTAGGACAATCTCAGAGTATATACAAAAATCAACATTTAATTATGTCCTCTATTATTATATGTATGTCATCTCTAAGTAAGTAGATAAGTAACCTTGCCACAGCCTTATTCCTATTACTTTCCCCTTGTATTATAAAATAATGATTTATCAAGAGAAACATCGGTATTTGGGCAAAGTACAAATACATTTGTGACATGTTAATGATAATATTTTTCTAATCACTTGTGATATGAAAAAGAAAATAGAAAAATATACCAAAAGATCAGAGATAAAGCAGTGATTTTGCCAAAGGACAGATTTTGCAAAATAGTATTTCCAAATAAGGGACAGACTCTGTGCCCCATCATTTAGCTGATTATGATGTTGCCATTTGGTGTTCTTTGAGTCCTTCTCTTGTCACCACAGGCTGTGATCTCATTGTATTTATTGTGCATCTCTACAGGATTGACTTTGTCAAGTATCTTTACCTCTGGCAAACACAACTTGTACAAAATGATTTTCAGTAAAATTCCTAAGCAGGAGCTGGGATAGCCACAATTTGTAATTCAAAAATCCTGTCCTCCTTCCACCTCCCTCCACAACCTCTCCACCAGTCTTCTCTGCCTTTTCCCCTCTCTTCCACTGATTGATAAAACATTCTAACAATTTAGAAAGTTCTAAAAGTTGTTTTACAAGGGTTTGGGAAGAATTAAATTCCCATACCCCCTCAGAAGATGATCTAGTGAGCAATAAAGAATGTGTATTCAGGAAAACTCAGGAGGAGCAAATGTCAGGTGATAGGCAAGCACGTGCGTTTCAGTGGCGCTACTGCCTGGCCTGCTGAGAATTCATTGTCATATAATAAACTGGATAGATTGCTGCTTCTCGTACCAAAAGTTTTCGGTTTTATTTTAAAGGTAAGGGAGCAATTCAGATTTTCCCTGTGTGCAGTTAAATTAAACTATTTTGAGGATTTTAAACTGCAAAGTGTCAAGTAAGAAACAAATCCAAAGTTAAGTTAGGGGAGACTTTATTTGAAAAGATTATTGCAAGAGGAGCAAAAGGGACTACTGCAAAAGGAAATTGACTATTGCAGAAAGGAGCAGGCTCTGACCATGAAATCTACAAATGTCACTAAGGGCCAGCAGAAAAGGGATTTTCTTTTGGGGGGTTGGAGGGGTGTGGACTGAACAAGGCTAGAAAGAACCAGGGGTAGAGAAGTGAAATGAGAAGATGATCAGACAGTTGATCATTAATGTTTTCCCCTGAGGTCAGTTGATACTCAGAAAGAGCCCTTAAGGAGGGGTTATATGGGGCTCAGGCTGAAGGTAGATCAAAGTTCAGGGTCCTAAGAAAAGGAGAGAAACATTACTAAAGTTTGATTAAATCAAGGTAGCAAGTATTTTATCAGATAATTTAGTGTGTACAAACTGTTCAGCTAATCATTTATAGGGAATGGGAAATGTGAGGACCTGTATCTGGCCTTTTCATAGGTAAACAAGGGGTGGGGAGATACTTGAATCTTATCTGAATCATATTGGGGAGGATGGTTCCTTGCAGTAAGTTGTTTCCAGAACACAAAGGGGTAGGCCATGTTCAACAGCATCCAGAGCAATGTGCTTTAATCTAGGAATTACCTGAAAATTCTGAGACTGGATATACATATGGACAATGACCAAACCCTATGTGCCGATAGAACTCTAATTCGCCACCTAAACAGCAACCAGACAGGAATTCAAAACACAGCCCCTGCAGTAACACTGCCCCCACCCCCAGCATGGTCAGAAATTGGTGCATGACTGCCAGCTTTCCTATTTTTGGCTCCTCATCCCAACACAGGACAAATGAGAGAAAGCCAAATATGCTCCCCAAACCAATTATATAGGGTGCCTTGCTTCTAGTTAGCCTACCTCTGTCTTCCCATGCCAACAACCTGCAGTTGGAGCATGCCTGAGCAGCCCCTTATTTTCACTATAAAGTTTTCCCACTTCCCTGCATGCCTTTGAGTCTCTGCCAAATGCAAATAAGCATGTAGCTCCTTACTTGCTATAGCAAGATTTGAATAAATTACCTCTTCTTGTTCTTAATTGGGTAGTATATACGTTTCCTAGGATTGCTGTAACAAATTACCACCACTTGGTTTTTTAAAACAACATAAACGTATTATCTCACAGCTCTGGAGGCCAGGAATCTGAGAAGTTTGGAAAGGTCTCCAGAGGCTCTTTTCCTAGCTTCTGGTGGCTTGTGTAATGCTTGGCATTCCTTGGCTTGTAGCTGTGCACTCCAATCTCTGGTCTTCTTCTCTATCTAAATCTCTCTCTGTTTCCTCTTCTAATATGGAGTGAGTCAGTAGATTTAGGGTACTATTTCCACATACAATCACATTCACAGGTACCAGGGGGTAGGACTTGAACATATCTTTTGACTACAATCACATTATAGTATCTGTTTATTTCCATGGTTTTCCTGGGGTCTCCACTGATTCTGGTCTTTACCACTTGTCATCACGGAGACCAGCCATCACCCGACTGTAGTACCCACCGAGAGGCCCCTTGTGCTTTGCTGCTTGTGGCTTATTTAGTCCACGCCAATGTGGTAAGCCAGCACCAGGTCTAAACTCTATACCGGAGTGAGTTCCTCAGCTAATTATTCTGTTTGGTACCTGGATTTTGTTATTAGTTACCATAATTTGGCATTCTTGGTAGAATCAAAATATACCTTTTCATCCTTTTTACTCTCTTTGGTGCTTCTAGCCGATGTTGTGCTAAGTGTTTATCTTAAGAAGGATAATCACAGGATAGAAAACAAACATGGGCCTTATAAGCCTGTTCTAGCCCATCTCACAAACCAGTGAAATTGCATTCCCATTCAGACAAACTTTGCTGTGGGTCACAAATAAAATTAGATTCTTTCTCCTTCTGCCTCATTTTTTTGTCCTGAGAGCTTGGTTCTCACACAAGAGACCATTCTCTTTGTTTCTTTGCCTGCCTGAGGGTGCAAATTATCAGGACTGTGGAGGCAGCCAAATGTCAGGTTGAGGTCCCAAGACTCAAAGTGCACAGTCATCATTTTTGACCAACCACTGTCAGCTCTAAAGGGTTTGTCTACACCTAAATGTTCCCCTCCTCCAGGAAAATCCCATTTCTTAAATGATTGTACTCATCACAATCATAATTATTTCACCAATCTCTTTAAAAGGCATACCTTCAAGGATGATTTGGGCTTTCAGTAGCCACTCTGAAATAACATTTGACTTAAAAACAAATTTGTTTATTTGAGAGGTCCCTTAGGAAAGAAAGGGAATAAGATTCCTCAGGCCCGGGCAACCCTTTTTAAATTGGTATGCTGATGCCTCCAAATGAAAGTCTGATTAAAAATTTACTTTGCTAAAAAATTCTTCAGTCAAAGCTAATGAGCAATTTGCTAAACATAAGCAACAGAAACTAGCCTCATTTTTAAAGTCAAATCTGCCCTCACCTTTTCCTCCAGTTTCCTCTCTGTATCTATGTGACAGTTTGAATTTGGTTAATCCACAAGATATTATGTTTTTGAACTAATCCATTCCTGTGGGTGCAGGGGCCCTTGTGATTGGACTATGTCAGCAAAGCATGAGCCAGCTTGGGTCTTCCACAACTCCCTTAACTCCTTCTTCTTTTTACCTTATCCAGACACCCTATCATTTTACGAAGATTTTCCTAACACATCCCAAATGCCAGCTGCCTATAAAAATCTATCCTACTCATGATCTAGCTATGCAAGCAACTCCATAATTTAAACCTTGGGCCTGAAATGTGATGCTTTCCCTGAAGAGGCAAAAGAGTCTAATTGGCAAAAGGGGGTCTCTAATGAGATGTTTGAGTTCTTTGACATTTCTCATGCTTTTAGAGTTTAGTGAAATTGTTAATATTATCTTATTAAAATGCAAACTTGAGCAAAATTTGGTTAGCGCTCAGAGTTTTATTGAATCAATTCATGAATTCAGGAAAATCCAGTCACTACAAGGTAGAGGAATTCCACTGAAGAAAAAGAGCAGCAAGCTTTTATAGACAGAACAAGGAGGACACTGGGAGGAAATTTTCATTGGTTAATGCAGACTACATTGCCTAATATGGTTTTTTGCAGGCAGTGGCATAGCTGTGAGGAAGTTAGCTGGAATAAGAATAGAGAGTTGGTGATAGTTGATTGGCTTATTTAAATTCTGTTCTCTGGGAAAGCTATGCATTTACAGGGAATAGAAACTAACTTAGATTTTGATTTTGCTGATATGGGGCTTAGTATGGGACACCTCTGGTTGGGTTTTTGAGATATTATTTATCACTCTCCCCTTTTGATCTGGCACTTGGCCAGGGCTCCCGTTTACCATATGGGAGGCCCCAGGTTCGGTTCCCAGGGCCTCCTGGTGAAGGCAGGCCCGCCCGCATGGCGTGGTTGGCTGACCCAGCGAGCACAAGCAGCAAGGGGGGGATAAATGAATAAATAAATAAAATCTTAAAAAAAAAAAAGTTTAAGGCATTAGTGTCACTCTCAGTTACTATCTGCTGGCTCTAGACTGCTCTCATAGGTGATTAACTCTAGTTTACAGATGTTGAGAGACTGGTCATTTTTGTTTTCTTCATGCTTTTGTCATTCTATGTGGACAGACATAATTGATGATATGGCTGGGTGAAACCATTTGAAACTTTTGAGAGAGTACAGTGCACCAGGGAGACTACAATGACTACTAAGAGTAGTAAAATGCCCAATGTTTGTAGTATTCTTTTGAACCAAGGACCCCAGGACCCAAACCAACTGAAATCAAAGAGATCAAAAAACAATCCTGACAAAGGACTTACTTGTTTGAGCCATGTGGCTTGTTTGACTATTTCATGTAACTGCATTTCTACTTCCCCAGGAGTGTTTATTCAAATACAGAAGATGGCATTGATGATAGCACAAGCTCCTTGTTCAGCCAGCAAGTATTCAAGAGCAATTTTATTATCAAAAACAACTCTAACTAAAGAAACTAAAGATTTTTGCTGTACAATAGCTTTTGCAGTGGAACCAGCGATTTCTCCTACTGTCATAGATAAATTTCTAATCATATTTTCATTGGTGTTAATTCCTAATCAAGACAATAAGAAAGTAATGGAGGAAACCCATTTGGCATTAGTGACACCACCAGGCAATTTGTATTTGGCTCAGGAATGCAAATTAAGTTGGGTAGTCCAGTGTGAAGCTTCAAATTTGTTATGAGTTTTTAAGATACTAAGAAGGCATCAAGGATGTATTATCCCATTACTGTCCAGTGACCTATGCAGGGAGTGGCCCAGTGGGTAATGGTTCCATTTCCTCCACAAAGAAAAATAAACCCTGGAGGGGTACAGCCCAGTCCAAGAGATGTCAAAGTCATTACCGGGATGCCTCCAGATATGTGAGTGAACCATTCGTTATTTTTGTTATGTTGGGAGTTGTTCCATCTTGCCACGTAGCCCAGTGGTGTGGGGAAGAAGGGTGTACAGCTAATGGCTGTGCTGTTATCTTTGTCACAGTATATAAATGAAGGCCTTCCTGATGTTTGTACAGCGATCCTGAATGGATCGAGAGGAGAGATTAAGGACAAGGTAGCACTTGGGACCTAAGAGTAAGTAGTCAAAGATAAAACAATTGGGTCTCTGGCAACATGTACAGATTGTAGTTTGTGATGACAGATCCCAGTGATTAGATTTTCTTCTTTGGCAATGGCCTGGGGAAGATCATCAATAGCATTGTCTTTCCAGGCCATGGCAAGAAGGGAAAAAGACACTAACAGGAAGGTTTAAATATTTTTGGTGGTAGAATTTTTAAGCAAGATGGAAAAGGTATGCAAAGGGCAGTGTAGAAACAATGGAATGCAATAATATTTGTAAGGAATAATACGATTAGAAATATGACAGGGATGTAGAGGTTCACAGAGTCTTGTTCCATGATCTTGGGTGAAAACTGTCTACCTCATGAAGCCATCTATTTCTTGTTCTAGTAAATTTTAGTTGTAGGTCTCCGGTTTGGTCACAGGTCCAATTGGAAGGTGAAGCCCTTTTAAGTTTTGGGATGTGAAAGGAAGGTTCAATCCTTTCTAGTTTGACTGTAGTAACACAAGTTAAGAGTACCTGGTAAGGTCCCTTTTAGCTATTTCAAAGACTGTTCAAGGGCGGTTTCTCATTGATGTTGCTTCCAGTATACCCAATCACTGGAAGTTAGGATGTAAGAAGTCTGAGGGAGATTCGAATCTAGAAATATGTGCCTCACCTGTTGGAGATAACCTTTGATATAAGGCATTAGAGATTTACAATATTGAGAAATCTGCTGGGGAAGCAGGGGATCAGTGTTAAGATGGAGGCCAATTGCCGTAGGTCTTCCAGTGATAATTTCATAGGGAGAAAGTTTATATTTCCCAAAAGGTGTGCTTCTAATGGCCATAAGGGTCAATGGAAAAACTTCAGGCCAAGGTAACCTGCTTACCTTGTTTAATTTAGACAGTTTAAGCTTTACTATGCTATTTGTTCTTTCCACCTTTCTAAAGGATTGAGGGTGGTAGGGACAACGATAATGCCTACTTGTTTATAGGATTTTAATTAGTGCTTTAATGACCTGCCCAGTAAAATGAGTGCCTCAGTCACTAGAAATAATTGAAGGAATTCCCCAGGTGGGGAATACATTTTCTAAATCTTTTTAAATAACTGTTCTAGCATCTGCCTTACAATAAGGAAAAGCCCCTATCCATCCTGAGAATAAACCAACAATGTCTAGGACATAGTTACAGTTCATGCTAGGAGGCAGTAGATTGAAATCTAGTTGTAACTGCTCAACGGGACCAGAGGGTGGTAGTGTATAGCCTCTAGAAACTGGGATGATTTTTCCTGGGTTGTGCTATTGACAAATTATGCAGTTACTGTAAATGTGGGTAGCAGCCTTATGAAAATTTCCCAAACAATATTTATTTAGTATTTGAGTCTTTTGTTGGCACTATGGTGAGAGAAGGAGTGCAAGGTTCTAAGGACTAGTTCCTTTAAAGTCTCAGGAAACACCAAGGGGCCAACCTTACGCTCCCAAAAAAGTCTGCTGGAATTAAAAACACATCCTTCATCTAGTCAAGTTTGTTTTTTGGCCACAGGGGCCTTGTCTTGTTTTACCCTCAACTGCTATAAGCGTATTTGATTAAAATTAGGGATGGACATCTCTAAGAAAGAAAATTGAGTGAGTACTTCAGCTGTCTTTGCATGGAAATCTATTGGATTTTCTTGAATTTCCTGGTATTCTGGTTCTGGGGTTTTTGTTGTTTTTTGGAGGAGCCTTCATTTTAATAATAGTGATAGATATTGAGGAAGTAAGATGGCATTTAGTATGTCACTGACTAGTTATCTGTTCTTTATAGGGGATCCACATAAGGAAATTCCTCTGTTTCCACAGCATTCCAAAATCATGGACAACTAGAAAAGCATATTGGTTGTCACTATAAATGATAGCTGTTTTTTTGAGATGACAGTATAGATGATTTAGTAAGGGCATATAGTTCTGCTTGTTGGGCTAAGGTAAATAGAGGCAAGTTACCTTGTTCAAGTATTTAAAATTGGGTTGTGACTGCATATCCAGCTTGAAATTTTCCATTAATTCCTTAGATATAGGATCCAACAACTAAGAGAATAAGGTCAGGGTTATGCAGTGGTATTTTCTTGTAAGTCAGGATGGGGAGTTACTAACTGTGAGGTAATCAACTCAGTTATGAGGATCTCCTTTGTCTGGCAAAGGTGATAGGTGGCAGGGTTAAGAGGATTACATCTTTTTAGAATCAAATTAGAAGGTGAGTAAAATGATTTCATAGGGAGTAAATTGGTTAGAGGATAGATACTAAATAAATTCAGAGTTTAAGAGGCTGTAGACAGCCCAAGGGCTCTGTAAATACGCATTGTTGTTTGGAGTTATTTCTGCAGATGCTTCAACTATTTTTGCAGCTGCAGCTACTGTTTTTAAATAGGCAAGGTATGCTCAAGCCATGGCATCTAATTGTAAGTTATAATAAGCAACAGGTCTTAGCTTTCCACCATATTCTTGCATTAGTAAGCCAAGAGCCTGCTCATTTATTCATTCATAAACAGGATAAATGGCTTAGAATAATCTGATAGTCCCAAGGCTGGAAGGGTTAATAAAGCCATCTGAAGTTATTTAAAGGCCTGTTCTGGAGATTCATACCAAGACAAAGGTTTAGATGTATTGGCTCTAGTTAATTCATAAAGAGGTGATGCCAATAAAGAAAAATTTGGAACCCAGAGTCAGCAATTATCTGCCAGCCCAAGGAATCCCCTTAATTGTCTTTTTGTCATGGGCTTAGGGAACTTATGAATCATTTTTATTCTTTTAGGTGATAGGTGAATTCCTTCAGCATTTAAATCATGACCCAATTAGTGGACTATCTCTGTAGTAAGCTGTAGTTTTTCCTTAGAAACTTTATGTTTCTTTTGAGCTAGCTGTTATAGTAAGTATATATAATTTCTTAAAGAGTTCTCCCGAGTAGTGGAGCAGAGCAATAAATTGTCCACCTATTGTAATAGTGTGGAGCTATTAGGGAATTGCAGGGTCCTCAGGTCCTGACATAACACTTGAGAGAAATAAAAAGGTGTCTCTGTAAAGCCTTGAGGCATAGCTGTCCAAGTGTATTGCTGTTTATTACACATGAAAGCAAATAGATATTGATTATCTGGATCTACAGGAATGCTGAAGAAAGCAGAACAGAGATCTACAACTGTAAACCATTTAGAATCAGGAGGAAATGGGGATCAGAGGATATTTGGGTTTGGAACTACAGGAAAGGGAGGGATGACTAATTTGTTAATGGAGCTTAAATTTTGAACAAACCACCATCTGCAACCACTATGTTTCTTTACAGGTAAAATATAATAAGAATGTTACAAGGACTATTGCAGGTATTTCAGTTCTTCTGGGCTTCTCAAGCAAATACCATGCAAAAGGCTTATACAATGGAAATTTAATGGCTCTCGGTTTTGAGGCCAGGAAGAAGTTCAAATCAAGTCATCGCCAAGGTGATGCTTTCTTCCTGAAGACGGGCATTCTGGGGCTGGCTGACAGCAATTCTTGTTCTTTGTCTCCTCTGTCACAAAACAATGCACATGGCAGCCTCTCCATTCTCTTCTGGGTTCCACTGACATTCAGCTTCTTGCTTTCCATGACTTTCTCCCTCTTGGAATTTCATTCTGCTTGCAAAGGACTCCAGTAATAGGATCAAGACCCATCCTGATTGGGTTGGTCCACACCTTAACTGAATTAACCTCATCAAAATGTCTTACTTACAATGGGTTCCTATCCACAGGAATGGATTAAGTTTATGAATGTGTTTTTCCTGGGTTATTTACAGCTCCAAACCACCATAGCAGGGAATAATTAGTCCTTGAGATACTAATTCTTTCAGTATTGGGGTTAGGCTGGCAATAGCCTACAGTGTAAGTGGATGTTGAGGAAGTTTTGATAAGTATGTGTATGTGTCTTTTTGTATTTTTATAGGTTAGGCACTTGGATTCTCCCTACATCAGTACTGGGTAGGGCCCATAGAGATTCCAGAATAGCAGATAGGTAGGGGTGTCATGAGTAATTTCCTCATACTTAACATCTAATAAAGTTTGCAAAGAGCATTTAAGGTCTAACCCAGTATCTTTGGAAATTTCTAGGGAGAGTTCTCCCTCTGGAGAGAAGTGAATTTCGCCTCTCACTTTTGATAGCTGGTCACTTCCTAGAAGATTTATAGGGGCAGAGTCACAAAGCAAAAAACAAAGCAATAAATACTCCCATTGGGCTTTATTGCAAACCCACCCTTTGTAACTCAACTAGGGACCTGTTGTTTTAACAGTTTGAGGTTCAGAGTTTGTGGCCCCAAATATCTACAAAAACCTTACACATTTCCCCATTTATTTTTAATTCATTTTCACCTTGTGCGTTTAGATGAATTGGGGGGAACAGACGGCTGAGGTCCCCAGAGACCCGTTAACATTGAACAGGGTTTCCCTTCTGCCTTGGTAGAAATTTTTTTTTTTTAAGTTTTCTGAGGGCAATCTCTCTTCCAATGGCCAGGTTGTTTGCAAATTAGGAACCTATTTCTATGGCATGGTTTGTGTGTTTGATTTATGGACTTAAAATAGTTAATGGTTTAAAACCCTCCATTAGTCAGTCTAGATCTGGGTCTTGTAATTGTTTTAATTGTAAGGATATACATTTGTCAGTTTTCTGTTTTTTATCTATTTCTAAGGTTTTCTACAAATGGTAATCCATAGTTATAAGTTCAGCTAGGTCCATTACTTCCAAACTGAGCTTTGCTTTTTTTAATAAGTTCCTATATTTTGTGGAATGGGCCATTTATAAATAGAGCCATCAAAGTGGACTGGATATTGGCAGTTATTTCTTTAAATCCCAAGTGTTTAGGGAAAAAAAAAAAAGCATTTCTAATTGAATTTTAAAATACCACAGATTCATCTTTTTTTGTTTACAAATTCGAATAATGACCAATCAGTGTGTGCTGCAAAACTTTAGGAACCAGCTGCAATTTTTTGAGCTTTTTCATGCCCATGGTCATACGGCACCATGGATATATGGGGGTTTTGAATATCTTTCCCAGGCTCCAGCCAGTCTGACTTACACATCCATTTTTGAGTTGCCTCTGGGCCAACTAACTTGTGGATTATTTTGTAAAAATCCAGCAGCTTTGAGTTGTGGGCTCCTAGAAATATTTTAAATTTCTCATAGAATTTTTGAGGATCTTCCAGTGGCTTGGGAAATTCCTTGTAGAGCTTGTAATTTAGCTTTTGTCCATGGATAGAAAATTTTTCCTGGTAGTTCTCTGGTACCTCAAGAGGTCTAACTTTAAAAGGCAACTGCTTAACTTCCTTATCCAGAAAGGAGGGTAACTCTGTTAGTGTGTTATTGGAGAAGGGATATTCAGGCAAAGGTGGTATAGCAGTTTAATATTATTTATGAATTCAAAAAAGAAATATTTGATTATGTTTGTAAACTGGTCTGTTTCTCTGGGCATGGTACCCTTTGGTTGTATTAGATTCAGCTGAGATGCCTTTGCTTAAATTATGTTAAGATTAGGGCTTTGATTCAACCACATCATTAGGGTGACTCACTTTGAGTCCTTGCCCCCTTTGTGGGCTATATAAATGGACATTCAATCAAGGAAACACACAGAAGTAGATACACTCAGGAGAAGATACACAGAGAAATAGAGGGAGCTCCGTAGACATGGAAGAGGAGAGAATTTGTCAGCTTTTATCCTTCCGTCCTGGGAAGAGAGGTGAGTCATCCGCCTGATAATTTACAGCTAACTTTGTGAAGAGAACAGAGCAGCTGAGCCTAGAAAGAAATGAGCCCTCCAGCCTACAGCTGAGATAGGAAGAAGCTGGGCCCATAGAACCTTAAGAGGAAAGAGGAAGGCTGAACCCTCACAGACATCGCCCACCGTCTTGCTTCAACACATGGCAACAGATTTTGGTGAGGACGTACCTCTTATGGTACATTGAGTTGGACATTTTAGGGCCTTATAACTAGAAGCCTCTACCCCAAATAAATACCCCTTTATAAAAGCCAGTAGATTTATGGTAATTTGCATCAGCACTCCTTTGGCTGACTAATATGGGTGGATAAAGAAAAGGAGCAATTGAGGTAGGAGAGGTACTAGCCAAATTCTTGGTGGCATTAAGGGTTTGCACCTTTAGTTTCTCATTTGCTTTTTTAAAAAAGAATCCTTTAAAGAAGCTATTTTAGAATCTTGATGTTTTTTGGATAAGTCAGCATACCATTTGCTCTGCCTTGTTTGGGAGTCTGCTTTTTCAAGTACACTTCTAAGATGAGTAATCTTATTCAACTGAAAATTTCCTCATAAGGGTCATTGTAATTCTAAGTTATCCTTATGATCTTCTATTATTTAATTAATAAGCACAAGTCCTTGCCCCACAATTCCTAAACATAAAAGATGTGATACTGACCAGCAGAGGGCTTTTAGAATTTAAGTATACCGTAACTAGCAAAATGCTGCAGACCCTACAATAGAAAAGCTGTGAACAAATCAAAGGGTAAGGACTCAGGTCCCTTATAATGGACCTTTCTGTCAAGAATAATTGGCCCATTAACCCCTAGACAAGAACTCAGTGAGATCAGAGAGCTCAAACACAAAAAAAGAGTGGAGCTCAAATCCAAGAGGAACTCACTGTCGACTCTGATAAGACAGCAAGAAGGAAAGAGAGCACAATGGGTTCCGGCAGGTGCCATGCTTGGCATTCAGTTTATTTGCGGAATCATCAGCAGTTTCTATTGGGTCCCTTCATGGTTGCCAAAATAACTGTTAAAATAAAACCTTGAGCAAAATTTGGTTAGATCTCAGAGAAATTTATTACATCAATTCATGAATTGGGAACATTCGCCAAGAGGTAGAGAAGAATTTCACTGAACAAAGAGAGCGGCAGCCTTTTATAGACAGAATAATGGAGTACATTGGGAGGAAATTTTCATTGGTTAATGCAGACTACATTCCTAATGGGGTTAGAGTAGGTGGTTACTTAGCAATGAGGAAGTTAGCTGGCCTAAGAATAGGGATTGGGCAGTAGCTGTTTGGCTGATTTAAATTCTGTTTTCTGGGTGAGTCAGGCACTTACAGGGAAGAGAAACTTACTTAAATTTTGGTTTTGCTGATGTGGGGTTTAGCACGGGGCGCCTTTTATTGGGCCTACTAGATTTTCTTGATCTTCTGGCCATAAAATTCATTGGGGACATGGTCCACCCATTGAACATCCCTTAGTGGATATTTTTCTCCACTTCTGGTTCTTTAGACCCTGTTGTGTTTTGTTTTATTTTGCTGTTGCTGTCATTTAATTTCATTTCAGCCTGTCTGTTGCCATCCTTATGCAGAAGCCTGGGTGTCTTTCTCAGTTACTATCTATCAGGTTGTGGCATCCCTCAGTGTCCCAGTGAAGATAGCAAATAGAGAATGATGGTTTCATCAGTAACACATAAAATACTCTGGCACTTCTAATAGTGGCCAGAATAACAAATGGCTGCTCAATGCCTGAGAAATTTGAACAGGAACAGTTAATTTACATTAACAAATGACAGTCTCCAAAGTTCTAATTTAGCGTAACCAGGGCTAAGGAAATCGGAAAAGGAAGGAGAGAAATAGCTTGGGAGAGAATAATGAGAGAGTCTTCATTCAATGGGAAGTTAAGCCGGGCCTGAATTAGTAATGTTAAGCACACTGGATAATTATGCATTAAAGGTAAATCAATAAAGCAGCAGAAAACAAATAACATGGTGAGCGCTGGTGGGATAATAGTTATTTTTCTGGGACATTTAAGTGCAATGCAGGTGGTGGTGGGGGGATCTTTGCTCATAAAGAAGAAATGCTTTTTTTTTTTTTTTAAGGGAGATCCTTTTACTTATTTATTCTCAAAACTGAGTGATCCTTTCCATTTTGTAGCAGTGCATAGATGAGATCACTAATAGAGGAGTCATATAATGTCCCTGGAATGGCCTTTGCCAAATCAAAGTCCTTATTCAGTGATCAAGTCAGGATTTGACCTTGAGAGATCTTTTTCCAGATCCTGTGTCCTTAACTGCTTATTTATTCTGTCCTCAGAAACATTTCTCAGATGAATGAAGACACACTGCTAGGATTTGGGCTGGATAGTGAAAAGCACTGGTGGGGTTTGCTAATTCTAATTCAGTATGTTTTGATCTCCTCCTTCATTACAGAAGACTGTGCTAATAAGACTCTGGAGCTAGCCTATCTGTTGTGTGAAATCCAGCTCTGCTTACTACTAACTGTGTGACTTATGGGAAGTTTACTCCATCTCTGTGTCTCTGTTTTTTTTCAGCTATAAAATGGAATAATATTGGCACCCACTTTATAGGATTATTTTAAGGATTAAACTTGTTAATATCTATAAATATTTAGAAAAATGCCTCACATAGCCAATAGTTCTAAGTGTTTGCTGTTATTATTCCTTTTTCACAGATATTTACATTCCATAAAAATAGATTTGCAGGAAGCAGATGTGGCTAGAGCAGTTGGGCGCCCACCTACCACATGGGAGGTCCTAGGTTAGGGTCCCAGTGCCTCCTAAAAGAAGGTGAGCAGATGCCACCGCCGCCATAGCAAGCTAGACGCCGCCCCTGCCACAATGAACAGATGCCATAAGCCAGCAGACACTGCAACCCATGGAGAGCAGATGTGGCTCAGGCCGTTGAGTGCTCGCCACTCATATGGGAGGTCCCAGGTTCGGTTCCAGGTGCCTCCTGGAGAAGGCGAGCAAACAATGAGATGAACCATCTGGGGGAGGGGGGGATTAATAAAGATAAAGTAAATAAATAAATCTTTAAAAAAAAAAAGATTTGCAACAGATTAGATGCTCTTATTATGTACCCAAATTAATTATATTTTTTATTACTCTTTTTCATGCAGATAAGTCTTGTGTATTGTTTTAAACTAAGTGCCTTGAGAGACTGGCTAAACCTTACATTTCTGGGTATGTCAAAAATTTGAGCAGGAAAATTTTCTAGACTATTTAAATTTTTAATTCTCTATATAGACTTTATATTCCATGACATCAGTTATTAAAATGTCTTGCGTCACATGTTCCAAAGGTCAGTGAAGATGGAAAGGGCTGGCATGAGGAGATATTATGATATTAAGGAGATATTAAGTGATGGACAGCATAATACAAGAGTATCTGAATTTGACCTTCAACTTTTCTTACTAGCTCATATACTTAGATTATCTGCTCTACCTCTTTTAAGTTTAGCTTTCTTGTTTATGTTTTGTTGATAATAGTCCAGAGTTCATAGGGCTGTTCATAAGAAGAGTAAATAAATTTAGTATAAGTGGCAGTGCTCCCAATAAATGCTAGTTATTATTTGCTGTGCCTTTGGGTATTCTTATGTAAATGCAGATTAGACAGTTGGGTGGAGTCAGCCTTTCTTCTAGTTTCATTATGAAATTCAAGTCACTGATCTCCTTTGTGCAACTTATTTGGGCATATTTACTGACTCAGAGGAAGCCACTAAGAGGCACCCACCCATTTACTACACATTCCAGCATCACTTACTTTATGTCATTTTAGGAATCACTGGCCCATTCATTTTGCATGACTGTCACCTTCATCTTGAGTTAACCAAATCTTTCTCTTTGTGTTCACCCTAGCTCTTCCTCCATCCTGGGAGAAAATGTCTCTGATAATGTGAAGAATAATATAAGAACTGAAGGATAAATCGCAGCTAACTAATAAAACAGAAGATGAAAAAAAAATCAAGGCAGATAAACAATATGTGCCAAAAGCCTGTAGTTCAAGACAACATTGTAAGTAAAAGTACCTGAAAATTATCACTGGAGCTGGATAAAATAAAGGGCACAATGATTCAAGATGGAACTGGTTAGACTACATCAAAATTATTATTTTAAGGTAACGCTGAATGATACAAAAATGCATAATGGCAAACTGAGTGAAAGAAGCAATCAACAAATATATTGATTTGCAACCAATATGATTGACAGGATAATATTTTCACTATGGACAGAATTCATCCAAGAACATGGTATATTTTTGCAAAATAAATTGTGAAAGGTAATATAATATAGAATATTAAGATTGAATACCTCTGGTAATGAAGAAAGAAGTAATTCATATCAAAACTCCCACTGATGCCTAAGGGTTGCTGCCTGACAGCCTCCTTGTTACTTAAATGTGGTCTCTCTCTAAGCCAAACTCAGTATATGAATGCATTACCTTCCCCCCAGCGTGGGACATGACCCCCGGGGGTGAGCCTCCCTGGCAACGAGGGATTACTACCAAGTGCCAACTGGCAATATGACTGGAAAAAGACCTCGAATAAAAGGGGGAAAAGGTAAAGACAAATGAGTTCATATGGCTAAGAGACTTCAAAGAGAGTCAGGAGGTCATCCCAGAGGTAATGCTTATGCACACCTCCTTAGGATCTCATAGAACACCAAAGTGGATATCACCCCAAACAGAGGGGCTCCTGAGGGCTCTGGAGACCCCAAGTCCTATATAAGGGGGGATAGTTCCAGAGACTGATGCCTTATCAGTGGGCTCTACTTGGGAATCTGTGCTCCTGAGAGTGACAGAGTTGGACTCAAATAAGTCCTCCCTGCACATCGTCCATCAGTCCCTTCTATTCAAACCTATATGTAGTGCTGGAGTTTTTAGGTGTACTTCCAGAGACTGGAGCCTTTGGCCTGCCCATGTGCCAGCTGTGCCTGGATCTTGGTGGAGCAACAACTCCTACTCTACAGCTCAATGGACTCACCCAAGACACCTGGCGAAGAGATGATGATGGACAATGGCCATCCCAGGGAATGGAGAGAGTCTGCAGCTGCAGGCAGGATAATTCCACCCATCTTATCCATGGGATATAAGCCCCCTCTCACTTGGAGGTGGAGTGGACATCACCATCCCAGAATCCTCAGGATTGGGGGAAGAGCTATGGACTAGAGTAGACTTACTGGTATTCTGTTGTAGACATATTGTGATTCAAGTAATGGAAGAAATTACAACAGTGATGTGGAGCCAGTGGCCACTGGATGCTTTCGGGAGGGAGAGGGAAAAGCAATTGTAATACAGGGACTTTTTCGGGACTTGAGAATTATCCTGAGTGACATTACAATGAAGGATATAGGCCATTTTACATCAGCATATACCATGCAGAACTGTATGGGAGAGAGTGTGGTCTACAATGTGAACTATGGTCCATGCTTAGTGGCAAAGCCCCAGGATGTGTATATCCATTGCAGGTGATGTGCCACACTAATGAAGGATGTTTATGTGGGAGATTGTGGGAGGTGTGGGAGGTGGGGAACATGGGAATCCCTGTAATTTTTGTGTAACATTTATGTAATCTAAGCATCTTTTAAAATATATATTTTTTTAAAGTTGAGGGTAATGGATGATGGTGAGGCTAGAACAATATTGTGAATGTAACCAATACCACTGAATTGTACCCTTGAACATGGTTAAAATGGGAAATTACAAGTCAATATGTTACTATAAAAAAAAAATAATGAACTAATAACAAAGTACCATTTCCCCCCAAACTGGAAAATTTACAATCTGTGTGTGCACAGTAGGACTTTTGGAAAGTCACATAGACTTGTGTGATAGCTATATTATTAGAAGAATAGTGATTTAGAGTCCTCCATAAATTCAAATAGTCCGCTAATTTTGGTAATCTTTAATATCTCAGAAAGTGATAAATATTTAGCTCTAGGAAAGGGATTATGGAATTATGACTTTTGGATTTGTTGGGAGGACTTTTAAGGCATACACCTGGAAAACCACTGAACTGGAAACAAAGGCAGGGGCTGTTCAAAGAATGTCCTTTATCTGGGAGGGAAGACAAAGCCATTGGGTTTATTAGACTCATTTATCATCATCAGTAATAAGAAAACCTGACCCCTGGGAAACAGAATCTAGAATTATGTTAAGAATCACTCTTTAAAGTACCAAAAAGAAGCATTTTCAATGGAAATTACTCTAAAGATATGTAGTAATCATTTCTTTGCATTTTGACTAGAGTATACTCATACCAGTTAAGTTGTCTTCATCATCATTATTATCAGTTGTTGCCAAATGCTGCAATAAAATTATAACCACAGGATTTTCCAAAAGTGGGATACTTGCACCTAAATTACACAATCATATACTGCTCCTGGAATTCAGTGGTTTTAATAGTTTTCCCAATCCTGTCTCTTGTTGTCAGGTTGTCAGTTCTCACCACTCCGTTCTCCTAAAGCCCACCTCACCCAGCCTTCTAACTTGCTGCTTTGGATCTGAATTTAAAACAATTGTCTTGAAAAGAACTATTATGCTTTAAAAATATATTCTACGTGTGCTTGGATTTTGTATAATTAGAAATTTTTAAAATTGTGATGTTCCTGTAAATATTATGTATGAAAATAAGTGCTTGGAGTTTGAAGCATTGTTTTGGTTGCACAACAAAGATCTTTTTTTCTTAAAACAAACAAACTAAAAAACTCCCACTGATATTAAGTAGAAAAGATGTTTAAAATATTAAATATATATTCTGGAAGTTATCAAAGAAAGAAAATACAATGAAAAATTGAGATAGAATTCCTGAAGAAGGAAATCCAGAATTAAGTGTCTGGTGTTTGGCTTTTGAGATTATTCTTTCTCTAGAGACATCCTACAAATTCTTTTTTTTCCTTTCAGTTTTTACATTTTATTTTATTTATTTATTTTAAAGAAACTTTAGATCATATAAATGTTACATAAAAAATAGAGGGGATTCCCATATGCCCCACTCCCTCCCCCTCCCACACTTTCCCCACATAAACAACATCCTTCATTAGTGTGGTACATTTGTTAAAATTGATGAACACATATTGAAGCATTGCCACTAACCATGGATTATATAGTTTACATTATAGTTTATACTCTGTCTCATGCAATTTTGTAAGTTATGATAAATATATAATGGCTTTTTTCTGTCATTGCAGCATCATGCAGGACAATTCAATGTCCCAAAAATGCCCCATTATTATACTTATTTTTCCCTCCCCCTCCTCTCAGAACCTCCAGTGGCCACTGCCTCCACATCAATGATAAAATTTCTTCCATTGCTAGAATCACAATAAGTCTATAGTAGAATGATTGTAATTCAACTTTAGTCCATTGTTCATTCCCCAGTCTTGAGGATATTGGGATGGTGATGCCCACTCTGCCTCTAATTGAGAGGGGGTTTCGATTCCATGGGGCATTCTTGAAGTGAGGTTAAAAGGCTGAGAAGTTCATCAGAGCTTTGAGTAAATTCTCAGAGTTAAGATGACAAAATTTGGAACCCAAAGTCTGCCAAGGCGTACAGGGCTTGATGAAAATCCAACATTTATGTCCAGGCCTTAAAGGGCTCTACCTACTAAAAAGTGCAAACCAGAAGTAGAGTAGTGCACCTGGCTCCTTGCCCAAAGCAAATGAACATCTTTTCTGATGTAAGAAAAAGATGTAATAGAATATACTATTCACTACTCAAGAAAATACCTAGGCTTATGAAGAAACAAGTAACAGGGTTAAAACAAAAGAGCAACGGAAAATACAAACAATTAGAACAATTAGACTGACACATGACTTTTTAGAATAAGGCATTGACTACCTCTACCTCCTCCTTTTTACAACCCCAACCAACATACATGGTACTACCACATATATTTTAGGTGACTTTACATTCCAGTTGACCTTATTGTACTTTCACATGTATATAAGGCATTATAACCAACTCATAAAACTCTTTAATATGGTAGGATTGATTCCAATTCTAGTGACCATATATTTATCAATTCCAGCTCCAAGGAATTAGCATCTTCTGTTCTACTGCTTCGTCTTGTCTGGCACGTATAGTCTGTGATGTCGAAGAGGATCTGGAGAGATATGTCTGGCTTTAGATAACATCACCACTAGTGGAAATGCTATTCAAGAATATATATAAAAATTAATATATTATACTTAATACACTTTCCCAAATTCCTATCAATGATAACATGCCAGTATTGTGGTCTCCCCACCTACATCTTTCAGATGGATTCCCATTTATCATCAAATTTAATTAAGGCAAATTCATTCTATCACTATTAACATTAGTCATAGATTGCTTCTAATACATAAATTTTCTGCCAAATTTCTTAGCCAGGAATTAATAAACCACACTCTCTTTACTTGCTAATTAAACTGAGCTGAAAAAATTAATTTGATCAGAAGGAAACTAGTTCCAGTGTTAATTGATTTGCTAAATTTTGGTTTTTACAACTTGGGCAAAAATGTTTTGACTTATGTCGCTACAGATGTAATTAAATAGTAAATAGTTTTTTAAAATGTCAATGGAATATAGCATCTTAAACAATCTTAAAGAATGAAATTAAGACTCAAGTGTTGCCTCATAACTTGAGAGGTGAGTTTGTATGCACATATTGCCTATGTATGTTTATGTGGTTCTCTCTGTGTATATACTCCTAAACAGGGATAACTATGGGTAAAATTGTGAAAATAGTGCATTTTATCTTTAGAGCTTTCATCCTCAGAATTTTTCAAAGATTTATTTTTCTCTTTGTTCTCAGGAGATGCTCTGATAGCCATCAGAGTGACAGTCACAGGATTCTTTTCCCCAAGGAATTTTCTCTCTCATCACATCCTTGTTGATTCAATGAAAAAATCATATCCTAGGAAAGGAATAATGTTGCTCTTTTTAAGAAGTGTTGTGACAGTGTGAACCTTTTTGTGGATCCCAGTAAAGATCACGTTCTTGGAGCTAATCCATTCCTGTGGATGTGGGACCCTTTGATTAGATTGGATTCAGTTAGAGGGGCCTGTGATTGGATAACTTCAGTGAGGTGTGACCCAAGGTGGGTCTTGGTCTTCTTGCTGGAGTCCTTTATAAACGGAGGACTGAAAGCAGAGATACATAGAAAAAAAGTGGCAGAGACAGAGAAATCCTGAGAGGCTGAGAGAGGCGTCCCAGAGAACAGGCTAGAATCAGCAGAGCACAGAGGCAAGGAAAGAGACCCCCAAGAAGCCGAGAGAGAGAACTGGAGGAGAGGGGTGAGGGGAGTCATAGACTGTGGTATTTGGGAATATGAGTTCTTGGATCAATACAATACAACAATATATTATAAAAATATTATTCCTAGTTATTGACAGAACCTTGAATCATTTAATTTTATGGCAAATTCCTTAGCAATAACATAAACTGTAATATCCCATTATAAAAAAAAAAATCCTAATTCTAGTCCAATCTTTTCCCTAAAAATTTTATATATCTGCCTCTGGAGACTTTCTATAGCTAAAGTCATGTGAGCAAAGGCTCTACTGTTTGCTTGGCTGGTATTTAAGGGTATAAACCAGTGGTTTGGTATGGTTTTCTCTCTGGCATTTTTTTTTGCAGAAATGCATATGCAAAGGGACACAGTTAGACATTAATATTAACATTCTATGCCTGCAAATATGTGCTAGTTCTTTAAAGCAATAGAGATCATCCCAAGCTATACTGTGAGTGCTGACATTTACTCTATTAGAATATATCACAACAGCCATGTCTCTTTATTTTTTAGACAAGATTTTCATTTTGAAATAAGTATAGATTCACAAGAAGCTGTAAAAATAATACAGAGAAGTCCCTTATACCCCACCTTAGTTTCCCCTATACATTTCATATAACTATAGTACAATTTCAAAACCAGGAAATGTATGGTATGTAGTATATGTATAGTTCTATGTCATTCTATTATATTTGTAGACTCCTATAACTACCAGTGTAATCAAAATAAAGAATTACTCATAATCTCAAAGATCTCTCTCATGCTCCCCCTTAACAGTCACACCCACCTTCCTCTCACTCACCATGCCTAACCCCTAGCAACCACTAGTCTGTCCTCCATCTCTCAAATTTTATTTTAAGAATATTACATGCAATATTTGACTTGTTGAGATTGTCATATTTTTTTACTCAGCATAATACTATTTAGGTCAATCCAAGTTGTGGAATGCATCAATAATTTGTTTCTTTTTATTGCTGACTAGTATTTCATGGTGTAGATGTACCACAGTTTGTTTAACCTTTTACCTATTCAATGACATTTTGGTTGTTTCCAGTTTCTGGCTATTACAGATAAAGCATCTATAAACATTCTAATACAAGATTTCATGAAGACATAAGGGTTCATTTTTCTGGGATTAATGTCCAAGAGTACAATTTCTGGGAGTCATATGGCAAGAATATGTTTAGAGTTTAAGAAACTGCCAAAGAATTTTCCATTTCTCATCAGCAATGTATTGGAGATTCATTTTCTCTATATTCTTGCCAGCTTTGAAAATTGTTTTAAATCATGAATACAATTTAATAGTTTTAGAGCAGGAGTTCTTAACAAGGGGTCTGTGAGCGTGAATTGAAATTCAAAAAAACATTATTCTTGTGGGGACATATTGGTGCAGGTGTGATATTTTATTAAATAATACATAGTATAGTGTGGACTTAGTAAGGAGTCCGTGACTGGCAAAGGGGTCCATGGAACAAAAATGGTTAAGAACCCCTGTTTTAGAGGTATTCAAATTATCTGTTTCATATTGTGAGGGTTGTAGTAGTTTCTTCCTCATAGAATATTGGTCTTTTTCATCTAAGTTGATCTCTCCTGCTTCATTTCTGTTATTAGTTATTTGTGTTATCTTCTCTTTATTTTCCTTTATCAGTCTTCCTAGCAGATTGTCAATTTTATTGATCTCTCATAATCTAGATATCTTTCATTGATTTCTTTATTGTCACTATTTTTTGATTTCACTAATTTCTGCTCTTTTTATTATTTCCTTACTTCTCCTTGCTTTGAGTATTTTCTTCTTCTTCTTCTTCTATTTTCTTAATGTGGAACTTTGATTACTGATTTAAGACTTTCTACTTTTAGTGCTATAGATTTCTCTCTCATTACTGCTTTTCTGTACTCCACAAATTTTGATATAGTATATTTTAATTTTCACTCTGCTCAAGGTATTTATTTTTCTTGAGACATCTTTGCTCCATGGATTGTTTATAATTATTTTTGTTTCCAAGTTTTGGAGATTTTCCTATAATCTTTCTGTTACTGATTTCTAGTGTGATCCCTTTGTAGCCAGAGAACACACTTGGTATAATTTCAATCCTTTTACATTTTTCATGTTTGTTTTATGGCCCAAGTTATGGTCCATATTGGTAAATGTTTTGTGAACATTTGAAAGAATGTGTATTAATTTGTGGTTGGGTAAGTAGTCTCTAAGAATTTATTATATTCTGTTGGTTGATGGTGATGTTGGCTTCTAAAGTAAGTCATTGCTGATTTTCTGTCTAGTTGTTCTATCAATTATTGAGAGACAAATATTTAAATCTTCAACTCTACTTGTGGATTTTTGTATTTCTCTATCCAGTTTTCTCAGATTCTGCTTCATGTAATTCATAGATCTGTTATTTTGTGCCTACACATTTAGGATTTTTGAGTATTGTCAGTTGATAGATCCTTTAATCATTACATAATATTTCTTTTCCCCTGTTTGTTTTTTCACTCTGAAGTCTGCAACATCTGATATTAATAAGAGCTTCTTTCTTATTAATGTCTGCAAAGTATATCATTTCATTATTTTTATTTTCAGCTTATCTATGTTGTTATATTTGAAGTGTGTTTCTTCTAGATAGCTTAGAGTTAGGTCATAGTTGCTTTTTGTTTTATTTTTTATTTTGTTTTTAATCCACTCTACCATTCTCTGTCTTTTAATTGGTGTATTTAGAACTTTTCAATTTCATGTAATTTTTGATATGTTAGGGATTAATTCTGCATTTTATTTGTTCAGTTTCTGTTTGTTCCATCTGTTTTCATTTCTTTAATTGATTTTTTCCTCCATATTGTGGGTCACTTGAACATTTCTTAAAATTCCATTTTATCTATAGTGTTTTGACCCTTTCTTTGTATAGATCTAAGTGGTTGCTGTAGGTATGACATTGTACAGACATAATTGAACATAGTCTACTAATGTTGACATTTTACCAGTTTCAGAGAAGTATAGAAGTATTTTAAATAACTGTATTTCATATTCAAAAAATAAAATAACAGAAAAATGCAGCTCAACAAGTATGTAAATATTACTCCTAAAACGTTCTTTCCAGGCGCTTTTATCTCATCTAATTTCAACTACTAACTCATTTGTTTCTCTAGTGTTCAAACAGATACAAAGATGACCACAGATTAGTTAAATGACATAGTGAATGGCTCCTTATTAATGAAAAAAATGAAGAAGAGAAAAAATGCTTAATTATAGTCATATCTCACAAAACCAAATTCCATATTCTTTTTTTTCACCTTTAGCATCCATATAGTACCAACTTTGCTTATGCTACAAAAACATTACAATGTTGTTGTTAACTATAATCCATAAATTTTATTAGTTATAATTTTTCTGTGTTTCACCACATTCCCAAAACCCAGCAGTAGAAGAACATGCCTGTATTTATATTATTAACCACAGTTCTCATCTACTGCCAAAATCATTATTATACATTCTCAAAATTATCCTCCAGCTGTCCTCCAACTAACATTAATCTCCCTAGACTACTCATGTCCATAAATCAACAGTGTTTGTTATACTCATTATAATGTGTTGCCATCAAGTCCAACCATTACCAGTTATTTACATTTGACCTTATTAAACATTCTACATACATCCAGCATTGTCTCCCCATTCTCACCCCACATTCCATCTCCCACCAATCTACACTTCATAGTCCCACCCATAAGTCTACTCACCATTTAGTTCCTGTCAGTAAGACCATGCAATATTTATCCTTTTGTGTATGGCTTATTTAGCTCACCATAATATCTTCAGAGTTCCTCCAGGAAGTCAAATGTCATGTGCTTCCCCAACTGATTTCTTATTACAGCTGAATAATATTCCATAATACGAATATACCACATCTTGTTTATCCATTCTTCAGTTGATGGACACTTAGGTTGTTTCCATCTTTTAGCAAATAATGCTGCTGTGAATATCCAGTGTGGATATATCCGGTCATGTCCTTGCTTTCAGTTCTTTTCAATATATTCCTAGTAGTGGGATTGCTGGATCATATGGCAGTTCTGTACTTAGTTTCATGAGGAACTGCCAGATCCTCTTCCACAGAGGCTGTACCATTTTATACTCCCACCAACAGTGAGGGAGTGCTTCTAATTCTCCACATCTTCTCCAGCACCTATAGTTTTCTGATTTTTCAATAATGGCCATTCTGTATGGTGTGAGATGATATCTCATTGCAGTTTTGATCTGCATTTCCCTAATAGCTAGTGATATTGAACATCTTTTCATGTGCCTTTTGTATTTACACTTTGGAAAATGTTTATATTATTCTTCTCCCCATTTTTTAATTGGGTTGCTTATGATTTTGCTGCTAAGGTGTGTGATCTCTTTATATAACATGGAGTGCAATCCTTTATCAGATACATGATTTCTGAAGATTTTTTTCCCCATTGAGTAAGCTATCTTTTTTCTTTCTTGACAAAGTCTTCTAAAGAACAACAGTGTTTAATTTTGAGGCAGTCCCATTTATCTATTTTTGCTTTTGTTGCTCATGCTTTGGGTGTAAGTTCCAAGTAACCGCTACTGACCACAAGATCTTGAAGATGTTTCCCTAGATTTTCTTCTAGGAGTTTCATGGTTCTACTTTTTATATTTGGGTCCTTGATCTATTTTGAATTAAATTTTGTATAAGGTATGAGATACGGGTCCTCTTTCTTTATTTTACCAGTTTGAGAGAAGTGTAGAAATATTGCCTCTCTTTATGTTCATTTAACCTCCTCATTTATAATATTATTATTGTAAGCAGTTTATGAGCATGCTAGAAACAGTGTTATACTTTTTTGCTTCAAGCATTAAACATAATTTAGAAATCTCAGGAGAAGGGAATATTTTGTATTTACCCATATTTTTGCTCTTTCTTTCTTCCTTTTTGATATTCTAAGATTCTTCTTTTTATCTTTTTGTTTTGTTTTGTTTTCTCAAGAGCTTCTTTTATACATTCGTTTATGGTATTTATGCTGACTACTAAATCCTAGAATCATCTGAGAATATCTTTATTTCCCCCTTCATTCCTGAAGAATAATTTTGCCAGATATAAAAGTTGGTATTAATATTTCTTTTCTTTCATTACTTGGAAAGTAAAGTGCACTTCCTTTTGTTTTGAATGATTTCTGATGAGAAATCTGCTGTGATTTGAATTGTTTTTGCCCTGTAGACAAGGCGATGTTTATCTCTCAGGTCTTCAAGGTATTTTTTACTTCATCTTTAGTTTTTTGAAAGTTTGACTATGGTGCATCTTGGTGTACATTTCTTTCAGTTTATCCTATTGCAGATACACTCAGCTTCTTGAATCTATTGTGTATGTTTTTTTTTTAACCAAATTTGGGGAAATTTCAAACATTATTTCTTTGAATACTTTTTCAGTCTCACTCATCCTCTTTTACCTTTCTTTCTGGAACTCTAACATTAATGTTAAATCTTTTATTTTATTTTATTTTTTTCAGTTCTGGAGGTATCTGAGGTTTTTTGTTTTGATTTTATTTTTAAGTACATTTTCCCTGTTATTCAGATTTCTATTGTTCTATCTTTAAATTAATTGGTAACTTCTTCTCTTTTCTCCATTTTTCTGTTGGGCCCATTCACAGAGTTTTTAAATTCAGTTATTCTATTTTTCAGTTATAAAATCACCTTTGGTTCTTTTATATCTTTTATGACTTTGCTGAGACTTTCTCGTTTTTTTCATTTGTTTCATGCATATTTGTAATTGATCATTTACAATTGAAGCATTTATATGATTTATATGATGGCTGCTTTAAAATCCTTTTCAGATAATTCCAAATATCTGTATCATCTTATTGTTGGTGTCTGTTGATTTTTTTTTTCATTCAAGTTCAGATTTTCCTGGTTTGTAGTATCATGAGGATTTTATATTGCATCCTGGACATTTTGGGTTTTGTATATATTACTTACATCTTTCTTTTCAACAGGTCTTTGACATTGCACAGGTAGGGAAAGTGAAGTTACTGCCTCATTACTACCAGGAAGTGGATGAAGCACAGGTTCCCTTCTGGGCCTCCCTTGACACTTTGGGGTGTGGGAGCAGTGTCTCCTTACAGCTGGGCATAAATGGAATTTTAATCTCCCCCTCCCTAGTTTGCTGCAGACACCACCCTGACTGTGAATGAAAAGAGGGGCCTTGCTATTGCTGCCCATATGACCTCCAGTGAGAGGAGTGGTAAGGAATAAGGGTGAATGGGATGAAAGTCCAGAATCACCATGTGGCATCTACTGAAACCATAATGGGAGTTTGTTCATCCTGGGTGGGGATGAAAGTCTCAGATCTCCACTCAGCCATCTCTGACACCACCCAAGTGGTAAAGAATTGATGGATTCCTTGCTACAGCCAGGGAAAGATGGAAGTCTTGTTATTTATTGAGGGGAGTTGGTGTGAAACCATGTATTTTTTCATGGTGTTAGGTTTGGTATGGTTGTTATTATTTGAAAAATTTTTTGTCTTTTTAAGTTTTTCATTTTTCCATCCTTTAGCTAAGGTGAATAGGCCTTTGTTTGTACTTTCTTTTCCGTGTCTAATGGTATTTCCAGTTGTCAGCCTTATCAGTTCCAATTCTGGGTTATATGATACAAAAGGAAACCCCAGAGAACTCACAATCATGTCATTCCTTGGGTCCCATAGTCTGTAGTTGATGTGCCTTCTTCTCTCCACCTTTCAGAGTATGTTCAAATTATATATAATGACCAGGATTTTTCATGGTACTTAGTGGGAAGCATAGGGAGAAGTATTTTTATCTCTAGAACACAGAGGGTAGGGAAGTAAAGTAAATGGAAATGCTGTTCACTTTACTCTTTCAATCTCATTAGTAAATTCTAAACTCATAATGAAAAAACTAGAATATGGCTAAACCTCCATAACCAAACTTGACTGGATCAATTTATTTCAAGTGCCATAGTGAAGAATAGGCGAGATCATGATCTTGGAAAAACTTAGAAAGTAGATTTACATGAAGCTTACTATCTGACAGAGCTTTACTTCTAGAACTTTACTTCTCTCCTGTCCCTCAGGGCCTGGCAGAAGGGGTGAAAGAGCAGTTAGAACTTTGCTTACTTTTGAAGTCAATTCTAATAAGGAACTGAAATTGGTTGCCTTTCTTCCTGTGACTGGTTTCTGAGCAATTCACAATATATTAAACATTTCTTAGTATAAAAATTGAGAGGTTAAAAAAATGTGTGTTGTTTCCCTGCTGGACACAGATAATCTGCTTGGCCTATTTTCTCTACATCAGAAATATAAAAATAGCATCTATGAGCCCTGATTATGTATCTGTTACTGTCCTTAGCTCTTTATTTACTGTGGGGGCCTTTGTAATTGTGGGTTGTCTGGCATATATCTCTGCTTCTTATTAACATGGAACATGCTATTGTGTGTTTTCAAATGGACACAATGTCTCAACTCCTCCTACAGAATCCAAAAAGGAAGAACCTCTCTCTCCTTGCTGTTTAGTATACAGTCAAGCATAGATACATACATTATGCAGCCTTGCAAAGGTCTTGAACACAGAGGAAAGGATGAAAAGTTGAAAGATGATTAATATTTATCTAAAGTAGTGGTAGTATTGGTGGTGTATCAGGAGTGACAATGTCCTGCTGAAGTGATGGAAGTATTTTGGCCAAACAGTTCATACTTAAAGAGAGAGGATTTTTGATTCTTGGCCTCAGGCTCTGATATTCATTCAAGTCTAGTCTACTTCTGGTCAATTCTATGATCCCTCATTATCTTTCCACTTAATTCAATCTATTTCTCTTTTATATACATTCCAACCCCACATTTAAGACAAGCATATTTGTTTCTATCACCTGCAAACAAGAAACCTAAGAAATATGGAAATCATACTGAGAATGGCTTACAGTCAACAGACTTATAAGGAAAATGGAGAATCTGTGACTTGCTTTCTTGCCTAGCTGGGACAGATGAAAGTGAATATTCCATAAATTTTTCAGGGTGAGAATCTGATATCATAAGGTATGTAGTATAAAAAGAGTATTTGAATTATCAGTTTGTTCATATGGGATTGAGGGTCCATTATATCCATTGTGGCTGCTTCTAGAAGAAAATAATTAGAAGAAAAAGAATATTAACTCAAATCACTCAGCTTTCTAACTCAAGATACAGGTTAAAATGTAGAATTTATATGGCTTTGTTAAAATACCATTTCTTCTCGAGTAGCCTATCATCTAAAATATCCGTAAATTTGAAGTTTGATTCTTTAGATTGCCAACTAATATTAATTTTATTCATAGACTTGAGAATGATGAGAAAAACTGTGGAGCTCTGAAAATTTGAGTAGAAACATAGAAGAGGGTTTAGAAGATCCTATACTCCATGAGACTCCATCCTTTATTAAGTTTCTCCTTCCTTTGTCTATGAAGTTATTTCTCACTAACTAGTATTTAAAGATTTTGCAATTTATTATCTGAGTTTTACCTTGAAAGAGGAGGTCAGATCTCTCCATGCTTTGCTTGCAACTCTTACTGCCTCTAGATCTATAACTAGAATCAGATCCCAGCATACCTAAAGGTACAAAATCACCCATTACAAAGTCAAACCTAGGAAGAGAATATTTACCAAACCAGAACAGCTAGATCTTGATTGTTTTCAATCTGGAAAAAAATGTTGGAAAATACTTTGGGACATTAGAGATGGGTTCACATGACTGCACAGTTCAGAGACCTAGATCTTGGTCTCAAACAGGTGACTAAAGTGATTCTTATAATTTGGTGATTTGTAAACAGGCCTCTAGATTCAATGTGACCTATGGGAAATAAAGCTGAGATATCAGAAATTCCTAAGTACAAAATAAAAAATGAAATAAACACTTTTGGGGATTAGAAATTCTAGAGTGCATTTGTCATTTATGATCCACCACACTATTCCATAAAATATATCCCATTGTAGGGATACTACCTTCACTAAATCCTTGAGACAAGCATGGGAAATAAAATGTCAGCACCTTTGAAATGCATCCCAATGGTTGTTATCAGTCTGCTAGTGATCTCTGTAAGTTCATGGTGGATGTTTTCTTATAAGTGTAGGAAGATAACCAAGTGATAGAAGCAAAGTGGCAGCATATAACCAGAAGCAAAGTTGCCATGGAGAGAATCACTGAAGAAAAGTGAGAGTAATGATCAGAATTAACTGACCTCCTATTATTACTTTAAGGCTATTATTTGATCATGAGGTTACTGGCAACAAAAGAGTAGGGCAGCCCACCAAGGTCCTCTTTGATTTTTATTAGCACAACATTCACAGCTTCTAACTTGTTTCTCAGACTCATTCAATTCACAAACCCAGAGCTCCTTAAAGGAAGAGAGGTCAATATAATTTACTCTTTTTAAAAAAAAACAAATCAATTTTATTGATACATATTAATAAAGCATACAATTTATCCAAAGTGTACAATCAATGATATTTGGTATAATAACATCATTGTGCATTCATCACTTCAATCATTACTAAAGCATTTTCATTATTTCAAGAATAATAATAAACAGCAAACAGACAAATAAACAAACAAGGAACCTCCTCCCCTCTCAATCTCTCTGTTTCCCTTGCTGTACATAGCTGCTATTTCTGGTTATTCTTGCACAATTATTTATTTGTTTATTAAGCAGTTTTATTGAGATATATTCACATACCATATGATCTATCCAAAGTGTATAATCAATGGGGTTTTTTTTTTTTTAGCTGTTAAAAAGTCCTTTATTGTAAAATTGTAAAATAAGTAGAAATTACAAATTTTAAAAGAGAGTGCAAGACCAGATTAGATTTAGTATAATCAATTATAAAAATAGATAGCATAGCAAAAATCTTTATAAATGTAAATAAAAATTCAAATATAATAGAAATAGTAATTCAATATAATAGAAACATAATTCTAATTTATATTATAGCTCTAACTATTGGACATAATCTCTAAAAATGAAATAAATTATTGGTTTAGTTATTTAATTTCCATTTAGGCCATAATTCTTTCTAGATAATCAAATTCCTATTTGGGAGTTTTTCACATCTTATTGGAATAAATTACAGCAGATAATTTGCCAACTCATAATTTTATGAGGCATAAAAACTCAAAATCTTATTGAACAGTAGTCATGCTAAATCATTATTGATCCAGATAGATTATATTAATTAAAGAGTATGAATAAAAAAGGATTAAAGAAAAATGAAATATCCAAAAATATGTCTCTTCTCCAGCCCTCCTCAATTAAAAGCAAGGGTTAATTTTGTATGAAAAAAATTACACAATACTGATCACAGGAACAATTTGCAAGTTCCACTGAATAGTTATTGTTCATATATTATAATGTTGTTATTTTACATTTATCTGGTCTACTCCAGCTCTTCTCTGGTTACTATTTGCATGGAATAACTTTTTCCAACCTTTCACCTTTAACCTGCTTGTGTCCTTACATCTGAGGTGGGTCTCTTATAGACAACTATAGACAGCTCATATATATATATATATATATATTTTTTTTTTTTTTTTTTTACCGGGAGGTCCTGGGGATCGAACCCGGGTCCCTCCATATGGGAGACGGACGCCCAACCAGTTGAGCCATATCCGACCCCAACAGCTCATATTTTTTTATCCATTCTATCAGTCTATGTCTTTTGGTTGGGGAGTTCAATCCATTAACATCCAGTTTTATTACTGTAAAGGCCTTACTTGCTTCCTCCATTTTGTCCTTCAGCTCCCTGTTTTCATATCATTCTATTGTCTGTTTTCTTACCCTAATAATCTTCATTTCTAAACTCTTCTCCAAATCTCTTGCCCTTGATTTTTCCTTTCAGGCTGCAGCATCCCCTTTAGTATCTCTTGCAAATCTGGTCTTTTGGTAACATATTCTATCAGTTTTTGTTTTTCTGTGAAGACTTTGAATTCACCCTCATTTTTGAAGGATACCTTGGCTAGACACGGAATTCTTGGCTGGCAGTTTTTCTCTTTCAGTACCTTAAATACATCATACCACTTTCTTCTCTCCTCCATGGTTTTGATGAGATGTTGCACTTAATCTTATCCAGTTTCCCTTGTATGATGCTTTGCTTTTCTCTTGCTGCTTTCAAAATCTTCTCTTTATCTCTGCTATTTGTCATTCTGAATAGTAGGTGTCTCAGGGTAGGTCTATTTGGATATATTCTGT
Organism: Tolypeutes matacus; assembly: GCA_026826555.1. NCBI lineage: Eukaryota > Metazoa > Chordata > Mammalia > Cingulata > Chlamyphoridae > Tolypeutes > Tolypeutes matacus. Next base: position 35,808,915 of record JAKSZT010054215.1, read on the forward strand.
TTGGGGTGTGTTGTCCTTCTTGGATATTGATATTTATGTCCTTCTTTATAAGGATTGGGAAGATTTCAGTCATTATTTCCTCAAATATTCTTTCTGACCCTTTTACATTCCCTTCTCCTTCTGTGACACCAATAATGCGAATGTTTGTGCATTTTGTATTGTCATTCAATTCCCTGAGACTCTGTTCCATTTTTTCCATTCTCTTCTCTTTCTGTTCCCTTGTTTTTTCCAGTTCAGATGTTCTGGCTTTGAAATCACTAATTCTGTCTTTAAGCAATTCAGATCTGCTCTTATATCCCTCTAATGTATTTTTTTTAAAAATTTATTTTACTTATCCCCTCCTCATTTTTTGAGGTTACTGTTTGCTCTCTGTGTCCATTTGCAAAGTGCTCTCTGTGTCTGCTCATCTTCTCTTTAGCTCTCCAGGAACTGAACGGAGGATCTCCCATGTGGTAGAGATGTGCTCAATCACCTGAGCCACCTCAGCTCCCTTGTTTGTTATGTCTCTCATTGTCTTTCCTCTTTGTTTCTCTTTGGTTGTGTCATCTTGTGTCAGCTTACTGCACCTGCCTGCTGCACCAGCTCACCTTCTCCAGGAGGCACTGGGAACCAAACCTGGAACCTCCCATGTGGTAGGCAGAAACCAAATCACTTGAGCCACATCTACTTCCCTCTAATGTATTTTTAATCTCGTCCATCATGTCTTTCATTCCCATACGGTCTATTATATTTCTTTGCAGTCTTTCAAATAGTTCTTTATGCTCTCCCAGTCTCTTCATAATATCCTTTATTTCTTTAGTCATATTTCCTTTAAATTCCTTGAAGTGATTTAGGAGAGTTTTCTGATTATCACTGATTCATTCTATTAAATCCTGTATCTCTTCAGGATATTTGGTTCATTCTTTTGGTTGGGCCATCTCTTCCTGTTTCTTAGTATGGCTTATAATTTTATGCTGATATCTAGGCATTTAAGTATATTGGTGAATTTACTCTGGTGGCTAATGATGACCAATTTCTCTCTCTTGCCTATTATTTTTTATTCACAGCTCTTCTTTCATATTTGTTTCAACTTACTCTGTCTTTAAAATTGCCCAGCTTAAGTGCTCAAAATCATGCCAGAGACTCACTAGTGGGGTGCAGATTTTCTCCCAGGGGTTGGATACAGAGAGCGTGGAGAACAGTTTTTGTCCATGCAATTTCCAGACTGGCCAGCAGATAGCACCCTTCAGCACATCTTTCACTGAGGTGTTTAATTTTTGGCTTTCCTGTGTTCCTGTGTTGAATCTCCAGATCAGAGATTCAAAGAGGGCTTTGCTGGCTGAATTGACTGAAGAAAAGCACCCTGACTTCTCCACTCTTCCTTGAAACAGCTGGCAGGAAGGAAGATGCCTGTTCCCCTCTCAGTCAGCTGCATTGAGCCAGGTATTTTACCCCACCTTAATATCTTGTGGGGGGAGAGGAACATTTCCCACTGCCATGGAGGCTTGGTAACTCACATTTGTCATTTCAGCTTCTTCATCTCTCTGTCCCTCACTGCTGTGGGAGTTGTACAACACTGTCCTGGTCTGCTGACCCCTAAAGCAGGTCCCTCATACAGCTTTTGGCTCTTTCTCCATTGTTTTTGTGGGAGCATTCAGCTCTGCCTGTTAGTCCATCACCATTTTCCCACAATCCTAACATATTCACTCTTGAGGAAAGACAAAGTAACACCATCACAGTTTGTACTCTAAGACTTTTTTCCTACTCTTTCCAAAAATACCTAGGCTAACAGGGTGCAAGAAGATCTTAAATCATCAAAAATGTAAAGGGCTTTAGGGCACTGACTCTAAGAACACTAATTCCTACACACAACAATTGGTAGGATTACTAAATTTATCTTTGACTTCATGGAGTAAGAAGTTATGGAAATAGCCAAACGTGAACTACCAGAGCTCTGTTTCTAACAAAATAGTAAGTACCAAGGCACATGGTATGCTTAGGGAGACTCAGAAATGAGTGCAACTGTTAAGATTTAAGATGATTCCTGAATATCCTTATTATATCTTCATGTGGCCAAATGCAAAAGACACACATGACATTCAAGAATAAAATTGAGTTACATGACAAGTGCCTATTGAAAATGCAGATTTCCTACTAGAGCAAAATTACATTGCCCCTGGCACCTGGTAACAAATATTATGTCACTAGTCTGATAAACAAAAACAGAAGAGGCAGTTAAATTACATCTGGCAAGTATATTTAATTCATATCAATATGTTCCAAAAAGAGCTTCATGCCACTAGGCAAAGAGATTGAAAATGAAGGGGGTCAGTGTGTCAATTGTGGTGACTTACTTTGACTGTCAAGACAAAATAAGTTATCTGTAAGGCAGTGTTGCCAGGGAGGACATACAGATGGAACTCAAGGGATCTATTGGGATATCTCCTAAAATTAGGGTCTTCTAGTGAAAACTAATCAAAGACTAACAGGCAAAACTAATTTATACTGCTATTAGTGCAGATAGAGGATATCTTTGGAGGGAGTAATGACTGGAAGGGAACTCAAGGAAAATTTTTGGAGAGCTGAAAATAGTCTGTTTCCCATTCTCAGTTCTGGTTCATGGTTGTGAAGTCATTGAACTATATATTTGTGTACTTTTCTGTATATTATGCTTTAATAAAAAGTTGTTATTAAGTAAATAAAAGTTTCACCTACCTAATATAAGTAAGTTCATATCCTTCAGAACTATAGGATTTGTCACACCATTAATTATCTCCTCCTGATCTGCTAAGGTGGTCACTGAAAGCAAAAAGCCATGGAATGGGAATATAGAGGAAGACTCATAAATACTAGTGACACCCATGTGACTAGGTAGAGAAACAAAGACTGTAGTGTACCTGTAGCTTTCCCTTTTTTGTGGGCTTATTTTTATTTATTTATTACTAGTTAGTTTTCTTCCTTTCTATCATTTTTACTCATAATTAACTTATAAAGTATGGTGTTATTGGTTACATTTATCCTTTGTTCAATATTTTGTAAAAATATCAAGTGAAATATTTTTGCTAAAAAATCAGGATGAATGGGTATGTCTTACCCAAAAATCCTAAATTTAAGAGCTGTGTGGACTAACAGATGAGAACTTGAGTAAGAAGAAAAGTGGCAGTATGTTAGGATTACTTAATCTTGTGTAGGTAGGGGGAGTGAAGTTCCTGTGGATTATGGCCAGGCAAAGGGGTTGATTGTAATAGTTATTTGCAACTGTCCATTGAGTAGAATTCAGCTCTCTCTTCCTATTTTGGAGGAATTCTCACTTATGTTTGGTATTGGTGGGAAACAAAGCCAAACCTACTCTTGGAGAAACTATAGAAGTGATTGTCTCTCTTCCTCTTTCAGCAAAAGGTAAAGGAACATGATTATAGTTATGGACAATTAGATGTTCCTACCAAAGACCTTGATTCTGGAGTTAGCAATACAAAGCGTACAAGAAGGTTAGAGTTCATACTGGGTAAATGTCAAGGTAGAGGAGTGTCAATAGTGGTGGCATTCTGGTCAGAGAATATTTGGTGGTTTTTGTGCTTTCCGCTTCTTGTCCTTCCAAGATTTGTCTTGGATGCGGTCTTCCAAGTCTGCTATTACAGATGCTAGTTGAGTTCATGAGTATCTTTTCTATTTCCAGTATATTTCTTTTATTGCTTAAAATAGCTAGTCAGTGTCTGAGGCATGCAATCAAGAACACTGACCAAGACTTGTGCATTATTTAAATTGGTCATTATAATAAACTTCAGAGGCAGATCTTGTTATCCACATTTACAGATGAGAAAACTGAATCTTGGAGAGTTTAAATAACTTATAAAAGGTTATGTTCTTTATAAGTAGAAGACATAGAATTTTAGCCCTTATCTATCTAACTCCAATTCCTCACTTTAGCCATTATATAAGATTGCTTAATAGTAGTAGGAAAACCTGCCTATTTTTTTTGTCCAGGTGACCTAGGAACCCAGGAGGAAGTTGAATTAACCCTTCTATCTAAAACACTAGAATATAACATATAACTTCAAGTTGTATTTCTATATTGTTGCAAATGTTTTCTGCAAAGGCTTGAATGAAAAATTTAGTTGCTGACTCAGCATTTCCAAACGATTTTTCTTCTGCCGTCTAATGCTTCCTCTCCTTCCTCATTAAGAATTAATATTACAAATACTGAAAATGGGTTTAAAATATTCAAGGACTTTCAAGCAAAATAAACTGCAAACATGATCAAATTAAGATTTTTCCAGTCCCTTCTGTGCTATCTAAAACGCTCTGAAATAGGTTTTCTGACTTTAATGTATATACTGAGATGCTTTTTCACTTCTCAATGATACTTCTTTTTATATACAAAATTATGTGCAATGTCTTGGAAATAAATAGGTCATTGTTATACTCTGTTTTCCCTTAAAAGTTTATGGAGTAGTGAGGGAGAGAGACCAGTAAACATAAAATTCTTTATAATATTCTCTATTCAGGAATCTGCCAAGGTATAATGAGGAGTAGCACTCAGGCCAGAAATGGGATAGTATGGAATTTAGGAAATATTTTCTAGAGGAGTTGACACTAGAGCTAGGTATTAAACTGGGATAAAGAAGTAACTACCCAACTTTGGCAGTTTGATATTGTTTATGAATTCCAAAAATAAATATTGGATTATGTTTATAAACTGGTCTGTCCCTCTGGGCATATTAGATTATATTGGGTTCAGAGTTTTCACTTTTACTTGATTAAATAACGATTAAGGCTTTGATTGGGCCATGTCAGTAGGATCTTGCATCCCTGACCTCTTGGTGGGCAGGGACTCGCAGAGAAATCACACCACAGAGAAGGGAGGTTGGAGTTTTTGAGCTGGAGCCTGGGAAGTAAACACACAGAGGAACAGAGCAGCTGAGCCTGGAGAGAATCGAGCCCCGGGGAGAGAGACAGAGACAGTCGCCTGATAGTCTATAGCTGGTCTTGTGGAGGGAGCAGGGCAGCTGAGCGCAGAGAGAAACAAGCCCCGGGAAGAGAGGAACCCAGGAAGCCTGAACTCTTGGCAGATGTCAGCAGTCATCTTGCTCCAACATGTAGCAACAGACTTTGGTGAGGGAATTAACTTATGCTTTATGGCCTGGTAACTATAAGTTTCTACCCCAAATAAATACCCTTTTATAAAAGCCAACAGATTTCTGGTATTTTGCATCAGCACCCCTTTGGCAAACTAATACATCAGCCAAAGAGGATTACTGTGGGGAGTGTGTCCCAGGCAGTATCAGCCTCAATGAATGCAATAGGGAGAATACATGTGGGTCACCACCACCAGCCTGGTATAAAGGTATGATATAAGCAATGATTCTGGAGAGGCGGAAAGGGCTAGGCGAAGGAAGACTTTGTACACCATGTTGAAAATTTGGACAGAATCAGGGAAATGGTCTTTGCTTAGAAATTCAAGCAGAAAAAATATTGGGTGTAAACTGGTAGGATTTGCTGTTGGGTTGGTTATAATGGTAAAACAGAAGGAAAGGTCTAAGGTAAATCTTGGTTTTCCTCCTTAGTCAATTAAGGAGTATAAAAAAGAGAAGCATTAATAGAGTTGAGACCAGGTAATTCTGTCCTTAGTTTTAAATATGCTGAGGATGTTCACAAAGTCTCTGTGTATATATATATATATATATATGCCTGACGCTCAGGAGAGGAAATTGGACTAGAGATGGCTAGAGATTCATACTTAGTATACATTCAGGACAAGTAGGTTAAGTAGAAAGAGTCCCTACAAAAACTTGAAAAAGAAAATCAGGCTACTCATTCACAAGAAGGAATCTTCCCTTTCTGTTCAGTCATACATGCCCCATCTGCCCCTGAGATTTATCACTATATGTGTCTCTCTGAAGCTTTCAACAAAATATTATAGTACTCTTGAAATAACTAAATGGCATAGACTTAGGTTTGTACAAAGTGAAACTTGAGAGGATACTCAAATTTTTTTCAGTTCTGGTGAGCCACATCAATTTATCTGGCACTAAACTAACAGACAAAAAGCCGGAGCTGGCTCACATTGTATTATGCCTCTCCTTCCAACTCTGAGTTCAATCACGTTGGTAGCTTGAAATCAACCATTATGGGAGTATTTACACCACAGAAATTGGCAAATGATATGAATCAGGACTTTATAGTTTATATTTTACTTTTTTTTTTCTTCCTGGAGAGTCAGTTACTAAACATTTACCAACACATTACCTGCTCTGCTATATGGACAGACACTCCTCAAACAAGCTCTGCAAAGGCAGCCATGGATAGAACAAGAAAACCATCTAGAAGAGACACTAGATGGACTGCAGCCACCATGGGGAAAAAAAGAACTACAGCAACAGAGAGTAGATGTGTTTGATGTTGGGTTCTGATACATATTCACTGTCTAAACTTGGATAAATCACTTGACATCTTTGTGCCTGAGTAATTTCACATGCCAAATTGGAATAATGATATACCCAGAAAAATAAATGTTAAAAGGTCAGTGATTATTTTAAGAAGTTTAACTTACCATGCACATGTGAGATATTATTAATAACTCAAGGTTTTGAATATCAGCAAAGTACATTCAGATTTCAGAGGCATCATTAAATCTTGCCTCTGGCACCATCCTACTACACCCAAATTCTCTAAATTCCAGTTTTCTACAGGGAGTTACATGGCTTGGCTTTGCACTGAAATTGTGGTAAGGTCATTCCTTTTATTTCTCCACATGTATTAAACACCTCTACATTGGGATTGGGTGTCTATTTTGCTATTAACAAAAGGAAAGGGTTTCCGTACTGATATTTTTGCCTGAGAAACCTAGAATTCTAGCTGTAATCCTTGCTAAAGAGCCTCAGAGCATGCTATTGACAGTTCTAGGATCAAATTAAATTATTTTTTGCTGTGTACATTGGAAAATGTTTCTGTGGCCAGTTTTTCCAGTTCATTTCCTGGGGAGGTCTTTTGGAAAGGGCCTGTGACACTGTACAGTGAGCTGTTTGCCAAATCAGGCTGACAGCCTGGGTCTCCTGATTCTAGTACTCTGCTTCTTTCAATATAACATGCTACACTCTGCCCTTAAAAACATTAAGCTACATTTCAATTGTTTATAGTCCAGATTGCCTGTCCCTTTTTATCTCTCCAAAACATTCTGTCCTTCAAAGCTCAGTTTGAGTCCCACTTCCTACATGAAGGTACTCCAATGACTTAAGCCCCAATGATTTTTCCCACCCTTGTAGAAATCTTGCACTATTTTAGTATTTGATTTTATCCTAGCTTGTAGTATGTGATTGAGGCTGTCTCCCTCAGAAGAATGCAGATTCCTTAATAATGAAACAATATCTTTCCATCCTTCTGTATTTCCCACAACACAAGAGTAGACTTAGAATAATTTCTATATGAATACTTTCTAATGATAATAATGCATATAATAAGCATATATATATATATATCAAGAAAGTCCATATTTAGAGCTAACACATGTTCTATACACATTTGGGCAAATAGATGATGAAATTCAAAAACATATGTGGCCCATTCAATATATATATGCCAGAATGATGTATTTATAGAAGGGGTTTTTTGAGAGTTAATTTATGTGTACTATATTTGAAGACATTAGTTTCTTAGAAGGTTTTCCCCTCTTCCCTTGACGGATGTCTAATTAGTATGCTTTAAATTTAGAAAGCATGAATTAATTGCTGAGAACATTTCTTTGGAGAATTGGTACTAAAAAATCCCCCTAAAATAACAAGATTTTCAGATCAATTGTGGAGATGCTCAGCCAGCTCCTTTGCTCATTGTCTTGACAGAAGGAATGTAGTACATTATTTTGTTATTAATTCCCCATTTAGTAAAGGCTTTTTTAAAAAAAAAAAAAAAGAAAAGAAAAATAATAATGAGGAACAAAAGCTGCTAAACATAGCAACTCATATGGCATTTTTTTTTCTTGTCATGTTCCAACTTCTTCGCTCAGTCTGAGAAGATGTCCCATGAAAGCATGCTGTTTTTGAGAACACCAGTGGCTGCTCTCTGGTGACTGGGACCTGAGTCATTCCCTATCACTCTGGTAAAGCAGATAGTGTTTCCACAATCTTTTCCATGTTCCCAGCCACCTTTGTTGTCTAGTAGTATCTGGATGACTATATCAGAAACACAGATGATCCAAGATGGAGGAATAGGGAACAGTATAATATAATGGTCCATTTGTGTGCTTCATTATTTCCCTTTTCACCAATTTATTCATCATTCACCAGATAAATGAGTGCCTCCTGGGCATTTGATGTACTGGGGACACTGTGAGAAACACATTATAGTAGTCCTCACATGGAACTTCTTTGGGGAGACAGACAATAGGTAAACTTGCTAAGATAGAAATGTAGTGGGACAGTGAATTCCCTCATCTACAATGTAATTGTGCAAAGACAATGTCATTTCTTGGTTTTGTCTATAACCACCTGGTTTTTTCACCAGCATCACCCACCCACTCTCTTGGGAGGAAAAACATAAATGTTCAATGTAATGTAAAGCTTATTATGAGCCACTAACTTAAATAGTGTCCTTGCTTGGATAAAATTCTGTCTCCCATATAATCTCCTTCTCCTCCCGATTCTCTCCCCAGGATGTATCCAGAGGAATGAGGGAAAGAATGTATTATTTGGACAGACTCATGTCCATGATGGTGGCTGAAGGGAGTTCTAAGGCTTGTGCTGGCCCTTGGGTGTGACCTGGACATTCTTTACCTGGCTGCTATATGCCCTTTGAAGTCTGTGACTGATGAACTTTCTATTCTTGTGCCCAGTTCAATGATGCAGAAAGGCATTCACCATCTTCCCCCTTCCAGCCTTTCCTCAGTTTTCCCAGGCTGCAGGGCTCTGTACCTTTGCTTCCTCCATTTGGTCCTCTGGCCTTCACTGGAGAGGTACCTTGCCCAAACATACCAGGCCCCAAGAAAGGCCAGCTGTCTTTCTATTCCATACCTATGCCACAGAGAAAATAAAAACAGCCGTGGAAGTAAATGTCAAACCCTCACTCTGACTGGCTATGGCAGGCTGTCAAATTTACTTGGAGGCCATGTCTTCACAGGTCTATATGTGACAGCTTCTTCCCAGAGGCACAAACAGGTAGGGGGCAAGCTCTTAACACACTGCTGACTCTTTGTTGCCCTTTCTTCAAATCTGAGAGCTGGGAAGGAATAAGCTTCTCCTTTACTTCTCCAATGAGATATTCTCCAGATACACAGAGATGGCCTAGCTATCAGAGGAGAAAGGGATCTTCTCCCCATTGTGAGCTAAGCCCCCATGCCTAGTCCTTCATATGGTAAATGTGGGAAATTAAGGGCTCTGGGACAGTTGTCTCTCAATGACATTTATCTTCTTTATTATTTTGCATGTCAGAAACCAAATGTTATCTTGATCTTTTTCTTTATATTTCATTTATTATTAAATATCAAATCTCCCACAGATGAATACCTCAGATGGGTTCTAGTGCTCAGATAACTAAAAGAAGAAATCATATCAAAATCTTACTCCTTTTACATAAATAATTACCAATAATGATAGTTTTTATAAAGGAAAAGATAAGATATAGTTAAATAGTATAATTGAGGAATTTATTTCAGGTACAGGATAGGGAAAGTCTGAGGAGGAATTTTTATGCTGAAACCTGAAGGATCAGAATGAATTAGCAGTACATGAAATCTTAGATATCTCCCTGCTCTTTTGAATAAATAGAAAACAGATTAGATCATAGGGCATTTCATTAAAAGTAATTCCTTCCACGTAGCTTACCCCTTACCACACTTTCACCCCGTCTACTATGGAGAATCACCTCAACTGTTCAAGCAATCTAGTGGACTCAAACACCAGAATGAAAATTTTAATTAATTAATTAATTAATTATTGTTAAAATTCCAAACATGTATAACAAATTACTATAGCCTACATTTAGTTTGGTTTTTTTAATTTGTATTCTTTTCAGTATCTTGAGTCCACTGATATAAACAATGTATAATCAGAAGGTTGTAAGTAAACTTATTTTACTAGGTATAGTCTAAAGATGGTGTATATGTATATACCTATATCTATCTATATATATATATACACACACAGTTATATTAATTAAAACTGTGCATCTAGAATTATGATCAAACTGCTTTCAAAATGTAAAAATATAAAATTTCACCTTGAAAATAATGAAGAGTTTATCTGTGCACTTAAGAAATCTAACATGGCTTACATCAGAGCTGAATGACAGCTACAGGATTGTGCTGTCAAAGAGATCAGGAACTTTTTTTAAAATTTCATTGAAAATACATTAACAATATTAAAGAAATCTAGTAATATCTTAGCAAAAATTATGAAATCTAAAGTCAATTACCTAATATATTTCTTCTTACCTAAATAATGCAGTAACATTAATAGAAAACGACACTTGCATTTTATTCACCAATCCTGCATTAGAAAAGTTCTGTAAATATGTAATGCAACCAAAAGCCTTCAAACTCGAAATAAAAAATCAACTAGGCTTATTAAAATATGGAATGGTGCAGGTGGAAAAATAATGAAGATACAATTGGTTTACTGAATGGAAATAAATGACCTTTTTTTGATCTTAGAACAACTGAATTTTATTTCTCTGAATATTTCTTCCTATTATTTTTTTCTTACTGGTGCAAGTTATCTTAAATAGCTTACAAAAGCATTCTCTACAAAGTCTTCTGTCTGTTGCAGCACAACAGACTGTTCTGCATTAATTTAACCATATATCTACTTATAAACTTATAAATTTTTATTTACAAACACTCTATCTCCACCAAGCAAAAACTCCCCCTTCCCCCTATCCTCATATCCTTGTAATTTCTAATCTACTTCCTTTCTCTGTGATTTTGCTATTTCTAGATCTTATATAAGAAACATCATACAATATTTGTCCTTATGTGCCTTGCTTATTTCATTCAGCAAAATGTTTTCAGGTTCATCCATATTGTATCATCTCTCAGAACTTCTTAATGGCCAAATAATACTCTATTGTGTGAATGTACCACGTTTGTTGAAGGGTTGTTTACACTTTTGGCTATTGTGAATAATGCTGTTATGGACATCAATGTACAAATATAATTTTGAGACTGTTTTCACTTTTTTTGTGTGTATACATAGAAGTGGAATTGCTGGGACATGTGATTATTCTTTATTTAACTTTTAAAGGAACAACCAGGCTGTTTTCCACAGTGGCTGCATCATTTTGCATTCCCACCAACAACACACTAGAGTTCCAATTTCTTTGCATCCTTTCCAACACTTACTATTATTTTTAACAATAGCCATCCTTCTGGTATAAAGTGATATCTCATTGCAGTTTTTTAAAACAAATCAATTTTATTGATACATGTTAATAAAGCATAAATCCATCCAAAGTGTACAATCAGTAATATTCAGTATAATCACATAGTTGTGCATTCATCACTTCAATCATTTTTAGAGCATTTTCATTATTCCAGTAATAATAATGACAATACTAAAAAATAAAAACCAACCAAACAAACAAAACACATCACCTCTCAATCTCTCTATGCTTCCCCTACCATACAGAGAGGTTATTCTGTTTCCTTCTTCTAGTTTATTTGTATTTATATTTTGTAAAAACAGTCATGTATGCAGAATCACCCATATTCATATTTTACATGAGGTTTCACTATGTTATACAGTTCCATGTTACATTTTTTAGCTTCTTCTAGTAATATAAATGTCCTTAGACTTGCCCTTTCAACCACTGTCATCCATATAAAAGCTCTGCTAGTCACAAACACCTTGATGTGCTCTCACTATTTTCCATTCATTTCCAAAGTTTTACAATCAACTTTTAACCAACTCTGCAGAGATTAACCATCAGCATTCCATTCTTTAACCTCATTCCATTTTCTGAGAACCTATATTCTAATTATTAATAACATGAGTTTACATAATATATTTAATTCATAATGGTACAATCATACAATATTTTTCCTTTTGTGTTTGGCCTGCTTCACTCAACATAATGTCCTCCAGGTTTATCCATGTTGTCATATGCTTCACTACTTCATTTCTTCTCACTTCTGCATGATATTCCATCGTGTGTATACACCACACTTACTTTATCCATTCTTTGGTTGATGAAAACCTGGGTGGTTTCCAACTTTTCCTATTGTGAATAAAGCTGTTATGAACATTGGTATGCAGATATCTACTCGTGTCACTGTTCTCAGACCATCTGGGTATATACCTAGCAATGGTATTGCCAAGTCACATGGCAAGTCTGTATTCAACTTCCTTAGGAACTACAAAACAGTCCTCCACAGTGGCTGTACCAGTCTACATTCCTACCAATAGTGATAAGTGCTCCTATCTCTCCACAACCTCTCCAACATTTACAGTTTTCTGACTTTTTAATAGTGGCCAGTCTAATAGGTGTGAAATATCTCATTGTAGTTTTGATTTGCATTTCCCTAATCTCTAGTGATGTTGCACATTTTTTCTTGTGATTCTTCGACATTTATATCTCTTCTTTGGACAATCGTATTTTCACATCTTTTGCCCAGTTTTTAATCGGGTAGTTAGACGTTTTATTGTTGACTTTATGATCTCTTTATATATCATGGACATTAAACCTTTATCAGATATGTGATTGCCAAATACTTCCTCCCATTGACTCAGCTGCCTTTTTTATCACCCTTTTGACAAAGTCCTTTGAGGGGCAAAAGTGTTTAATTTTGAGAAGGTCCCATTTATCTATTTTTTCTTTTGTAGCTCATGCTTTGGGTATAAAGTTTAAGAAACTACTGCCTACCACAAGATCTTGAAGATGTTTACCTACATTATCTTCTAAGAATTTTATGGTTGTCCCTTTTATATTTAAGTCCAGTTTAGGTAGAATTGATATCTTAAAGATATTTAGTCTTCCAATCCATGATCGCAAAATGTCCTTTCATTTATTTAAGTCTTCTTCAGTTTCTTTTAGCAATGTTTTGTAGTTTTCTGAATACTGGTCCTTTATGTCCCTGGTTAAGTTTATTCCTAAAATCTGATTGTTTTAGTTGCTATTATAAATGGAATCTTTTTCCTGATTTCCTCCTCAGATTGCACATCAATAGTGTATAGAAACACTACTGATTTTTGTGTATTAATCCTGTATCCCACCACATTGCTGAACTTTTCTATTAATTCTAATAGCTTTGTTGTGTATTTTTCAGGATTTTCTAAATCTTATCTAAATATAAGATCATATCATCAGTGAATAGTGAATGTTTTACTTCTCCCTTTTCTATTTGGGTGCCTTTTGTTTCTTTAGCCTAATTGATCTAGCTAGAACTTCTAGCACAATGTTGAATAACAATGGTGAGGGTGGGCATCTTTGTATTGTTCCTGATCTCAGCAGAAAAGATTCCAGTCTTTTTCACTGTTGAGTACAATGCTAGCTGTAGGTTTTTCATATATGCATTTTACCATATTGAGAAAGTGTCCTTCTATTCTTATCTTTTGGAGTGTTTTTGTTAAGAAAGGATGTTGTATTTTGTTAATGCCTTTTCTGCACAGATTGAGAGAATCATGTGATTTTTTTTTCTTCAATTTATCAATGTGGTTTATTACACTAATTGATTTTCTTGTTCTGAACCACCCTTGCATACCTGGAATAAAACCCACTTGATCATGGTGTATAATTCTTTTAATGTGCTTTTGGATTTAGTTTGAAAGTATTTTGTTGAGGATTTTTGCATCTATATTCCTTAGAGATGTTGGTCTGTAATTTTTCTTTTTTCTTAGTATTTTTATCTGGTTTAGGTATTAGGGTGATGTTGGCTTCACAGAATGAGTTCGGTAGCATTCTTTCCTGTTCAATTTTTTGGAAGAGCTTGAGCAAGATTGGTATTAGGTCGACTTTGAATATTGGTAGAATTCACCTGTAAAGCCATCTGGTAACGGGCTTTTCCTCTTTGGGAGGTTTTTGATGACTGTTTCTATCTCTTCGCCTGTGATTGGTATGTTAAGGTCTTCTATTTCTTCTAGGGTCATTGTAGGTGGTTTGTGTGTTTCTAGGAAAATGTCCATCTCCTCTACATTGTCTAGTTTTATGGCATATAATTGTTCTACGGAACCTCTTATGATCTCTCTTATTTCTGCGGGGTCAGTGGTAATGTGCCCCTTCTCATTTGTGATTTTATTCATTTGCATCTTCTCTCTTTTTTTCTTTGTCAGTCTAGTTATGGATTTGTTGATTTTGTTGACCTTCTTAAAGAAAGAACTTTTGTTTTTTTGTTCTCATTTTCATTTATTTCTGCTCTGATCTTTACTATTTCTTTCCTTTGGCTTGGTTTGGGGTTAGTTTGTTGCTCTTTTACTAATTCCTCCAGGTGTGAAGTTAGATCTTCAGTTTTAGCTCTTTCTTCTTTTTTAATGTAAGTATTGCGGGCTCTAAGTTTTCCTCTCAGCTCTGCCTTTGCCATGTCCCATAGGTTTTGATATGTTGTGTTCTCATTTTCATATGTCTCAAGATATTTGTTGAATTCTCTTGTAATTTCTTCTTTGACTTACTGATTATTTAAGAGTGTGTTGTTTAATCTCCATATATTTTTGAATTTTCCATTTTTTCTCCTTTATTGATCATCCCATTATGATCAGAGAAAGTGTTTTATATAATTTTAGTCTTTTAAAATTTATTGATACTTGTCCTGTGACCCAACATATGGTCTATCTTGGAGAAGGATCCATGAGCACATGAAAAGAATGTATATCCTGCTGTTTTGGGGTGCAGTGCTCTATAGATGTCTGTTAGGTGTAGTTCACTTATCATATTATTTAAGCTCTCTCTTTATTTATCCTCTGTCCAGATGTTCTATCCAATATTGAGTGATGCATTGCAGTCTCCAACTATTTTTGTAAGGGCATCTATTTCTCCCTTCATCTTTGCCACAGTGTGCCTCATGTATCTTGGGGCACTCCAGTTAGGTTCATAAATATTTAGTATAATTATTTCTTCTTGGTGAATTGTCAATTTATTAATATATAATGATCTTCTTCAACTCTTAGTTTTGCATTTGAAATCTATTTTTTCTGATATTAGAATTACTACTCCAGCTCTTATTTGGTTATTAATTGCATGGAATATCTTTTTCAAAATTTCCCTTTTAACCTGGTTGTGTCCTTATATCTGAAGTGAGTCTCTTGTGGACAGCAAATAGATGGCTCATATTTTTTTTATCCTATCTATCAGTCTATGTCTTTTGTTTGGGACTTCAAGCCATTAATATTCAATGTTATTTCTATAAAAGCCTTACTTAATTCACTCATTTTGTCCTTTGCCTTTTGGTTGTTATAACGCACTTTTGTCTGCCTTTTTTCCCCTTTCATTTGCTCTTCTTCTTAATCTTCATTTCTACACTTTTGTTTAAGTCTCTTTCTCTTATTTTTTCCTTTCAGATTGCAGCATTCCCTTTAGTACCTCTTGTAATTCTGGTCTCTTGGTAACATATTCTATCAATATTGTTTTTCTATGAAGACTTTGAACTCCCCCTCATTTTTGAAGGACAGTTTTGCCAGATACAGAATTCTTGGCTGGCAGTCTCTTTCAGTACCTTAAAGACATCATACCACTTTTTTTTCTCCTGCATTGTTTCTGATAAGTGGTTGACACTTAATCTTATTGAGGTTCCCTTGTATATGATGCTTTGCTTTTTCTCTTGCTGCTTTCAGAATCTTCTCTGTATCTCTGATATTTGTCATTCTGAATAGTAGACATCTTGGGGTAGGTCTATTCAGATTTATTCTGTTTGGGGTGTGTTATCCTTCTTGGATAGTGAAATATATGTCTTTCATAAGGGTTGGGAAGTTTTCAGTCATTATTTCCTCAAATAGTCTTTCTGCCCCTTTTCCATTCTCTTCTCCTTCTGGGAGAATATTTGTGCAGTTGTTTGTTCATATGTTTGTGCATTTTGCATTGTCATTCAATTCCCTAAGACCTTGTTCCTTTT
The DNA here is from genome assembly GCA_026826555.1 of Tolypeutes matacus. NCBI lineage: Eukaryota > Metazoa > Chordata > Mammalia > Cingulata > Chlamyphoridae > Tolypeutes > Tolypeutes matacus. The sequence continues at coordinate 35,824,918 of JAKSZT010054215.1, forward strand.
TTTCCATTCTCTTTTCTTTCTGTTCTCCTGTCTTTCCAGTTTAGTTGTTCTGTCTTCAAAATCACTAATTCTGTCTTTGAGCAATTCAAAGCTGCTCTTATGTGCCTCTAATGTATTTTTAGTCTCATCCATTGTGTCTTCCATTCCCATAAAGTCGCAATTTTTCTTTGCAGTCTTTCAAATTGTTCTTTATGATCACCCAGTGTCTTCTTAATATCCTTTATCTTTTTAGTCATATTTTCTTCAATTCTTTGAAATGATTTAAGAGAGTTGTGTGATTATCATTAATTAATTGTCTGAAATCCTGTATCTCTTCAGCATATTTGGTTTATTCCTTTGATTGGGCCATCTCTTCCTGTTTCCTAGTATGGTTTGTAATTTTTTGCTGATGTCTAGGCATCTGAATATGTTGGTGGATTTACTCTGATGGCCAATTTCTCTTTCTTTCCTGTTTTTTTTTCCACAGCTCTTCTTTTATATTTGGCTTAACTTATTCTAACTCTTTAAAATTGCCCAGTTTAAGTCATCAAAATTTGGCCAGGGATTCACTAATGGTGTGCATATTTTTCCCAGGAGTTAGAATACAGAGAGAACCAAAAGCAGTTTTCATCCATGCAATTTGCAGACTAGCCAGAAGATGGCGGTTGTGGGCACATCTTTTTCCACAGAGAGGAAATCTCCATTTTCCAGTGTTTTGGTCTGGCCATATCTGAGATTCATAGTGGGCTTCGCTGGCTGAATTCACTGAAGAAAACTCCCTGACTCCCTCTCCCTTTTCCCTTGTAACAGCTGACAGGGAGGAAGATGTCAGTTCCTGTCTCAGTCAGCTGCTGTGAGCCAGGGGTTTTACCACAGCCTAATATCTTGGGGGTTGAGGAGGGGAGCCCTTCCTGGCCACCGGGGTGGGGGGAGGGTTGGTATCTCACATTTGTTTTTTCCAGTTCTTCATCTCTCTGTCCCTCACCCTCCTGCAAATTGTGTAGCACTGTCCTGGTCTGCTGAACCCCAAAGCAGGTCCTTTGGACAGATTTTGGCTTTTTCTCCATTGTTTTTGTGAGAGAGTTGAGCCCTGCCTGCCTAGTCTGCAACCATCTTTCAACAATTCCCTCTTTGTAGCTATTTTAAAAATATATTTTTTATTGAAGTACATCATTCATACATGAACATACATAAGCAATAAATGTATGGTAAAAGTTGTGAACTTACAAAATAAACATGCGAAACATCATACAGGAGACACATACATCACCCCTCCACCAACACTTTTCATTGTTGTGATACATTTGCTACAAACTATGCAAGAGCATCATCAAAATATTACTACTAACTATAGTTCATATCTTACCTTTGGTGTATTTTTCCCCCAATCCACCCTTTTTTTTTTTTTTTTTAACAAATCAATTTTACTGATACATAATAATAAAGCATACAATTTATCTAAACTGTACAATCAATGGTATTTGGTATAATCAGGTAGCTGTATGTTCATCACTTCAATTATTATTAAGGCATTTTCATTTTTTCATGAATAATAATAATAAACAAAACCAGACAAGCAAACAAACAAGGAACCCCCTCCCCTCTCAATCTCTCTGTTTCCCTGCTGTACATAGCTGCTATTTCTGGCTATTCTTGCACAAATTATTTATTTGTTTATTAGGCAGTATTTTTGAGATATATTCATATCCATATGATCTATCCAAAGTGTATAATCAATGGCTTTTTTTTAGCTGTTAAAAATCCTTTATTGTAAAATAAATAGAAAAATAGAAATAGAAAATAAAATTACAAATTTTAAAGGAGAGTGTAAGGCCAGGTTAGATTTAATATAATCAATTATAAGAAATAGATAGTATAGCAACAAACATTTATAAATGTAAATAATTCTATTATAATAGAGATTAATTATAACATAATTCTTATTTTTATATTACAGCTCTAACTATTGGACATAATAATCACTAAGAATGAAATAAATTAATGGCTTAGTTATTTAATTTCCATTTAGGCAATAATTCTTTATAGATAATCAAATTCCTATTTGGGAATTCTTCACATCTTATTGGAATAAATTACAGGCAGATAACAATATGCCAATACATAATTTATGAGGCAGAAAAACTCAAAATCTTTTTCAACAGTGGTCATGCTAAATCATTATTGGTTAATTTTAACTAATGAGTATGCATAAGAAAGGGTTAAAAAAAATTAAGTATCCAAAAATATATCTCTTCTCCAGTCCTCCTCAATTAAAAGCATGTGTTTATTTTGTATGAAGAAACTTACAAATACTGATCACAGGAACTATTTGCTAGTTGTACTGAATAATAATTGTCATATACAATAATGTTATTTTACATTTATCTGGTCTACTCCAGCTCTTTTTTGGTTACTATTTGCATGGAATACCTTTTTCCAACCTTTCATCTTTAACCTAGTTGTGTCCTTATGTCTGAGGTGGGTCTCTTTTAGACAACATGTAGCCAGTTCATATTTTTTTATCCATTCTACCAGTCTAGTCTTTTGATTGAGGAGTTCAATCCATTAACATTCAGTGTTATTACTGTAAAGGCATTACTTTATCCATTTTGTCCTTTGGTTCTTTGTTGTCATACCATTCTGTTGTCTGTCTTCTTGTCCTTTAGTTTACCCTTCCTAATAATCTTTGTTTCTAAACTCTTCTCCAAATCTTTCACCCTTGTTTTTTCCTTTCAGGCTGCAGCACCCCCTTTAGTATCTCTTGTAAATATAGCTTTTTGGCAACATATTCTATCAGTTTTTGTTTGTCTGTGAAGACTTTGAACTCACCCTCATTTTTGAAGGACAGATTTGCCAGATACAGAATTCTTGGCTGGCACTCTCTTTCATTACGTTAAAGACATCACACCACTTTCTTTTCTCCTGCATGGTTTCTGATGAAAGTCAACACTTAATCTTATTGAGGTTCCCTTTTATGTGATGTTTTGCTTTTCTCTTGCTGCTTTCAGAATCTTCTCTGTATCTCTGATATTTGTCGTTCTGAATAGTAGGTGTCTCAGAGTAGGTCTATTCAGATTTATTATTTTTGTGGTGTGTTGTCCTTCTTGGATATTGACATTTATGTCCTTCATAAGGATTGGAAAGTTTTCAGTCAACATTGCCTGGAACAGACATCTGGTTGGCATACATGTAACTCATAGCCTCACCTAGTTCAGGTCTCTCTCTGCTCAAAAATCACCTTAGTTATGACACTTTTCACACTCTGATACTCAAAAGTAGTCCTTCTGAATCCTCAATCACTTCGTTTTCCCTTTTATGCTTTGCTTTTCTCCATAGCACCTGATATGCCAATTTTTTCACGTTTGTTTATTTTCTCTTCTTGCCCATTGGATGATGTTATACTTGGGCAGGGATTCTTGTCTGTTTTGCTCACTGGTATATTCCCAGTGCTTATGACTGTGCTTATCAACATAGAAGTGTTGAAAGAAGGAAAACATGAATGATGAAGCACAAAACTTATTCCAAAGTCCCTTTATGTTGCAAATGCATACATGCATGTGTACATACATACTTATCTACATACATACAAATCTCTACATTTTTTATTCCCCTTACTTGCTGCTTTAGGGGATTTGGGGACTTGATGACAGAACAGCAGTCATTTCCACTTAAAAGGAAAGAATATTTTTCTAAAGCACACACTTCTCAAATAATGGATTTGACCAATTCAGTAATATTCTGGTTTTGGACCTGCTTTAAATGAAACACAGCTACATAAAATATACTTTTAAAAGATACCTGAAAGGAACAATATTGAATTAGAGAGTCCCCAACACATAGAAAAACAACCATTAATTTAGTATCTACTCCTCAGATATTGGAGAAAGTATAAAGCTCACCTCAATAGAGAAAAATTATGAATATTAATATATTTAATTGTATGTCTCTGTTACAAAGAGAGGATTATAGAAAATAAAAAGCACTGGGGATGCCATACTTTCATTCCTTAATAAAGTTTCATGCTAACTGTCCAGACTTTCATATTCTTAAATAATTAAGCAGTGATATAAGAGTGATTTCTAAAATTATTATTCCTTTAGGGGAATGTTCAAACATAAACAAAAGTAGAGAAAATAATATAATGAGTTCCACGCTACATGATATTCAGTTTTAACAATTATCAACAGCATGTTTAATTATAGAGTGCTTTGATGTTTTTTGAGGATGCAAAAATAACGCTTATTTCCTTCTAAAGGATGGAGGAAAAATGTTCATATATGTCCAGAATTTTCCCAAAACTGGTATTCTCAAAACACCCAGGAATTTCAGTGTTGAAATCATAGGGGCATGGGAAGGGGTTGTGGCTCCAGTGATTGAGCTCCTGCCTACCACAAGACAGGCCCGTGGTTCGTTTTCCAGTGCCTCCTAAAGAAGACAGTGAGCTGGCACAATGGGCAGGTGTGGCAAGCTGACACAACAAGATGATGCAACAAGAGATACAAGAAGAAAAACATAATGAGAGACCCAACAAAGCAGGGAACAGAGGTGGCTTAAGTGATTAGGAACCCTCCTCCCACATTGGAGATCCCAGGTTCAGTTCCCAGTGCCTCCTAAAGAAACAAAAAAAGACGACGAACAGATACAGCAAGTGTAAACAACAAGTGGAGGGGGTGGGGAGAAATAAAGAAATCATGGCACAATTCAAGAAGAGGTCAAATTTATCTAACTCTTATTATTATTATCCCCATTTTTGAGGAGCAAAATGAACATCATTAGGGATTTTTGAGAAACTTGGCCCAGGTTATACAATAAATAAATGAAAGATTTGGAACTTGAACTCAGATTTTCTGACTCTATGTCCTAAAATTATTCTGCTATTGATATGGCTATTTAATTAAGTTTGATCCCCACTTTGTTCTTTGAATTTTTCTTAATTAAATCTACCTGCTCTCTTTCCTATATTACTTTTATATTAATTGTTTAATTTGGACCTATAATATTGATTAATTTCAGTTTATATCAGATTTGTTTACTGTTTGATTGTTATAATCTACTCAAGGAAAGGTCATGTGTCCTATTTAGTTTACATTAACAAATGCATCTAACAAATAGTATATATTTAAAATACTTATGCCATTCTAAATCATCATACTAACTCCAAAACTGACACTTAAATACTTGTTTTTACAGTGAAGATTCCATTATTGTAGGAAAGGTAAAGGGCACATTTATTCTGTAAAAAAAAAAATAATAATAATAATAATAATTTTGAAACATGAAGAACCGTAGATAAACTATGGTTCTTCACTGAGTTGTTTTTTGTTGCAGGGTTAATGCAATTTAGATAATAATATAGTTTTAGACATGATGCATATACTTTTCCAATAAGAAAGACCAAAAGACTTAAACAAGTCCAGATTAATGATTGGGGAACCTCTGCCCTTATTCAGTAGATTATTTTTAAAGATTTATTTTATTTATTTATTCCCACCCCCTCATTTTTGCGTTGTCTTGCTCTCTGTGTCTGCTTGTCTTCTGTCTTCTCTTTAAGAGTCACTGGGAATGGATCCTGGGACCTCCGGTGTGGGAGAGAAGCACTCAATTGCTTGAGCCACTTCAGCTCCCTGGTTTGTTGGGTCTCTTATTGTCTCTCCTCTTTGTTTTTTCTTTTGTTGCACCAGCTCTCTGCACAGGACAGCTCTCCGCATGGGCTGGCTTTCCATGTGGGCCAGCTCGCTTTCACCAGGAGGCCCTGGGAAACCTCCCATATGGTAGATGGGAGCCCAATTGCTTGAGCCATATCCGCTTCCCAATTGATTTTTTTTAAAACCTTGGGTGAGGCAATTCATTATAAATTGAACACTGGATTTCACTTGTGTGTGAAAGGTAAAAAAGGCAAGCCAGATAATATAAATTCATTAAAAATGATGATTTACATTTGGGCTTATGGTTGATTTGATTCAAGAAGATAGAATTTTCTGATTTCTTTGGGAAATTTTTGAGAAAAATTCAATGAAATATGACAAATGTTTTAAGAAATATAAAATAAAGAGGTATAAGGGGAAGGGTAAGTCAACATGGGTCCTATTTTAGATAGGGAGGGCAGGAAAGATCACATCAACAAAGTAAGTATTAGAAAAATCTAATAAGACATTGCATGTGAAAGTGCTTAGTAAAATACCATGTGCCATAGAAATGTAAGAGCTGATGATTTTTATATAACAGCTTTATTGAAATGCAATTCAAATGCTTAGCACTCACCTGTTTGGAGTTTATATTCAATGTTTTAAGTATATTCATAGAGTTGTGCAGCCATCACCACCCATCAATTTTTAAACATTTTCATCACCCCCCAAAAAACCTTATGCCCATTAGCAGTCACTCCCATTTTCCTCTGTCCTAGGGAACCACCAATCTACTTCCTCTATCTAGATTTGCCATTTTGAACATTTAATACTTAAAGAATCATAAATATGTGGTCTTTTGTGACTGGATTCCTTCACTTACTGTACTCTTTTCAAGGTTCATCTAGGTTGTAGCATGTATCAGCACTTCATTCCTTTTTAATGCTGAGTAACATTACATTTTATGGATATGCCAAATTTTCTTTACCCTTTGCCTCAGTTGATAAGCATTGGGTCCTTTCCATCTTTTGGTTATTATGAACATTCATGCATAAGATTTTATGTGGACATATGTTTTCATTTCTCTGGACTATGTACCTAAGATGGATTTGCAGGGTCATAAGATAACTCTATGTTTAGCTTTTTGAGAAACTGCCAAACCATTTTCCAAAGTGGTTGAACCATTCAATATTCCCACCAGCACTGTATAAAGATTCCAATTTCTCCACATTGTCACCAATACTTTTTATTATTTTTCTTTTGATTTTAACTATACTAGTGGATGTACAGTGGCATCCCATTGTGCTTTTGAATTGCATTTCCCTCATAGATAATGATGTTGAACCTCTTTTCATGGACTTGTTGTTTATCTGTATATCTTCATTAGAAAAATGTCTATTCAGAGCCTTTTCCCATTTTTAATTGGTTCATTTGACGTTTTAGTATTGAGTTGTAAGTGTTTTTTATATAGTCTAGATAAAAGTCCCTTATATGATATGTGGTTTGAAAACATTTCCTCTAGGAGTTCATTTGTGATGTGATCTGTGAGACTTTACTTAAGAACCCAAAGATCTCTTCACATGTACCCAAAATTAAGGGAAATGCAGCAATGACTTTTAATAAATGAGACTTTACTTAAGAACCAAAAGATCTTTTCACATGTACCCAAAATTAAGAGAAATGCAGCAATGACTTTTAATAAATGAATCATTTTAGGGCTTCAACAGAGTTTAATATCTTGTTGCAAGCTAAAAGAATTTTAAAAACTAACATTTTGCAGCAAAAAATAGTCCCCTTGTTTACTTTTACTTTTTGGCCAAGTGGTAAAGTTTCACACCCTAGAAAGTCTACAGAACTACAAAAGCAGGGCAGCAGGGTCAGGGTTCGAGGTCAGCTCAACTCACTTCAGTTCAGAATCCACCCTGTGAAACTTGGCTGGTCCTGGCCACAAACCTAAACTTCAGGCCGATATTTGGCTGGATCAGCAGTTGAGGCTTTCTCAAAGTTGGCCTATTTGTGAAGGGCTCAGCATGTTTGCTTTGGTGAAAACATAAATCCAGTCTTGAATAATTAATTCAATTTTTCATAATGCATGGTAAAAACGTGAAACTCCAGGAAGATACAGGGTTTTCCAGAAGCTCTCCTGGGCTGTGATTATTTTAGTTGAGGGGAGGACATATCAGTGCTTCTCCAAACACTGGAAAAGTAACAAAATTCCTTAACAAAACGGCACTATCTACTTAGTATCAATATGCTTGTGAACTGATTATTCTGCTCTTCAATGTTCATAATTGGGATATCACAATTCTAAAACAGAAATCAATAGTAGGGAATATACATCAGTTGAAAATAGAGTGCCTACTGAAATGTGCCATAACATCAGTGAATCCTCAAAATATGATTGAAAGAAAAAAGAGGAGTGCCCATAGTAATGAAGGGTTCCTGCATGTTGTTTTAATAAGAAAGACAAAAGGAACATGTCTGTCAACAGGATCCTTCTGGTTAATGTTAATTAAATCTATTTTGGTCAAAGAACCAATATAAATACTTATATGTTGTATTTTATTTTTCAGCCTCTAAAGAAATATACATTTAGATTAGATATGTGGATGGATACATATAGATGTAGAGGTAGATTGTTAAAGATATATGTTGATATATATATACATAGATAATTGGATGAAAAGAATTACAAAACCCTCTCTGATAATCCCTGTCTGTTTCATCTTTATTAATTAATGTTAAAATTCTTTGAAAAAGTCACAAAAGGAAATGAACAAAAGAAAAAAGTAAGAGAAGGAAAGACAGAGTGAGAGGGAGAAAAGGTGGGAGGCAATCAGTGAAGCAGACAAACCAGACAGACAGTGAGGTAGGAACTAAAATATCTACACAAGTGTCATTTCTTTGAAGTGTCACAGCAGCTTTTGGGGGAAGATCTTATTGACATATTTTAGAGATGAGAAAGCTCAAAATCATAGAAGTTAAGTAACTTATTTAAGGTCATAGCTAAAATGTATAGAGGTCTCATTGTCCCATGAGGGAAACTCAGGGTAGATTAACTGTAAACACCAATCCAGGTGGAATGCGGCAGGTATTGATTTTCTTAAGGGCTTCACACCCAATGGCCTTTAGAGCTTGCTGAGGTTTCACATGAAGACAGTGAGAAATACACTTCCAAGATTCTCTTTTGTACAAGTAAACATGTTTTTGTATAGATATTCTCTCTTCAATATATTTTTAAACTATACTCTAATTTCCGTATTTGCCTACCCCATGAGGCTCTGTCTGTATTGGCTTCCAAACTGTCTTATGGAACATATGAGTGTGATACATGAGTTTATATGAATATATGTGTATACATATTTATGTACATGTGTCATGCACATGTGTGAGTTATGTGTGTACGTGTGTTGTTGAGATGGGTAAATTCCTCCAATGCCAATTTTTGTGACCTTTTTGCAGACTTTTCTAGAGGAGAAGTTGTCAAGAGCAGGGACTTTGGAACATGACTGCCAGTGCCTGAATCCCTCCTTCACCACTTATTAGCTGTGTGATGTGGACAATTACTTAACCCCTCTTGGCATTTAATGTGGTCATCTGTAAAATGGAGGAATATGAGTGAAGATATGTAAATATCTTAGAATAATGCCAGACACATAGCAAGTGCTATATTGTGTTTTTGTCAGTTCTATTGCATGCTCAATTGCAATAGGCAACTTATCTGTCTACTCTACTCCATTCTTGCTTCCTCCAGTCTCTCCTGCAAAAAACACCTCTCTTTAGGTAACATTACTCTTTAGGATAAAGCTGAAACCCCTTTAAATGGCCTGAAAGGACCTGCATCGTCATGGTCAGGATCAATCTACTTCTACAGCTCATTTTAAACAGTTATCCCTCATTCATTCCACTTCAGCCCCTCTAACTTTCTTTAGTTCTTCAGTGCTGCTATGCACATGCTCATTGTTCTATGCAGAAAGTTCTTCTCTCCTTTCATTACATACTAATATTTGGCTGATCTTTCAGAACCTAGTAATCAAGAGTCCATTTCTCAGGGAAGCCTTGGCTGACCTTTTTTACTAGGTCAAATTTCTCCTTACTGGGATTCATTGCATCCTATATCTCTTTTACACAGAATTTTTCACAGTCACGGTTTTACTTTTTTTTCCATTTAATTTTTTGCCTAATGGCTATATCCCTCATTAGACCGTAAGCACCATGAAGGTGAAGTTTACATCAGTTTTTTTCTCATCGTTATATCCTGTATGCCTAATAATGTACATTCAGTAAGTAATTGCCAAATGAATGCATGAAAGAGTTTGTGTATGTCAGGTAGAGGGAATTTGATGTTATAGCTGAAACACTGAGAGTTCATAGCAGGATTGAATAAAGAACTTCAGGGAAAAGTAGATATGGTTGTAGCTTGGAGTACAGTTTAAGAGTGCTTCGTACTGAGACTTGAGTAGAGGCCAGACGTGGAAGAAGTGAGAGTAAGGGGTGAGAGGGACCCCCAAAGAAACTTCACTGATCTCAGAGTTTGACCAGGACACATCCTACTGATAACATTAGATATGTTGCTTACCACATAGGAATAACCCCAAATAATTAACTGCAAAATTTTCTTGGCCATGCTCTGCAAATAAAAGTCAAATTTTAATTTTCTTGCTAGAATTTTGGAAGTCCAGCTCAAGCCCCATTGCTACTGTTTTCAATGGTAGCATTGCCACCTTTCTACTTGATGTCTAACATCTCAGCCATTCTGAATGGGAACAGTTGGGAGGCAGGGAATTTTCTAATCCAATGTGTTAATTTCATAATAAGTTGTAAACAGAGGTTCCATCTGTTTCAGGACAGAATGATCAGATATGATTTATTCTGACTTGCCTCCAAAGCATAGCTTCAACCCAGAAAAAAATTCCATATTAGTAATCTCTAAAGGATAAACATAAAAAGAATATTAAAATAAGAACAAAAATTATACATCCATTTTACATATGAAAGGACAACCCAGAAATATGAAAACTTTGCTGAATTTTCCACAGCTAAACATAACAAGTCTCCTAACTTCCAGTCTGAAACCAGATTCTATTCATCAGTAGAATTATGGAATTAGAAATTTAGGGTTTATTATACTGATTCTTGTTTATGCTGCTATCCTGATGCCTGAACAGTTAAGAAAAACCCTAAAAATAACTACTTCTAATGTATGGAGCTGAGCTGGACTTCTGTGTTTTAGATGAAGTATCTGCAAACTCTTTCTATAAAGGATCAGATAGAAAATATTTTCCTTTGTGAGCCATACAGCTCTACATGTAGTGTAAAAGCAGCCATAGACAAAATGTAAATCAGCAAAACGGTATTTACTGTTAAAAATTCTCAAATCAGGGTAAAATAATAACCCTCATACAGATATAAAATTAATGTGGGTTAAATATATTGTTTAATTCATACAAGGAAACCAGGCAAATGTTATAACCAGTTCAAAGAAGAAGTCAAAGATAGATATATTTATAGATTGAGAATATTGTGATGAATGTACAAATGGAAGCAAAACTGGCTTCTCCACAGGGGACGTGGAGGGTTGTCCCACCACTGGGCAAGGTTTAGGTGCATATTTCTAAACAAGAATTATTTTTGTTTTGGTCTCAGTTACCTACAATCTAGAGTTATAAAAAAATTAGTCCCCATAGAATCAGAATCATATGCGATAGACAATGCATAGTTCTTTCATTGAGGCATAAATTTTCCCCTACATTATAAAAACAAGTGGAGGATGGGAGGCCTAATTTATTTACCCCTGTCTGAGATGAACTGAAGGGAAGTAAGGAAAAACAATGGCATTTTCCTCACCTAAGAATCTACAAAGGAAGGGAGCAGAACATTTTATTGGTTGATGTCATGGGAAACTAAGTATAATCAAAATACCTTTGAAGTGGACACTCAGGAAGGAGTCAGTTGTGGACACCTGTGACTGCTGTGACCTTCCTATGATTGACATGACACTTCAAGACAGGAAAAAGAAAACCACCTATGCTCCCTTTTTTGGGTTTTCTGAAGATTCAACAGGATAGTGGATATGAAAACTTGGAAATAAGTAAAGCAGCAGAAAAAATATACAGAGAATCCGTACATGTAAGGCTGTGATTTAAATTGCTGGGATGGTAACTGATGAGTTCAAGTTTCTTGTTCTAGCTTCCATCCAGTTTGTCCTTATCAGTGCTTGCCATCTAGATAATTTGGGAGCAGATGGTGAGCGGAATGGAGGACATTTCATGCAGAACTCCTCCCACCTACCTGCTCTCACCCTGGGCTGTAGGAGCTGCCCTATGTGCTCTCTAATTCCTCATCACTGGCCCGGCAAAGTGATCTTTTTTGTTCCTGATATAATCCTTATTGCCTAATTAGAGGCACTGGGAAGAAGTGAGAGATGACTTCACTCGAGTTCATTAGAAAATAATATATCAGGTCTTCTTTAATTCCAACGGAATTACTACGACCTATTATAGAGCGGAACCTTGCTGGAATGATGGAGGGTAGCAGGCTTCTCTGTCTTCTATTATCCCAAGACCTGCATTAGCTCAGTGGGGAAGGGGAGGATTGTTCTTCTGGGCTGTAGTTGCAACACACACATGGGCAAAATGCTTCCTATAATTGTGATCCCCTTATCACCAGATAATGTAATCAGTGTCACATGCCATCCAGTGAGTCACTCTGCAGCTGCTGAGGGCTCCAGTGGAAGGAAGATGCTAATTCCCATTGTTGGCAATTGCTTCTGAAAAGTACAAGAAAACCTCTCACTCATTGTCTCTAAGTGCTTAATTGCTAGACTTGGTGTCTTCAAGTAAAAAGGAGGATGGGAAGGATAAAATAAGAACATAACCTCCTTTTAGGTAAAGACACAAAATAGGAGACTCCCTTCTTTAGTTTTTTTCCTACTTAGTAGAATCACATATTTGCTTATTGCTACATTCAGGTATTTGGCAATTATTTGCTGCATCTCTGCCATGTAGGCTGCTCTAGTTTAAACTTTGTAAGGGATACAGAGTAGAATAAGCCCCAACCCCTGCACACCAGGAACCAACACTCACAAAAAGACAACCTTAAATATGCACATATTCACGGTATGAGGTTAACGGGGATGTTTAGAAGAGCATTTTAGGTGAAGGAAATTTTCATTGAAGAGATGAGATGTAGCATAAATGTTAAAGCATGGCTATAATTTGGATATAAAATGATTGGGGAAAGAGCACGGCATGTAAAAATGGATATCATGAACAAAAATATACAAATCTGATAACAAGGATCATGTGTCAGAAAAACATTTAATGCAGTCTAGAGTTACTGAAAGTGTAGCAAGGAATAAAGTTGGAGGCTAGATAGCATATGATCGTTTTAGTGAACTTTAGTTTGTCTTTTTGGTTGCCCAGCATCTCTTAGCACCTTCCTAGAGTATTCTGATTTTCTTCAGAGAATTAATATCCATTGGGTGTAAATTACTGGAGCTGGATGCAAATCAAGGGGTAGTAGACTATCCATGTCAGGTGTGGCTACTTAATCCAAATTGGTTCCAGGTGTTTTCTTTCCAGGACGTTTAAATCTTGAGCAGAGTTGGAAAGACTCAAATGTTGCCCAAACTGGGAAGTAGGCTGTGGCTCCTAATTAGTTTTATCCTATTTCCAAAGCTGAATTTCCTGGACCTGTTCATTTAGTAGGTAACCTTTATCTTAATTTACTAAATTATGGTGTTAATTAATTATATATAAATTGCTTATGACCAATCACCAGACTTTTATAATCCATGGGGATTTGGGCTCTAACCTTATTACTGGACTACGGCAATTTAAGCTCATGTTTTGTAGAGGAAGTATCGCCTTGATAATGCCTCAATTTTGGACTTCTCATAACCTCAAAAATGTGAGCCAATAAATTCTCTTTGTTTAAGCCAACCCATTGTAAGGTATGTGTTTTAGCATCTGGGAAAATAACACAACAATCTCAATTAAATATTTCCACCTACATTTTAGAACTTATTACATCCTACCTCACACTATAAAGTGTATGTACTACACTCTTCAGAGTTCTATCTCTCCGCTAGATCCTGTCCACCAGTTATTAAGAATATGCAAGTGTTTCCTATATAGATAAAAAGCCTTAATCGGACCCCACTTTTCCCTCCAGTCACTACCCTATTTTAAAATTTCTCCTCACAATCAATCATCTCCAGAGTTTTTTACCCATGTTTCTCAATTTGCACACTTATCATGCTGTCCAATCTGCATTCTACCAATGTACTTTGACAAAATTTACTCTTATCTAATATTCCCAATAACTTTCTTGGTATTAAATGCAGAACCCATTTTCTAACCTTCCTGTTACTTTACTAATCAGCAGTATTCAATGATGCAGACCACTCCCTCCTTAACATACTCTCACCTTTTTTTTCTCCACATTACTATATCCTCATATATTCCTCCTACTCTTTGGCCACTTTTTTCAATTTTCTTTTCATAGGCTCACTTGGAGTTCAGTATCTTCTCACAATATTCTCTCACCTATTTCTCTCCTATTCTCTATGGTCATGGCTTTGTTTATCCTCTTACTTATTATTAACTCTCAAATTTATATTTCTATCCAATAATTCTTCTTGAATCTCTAGACATATTTAACAAACTACATACAAGATTCTTCATTTGGATGTTTAACAACTTCAACATGTGAAAATTTAAGCTCATAATCGTTTTTCTTTACAACCTGGTCTTCACACATCTTTTCCTATCTTGGCTAATGGTACCATCATTCTAATCAGTTGAACAAGTTTGAAAGCCAGAAGTAATTTTTTTGGCACTCCCACCCTGTGGTGGATTGAATGTTGTACCTCGGTTTTGGTCCACATTCTGGTAGTTGTGGACCCAGTGAAATAGGATCTCTTGAAGATCTTTTCAGTTAATGTGTGGCCTAACTGAATCAGATTGGGTTACCCCACCCCAGAAGGCTCCCTTATCTGTTTGCTCATTGTTTTTTGCTCATTTTTTTTGTTCATTGCCTGCTCATTTTTTTTCTAGTTGTCTGCTCATTGTTTTTGCTGCTCATTGTTTTTGCCTGTTGTCTGTTCATTGTTTTTACTCAATATCTGCTCATTGTCTGCTTGTTGTTTTTTTGTCTTCTTTAGGAAGCACTGGGAACCAAACCCAGGACCTCCCATGTGGGAGGCAGGCACTCAACTTCTTGAGCCATATCTGCTCCTCCATATTGGGTTTTAATGTGAATTACTGTAGTCCTTTATAAGCAGAGTGAAATTCAGACTCTGAGAAAGAAAGTCATGTGAACCAAGAAGCCAAAATCAATGGAACCCTAAAAGAAAGGTGTTTGATATTATTTATGAATTCCAAAAAAAAGAGATATTGATTATGTTTGTAAACTGGTCTATTCCTCTGGGCATGATACCCTTTATTAAACCTTTGTATTAAATTCAAAGGTTTCAGGTTTACTTGATTAAATCATGTTTAGGGCTTTGATTCAACCACATCAGCAGGGTTGAGTCCCCACCCCCTTGGTGGGCTAATAGAAACAGACACACAGAAGAAGATACACAGAAAGGAGAAGGCTCAAACAGCTAAAGCCCTGAGAAGAGAGATGAGCCCTATGCCAGCCTCCAGCTGAGATCAGAAGAAGCTGGGCCCACGGAACCTTAAGAGGAAGAAAGTAGGAGAGACCATACAGAGATTGCCTGCCATCTTGCTTCAACACATGGCAACAGACTTTGGTGAGAAAACAACCTTGAGTTGGACTCTTTAGGGCCTTGTAACTGTAAGCTTTTACCCCAAATAAATACCTTTTGTAAAAGCCAACAGATTTCTGGTATTTTGCATCAGCACCTCTTTGGCTGACTAATGAAAAAGGAGAGGATATTACCATGTGACATGACAGAAAAGCCAAGGAGCCCCCAAGGATTCCTGGCAGTCTGCTTCATAATGCCACAGTCTTCGAGGACAAAGCATCCATCACCTTGCCTATATCTTGATTTTGGACTTTTAGTCTCAAAACTGTGAGTCAATAAATTCCTGTCTTTTAGACTAACCCATTGTATGGTATTCATTTTAGCAGTGGAAAAACTTAGACATACTCGTATGCCTCACGGCTAATCAATTTAAATCATACTTATTTTGAAATCCTAGATACAACTTTACTCTCACTTTTATCTATTGCTTTTGTCACTACAATAGTAGAGGCTAACAAAATTCCTCATCCAAGTCATCGAGAAAGCCTCTGCCCCTCCCAACCCCATACTTGATGCAACTACCAAGCACTCATGCTATTCTCCTAAAGTTCATTTTAAATCAGTGAGGGGATATAGATTAGTGGTTAATGGGGTGGGATCTGGAGTTGTCCTGAGTTCAGACTTTGAGCAACTCTCTTAACTCTCTGTGCCCCAGGTTCTGAGTGTTCCCAAAGAAAGTTTCCTCCATTTGGGTAGGAGTCAGTCTCGATGTGATGGATTCATAGAAAAGAGGAGGAAGAATATTACAAGAGCTAAGAACTTTTAAGAAATCATTCCAGACTTAATGAGAGATACTAACTTGACTTAAGCCTCTGGTCAGCTTGAAGACACCCAAGAGAGATTCCTTGCTTGCCTACACCACTCTCCTCTCCCCCCAAACACTGTAGGTCTTGGTAAGCTTAGTTACACTTAACTATCTAAATAAGGCTAGTATTATTGACTTTAACCCCTCCCTATCCTTCTTGTTAGTTGAAATGTTTTAGCAACTTTATTAAGGTATAATTTGCATATGATAATAAAATTCACCCATTTGAATTTTAGCAAATTTACTGAATTGTACAATCATCATAATGAATTTTAGAATATTTTCCTCTTCCTAGTAAGAGCCCCCATGTCCATTTACAGTCAATCTTCATTATCAGCACCAGGCAACCACTAATCTACTTTTTGTCTCTATAGATTTACCTTTTCTGAACACTTCATATAAATGGAACCAAATAATATGTGGTTTTGTGCCTGATTTCTTTCACTTAAAATAATGCTTTTGAGGTTCATACTTGTGATAACATGTAATAATAGTTCATTCCTTTTAATTGCTGAGCAGCATTCCATTGTGTGAGGCTGTACCTTCAGTCAATGGATATTCGTATTGTTTCTGTTTGTTTTGTTGTTGTTTTTTTTTTTTTTTTTTTTTGCTATTATGACTATTGCTACTAGAACATTAACAGACAAGTCTTTGACCCCATGTTTTCATTTAGATTGAACCTAGAAGTAGAATTGTTGGGTTATATGGTAACTTTATGTTTTACTTGTTAAGAAATGCTAAACTCTTTTCCAAATCGACTGCATCATTTATGTCAGCTGAATTTTATCTTAAAAAATGAAACAAACACACAAAAAAACCCTCCTTTACTCTAAGGCATTGATGTGGGTACAGAGGTACTACATTTCTTATATTTTAAGACAATACTAAATGTTTTTGGTTATTAGGTTAATACAAGATTTGGATGAGAATAGGTTAGGTAGTGGGGGCAGGGAGTAGTGGAAGCCTCTAGAGAAATACTACAGTAAATACCTAAATCAATTTGATTTCATTACCCAATTTCAGAAACCTTAACTTTTGAAAAATTAATGTTTCTTAGAATGAAGAATGAGTTTGAAGTCTCATCACATCACCGCTAAGATCTGTATCATCTGTTGCCTCCTAGTTTCTGCTTAAAGTTTTTGGACTTAACCAAAGTGGGGATGCACAATATGTGTATGAAATCTTTCCTTGTGTTGAGGGGTCAGCCAAAATCAAAGATTTCCAGCCTTAACACTATAGAAGATTTGCAATTTTCACAGCCCTTCCCTCCATCCCCCACCTCCTGTGGCCAGTATCCTCTTTTACAACCATCAGCATTCTCAAGGCAGCTGAAAATGAGTTACAAGGGCAACAATGGCTGCAGGGCAGGAAATATGCGTGAAGTATGTGCAGCTGAGAGCAGCACGCACCCATTACCAGGTGGTAAGCCATCTCCTCCCAGTTTTCACTTCTATTCCTATTTGCCAAGAACCTTTGACTGTTAGCCATAGGACCACATTCTGATTACCAAGGTACTAGGCTATGCCCCCTTCCTCATTGTGTGTGTGTGTGTGTGATACAGAAATGAGGCCCTAAAAAGTACAGTGATTTGGTCAAGATCTCACAGAAACCTTAGTGACAGGGCAAGTCTAGCCCCTGGGTATCTGCTGCTTTGCCTAACCCAAGCCAGAACACCAGGAAGCAGCAAGGGAGCATTAATTGGAAGATAATTTTATAGCCGGATTTTGTCTAGGTTCTTGATTAAGCTGCAGGAAATAAATTCCAAGAGCAAGCCACGTTGATTAGGCCAGTAATTTATTAAGATAGGGAGGGAAGAGAAGTGGGAGAAAATAACAGATCATGGGTGCCAAAAAGAAGAAGGGGCTGAAGAGTGCTAAAGAGGGCCGATTTACAGACTACAATTGCCCATTATAGATTATAAATCCCCAGGTTTACTTGCATGTTGATCCAGGTGGGGGTGAAGGCCAGAACAGGGTAGGAGCAGGCACAGGGCCAGGGCCAGGGACAGGCACCGGGAGAGGACCCGTTCACTTTCCCACTTGCCTTTTAAACCATTAATTATTCCGCCCCTTTGCTAATGGCATGGGAGGAGTTCCAATTGTTTGATTGATTATACCACCCATCAATCCCCCTGGAGGGCTCAATGATAAGGTCCCTGGAGAATATCCAGGGCTTCTCCTGGCTTCTGGAGGAAATCTCATTCCGAATGGGAGAATCTCGGGAGGGTTTTCCAGCAGCCATCTTGGGGGTACTGAAGAACATGTGTTTAATGGCATCGTTTTTTTTCTGCCAGGTTCCAGATCCATTTATTGATTCCCTATCTAGCCTGCTTCAATACGGGAGGTGAACTGATACATGTCCTACCAGAATGTAACTTCAGCCAGCAATGTAAGGGTAGGGGAGCTGAGTAAGGATTGCATTCAAAGTGTTACTGAACATTCAGCTTGCTGAACAGTGTTAGAGATAGTGTTACCCCGTGAGTCAGGAGTCCAGTATTCTGCCTGTGTCGCCATTGCTCTCAGTTATATATAGTGGGTAGGTCTAGAATAATCTGAAGATTACTTCTAGCCCTGACCTTTTATGATTCTATAATGGGTTTAAATCTGTCAGAACTGGATGATTTATTATTCAGCTTGTTTATTTTATTTTTTCTTTCTGCTTCCAGGGAGTAAATATCTGATTGAGAGAGAAAAAGAATGGTTTGGGCAAAGCCAGCAGTTTTTAGAATCTTATGCTACTTGCTCAAGCGTTGTTTTCTCCCTACATTTCCAGAAAAGTGTGGCAGAGGTGTCTGGAGTAGATAGGAGTCAATAAATATGGGTTCAAATTTCCAATAAGCACTGTGTAATAAAAGCTTGCACCACTGTACATGAGAATTGGAATTAGAAGGGGGGTATCCTTCTGCTGTACATGTTTTCATTCTACATCACAATTGAAAACGCACTTCATAAAAATGCTAATATCTACATGCCCTTGTTAAGCTACACCACATTTTCATACTTCTATCCGTAACTTGCTAGCTGCAGTTGGTTGAGAAGTTTGTGGATTCTAGTAGAACATTTGAGAAATTGTATTATTCTTTGTACTTTATAAAGTATGTTTCTGATGCTTGGATTATCATTTACTCGAGGAGTATTTTTTTTCCCTCGCTAAAAAATGTTACCCAAATCTAATCATATCAACAGTTTCCCATTTCACTTTTATTATCATTGTATTTTAATGGCTGGTTTAGTTAATGAGATTTGGAAGTTTTATAATGAGAGCATTTGAAACAGATTTCATTAACAGGGAGAAATTTTTCTATGATATGCAGAAAATTACATGTTAATAAAATAGGAATATGCTTTGACAAATTTTTTATACAAATTGATTTTTACATTAATGATTTCAGTATCCAATCTTAGAGAATGGGAAAGATGTCAGTTAGATATGAATGGAGAATTTATGAATTTAATGCTCTGTGCACAACCTCATGTTACACCTGGAGAGCCAGAATGGAGTAAGTCATGTTTCCTACCTTTTAAAGATTAACTGTCTACTCAGGCAGATGACTGACATACAGAACCAATTAGAGAGCAACGTGAGACAAAACAGAATTAAATTAGTGTTATATTGTGTTGTTTCAGACTGCAAGTGATAGCTTCATTTGAGACCCAGGAGAACATTGGATCAAGGAAAGTTTCACTGAGAGCCGCTGTTATAGTGAATCCCCACTTAAATTGAGGAGGGTGGGAAACAGCTAGTTCAATTCATGATGATCCAATTCTCTCTAGTTGTACATAGTTTTGTTTGCTTGTCTTTATTTTGTTCCCTTTTAAAATAGATCATCCATGGTCATAATTACCACTTTATAGAGAAATAAACTAAGAATCAGAACATCTGGCTTCAAGTCCAGGTTTCTGCTATGCAGGAAATTTGCACTTAGCTTGCATCTGGAAGAGCAACCATGTTAAAGGAAGTAGGAGCAAATAATTGTGAACTCACCTCCATTGAAATAAGCAAACAAATATCTTCTTGGTTGACAAAGAGGAGAGCTGTTTTTTAAGGAGAGCTCATTATCTGTCATTCAGATTTATTTTACTGTCCACATCCCATCTGGATTTATGTCTGAGTACTATGTTGAATAAGGAAGCTGTAAGTACAAATTGAAAGAGTTGTTTCATTTCATAAACTCTCTAAGACATTTGGATATGAGCAGTACCACGTTGGTATGTCTTAAAACAGTATTCTGATTGAAACAGGAAACATTCAGTCTTTCATCTCCAGATGCCATCTTCTAGTTGCAGTGGGCACCATGGACACTGGCAGAAAATAGCACTTTTTGGATAATACAGGGGCAGCTGAAGGGTGTCCAGCGAGAGGCTCCGGGGCCTGTTGGAACACAAGGAGATCCAGTGGACCCATCAGTACTCAACACCAGTAGAAAGCCAGAGGACATCAAAAAGGAAATAACCAATGAGGGACTCTTTATTTATTTATTTGTTTATTTATTTATTTTTAATAATTTTTTTTTTTATTTTTTAAAAGATACTTAGATTACATAAATGTTACACAAAAAAATATAGGGATTGCCATATGCCCCACTCACCACAACTCCCACACCTTCCCACATAACATCCTTCATTAGTGTGGCACATTTATTGCAATTGATAAACATATCCTGGGGCTTTGCCATTAAGCATGGACCATAGTTCACATTGTAGTCTACACTCTCTCCCACACAGTTCTGCACATTATGTAATGATATAAAATTGCCTGTATCTGTCATTGCAGTGTCATTCAGGATGTTTCCCAAGTCCTGAAAAAGCCCCCATATTACAACTATTTTTCCTTCTCTCTACCCCCAGAGCCTCCAATGGCCACTGGCTCCACAACAATGTTGTAATTTCTTCCATTGCTGGAATCACAATATGTCTATAGTAGAATACCAGTAAGTCCACTCTAGTCCATATCTTTCCCCAATCCTAGGATTCTGGGATGGTGATGTCCACTCTACCTCTAATTGTGAGGTGGCTTATATCCCATGGGGAAGATGGATGGGACTATCTCGCTTGCAGTTGCAGACTCTCTCTGTTCCTTGGGATGATCATTGTCCATCATCATCTCCTTGTTAGTTGTCCTGGGTGGGTCCAATGAACTGTAGAGTAGGTGTTGCAACTCTGCTGAGGGTCCAGGCCCAGCTGGCACATGGACAGTCCAAAGACTCGAGTCTCTTGGACATACACCTACAAACTCCAGGACCAAGTATAGGTTTAAATAGAAGGGACAGATGAGTCATGTGTAGGGAAGATATAATTGAGTCCAATGGGGGACTCTTAGACATAATTGAAAGTGGAAGCATTTTGTAATGAGTTGGAGGGGAGGTGAGAGGCATATGAAAGGAGGCAGTGAAATCTGAGTTATTATTTGAAGACCCAAACCAATGAAGTCTAGAGCAACTTGACATGTTAATAATGTCACACTGATAATTATGTATCTTCTTGAAGTTTTCTAAATTGAGAGTATATAATTACTTTTTTATCTTTCCTCTACCTCTATATATACTTCTTTCAAATTTTGACTGTGTTTTCTTATTTTTCCTAATGAAATTTACCGGATTGTTATTACAAAGGACCACTCATTGCATTATATATTAAACACAGTTTTCTCTTTTTATAGGTATATATTTGTTTTTATTTACTCCCTCACGTGTTCATGGAAGATTATTTGCATTTTTTCAACAATTTTAATTTGAATATTACAAATTAATTATTCTTCATTCTGGGGTCTCAATGCAGTATCCCTTCCAGTTCGAGCCAAAGATTGAAACCTGGCTCTTACTCCCAGACACATTTTTTTATCAGGCAGTTTCATTTTGGTGGAAATTTGTATCATCCTTTGGTTTGGGTTTCCCAGAAAGATCTCCCCACCATTTTTATGAAGACTTACCCTTGTCTAAGGGTGGAAAGAATAGCTCCTTCTTGAAAAGGTAAATGACTCAAGTGAGGCTTTTAAAAATTCATCCACAGTGTTATTCTAACTATAGCTTGTGAAGAAAACCCATTAACTCTGAGGTTACAAATCAGTCACATGAAGAAATGAAGTCAATGAGAAATAAAGGAAAGAGAGAATGAGAGACAGAGACAGAGACCGGAACAGAGAGAGAGAGAGAGAGAGAGAGAGAGAGAGAGAGAGAGAGCTGGAAGCATCCAGTATATCCTCTTTGTGGTTCCCAGCAGCCTTGGTTTCAGTATTTCTTTTCTCACTTCTATTAGCTTCTCCAAAATTCTTTTAACTGAAAAATCTCTTTTGTTTTAGCTTGTTTGAGCTAAATTTACTTGATACTTGCTATCAAAGGAATTCTACTAATATATCATTCAAATGTGATTGAGATATTTATTACAATTCTGTCATCTCCCTAATGTCAGTCTCTTATCTTTTCCTGGCATGTGATCCTTAGAATGTCATTAATTCAAAATGAATGCTTCCTGTATTTTCTGTTTTTGTAAAGAAAATAAAAACACACTTGAAATACTTGAAGGAATGAATTTCCCTCCTAGTATACCTTTGGTCTGCTTCAAAGACCCTGCCCTCATTTCCATTTTTTCTCTACCTAGAGTGCTGTAATTCCTCTGTTTTATCTAAATTGTTTGATGTTTCATTGCAACTTAGAGAATGTGACTTACAATTCCTTAATACTTATGGTATTTTCCATTAATATTTTTTAAAAGATATATTCTCTTTTGAAGGGTGATGACTTTAATTTATATCCTTTAGATGTTAAGTGAGAAATCACTAAATATTTCTGATTATTTCCCCTGGAAGCAGTCTAGTTTAGGGAATGAAAAGACAAATCTGGGACCTGGCAGAAAAACATGGCCATGAAACAGGTCGCCATGGACTCCCACCTAGAAATCCTCTGAGAGGAAGACACCCCCCCACACACACACACTAGGAAGCTGCTGGAAGAATTTTCCTTGATTGTCTGGGATCAAGGAAAAGCCTCAAATATTCTCAAAGGCTTTATCATTGGGCCCCACGGGGGAATTGACAAGTGGGGGAATCAATCAAAACAGAAACCAACTAGGACCCATCTCCCAAATATTAGCAAGTGGGAGGAATAATTAATAGTTTAAAAAACAAGTGTAGACATTAAATTCTCTGCCTGGACCAGCTTGCAAGTATACCTGGGGAGCCGTAATCTGTTATTTTCTCCCATATCTATTTTCCTCTCTCATTTCATTAATAAACTAACTAAACCAGCATGTTCTTAAATTCATTTATGTAACATAGCCAAGAACCTAGAGGAAATCTGGCAACACCCTTATGGATGGGACAATTTTTAATAAACTTTGAAGGGATAGAATGTTGGTTAAGTGCCCACAATCAGTGTCTTCAGATTATTTTTCTTTTATATTATTAATAGTTTTGGTATTTAGCTGTTTGGACTATAAAAATTCATTTTTTTCTTTAAATTTCAGTAATGTACCAGCCTTATTTTTATAAACAGAAAATAAAATATCACTACACAGATAAAGAGTCTTCCTTTGTATTTTTCCATATTTTTATATGCTACCCATATGAATAGTCATAATAAGATTTTACTCCTTTTGTCTTGCAATTTGCTTTGTCTGCCTGCCATTTATTAGCTGTGTAGGTATGTCACTTAACCTCTATGGATCTCAATTTCCTCATTTGTTAAGTATGAATATTAATATGAACTTCCTATGAGCTGTTTGGGAGTATGAAATGAGGATGTTTCTGTCTGAATATAAGGTCAGTTCAAGGTATGGGAGAGCATTTAATTTTCTGTTATTTTTGATAGTCCTTCCAAGCACAATTCTTTCTCAACCACAAACACCTAAACACCAT
Source organism: Tolypeutes matacus (assembly GCA_026826555.1). Lineage (NCBI taxonomy): Eukaryota > Metazoa > Chordata > Mammalia > Cingulata > Chlamyphoridae > Tolypeutes > Tolypeutes matacus. Next base: position 35,848,952 of record JAKSZT010054215.1, read on the forward strand.
GACAGAGCAAAGAAGACTGCATTACTTCTTTTGACTCAGCTGAATAGGAAATATATCCAAACTTAAGGCCCATAAAGTTTGTATTCCCTCAAACCTTCCATTTTCTAAAATGTGCCTCTCTCTCCTGACTTTCAGAACATCAAATCCTTATCTGTTCCATGGGCTTAATAAATGCTCTGGTAGGTTTTGGTAAGGATTAGACATGCTTTGTTAAAATATTTGGTCTTTGACGCAAGGTGGGTGCTCAGGCTCCGTGGACTGTGGATGTGTTTTTGGCTTTAGTTCCAAATGCAGTCACGGTGGTAGGCAGTTCAAGGCTATGGAGAGAGCTCTGGGCATAACTCAGAAGTGCTGGTTATCTTTCTAGGTCTGTGTCCAACACAGCTGCATGATCTTGGGAGTAATCACTTAATGTTTCTGATATTTAGTTTCTTTCTCTAAAAAATATTTATTAACATTCTTTCCTGACCATCTTATACTCTTTTGGGAAAAACAAAGGATATAATGATTGTGACAGCTTTGTAACTGTCCTCACTAACAACCACAGTGACTTCTTTTGAGTTACTTCAAGTTCCTTAGCTTGGCAATTGAGACCTTTTATGATCTGGCTTCTGATTGTTCTGACTACATTTTTTCTGTCTGCCGCCTCAAACTTTTGCCCCTTCAAACTAAATTACTTGAGATTTCCCAAAGTCACCATCTCTTGGCTTGGAGATTTTTTGCATAAAAGATGTTCCTCTCCTTGGAATATTCCTTGCTGATGCCTCTCCCCAACTCCTTGATTTGGCTTACTCTTTTTAGAAATTTAGGGCTCACTCTCATGTTACCTCACGCAGAAAATTCTCCAAGGGTGGACTGGCACCATGTTATTCTCATTTATATAAATTATTAAATAACCCTACACTTATTCATGTCTGAATTTATCTATATCCCTCACAAGTATATGAATATTGTTTTCCAAAGGTCTTTCTTTGAACATATTGCATGCGCTTAAGAGCTATTTGTTGGGTAGATAAAATAATAAAGAACATATATAATCAAATCATTGTTATTATAACACACCAGTATAGGCCAAATATAAGTTTTGAGGAAGTGAGTGTGTAGATGCCATTCCCTTACTCAGAGTAAGTAAAACCTTTGTGGAAGTGGACAAGAATACAATAATATATTTAAGAAGAGGTTTAAAAAGAGTTTTTACAATTTTAAATGACTAAACAAATATGAGGTTTCATTAGGTAAAAGAATAATATTATTATTCTAATTATGTATTAAAAAGTTTTGAGCTGGCAAGCTTCCACAGTAGCTCTTTATATTTTAAAAAAGTTGCCAGTGTTGAGAGCAAGAGTCAAAAAAATGGCATGCACCTCTCAGTTTCCTGACTAATGCTTGGTCTAGGAAAAACGCCATCTTTCTTTTGACTCTACTGCCATCTATTGTTCAAAAGAGTAATCGCATTTCTATTTCTCAAAGTGTGATCCTGGAATATTTGCTTCTGAGTTACCTATGGCATTTGTCAAAAGTACTGATTCCTGAACCCCACACTGGGAATATACCAAATCTATTGGTCTGGGATGTGTGGACCTGAATTTTCAACAAGCTTCCCAGAAGGAGAGGAAAGTGCTTGGCATAGGACCTAATGTATATTTCAGTACTTGGTGGGCATAGGCTGTAAGCTAAGTAGAAGCTTTTTAAGTGAATGCATTGTCAGGGAATTATTCTTGGCGCAGTAATGCAGGCATTTTACTTTTCCTTGAGCCGTCATCACCACCAGACCATTCCTCACTCCCACGCCCCAGCTTGGGTGGAAAAGAACATACATTGCTTTTTGTTACATTTTATGTTTTTGCTTGGTCCATCCAATATTTAATGCATACACATATACTAATAATACTTTTATTGTTCCAAATATATGTAAGCAAAATGCGTAGAAGAGGAAACTGGTTTCAGTTTTCCAACTCCCAGCAATGTTAACTTTAGATATTTCTTTCACTTTTTCTAAACTTTCACACATTCCCCCTCCTCCACTTCAGACAGTATTTTAAAACAAAGCTTCTGCTTTACAAAAGCAAGCGAATATTCATAGGAGAGGTGACATATTAAAGAGTCGCATGTCATCACTGCTTATCATGAAGGAGTTTCTAAATGAACTTTTCTACTCTTTGGAAAAGAGAGCTTGGGTGCTGAGACCATGGACTTGTAGGATGCGTAAATCTGCTTTTGGCAGAAGGAGTGGGCAAAGGATCACAGAACATAGATTAAGAAGGGCAATATTTCATGGGTCTCCACTGTGTGTGAGAGGGAGGGGCCTTGATATTTATGAAGCAGCATCAAACCACCAAACATCCTAGAGTGGAGTTCAGGAGGGATTAGAAAACAGCCATTAGTCCAAAATTTGCATTTCATAATTTTGCCCAAATTTGGTTCTGGGTATCATAGGAACATATTCTATGCCTTCCTTGTAGGATGCTTCAAATGGTAGCTCCAGCTTACCATAATACTGATAGCAGTTTGGCATTATTTATGAATTGCAAAAATAGATATTGGTTTATGTTTGTGAACTGGTCTTTTCTTCTGGGCATATTAGATTATATTGGATTCAGAGGTTTACTTGATTAAATAATGATTAAGGCTTTGATTGGTCCATGTCAGTAGGACATTGCCTCCCTGCACCTTTGGTGGGTGGGGACTCACAGAGAAACTGCACTACAGAGAAAGGAGTTTAGAGTTTTTGAGCTGGAGCCCTGGGAATTAAGCATACAGAGGAGCTTGGTCAGGAGGAAAGAGAAAAGACCCCAGGAAGAGAAACAAGTCATTTGCCTGATAGTCCACAGCTGGCCTTGTGGAGCTGAGCGCAGAGAGAAGCAAGCCCTGGGAAGAGAGGAACCCAGGAAGCCTGAACCCTCGCAGACATCAGCAGCCATTTTGCTCCAACATGTGGCAATAGACTTTAGTGAGGGAAGTAACTTACACTTTATGGCCTGATAACTGTAAGCTTCTACCCCAAGTAAATACCCTTTATAAAAGCCAAAACGAGATTTCTGGTATTTTGCATCAGCACCCCTTGGGCTGACTAATACACTGGTGTTCTCATTATACCCTGAAAAGCTCATGCTCATTTTCTGTCTGGCCACAAACTTTAATAACTAGCTGAAATAACTTATGTCTTGTTATGCTTAATTAATATTTTCTGAACATTTATTGCTGGTGTGCAGAAAAGTAGAAATTTTTGTTTATTGATAGAGTATCTCCACCCCTGTTTGAACTCAACTCTAACTTATAAAAGACTGTTGATTTATTCTCTTTGTATGTAGTCATCCTTAACTTGTTTTTTGGCTTCAAGAAAACTTAATTTTACCATTATTTGTCATGTTCAAATGCTATATGTTTCTGGTAGGCAAATTCTGTCAAGCTAAGAAAACATTATGTGATAAGATTATTGAATATTAAGTGATTTTTCAGCATGTACTGAGAGGATCACATTTAATGTCATTTTAAACCAACCACTAGTATAAATTACATCAAATTATTTTATGACACCAAACCAACCATCCTTGCAATCTAGAATATTTACTTAGTTATAGTATGTTATTCTTTTATTTGCTTTGAATAGGTTCACATTATTTTATTTCAAATTTGTGTTTCTGTTAATTGGTGAAATTGGTCTCTTTTTTTCCGTGTGCATATTTATATGTGTAATCATGCATGATTGTACAAATATAAATGCTTATACAGTTATAGTATTTTATTTTGTTTTGATGTCCAGGCTATTACAAAGTTATAGAATGAGTTGAGAAATTGTCTGTTCCACAATGATTTGGAACAATTTATTTAACCTGGTCTTTATTTCTTCATGAAATAATTGATATAATTTTTTTTTTTTTTTTAATCTCAGGAACTTTTGTCTTTTCTAGAGTAGATATTTGGTAATATTTTCAATTTTTTTTTCTACAGAGATTTGATCCTTCAGATTTTCTCATTTTTCTTGAGATAATATTGATGATATATTTTCCCAAAACATCTAATCTTTCTAGATTTTCAATTTTTGTATAAATTTGTGCACAATAAATACAATGTCATACTTTGTATTATTTTAATTATAGTGGTAGTTATTGGAGGGCTTTTTAAAAGCAGGGGCACGTAATCTAATTTTTTTGGTGTAAATCTTATTGAAGTATTACATACTTACTGAAAAGTGCACATATCATGAGTACACACAAATATTAACAAAATAAATACACCTGTGTCACCAGTACCCCACCAAGCAACATCACATTATCAGAATCCCTTGAGCTCCTTTTTACCCACGACCCATCTCTGGTCAAGGACAACTGTCACTACCCTGACTCTCAGCACCATAGATTAGTTTTGCTTGCTTTTGAACTTTATTGTAATTATACCATATGCACTCTTTGCTAACCTGTTTCTTTCACTTAATTAAAGATGGATGAGCTTCTTCCATGTTGCTGCTTGTAGTTTAGATAGTTCATCCTCATTGTTGTATTATATTACATTGTAGGATTATACTGCATTGTATTTATCCATTCTATTGTGAATCTACTATGTTTATACATTCTACTTGTTACTGTTTTCAGCTTGGGGCTCTTTATAGGGATTTATAGGACATTCTTGTGCATATCTTTTTAGAAAATGTGTACACATTTCTATTAGGTATATACATGTGAAAATATTGGGCTGAGTCTATGTTTATGTTCAACTTTATCAAATACTGTCACAAAGTTTCCAAAATGGTTGTACCAGCAGTGCTTGGAAATTTCAGTTGCTATGCATCTTCACTGACACTAAGTATTTTCTCCTTTTTAATGTTTACCCTTTTGTCAATTGTGTGGTAGAATTGAATTATAGTTTTAATAGGATTTCCCTGATAACCAATTAAATTGAGAATATTTAATATGTTTATTGGGTAAATGCATATCTTCTTTCATGAAGTGTCTGTTTATGTCTTGTATCCATATGTATATTAGGTATCTTTGTAAAAATTTATTTATAGTTGTTTATATATATTCTGGGTAGAGGTCCTTTATCAAATATATATATTTCAAATATTTTCTCCCATTCTGTGGCTTGCCTTTTTAATATCTCAATAGCATCTTTAGATGAAGAGTTATTTTTCATTTTAACATTGTTCAATTTGTAATTTTTCCCTTATGGTGGTACTTTTCTATCTTGTTTGATAATCTTTACCACAAAATTATGATTTCTCCCTTGATTTCCTTGAAAAAGTTTATTATTTAGCCTTTCAAATTTAGATTTATATCTGGAATTGATTTTTTTTAAAAGAATATTTATTTTACTTATTTATTTATTCCACCATCACCCCTACCCCCACCACCACCACTGCTTGTGCTTGCTGTCTTGTCTCTGTGTCCATTTGCTGCACGTTCTTCTGTGTGTGCTTATCTTCTCTGCTTATCTTTTCTTTAGGAGGCACCGGGAACTGATCCCAGGACCTTTGAATGTGGGAGAGAGGCACTCAGTGCTTGAGCAACCTTAGCTCCTTGGTTTGTTGTGTCTCTCACTGTCTCTCCTTTGTGTCTCTTTTTTGTTGTGTCATCTTGTTGCACCAGCTCTCCACACGGGTCAACTCGCTTTCACTGGGAAGCCCCAGGAACCGAACCTGGGACCCTCCATATGGTAGACAGGAGCCCAATCACTTGAGCCACAACCTCTTCCCTGGAATTGAATTTTGATTATGGTGAGAGATGATGGTGGTCACAATTCAGCTCTTTCTTATGTGATAGTCATTTTTTAATTGACTCAGCACCATTTATAGAAAATGCTATTGTCATAAATCAGGCAACCATACAGGTGAAAGTATCCTTTATATAACTTTATATATTGATTTAAAATGCAACAAATTTAAAAACATGCTTTAATTTTGATAATTTGTAAGTAAAGAAATTTCTGTCTATAAAATTATACTATCAATATGTGTGAAGACTTGTATTTGTTCAGTTTTTATCTTCATATACTTTATTTTACTTTCTGAGCCCAGGAGTTTCTTCATGAAAATATTTCACTGTAGATTCATTTTTAGTGGTATACCACTAAAATATCATGATTTTCTATTTTATCTTATTTCAATTTTTGAATTTGTATTAGCCTTGAAATTTGTCCTTTTCATTTGAATTTTCAAATTATTAGCATAAACTCATTCTTAAAATCCTCTTATGAATAATAATGCCTGTAAGACCAGGAATGATGTTCTGTATTTGATTCCTAAAATTGATAATTTATGGTTTCTCTATTTTTTCAGTCTTTCTAGGAGTTTACCAATTTTATTAATCGTTCTGTAAAACAAAAAAAAAACAAAAACAACATTTGGCTTGGTTGGTTTTCGCTGTAAATTTTAATTTTTTATTTCTTTGATTTCTTTTCTTATCATTATTATTTCCATTTTCCTGCTTTCCTTGCATTTATTCGGTTTTTCATTTCCTAACTTCTTGAGTTAGTTATTTAGATTATTAACTTTCAGACTTTATTCTCTTTTACTGTATGAGTTTAAGGCTAACTATTCCTTTCTACTATGACTTTACTGCATCCCACAAGTTTTAATATATCATTTTGTTAAAAGTATTTTGTAATTCTTGTTTTATTTCTTCTTGGACCCATCAATTGTTTTATTTTTATCTATTGTTACATAGCATTTTAATCCTTAAAGCAACAAACATTTAGTATCTCAGTTTCTGAGGGTCAGAAATCTGAGAGTGGCTTAGCTGTTTGTTCCTAGCTCAAAGTCTATCATAAGGAGGCAATCAAGTGATGGCAAGAGCTGCAGTGCTCTGAAATCTTGACCGGGACTGGAAAATCGTCTTCAGTGCTCATTCACATGGTTGTTGAGAGGTTTCAGTTCTTTGCTCACTGTTGTCTAGAAGCCAGTTCCTTACCACGTGGGCCTTCTCATGGGGCTGCCCACATCATGGCAGCTAACTTCTCCAGAGTAAATGATCCAAGAGAATGAGTGAGACAACTAAGAATGAAGACACAGGTCTTTTATAATCTAATCTTAGAAATGGTGTATCACCACTTCTGTCTTATTCTATTGGTCCCACAGAACAACCTTGATATAATGCAGGAGGGCACTACTGAAAGGTATGGATACCAGGAATCACTGGGGGTCATCTGGGAGGCAGTTTACCACAGTTATATAGAGTATTCTGCAGTTATTGGGTGGAAAGTTCTGCAAATATCAATAGAGTCAAGTTTATTTTTCATGTTGTTCAACTATTCAGTATTCTTTGTTATATTTGTCTTTCAGTACATTTTCTTGAGATATTTTATTAACTTCTTCCATTATAATTATGTTTTGCCTATTTATCTTTGTAATTATGTCCATTTATTGCTTTATAAATGTTGAATATATGCTATTAGATACCGACAACACAAGAATTGTTAAAGCCTTCTGGTTAAATAATCCTTCTAATCATTGTGATGTGTTCTTTTTATGTCTATAAATTATTTTTGCCTTCATGTCCACTTTGATATTAATATGGCCAAACAAGTTTTCTTTTCAAAATGTTTGCATGAAATATCATTTTCCTTGCTATATAAAGGCATCATTTGGTCATCACTTTTAATTGGAGCCTGTATTAGTCAGCCAAAGGGGTGCTGATACAAAATACCAGAAAATGGTTGGCTTTTATAAAGGGTATTTATTTGGGGTAGAAGTCCACAGTTGACAGGCCATAAAGCATAAGTGTCTTCCCTCACCAGAGTCCATTGCCACGTGTTGGAGCAAGACAGCTGCCGACATTTGCCAGGGTTCAGGCTTCTTGGGTTCCTCTCTTCCCGGGGCTGCGTTTCTCTCTGGGCTTTGCTCCTCTGGTTCCTCCACAAGGTCAGCTGTAGACTCTCAGGTGAACAGCTCACTTCTCTTCTCTTGGGGCCTTCTCTCCAACATCAAAACTCCAACTTCAGAACTGCTGCGACTCTGTTCTTTGTGATGCCTTTTATATTTTCTTCCTCCACCCACCAAGGGGTGGAGGTCAACGCCCTACTGATGTGGCCCAGTCATCGCCCTAATCATAACTTAATCATGCGCAGATTAACAGATCAGTTTACAAGCATGATCCAATTATATTTTTGGAATTCATAATTACATCAAACTGCCCAATGGCTACAGAGCCTATTTACACTTAATATAACTACTGATTCTTGTTCAATCTCCATTCTTGACTAGGGCCATGCAACTTTTCTCCTAGTGGTGAAAATCTCTTCTTTTTTATGGTCCCCTCTCTGTAACATTGATTTGAAGTATAAAATTATCAAGCTTGAGTTAATATGTATATATAGAATCCTGTCTATAACAATTAGAGATCACACATTCTTCTCAAACACACTCTAGATGATTGATAACAGATGAGGCCATTAAATAAAATGTCAACAATTTTTAAAAAAATTATCATATAAAAAAATTATCATATAGCTCAGGATCCTTGACTCCAATACAATTATATTTAATTTTTCCTGATTTTTTTCTGTTTGATATACAATTGTAAATATTTCCCAATATGATGGTGAATTTTCAACTTTTCCTTATAATTCTATAAATTTTTATATATGTAGGTACCTTATTATTATGAAGATCCAAGTTTAGAATTGTATGCTTTCCTGATGATTATATCTTTTATGTAGACACTACTTTATCCCTAATAATGTTTTTTTTTTTTTTTGCCTTGAAGTCTCTTTCTGTATGTGTGTAGTTAATACAGATATACTAAATATTTTTGTTATATATTTTCCACCAACTATCTTTCAATTTTCCTGTCATTAAACTTTCAGCAGATCGATTGTAGAAAGTATACAACTGAATCTTTGTTAAACTGACAAATGGTGTCTTCCAACTGGTGAGTTTAGTCCATTTAGTATTATTGTAGTTAATAATTATTTTACCAATCTATTTTGTGCTGTATACAGTAGGAATATAGATCTGGAGCTCTGGAAATTAAGTCTGTACTGAAGACCAAGATATGGGAATTTTGCATGCACAAGTAGGCATGAGGAAAAATGAGATTAGCAAAGAAGACTCTACAGGGAGGTAGTCGTTTGTGGCTTTTATGGCCCCCAGAAAATCATGTTCTTGGGGCTAATCCATTCCTGTGGGTGTGGAACTGTTGTAGGTGGGGACTTTTTATTAGATTACTTCAATGGGTCTTAATCCTCTTACTGGAGTCCTTTATATATGGGATGAATACAGAGAGAAACAGAGAGAAGCCGAGAGAATGCTGGAAGCAAGAAAGTGAAGCAACAAAACCTGGAGAGAAGAAAGAAATCAGCAGACACCACCATGTGCCTTGCCATATGAGAGAGGAGTCCAGGATTGCCAGCACCTAGTCTTCGGGGAGAAGCATTGCCTGATGATGCCTTGATCTGGACATTTTTATCAGCCTAAAAACTGTAAGCATGCAGTCTAATAAATCCCCAATGTAAAAGCCAACTTATTTCTGGTACATTGCATTTTGGCAGCCTAGCAGGCTAAAACAAGGGGTAAGAGAGACCTGAGAACAAAAACATAATTGTAGTATCACTGATGCTAAGAGTGACAATTCTCAAGTAAAAGAAAGTGAGCAAGGGTGACAAAGAACAAGGAATTCAATCTCCAAACCAAAGGACCTTGGCCAGTGGGCACTTTCCCTTCCTAGAAGATATGTTCTCCATTCAAATGAACTATATAACTCCATGTGGTTAGTCCTCCCTTTCTTCTGAGACAAAGTTCCATTTATATTTTACCAATCTCAAGGAATTTCATTAATGATTGTCCTTCAGAAATTCGTTATTACCCTGTTTCACACAAACCAGCCTGTGTGAAGACCAAGGGAAGAGAGATACAAACATTACGGAATAGCGATTGCCTTCCAAGTTCTGTGCCTATTACTTTGTATATATTACTTCATAATATTTCTCTTCGTAATCCTATACCATGGGAATTTAACATTTGAAGGTGAGAAAATTGAGGTTCAGAGAAACACAAAAGTTTCTAAGATCACACAGCTAATCCATGATCTTTCTGTTTCCAAAGCCATTCTTTTTCCGCTAAGGGAGTCCATAAATTTCTCTTGCTATTTTAAGAGAACTGTAACTTTTCCATGACTTGAAAAGAAAGGAACACTTTTAACTCAGAATTGTCTGATCTAGGGATATTGAAAGGGGATCAGTCATATTCCTTATCATCCATGATTAACAAAACCTGTTTTTCTCCTTTATTTGTCTATAACATTAGTGAAGAAGGATCTTACCATAGGTGCTCTAAACAGAATTTGCGTCGAAATATTGGATGTTCGTGAATGGGTACAAGGTGTGTGGCCTGAAATCCAAAGCCCTTTATAAATTAGCCCCTATCTACTTTTACAGGTTTATTTCCACAATTGCCCTACAGAGCTTTCTCTTTCTAGGCACAGTGTTTCAACTATCATCTCCCAGTTCATTGCTTTTTGTTTGTTTGTTCGATGGTTTTGAGCTCATAATTCCTACTGCCTTGAAAAGCCTGTTTTCTGACACTTTCGGCTTCCAAAATGCTTTACCTCCACTAGGAAGTTTTTTTTTTCTTCTCCTCATTTTGAATAATAGCATCATTGTCTTGCAGATAGAAAGTACTTTATAATAGTCATTTACTGATTAATTATTGTTCAGCATACTTTGAATCAGAGCTGATTTTAGTGTTTTAAAATAATTTTTAAGTTTTTATTAACACATGCTTTACAGTAAAATGCTGAAATGCTCAGGGCATAGTTTGATGAATTTTGACAAACATACAAGGTTGTAACCAACACTAAATCAAGATAAAGTACAGCTCTGTCAGTCCAAGAAGTTCCCTCATGTCCCTTTCAGTCCATCTTTTCACAGAGGCCCTTGTTCAGATTTGTATCACCACCGATATTTTTAAAATTCAAGGTAAACTTTAAATTTAGCAAAATACTCAGTTCTTAAGTGTACGGTTTGATGAGAGCTGGCAATTTTGACAAATGTAAACATCTGGTAACTCATACATCTATCAAGATACAGCACAAGCCTATCATTACAGTAACTGTTCATTAAAAACTGCCAAACCTTTTAAAACTAGTAGTCCTATTTTTTCACTCATATCAGCACTGTGTGAGGTTTTTGTTTGCTCTCCATCCTTGCCAACATTGGGTGTTGTCATTTGTTTTCATTTTTACCATTGTAGAAGATTGTTTTGGTATCACATCATGGGTTTTATGTACATATTTTTGATGGCTAATGATGTCAAGTATAATTTCAAATAGTTTTTGACTATTTGTATATCTTCCTAGGTAAAGTGTTATTTGCCTGCTTTTTAAAAAATTGAGATGTTTGACATTTTATTATTGATCTGTAGGAATATTGTATATATTCTGAAGACAAGTCTATATATATATATATACACACACACACATACATACATATATACACACACACATATATATACATATTTCCTCAATGAGTGGCTTACTCATTGTATTTATCTTTTCTTTGCATGAGGTAAACAAATTAAATTTTAGTGAAGTACAATTTATCATTTTTTAAAATGAGTAGTAGTTTCTATGTCGTATTTAAGAAACCTTTGCCTACCCCCAATTGGAGCACATATTCTCCTCTATACTTTTCTAGTATCTTTATAGTTTTAGTTTTTTATGTTTATATAATGATTTATCTCAAATTAATTTGAGATTGACTATACATATATTTATTAATATTTTAAATTTTATTTTTGAAATTTAATTTCCTAAGTGTTGCTGGTGTCTAGTAAAGCAAATGATTTTTTTTTTTTTTTTTTTTTTTTTATTATGGGTAAAAATCAAAATTCTCACAATACATACAAACATTTGTAAAATGATATATAAATATATAAGCAAATGATTTTTTAAAAAACATTCACCTTAAAATTTATGACCATGTTCCATATGTAAAATATGGTGTCCCAACATCCTGTGTTGGGTAGGTTTTTCTTTTCCCATTGAATTGCCTTGGCACCTTGACTGAAATCAAATAACTGTTTCAACACTGAATCAAATCACTATTTTCATGCTGATCTAATTCTGAACTTTATGTTTTGTTCCATTAATCTATTTGTCTCTCTTGACACCAATAACACTGCTTTCATTATAATTGATTTGTACAAAATATTGAAATCAGGTTGCATTGCCTGTTTTTATATTTTTCCAAGGATTGTTTTGGGGATTCTGGGACTTTGAATTTCCAAAAAAAATTTTTAGAATCAGCTTCCAAATTTCTACAAAAGTGCTTGGTGAGATTTTCATTGTGGTGTGTTGAATTTAGAGATCAATATAAGGAGAATGGCTATCTTAACATCATTAAAATTCCCAAACTGTCAATATGGTATATCTCTTTAGTTATTTGTCTTCTTTAATTTTGGGAATACTTTTCATAATTTTCAATATAAATGCCTTGCACATATTTCATTAAAACTATTCCTCAGTATTTTATTTTCTATCCTATTATAAATGGAATCGTTGTGTTTATTACATTTTAAATGTTTCTTTTATATATGTAGTATAAAGTTACAAATGAATAAATATGTATTTATAAATCATACACACTGATTTCTATATTATCTTTATAACCTAAACCTTGATAAACTCATTTATTGGTTCTAGTAGTTTTCTCCCTGATTTTTTTCTGATCTTTTATACATACAAAACTGTCATCAACAAATTAAAAGTTTCATTTAATCCTTATTTTGATGCCTTTTATTCTTTTTCCTTATTCTTTTGCATTATTTTAATGTCAGTCACTCCAATACAATATGGAATAAGAAAAGAGAGTGGAAATATTTATCTTGATCCTGATCTTAGGCAGAAAGTGATTTATATTTCACAATTAAGTTTGTTGGCTCCTATTAGATTTTATACACCCCCTTTCTCAGTAAAAGGAAGTTTCCTTCAATTCTCGGTTTGTTAGGAATTCTTACCATGAAAGTTGTTACATTTTATCAACCTCTTTTTCCCCCATCTATGAAGATGAGTATTGAGTTTTTCTCCTTTATTTAAGATTGGCCACACTGTGGGAGATGTTTGTGTGGGATGTGGTGGAAGGTGTGGGAAGTGGGCAACATGGGAATCCCAGTGGGTTCCGTGTAATATTTTAGGTAATCTAAGCACCTCTTAAAATATATGTATATATATATATAAATAACATTTTTGTAAGCAAATACACATATATGCATATATATTTATATATCATTTTACAAATGTTTGTATGTATTGTGAGAATTTTGATTTTTACCCATAATAAAATATATATATATATATATTGAATTATCAAAAAAAAAAAAAAAAAAAAAAAAGATTGTGAATTACATTTATGTTTTGGAATAGAAAACCAGTTTTGCATTATTGGAACAAACCCTACAAAGTCATGATTTAATAATATTTCTGTAGTAATTTTTGGCCAATGACAATTATATTATGTTCTCTTTTCAGTTTGTTACATGTTTATAAGGAGTATGCAGCCCAGTAGAAATTTAAAGTGCTTCCATAGTTTCATTTTCCAGTGGTATTGCTGTACTTCTCCACTAGATGGCAACATACACCTATTTGTTGTCCAAATGCATTGCATTTTCAACTTGAAGTTACTCACCTGAATCCTGGACTACTCTGATTAGGAAGACCAATTTGTTCAGCATATACTCATTCAGCACTTTCAGAGCAACTACTCTATGTCAGACTGAATAGTGGGGATACAACGATGAGTAAGGCAGTTTCTCTCCTGAAGGTCGTCGCAGTCTCCTGAGGGGCGTGGTAAATGTGTAACCCACTAATTCAAATGCAGAGTGTATTAAGCATTATGGTGGATAAAAAAGCTCTGAGAGCTCCTGACCTGAGGAGTATCTGAAATATCATTTCTGAAGTGCTTCTGACTCTCCCTAGTACTGCATTCTCTTTTAAACTGGGGGCGGTTTTCTAATAGGATCTAAGACGGATGTTTAAAATGGAATCTAGTACAATATTTCTTGAGCACTTGGCATGTTTATGTGGAAACCAAGATACTAGGTGCTACAATGGGAAAAAAATAAGATTCTTCCTTTCATACACTGCTTAAGAAACACAACATCATATAAGGGAGTTGAAAAAAGTACTCAGATAACTACAAAATTGGAAATAGTATAATGTGAAACCTTAAAAATTCTAAAAGGAGAAGGTTAACTTCTGGCTGGGGGAACCAAGAAGTTCTTTATCTGAGAAATTCCAATTAAGGAATCGTTTTAAAACAGTTAAGGTTCCAATAGGCAAAACTGCTGGGAACCTCGTTTCAGCCAGAAGGAATAGCTGAGAGGAAACATCACCTTTGGTGAAAAGCTCCTACCCTGTTTCTAATTCTACCCTTTTATCTAATTCTAATAGTGCTGCTGACTGATAAGCTCTAAATCCTTCGACAGCTCAGTTCATTTTTCTGGGCCCTATATTTCTTGTCCATGAAATTAATTGATTAGACATATGTAATCCCTATACCTATCTTCTCAAAGATATTCAGGTCAAAGATAAGGTAGTGAGAACATGTATTTTATTTAGGAAATGGGAATTCTCCATTTCTAGCTGGAGTTTAAGGTCTGGTTAGAGGCCATTGTATAATAAGCCTAGAAAAGTAATGTGACCATTCTGTAGAAGTCCTTCCAACTGAGATAGGAATTGTTTGTTTGATTTGGTGTTCAGTAAGAAACTATCAAATGTTCATGAGCAGGAGAGAGGGGCACTCTTGCCGGCACCCAGACAATAGTTTGAATCTTTGAGAACGAAGCCATGGCAGAAAAATAAGTGAAGTTGGGAAGACTTTTTGAACACCAATTGAGAAGAAAACAATGAAACTGGAGCGATAGGACCTAGCAGAAGGAGCACTGAATGAGCAGACTGGAGTCTGACTCATGTCTTTGGTGACTTTCAAAAAGGTCCTTGACCTTGTGAGGTGCTGTATCGTTGTCTCTGAAGCAGAAACGTAAAACGTGTCATCCTTCTCACAAGGCATTTGCTAGGCTCAAATAAGAAAACAGATGAGAAAGTGCTTTAAAAATTACGGGGTGCTGGATAAATATAGAATCTACATGTGCTTCGTGTTGGAAAAGACCATAAAGATGAGCGCAACTAATTCCCTTACTTGAATGTCATTAGACAGATGTATGGCATGGTTTGTATTGAAGACAAAGAATGCTAACATCTCTCTTCCCTGATCCCTACTACTAAATAGACTGCATTCCTTTTTAATGGTCCCTCAGATATCTTATCATATACACAGAATTCCATGGCAAACTTGAAAGAGTAGTAAGAAGTCATTTAATTTTCAACCATTCCCCAAGAGCTAGAAAATCTTTAAATCAAAATTGAGCTTTATGACCCTAAGGCCAATTACTTAATATCTTCTGTCTGTGTGTATTGCAACTTGATAAGAAAATTGGAGAATATAAATGTTTTTAAAAGTGCTTGAAAGATCACTAGATAAATGGCAATTACTGTTATAATTATAATTGGTAATAACAACAGCAACATCCTTGTCAGGTTGGATCTTAATAGTATAAAACAGCTAAACCATTCCATTTTCACTTAATCTATTTGCTAGAAAATCCTTTCTTATATTCAGCTGGATTTTGCCTTCCCTTGACTTCTTGCCATAGGCTTTTTTTTTTTAAAGATTTTATTTATTTATTCATTTATCCCCCCCCCTTGCTGCTTGTGCTCGCTGGGTCAGCTAACCACTCTGTGCGGGTGGGCTTGCCTTCACCAGGAGGCCCCGGGAACCGAACCCGGGGCCTCCCATATGGTAAACGGGAGCCCCACTGATTGAGCCACAGCCGCTTTCCTGCCATAGGCTTTTGTGTTCTTCTTTGGTCATTCAAAAAATAAATGTCTTCTTTCTTCCAAGTTGGTAGTTCTTCAATTATTTAATTTGAATTATTATGTTCCCAAGTTCATTCCATCAAAACACATATGACATGATTGTTTTGGATGTCAAAAATGCCTTAGTTTCCCTGCTCTAAATATAGTTTACCTGAACATCTTAATAAGTAGTGCCTGGGCTTTAACACAATAAGTCAGCCATGGGTGGATTATTGCTGAACGCTTGTAGAAAATCTTCTTCTAGTCACTCTATTTCCTATTTACCAGTCCCTAGCACTGTTATACACATAGCGGGTAGTCAGGAAATAATTTTAATATTTAGTATAACTTAGTTTAACATTTAGGCAGCCATTTCATGTTGTTGGTTTCATTTGTGTTTTGCAATAAACTCAAATCCAAAATCAAGAATGTTTGCAAAAATTGCTTGGAAATTATGCCCCATACATGAAGAATAGAAAGTATTGGGTCTTATCAGTCCCCTTTGGTGTTAAATAGGACAATAAAGTCATTAGTAGACATAATTAAAATTTCAAAACAACAGAATATGATTATGTTTTATATCATGTAGAGGGATGCAAATAATTTTTATGAGGCAAGATTCAAAACTATGTCCACTTGCAGCACAGCTGGGAGAAATCAAGTGCTATTTTCTCTACATGTGTGTACTTTACACTCAGTAACAATAATGAAATGTTCAGGGTGTGGTTGAATAAAGGGTGGGGGAGTATCCCCAGTAAAAAGAACATATTTCTTCCACACCTCTCCTCAGCATCTCAGAGATATCCTGGCTACATGTCTTTGTATGTGAAGCTGTCAATCAAACTAGGTGTTCTTGGTGTTGAGATGCCACTCAAAATGAACATTGTGCAAGTGAAACTGCCATTCAAAATGGCTGCCAACAAATGGAGCTGTCATTCACCCTCAACAGTTCAGTCTGTTTCATTGTCAATAAGATGGGCTGGTATGCACAGATAGCGGCCTCATTAGACTTAATAGAATTAAACTCTAGATTTTAACTCCATAGCTTTCTTTTCAATAAAAAGATACTTTTTATTTTCCAAAGGCTTATGATGACTATATTCGTCAGTCAAAAGCAGTGCTGATGCAAAATACCAGAAATCAGTTGGCTTTTTATAAAGGGTATTTATTGGGGTAGAAGCTTACAGTTACCAGGCTATAAAGCATAAGTTTCTTCCCTCACTAAAATCAAGATAGCTGCCAACGTCTGTGAGGGCTCAGGCTTCTTGGGCTCCTCTCTTCTTGGAGCTCTGTTTCTTTCTGGGCTCAGCTGCTGTGCTCTCCCCAAAAGGCTAGCTGTAGACCGTAAGGCTAATGGCTCTGTCTCTCTTCCTGGGGCTTCTGCCATGACTAAGGAGTCTCTATTCCTCTGTGTTCTTCCCCTGTGTGTTTACTTCCCAGGCTCCAGCATTAAAACCCCAACTCTGTACTTTGCCATGTCTTTTCTCTGTGAGTCCGCGCCCACCAAAGGGTGGGGACTCAATGCCCTACTGATGTGGCCCAAAGTCCTAATCATAATTTAATCAATTAAAAGTGATACCTCCAACAGACCAGTTTACAATCATAATCCAATAACTATTTTTGGAATTCATAAACAATGCCAAACTGCTACAATGACCAAAAAGAAAAACAGAAGGGGTTGGTGAGAGGAAAATACTTAGGGTACAAATTGCTGATAGAAGTGGTTAAAGAATTTTTGACTTGTCCTCACAGGCCAAAGAAAATGGAATATCATTTGTGATAAGCCGCATAGCCGTTCACTCATTCACTCCACAAACCTTTATGGTATGCCTACTGGGAGCCAATCAATATCATTTGAAGTAAGATATTAACATGTTCAGGGAAAAGCAGGACTCCAGGGCACTCCAATTCTCAACAGTGTCTGAGTAAAATGCATTATACTGTGCAATTTCAATTTTGCCGGTTCCTTACCCTTTTTTTTGGGGGGGGGGGGGATCACAATTTCACTTGCCTGATGAAATTTCTTTGCTCTCTACTTGCTGTGTTGCTGAAAGTGATATTCTCCCCTTTACCATTAATGTAGTGATTTCAACTGGCCAATGCTACTTTAGTTGTAAAATGTTAATGGTAAAGTTATTGGATTTGTGGAGTGTTGTTTGAATCTACTTCTATTAAGTGTAATATCAATTATGAAAGTAGTTTAAGCTGACAAAGTTATCTTAGGTCTTTGCAGCCACATCTATTATCATAAAAATAAAATAATCATCTGTAGTTTCAGATGTATCTAATTCCCAAGAAAATGCCACCTCCACATCAGCAGGAAACATATCTGGTTTTTCAACTACTGTGTAACTAGAAAGCAGCATTGTGCCTGACACAGGGAGGCCCTCAATAAATCATGTTGAGTAGAGGAGGCTTCTCTTTAATAATAGAGCAGCTAGACATTTTCTTTCTAGCACCAATAGGCCCCATATTTGTACAGTTGGACCAAGAACCCTGACCCATGTGTGTTCCAAGTACCTCAGTCTGTCTAATCGCTGCTGTGTTTTCCTAGACTGAAATATTGAACCTCTTTCTTCACTTCCTGGTCCAAGGCACAGTTACCACCTGGGACTAAAGTTTTCTATTGCACCAATAAAATTGAGATTCTAATTTTTTGCAGTCATCCCTTTCTCAAGAGAGACAATGATGGCTTTCAAGCCCCAAGGATCTGTTCAACTAGAAATCTGATGTGGCTGCCTTGCCTAATTATGAGTATTTTACTTACCACCACCAGTTCTGGTATTCTCCTCCTAAAAATTGGAAACCTTTGGGTATTTGGTCTTATGGAAATTTGTGACATCCCTTTAGACTCTGATTAATGTTTTGCTGCCACCCTCCTTTAAATGCCATCCCCACAATCCAGTCTCTTCATTCAACCCCAGATCTTCCTCTACCTAATTCTTTCCCAATTGATGTCATGCCTCTTACACAAGTTCTACCAAGTTATGGCAAAAAATCTCTACCTTCTTTTTGGTTTTTGTCAACTAAATAAATAAATGTCTAATTATACCAATAATCTTCATTTTAAATGACAAAAGCTTTTAAAATGTACTGCCATATTATTTATAGATTTCATAGTGTTTTTTCTGCTTGTGATTCTCAGGTTATTTATCTTGGCTATATCTTGTCTGCTCAGTTGATCCTAAACTCCTTAAGACAGTATATGGTGAGCATAATGTCCAAAGTTTTGTTTTGTTTTATTTTAATTGAGAAGAAAGAAACTTGTGTTCTGATTAACCTTTTATTAATTTCTTAGCTGAATTTCATGAGAAGTTTGCACTAGATTAGTTTGAAGTCCCCTTCAGCTCCAGAATTTTCTGATATTGTGTCAATGAATAGAGAAGTGAGGAAATGAGGAAAATATGTTTTTCCTCCTAGGGAAAGGGGAAATAGGGAGTATAAATGAAAATTAGCAAATCGCTGTCTAGGCTGAAGCTAGTGTTGATCAGTGGTGAGGTTCAAATAAAGGACAATGTGTCACCATGGAGACATGTATCATATGCATAGAATCAATCATAAATAACCTCAGTGGATTGGGATATGCTATTCTAGTTTTGTTGAAGATACAATTTTAATGTTTCTGACTGCATACAATTTCAATGCTTCTGACTGTACTTTCCTTAATAGACACCAGGTGGCACAAGGATTTAATTTATTAAAATGGAGACAGACTTGCAGCCTTAAAAAAAAAACAAGCTGTTCCACAGCTTTTCCAGGCTCATTTATATAATAAAATCCTGTTTTAAGACTTATGTAGACCATTCTATTGGTTCAATTAGCAGTGAAAATGGGCTATTCTGTGTGAGAGAGTATATTTATAATGCAAAGTCTGTCAAATGTGGATCATTGACATAAAATAATAGAAAAGATCCTAACTGGCAGAGAAGGAAGGAGAGATTAGGAAAAAAATATGCTAGTAGAAAAGAGACTGAGGGAGGATGGATACAAACAAAAGAAAGAAAAGAGAATATAGAAAAATGAGACTTGAAAGAAGAATGGGAGAAAGGAGGAGCAAAGAGAAAGAATGAAAAGGGGAGAGAAATGGAGGAAAATGTAAAAAAGAATAAAATTGAGAATCTGATAGAGAAGATTGAAGGAGAAAATAGTCTTCCAGAGACAAAGAAAGGGAGAGAGGCTCAGTAACTTTTGGGGTGGTCACTTAATACTATTTAGACTATCTCAGTATTTTGTTTGAGTCTTAGTTTGCCAGGTGTGCTACGATAAATAACACACAGTAGATTGGCTTAAACAATAATTAATTGTCTCATACTTTTGAAGCCTGGAAGTCCAAAATCTAGATGGCAGCACAGTCATGCTTTCTCCTGGCCTCAGTAGCATTCTGGTGATGGCGGTCCTCCGTCATATGGAGATCTCTCTCTCTCTTTGTGTCTGCTCTTCCAGTGTCCGCTGTCTTCTGGCTTCTCCTGGTTTCTGGCTTTCCTGACTATGTGGGAGTTTTCTCTTTATAAGGCCTCCAGTCATGCAGATTAAGGCCCAACCTTATTCAGTCTGGCCACACCTTCACTAATTATGCTATCTTCAAAAAGACCTATTTATATATGGGTTCACACTCACAGGTTTGTGGGTTAAGATTAAGAGTAGGCTGAGGTATAGGCTTCATTTTACCAGTTTGATTTACAAAGTCTTTGAAAGTTTTGAATAGAGATATATGCATATGTACCCTGACACCATGATAGATGGAGCAGATGAGTGGATGAATCCCTTTACTTATTTGTAGCTTAAGCTGCTGCAGTGAGGAGGATACACCCAGAGGCCTTATTCTTCTATGGATGTTTAGATGAACTCCACAATGAAAATGACTTCGATGATGCCAACATTCTCACACCTTGCCACTAGAAACATTGAAAGACATGAAAAAGGTCCCCAGAACTCACCGTCATTCCTAGTCTGCCAGTAACTCCTACTCACTGCCTTTGTCAAGTATAAAGTTTTGATAAGACAAAAAGTGGCTGAGGACCTCCCTGATTGACACAAACTTGTCCATGAATAAGAAAACCTGAGCATCAGAGAGAAGAATGGTTGTGAATTACAGGCTAGGCTATTTCTCTCTATGGCCATGGGCAATAATGCTAGGGACCAGATCTGACCTCTAAGTCATAAGAGCTTGCTCTTGGTCATGGAATTCAGTTGAAGTGGGTCCATCTTGGACTCTGTCCAGTGGAGTTTATTAAATGGACAGGTCAGTAACCATATGAAGACCCTTTGATATGTAATTCAATTTCAGCCTTAGAATGTTAGAATAAAGTATGGTCTATTAAGCAGGAGTTTGTGATTGGGAGTAAAGATAACCAACTCAAATGAGCTGAAACAAACAAAAAAGGAAATATACTGGTAGATATAACCATGAAATTCATGGATGGCATTGGCAGTCCCAACTGAGTCCAGGTATTAAAATGATATTTTTCAAGTTCTACCTCTTCAGATATCAATTCTGAGGCTTTGTGCTTGGCTTTATTTGTTATTGGATTAAGGAATCAAATAATGTTATCTTGGTTCTCTCTCCATCTTGGATCTGTCTGGCTTTATTCTAATTATATTCTCTGTCCACATGGTAGGAAACGTGGCCATGTGTCTCAGATTCACATATTCATATCATCTAACACCACCTGTGAAAGAGTTCCCCATCTTAATAGCTATTGCTGGACAATTCTAGTGATGGCTTAAATTGGTCCGATTAGATTATCTGTCCATATTCTCATTACTATAGCCAGAAAAATAGGGTTCTCTGATTTGTTATGCACAAGGATAAATGTTCATCTATGTAAGGGATGGTGTGGGTCCAGACTCACCCTAGCCACACGGAATAGGTTTCCACTAGAAAGAGGTATTTTATCATTAACATGAAATGAGAAAGAGGAAAGCAGTACTGTGTTATTAAGAATCATGAATATCAATTATACAGGGCCAAGTTATTTAGTCCACAAAAATAATTAGGCTGGTGGCCTCAGCAGCATGGTTCTCTAGTCAGTCAAGGAAACCAGCACAACCCTGTTTTCCTTAAGCTAACTGTGTGATATGCCCTTTATCAGCATCTATTACTTCAGCATTATTTTAAATAAGCTCCTCCATCCCGCTATAGAAGTTTTCAACACCAGTTGATTCCACCATTGCTTAAAAGGACAAAAACAACTTAACAGACATTATGTTGAAGCTCTTTCAGATACTTATGGGCAACAAGTTTAGTGCAGACAAAGCAAGTTAACTTTTTAAAAAATTTCCACAAAATGTATATGAGGAAAAACTTATTGAAGGCATTCTAAAAGGTATTACTGGACTGTAAGTGCCAGTTTATTTCTAGTATCTGGTATATAGAATGAATTAAAAAAAAAAACTATTTGCAGAGAAAGAGAAGTCTGGAAGACATGGTTATGATGAACTATCACAAACCAAGTTGGGTTGTTTTCTTTAAAGAACATTCAGGTTCAGAAATGAGTAACTAGGGAATGCATTTCCTTAGATGGATAAGTTTATTACTTTGGTTTGGTCCTTTTGTGTACTACTTTTTATTTTATCCGCTGTTGGAAGAGCTCCACTCCCCCACCTCAAGGTATTAAATTGTGGTAAAACCCCTGGCTCACTGTAGCTGACTGAGAGGAGAACAGATCTCTTCCTTCCTGTTAGCTGTTTCAAGGGAAAAGGGAGGGGAGGTTGGGGTGCTTTTCTTTAGTGATTTGGCCAGCAGAGCCCACTGTGACTCTCCAATCTGGAGAGTCAACACAGGAACACAGGAAAACCCAGACTGAAACACCTCCGTGGAAAGGTGCACTGACTAGTGCCATCTGCTCACAGGTCTGGAAACCACATGGACAAAAATTGTGCTCTCTGTATCCAACCCTGGGAGAAAATCTGCATCCCACTAGTGGATTCCTAGCCCGATTTTGAAAACTTAAGCTGGCAATTTTAAAGACTGAGAATAAGTTGAACCAAATATCAAAGAAGAGTAAGTAAGCAGTAAGTAAGAGAGAAAGTAGATATCAGAATAAATATACCAACATATTCAGATGTCTAGACATCGGCAAAAAATTACAAGCCATACTAGGAAACAGGAAGAGATAGCCCAGCCAAAAGAACAAACCAAATAACCAGAAGAGATACAGGATTTAATACAATTAATCAGTGAAAATCACACAACTCTCCTAAATCACCTCAAAGAATTTAAAGAAAATATGACCTAAGAAATAAAGGATATTAAGAAGATACTGGGAGAGCATAAAGAACAATATGAAAGCCTGAAAAAAAAAGTAACAGACCTTATGGGAATGAAAGACACAATGGACAAGATTAAAAATACATTAGAGGCATATAAGCACAGATTTGAGTTGCTCGAAGACAGAATTAGTGATTTCAAAGACAGATTATCTGAACTGGAAAAGACAGAACAGAAAAAGAGAGTGGAAAAATGGAATGGAGTCTCAGGGAATTGAATGACAACACAAAACACACAAACATTCACATTATTGGTGTCCCAGAAGGAGGAAAGAATGGAAAAGGGGCAGAAAGACTATTTGAGGAAATAATGACTGGAAGCTTCCCAACCCTTATGAAAGACATAAATATCAATATCCAAGGACAACATGCCTCAAACAGAAAAAATCCAAAAAGACCTACCCCAAGACACCTACTATTCAGAATGACAAATATCAGAGATAAAGAGAGGATTCTGAAAGCAGCAAGAGAAAAGCAAAGCATCACATACAAGGGAAATGCAATAAGATTAAGTGCCGACCTCTCATCAGAAACCATGGAGGAAAGAAAGTGGTATGATGTATTTAAGATACTGGAAGAGAGAAACTGCCAGCCAAGAATTCTGTATCTGACAAAGCTGTCCTTCAAAAATGAAGGTGAGTTCAAAGTCTTCCTAGACAAACAAAAACTGATAGAATAAGTTACCAAAAGACCATATTTGCAAGAGATACTAAAGGGGGTGCTGCAGCTTGAAAGGAAAAAACAAGGGTGAGAGATTTGGAGAAGAGTTTAGAAATAAAGATTATTAGGAAGGGTAAACTAAAAGATAAGAACACAGACAATATAACAATATGACAACAGAGAGCCGAAGGACAAAATGGATGAAGCAATTTGAAGTTTTCAAGTTGTCCTTCACATCTGTCCGATGAACCCTGAAAGACAGAAAGAAGGCCTTTCTTGGGCAAGAACACTCCCCAAAAATAAAACAATGGTTATTGTGTCTGCTTCTGGGACTGTAGAGACTGTAACTGAGAAGGGAGATGGTGCTCCATCACCAGATGGCTCTGTTTTTATCAAAACCCGATGAAGGAAAATGAATAGCATGAATTATTTGAATCTGTCTTCTTTTATTATCATTTAAAGATTTAGACACAGGGATATTTATTCTGGAGAAAGAGGGCAAAACTTCTCTTTGTAAGATAAGCTTTTCAGATGAAGCATATAAATCTAAATGGTAGCATTATTGTATATTGTTTGGACTATGCTTTGATAAGTTATGGTTTACACGTAAGATTAGAATTCTGAGCAAAATGTTTTTGATGTGTAAATTTAATTTAATCTAAATATATGGATGGATATATTTTAAAGACACAGCTTGAAAAGGAAATTCTTGAATAGTAAATAACTTTGACAGTGTTATTAAAATGTTGACTCATTGACTTTTGTTTTATGATAAAGGAAATAAGTGATTGCGTTCTCTGCTAGAAATATACTGCTGTTACTAGTCACTGTTTTTCTTGCTTTTGTAGAGTAAGTTTGTCATGAGGCTTAAATGTTTTTCATATTCATTTTGATTCAAAGTTGTGATTTCATTATATGTGGAATCTTTGAAAGTTCAGCCAAAAATGCATGCAAATGTGAACATTCTGAAGTTTCCCTTAATTCTGATTTGGGCTTATGTTTTTGGCTTTAAAGAAGTTATAACAACGGTAGTTGCCTCCTTCAGTATTTGTTAGATGTGTGAAGTACTGATAAATGTCACAATGATGGTTTTGTTTTTTAGATTATTAATGTAGGTAGGTTAGTCCTTGCCACAAGTGAGTCATTTTTTAAATGTGCATTTTTTAACGAGTGACTTTTACAGATGCATCATAATAAATTGTAGTGCTACATTTATAAAAAGAATAGGGGATGATGTGGGAAAGGGAGCAGGGTACATAGGAATCCCTCATACTTTTGATGTAACTTTTCTGTAATCTAAAACTTCTTTAAAAATAAAGTTTATTAAAAAAAATAGCAAAAACAAAAACAAACAAAATTCCTTTGGCTTGTGCTATGTAGGGTGATTTAAGATTTAAATGAAGTCACTTTTTAATAATTTGATAGGTGTTGACATGCGACACATCTCAAAGACCATCACCACAATCCCAATAGTAATATCCATCACTCCCAAAGTTTCCTTGTGTCTCTTTGTAATCTCTTGGTAGTGTCTCTAGCCCCTCTTCCTTCCAGAGGCATCTGCCAATCTGTTTCTATCACAATAAATTAGTTTGCATTTCAAGTTTTAGATAAATGGAAAACAAAATATGTATTCTTTTTTTTTTTTTTTTTGGACTCAGCATAATTATTCTTAGATTAGTCCAAGTTGTTGCATGCATCAGTAGTGTGATCCATTTTATTATTGAGGGGTATACCATTGTGTGGATTTTCTACACTGTGTTTATTTGTTCTCCTGTTCATGTGCCTTTGGGTTGTTGCCAGTTTTCAGCTGTTATGTAGAAAACTGCTATGACTATCTGGACATATGCTTCCTTTTCTCCTGGTAAATATCTACTAGCGGCACAGCTAGATTTGGGGCCACTTTGAGATGGAATGCCAGGACAGCAGGCATAAACCAGTCTGCCCTGAGAAAACTCAGTTTTTAGTCACCCTATGTCAAGCTACCAGAAAAGTGCTTTTCAAGTTAAGAGTAACTGACTTGGCAAAAAGGCAATCTTAATACTGCTTCTATACTGTGCT
Organism: Tolypeutes matacus; assembly: GCA_026826555.1. NCBI lineage: Eukaryota > Metazoa > Chordata > Mammalia > Cingulata > Chlamyphoridae > Tolypeutes > Tolypeutes matacus. Next base: position 35,874,781 of record JAKSZT010054215.1, read on the forward strand.
TGACAAAAGCCTGGTGACAAAGACCACTGGCTGTCTTCCAGTATCTGTTCTCCCCATCTTCTAGAGCAGGAGTTGGCAACCTGTGGCCCTCATGTCAGATCCAGCCTACCATCTGTTTTTGTGAATAAGGTATCACTGGAACACAGCCACGCTCATTTACGAATTGTCTGTGGCAGCTTTGGCACTATAATAGCAGAGCCGAGTACTTGTGACAGAAACTATATGGCCCCTGAAGCCTGAAATATTTACTATCTTGCTCTTTACAGAAAAAAAAAAAAATTGCCAACCCCTGTCTCAAAGTAATAGGATATCAAAATTTTAGCTGGGCACATAATCACCTGGAATAGGATTTATTTTCTAGCTTCCTTTGCAGCTAAGTTCTGGCTAATGGCATACAAACAGAAGTGGGTCTGTGCAACTTCCAAAAATTATTTTTAAATTAAGAGGTCCTGTCCTTCCCCTGCCAGCTGGTCTCCCTTTATGCATACCAGAATGCAGACATACTGGCTGGAGATCCCACAGCATCTTGGACAATAAAATGACCCTGAGTATGAAAACTGCATGATGCAGCCACTAAATAGAAGGAACTTGTCTTCCCAGTACCACGGAGTATCACCCCAGGCCTGGACTGACTTCAGCCACACTATATATGTGAAAAAGAAATAAATTTCTATCTTGTTTAAGCCACTTTGTTTGGTTTTGGATAGGTGAGGGTTTTCTTTATTGAAGGCAACCATAACCTAAAGGATTTAATATCTCATGCAGTGACCAAGTTCCATATTATGGTCATCTTTGTACTAGTCATGGACCTTTAGGCAGGTCTGCTAATCTCAGCAACCTCATCTTTCAAAATCAGTTAACCTGTGGAGGCCTACTTGATCCCTGCTGCCCATGGCCTCAGCCTCTGCCTCCATGCACCACTGGGGCACGGAGCAGGGCATCAGGCTGGAAACCTAGCGCCAAGAGCCTGCCTCCCTTGATGCTGCGGTCGGCCTCTGAAGACGTGCCATCCTCCAGTACACTGCCCTGAAGAACATCGCAGGGCTTGTCTCTCATGGAAACCCATCATGTGGGCTCTTGGGAAAATCCTGCCCCCTCCTCTGCCCTCTTGGGGTGGTGTATTAGTCAGCCAAAGAGGTGCTAATGTGAAATACCAAAAATGGGTTGGTCTTTATAAAGGGTATTTATTTGGGGTAGAAGTCCACAGATACCAGGCCATAAAGCATTAAGTTTCTTCTCTCACCACAGTCCACTGCCACGTGTTAGAGCAAGACAGCTGCCGGCGTTTGCCAGGGTTCAGGCTTCTGGGGTTCCTCTCTTCCCGGGGCTGCGTTTCTCTCCAGGCTTAGCTCCTGTTTCCTCTACAAGGTCAGCTGTAGACAATCAGGTGAACAGCTTGCTTCTCTTCTCCTGGGGCCTTCTTTCCAACATCAAAACTGCTTCTCAAAAGACAGCTTCAACTGTCCTTTGCCTTGCCTTTTATATTCGATTCCCCACCCACCAAGGGGTGGGGCTCAACACCCTAATCCTAACCTAATCATGCCCAGATTAACAGATCAGTTTACAAGCATGATTCAATTATATTTTTGGAATTCATTATTACATCAAACTGCCACAGGTGGTCTTGTGAAATTATCTGTTTTTCTTTCTGTCCTTCTTTCTTTCCTTCTCTCTTTCCCTCTCTCTCCTTAAAGTCAATTCTTCGATAAGCCCAGGCTTTACTAAGTGAGGAAGAGTCATTGACTTTGAAGAAAAATTTGTTTTCAGCTTTGCCAAAATCCCTGAAGAAAGAGAATACTAGGGCAATACTCAGGGTTTCTCCACCTCAGCACTATTGACATTGGGGCTGGCTAATTCTTTATTGTGGGAGGCTGTCCTGTGCATTATAGGATGTTTAGCGGCACCCCTGGCCTCTACCTACTAGCTGCCCAAAGCAGTTTTCCCCAAATGGTGACAACCAAAAATGTCTCTAGACATTAACAAATGTCCCTTTTGAAGGCAAATTTGTCCCTGGTTAGAATTCTCTAATGAGTGAGTGGCTTGAAATAGAGGAAGGGAAAATATAAGCTTAAAAATAGGTTAAAATTTTAATAAATTGCTTCACCTCACGTATAGAATGTGTTCAGTATACCAGGCTAAGGGTTGTAACTATGTTGTCTCATTCCATCCTCACATGAAACTTATGAGGTAGGTATTAACAGTTTTCTTATTTTTCAGTTGAGAAAAATGATACTCATCATTTAGGATCCAGTCAGAAGCCAGAAACCACACCAATTGTTTGAACAGAGATTTTAGGTTAAAGACTTAAGTAATTAAGTAGATAATTAAAAAGTTAAAAAGACAATGCTAAGTTGCTGTGGGCTGGTAAATGAGCTCTGTGTGCTATATGCCAATTTTAATGGTGTACATACAACCACCGCAGTTGATTTCAGGCTACCAAACTTGGCATCACTGAACACAACATTGGAAAGAGTAGAGCACAGTCGGCTCCTGCGAGCTGATTTCTGTGCCCCACAGACTCTAAGGTATTGCCAAGGCATCAATGCAACAGCTTAAGACCCCTAACCCCAAGGAAACAAAGAGAAGTGATTGGAATTACGTAAATACCAAAACTTAGGGGATGTTGGTTGGGTAGTGCTGGAATCTTTGATTTTTGAGGAGACACCCTGGGGTGCTAGGACCCACATCTCTGAGGGAGGAGCCGCCAGTTGACGAGTGCTGGTGTCTCTAAGAGAGTGCAGTGAAGCTGGTTCTATAAGTATTGGAAAAATGACAGATTGATTTCAGCTGCTGCCACAGGGCGGAATTGCTGCTGCTGGAATGAAGAAGTGTTGCTATGGTGATACAGATAGGAAAAACAAGTAGACAGAAAAGAAAGAGTGCCTTCTCCCCCCTACAGTCTTGCAATCTCTCTGTAGTGCAGATGCCAACAGGGAACCACTGTCAAAACAGAAATGTGACCTTAGAGTCCCTGCCTCAGCACCACAAAGCAGAACATAGAAGTGTGGGTCTGGAGCCGAGAGGTGATATAGTAAATAATTGGCCTAGTGAGATATAAGGCCACTTATGTAATTATTAACACATATCAAATATCTAAGATCAGTTAAGTAATTCATTTAATATAGACTTGAACACAAATAAGCCTGACTCCAGTGTGTTCTTTTTTTTTTGTTTTTTAGGAAGGTTGTGGGTTTATAGAACAATCACGCATAAATTACAGGATTCCCACATACCATCCTATTATTAACACCTTGCATTGGTACAGTATATTTATTACAACTGGTGAAAGCACGTTTTCATAACTATGCTATTAACTATAGTCCATGGTTTCACTTACGGTTCACTGCGTTGTGCCGTTCCATGATTTTCTTTAAAAATTTTTTATTCTAGTAACATATATACAAACCAACCTAAAATTTCCCCTTTTAACCATATTCAAATATATGATTCAATGCTGTTAATTATGTTCCCAATATTGTCCTACCATTACCACCATCCATCACCAAAACTTTTCCATCATCCCAAAACTCTACAGTTTAAGCCTAAACTTCCTATTCCCTACCCCTATCCTGTCCCCTGGTAACCTATATTCTGGATTCTGACTCTATAAGTTTGCTTATTCTAATAATTTCGTATCAGTGAGATCATATTAATACAATATTTTTCCTTTTGTGTCTGGCTTATTTCACTCAACATGTGACTCCAAGGTTCATCCATTTTGTTGCATGTATCAGAACTTCATCCATTTTTACTGCTGAATAATATCCCATTGTGTGTATACACCACATTTTGCTTATCTATTCATTTATTGATGGACACTTGGGTTGCTTCCATCTTTTGGCAATTGTGATTAGTCTTGCTATGAACATTGGTGTGAAAATATCTGTTCAAGTCCCTGCTTTCAGTTCTTTTGGACATATACCTAGAAGTGGGACTGCCGGGTCATATAGTAATTATATTCTCAACTTTTTGAGGAATGCCATTTTACATTCCCAGCAGCAATGAATGAGTCTTACTATTGCTCCACATCCTCTCCAACACATGTAATGCTTGATCACAGCATTACATTAACAATGCATGTCAGTAAAATTTCTTTTTTCCTTCTCTTGCTGTTGATTTTTAACTAGCTTATGCTAGATTATACTACAATTGCTATCTCTGGTGATGACACTTTTTACAAATTTCTAACATGGTCTTTGCTTCTCCTTGGAAGCAAGTGTGCCAAAAATGAATGCAGATGAGGATTGATCTGGCTTCAGGAAAGAGCATTCTTTTTTCCTTTTTTTTTAGGGACGGGGTGGGGGGCCGGGGATTGAAACTGGGACCTTGTATGTGGGAAGCCAGTGCTCAACCACTAAGCCACATTGGCTCCCTTGAGTTGGTTTTTACATTTATTTGGGGGGGTTGTTTTGCTTTGTTTTTAGGAGGCACTGGGAACCTAACCTGGGACCTCCCCTGTGGGAAACAGGCGCTCAACCGATTGAGCCATATCCGCTCCCCAGAAAGAGCATTCTTATCATAAAACTTCAATATATTCATAAAACTAAAGACCACATAGAAAAAAATCTCATGGGACCCAAGCATTTCAAATTTCTGAACACAATACTAACATTTTCTGTCAGATACATAGGAAAAAAAGTGTTATATTAGGATGGTTAAATAAAGTGGAAACATGGAGGAATGCAAAGATCCTCTACATTACACACATCACCAAAGAAATGGCTTTATAAATTGTTTGGCTCAGGGCTGTACACACACACATGAAATACAGAAAAGGTATACAAAAAGAAGATACTGGATTTGATATATTTTAAGATGCCATTGATTGTAAGACAATCCATTCATTATTTAACACTAATGAAAATAAGGCTGCCAATTAAATATGTCATTCTCTTGCTTGTAAAACACATCACAACTTCAGAGATGTTACAATGTGAAATGTTGACATTAGAATTCATGAAATAAGGTAGAACTAAATAAATTACATAAAAATTAAAATTAAAATACAGTAAATTAGGTATGTGAGATTACAATAAAATGCACATTAAGTTACAAGGAATCTGCACCAATGAGAAGAAAGAAGGCTTTTGGATCCTTTAGAACAATTCCTCAGATGTAGTAATGCTTTTTCCTTCCTCTGGCTCTTCCCCATCTCCTCCAAAGGGTAAACTGTGGGAGGGGAACTTTGGGGACAGTATGTCGAGTTAAAATTGAATCTAAGGAGAACTTTTCTAATAGTAAGTTGCATTTGTTTTGGTCCTTCAAGAAGCAGATATCAAAATGTGATGAGATGTGCCAGAGATATAATGGGGGACAGAGCAGGGGAAGGAGGCAGGAGCCTGCAGACTGGGACTCATGCAGGTAACTGGAAAGAGAGAGAGAAGGAAAGAAGATTCATGTAGGAAGAGTCTTGGTCTGCAGCACAGTTCCAAGAAAGGTTTGACAAGGGTAATGGGGAAACCTAAACTAATGTCATCTGTTGGAGGAGTCACATGAATCAATGGAATGGGACTGTGTTTGCGCCCCCACAACATTCAGCTATTGGCTAGGAGCGGTCACAGAAATCATAGCCTTGGTGTGTACATGTGGTAGGTACAGAGGGATAGCAAAAGCTGTCAATTATGCTCCCTGAGGCAAGAGAACTGAGCAGTGCACTATCAAGTCCACTATATAAGGCTGATAAGCACTGGAAGAATGCTGAGAATTTTTCTTGATAATTTGCAAAAAATGTAATCTAATTTTTTGCAATGAGTTTCATTCTAAAGGCAAAGGGACAAACCATATGAACTATTTAAGTCTTTCTCTGCCTGCAATTTCATTACTACACAAATCCATATTGTGATCTACAATTGATGAAACTTTAGAAGCAAAAATCACAGCTGGAAATGGAAGGCATTTAAATTGCAAGAATGTTATTGAGGATGTACCAGATGATGATGTAGAAGCAATATTTAGAAGTCTACAGATGATGCTAAATTAGGTGGAATGGTAATAATGAGCACAGTATATTCGTGTGCTGAATGACTTCAGCCATTTAATTACAGTGCTGGGCTAACATGATAAATGCACCTGGACTCAAATCAATAGTAAATGGTTTCCCAGAACAAAGCATTCAAGAAAGCCATGTATACTAAACAGAATAGTGTTTGCAATAAGCAGCCAGAAATAATTCTGACGTTAGAGGACAGAGTTAAAGCAGCAGAATTCTAATTATGTATTGAAAACGGCTTTGGTAGGTGAATGAGCTATTTCTGGTTATAAATGTGCTATTTGGGACGGTGCTGTTAGGCTTAGAAATACTACTTACTGCACAAAACGGCTCTCTGTGTCCTGAGGTGGGAGAATGAATGCCTACCCTCTCCCTGCAATGAAGCCTGAACTCACACTAAACACCCAGAGGGGAATATGGATAACTCCAGGGGGTGGGGGGAAGATCATTCATAAACTGAGGCCACTGAGCGATGGCTACGCCATGTCCAATGAGCTTAACCTCTCTGCTTTTCACTGTTCCCAAGAAGGAGGTAGGGGGTGGTGTCATGCCCACTTTTTAAAAACAGCTAAACAAAAAAGAGCCACAAAAGAGGGCTGAGAAACCTAGGTAATATTTAATTGTCATGTATGAATAGATGGCTAATTAATAAAAATTACTTTGTTAAAATACTCCCTTTTGGCAGATATTTGTCTTTGGAGTTCTGAATCTCTTACTGCTTTCAAAATAATCATTTACTTCATTTAGAAGATTGAAGTCTCCTCTAGTATATGACTACACAGATAAACTTGCACTTCCAGAGACAGTAAACCATTATTGAAGTGTGGGTTTATCTACTTGTTTTTCCCTCAATATGCAAATAGAGAAGGAACACTTGTACATAGAGAATGCACTAAAAAGGCAATATAGTGGATGTTTGCAGTATTTTGAGTTATGTCATCCAGTTGCACTCTTTGAGGAACAGTCCTTGTGTTCATTTAGGGCTCCTTTCCCCTCTCTCACTCACAGGATGTGCAATTCCTGGGAAGCCAACTCTAATCCCAGCCCTAGGAGCAGCACATGGGAGTCAGGCCAAGGAACCAATCAGCTCACCCCCCCCTCCTGCACTGGATGGTCTGGGGACAGGTGCATGCCCTCTGCCAGGCCAATTGGAGCAAGGTCTTTTGCTTCAGTCGTGGGAGTGGAGGATTTACTCTCCTGCTGAATGTAATCCTGAGTGGATGTATGAGCTGGACATGCTCCCATCATCTTGCTATCAGGTGGAACTTGAAGTGGAAGCCAACACAGCAGAAGGCAGAGCCAGAGATAGAGAATAAATTGAGCACTATAAATATCATCTGATTGGCTTTTACACAATGCTGGAGTCAGTTCTCTTCTTAGACGTTTCAGTTATATGAGTTCATAAATTCTCTAGCACGTTGGTTTGGATCAGATTTTTTGGCCTTCAACCAAAAGCGTGCTCACTTTCAGGTTACCTGACAGTGGGATATTGGGGGTGGGGTGGTGGTGGAGTAGAGTATATTACAATCATAAAATAATTGGAAGTGAACACAAAATGCCCTCTGTTTAACATGTTAAATATGCCACAATCCTTCCTTAGAAAGGAACAAGCTAGGAATGTTGATGGTAATGAACGAGGAATAAAAAGGAATAAAAAGTTTGAGGAAATTTGTTTTTGGTGGTATACATTATCAAGCCAAAGCTGAAAAAACTCTATCAACACAAATAATCATTTTCTAGGTTTGTCAGGAAGAAGAGTAATGTGGCAAGAGATAAAAGGGAAGAAAAATAATTTTAGAGAAATGCCAAGCTGATTATTCCCAAGATAGCAGTATAAATCAGGGTGAGAAAGCTGGGGCATGGAAACTAGGAAGGGAAATTGAATAGGATGCAGTCACAGGCATTGGAGGCCCAGAACTGAACTAAGAAGGTGGCATTTCTTCAAGATAAAGACTTTTGGCATTCCTGGCCCAGATCCTCCACCCATTTTCTCTTCTTCACACACCTGACCATATCTTTCCTCCAGAGTAAGTGCAGGAGCCCCAAGCAAACTCTTCGAGGGACTCACGATTCATTTTTAGCATTCAGCAAGTATTTCCTGAGGACCTACTACTCTAGGCAGGCCTTGTGTTTGGGTGATATCATAGAAAACAAAAAAGCAAACTCTTTCCTCCAAGAGTTTATATTCTTCCAGAGTATGCAGAAAGAAAACAGGTGAGGAAACAGAATTAGTTTTTAAAGGCCATGAAGTGTTCCATGGAAGGTTGTAATTAAAGGACATGATGAAACATGAAGGTTCAGCAAATGTATCCTTAAGGAAGAGGCATCCAAGCTGACTTCTGTGTAAAAGTTAATAATGAGAAGGCAGAATCCAGAGGGAATAAGATGGGTGGAACCCTGTGTCATGAGGGAGCTCGTCGTTTTTGAAAATCTGAAGAAAGGTCAGTGTGACTGACACCAGCGCTCGTGGACACAGAGCACAAGGTGAGGTGGGAGAATGTGGGGGCCATGCGGAGAAGGGGCGGGCAGACGGCATTTAGGATTTAGAGCAATAGGAATCCTTTGAGGAGTTTAATCAGAGGTGCCACATGATCATATCTATAATTTTAAAATATCTGTTTGGTTAACCAGGGTAGAACGGCTAATGAAGGCATAGATTGTGATAGTGGGGGTTTAATCAGGAGGCTTTTGTAGGAATCCAGGATTGGAGCTCATTAGGTTGTTGAAACTGTAGGTGAATCCAAGTAGATAGATTCAAGGTGTGTTTAGGGAATAGATTAGAATTTTGTCTTTGATTAGGTATGGGAGAAGTGCAGAAAAGGACTGAGATGCCAAAAGTGACCGCTAGCTTTCTAGTTTGCACAAAAGGGTAGATGGTGGTTTTATTTCCCAAGGAAAACAGAATAGACACAAGGGCTGCTAATGAGCAAAAGTTCACTTTGTCAGGTAGAACTTGAGGTATCTAGTGATCTCTAGTGGGGAAATCGAGTAGACAGATAGATGTATCTGGCCCTCAGAGAACTGATATGGCTACATATATAAAGTTGAAAATAATTGGCATTTAAAGAACAATTGAAGCATGATGGAATGTCTAGGAAGAAAGTGTGGAATAAGAAGAGAAGAGGATCCTTCTGAGATTCTCTGCCACCTCCTTCTCCTCTATCAGACCTTTAAAAAGGGAACTCTCTGAGAAGTGGATGTGGCTTAAGCAGTTAAGCATCTGCTTCCCACATGGGAGGTCCTGGGTTTGATCTCTGATACCTTCTAAAACAAACAAACAAACAAACAACAAGGAAACAAACAAAAAAACCAATTCAGGGGAGCTGATGTGGCTCAGTGGTTGATCACCGGCTTCCCACATATGAGATCATGGGCTCAATCCCCAGCCCCAGTACCTCAAAAAAAAAAAAAAAAAAAAAAAAGTTAACAAAAAGTTGCAAATCTCTTTAGGGCACAATCTTAGATCATAGATATAGGAAGAAAATCACAGAGAGCAAGAAGAAAATATTTCAAAGAAGAAGGAGTGGTAAACTCTATCTCTGTATCTAATGCTGTGGAGATGCCCAGTAAGATTTGGACTAATTAATGCCCATCTGATTTAGTTTTTAATGAAGGTCATTGAGGACTGTATTGAGAACTGCTGCAATGAGTATAACAGACATAAAAATAGAAGTAATATCTTAAAAATAAGTCCATAATTTCAGATAATAGTCTACCCCATTCTATTTTTTAACCTAACAATAAACTCATGAGGGATGATTCATTGAGTCCTGATGAAACCTGTTCTTTGAAGTGTGACTGGAATGTAAATAATACTTTTTCGGTTTTGAAATGGTCATGGTCTGGAAATAGGATCTGAACATAAGCTGTTTCCAAATGCAGAAAACAACATGATCATAGCATTTTTGTTGCCTCACACATTCACCTAGCAAAGACTACACTATAATTAGCAGCCATAGCTTTTGCAGCTGAAAATGGAGTGGGCTAGCAGCTAAAACTGGGACTACCAACTAAAACGAGTCTACATCAGCCTTTAGAAGTAACAGTTAGTGTACGTTTGCTGATTCAAAGGGAAACACAGCCAAGACCTTCTAAATAGCAGGTGCTGACTGGTGGAGGCTGGGCTGGCTCGCTCAGCCCTCCTCCTGAAGGAATTTGCATTTGGAGCTTTATAGTCTGGAGAAAGAAAGAAGAACTCATGGCCCCTTATCCTCAGCCACTTTCTAAGCTAATAATTTCCTGAAAGTAGTCTGTAATGAAAATGTGGTATTTAGCAAAGGAGAGAGGAGATCCTGATTTGGTGAGGCAAGGTTTATGTAAATATGAGTCTTTGTGGAAGTGAGAAATGAAGAAGGCCAGACCCTCACTAGTCATGTCAGGTGCAAGTGTACCCACACAAGCTGTTTTGGGAGACATCTGCAGCAACAGAGAGAGTGTCACTTTTCAGACCAAGTTTCTGTCTTAAATTTAAGGGCCAGCTGCTTCTATTTGGGAAAAGACAAGAAGAGTACACACTTCCAAACATGTGCTACAAAACCCTTTCAGAATCTCAACAATTTTGACAGCAGGGGATGCTGATCATTTGTTTTGTTTTTCCTTCCTTCCCTACAGATCGCTGTAAAAATGGCATGTCCATTCAAAAAGCAGGCATTGAGTATCTCTAATCTGTTAAGACAATGTTAGGTACTGAGATGTAAAAAGCAAAGTAGGCAATATCCCTTACGTCATTAAATGTACATTGTCTTAGACCAGGTATACAATGAAATATTTTACAAATGGAAAATGATTTTTGGTATAACGGAAGTAGAGCAAACTAATATAATATTCACCTGGACAGTTGGAAGAGATTCATTTTCTATAAGGAGAAGCATATAGAGCTGGACTTGAAGGACAGGAACATTATTAATAGGGAAGATGAAAGGATGGTTTGTAGACTGAGGGAACTGCATGAGTAAAGAGTTGGAAGTGAAAGGACATGGGTAATTAAAAAAGAAAGCAAACAAACAAAAACACCCCCCACCCTCAAATCAGTGCCAAGCAAAGGAAAACAGAATGCAATGATATTTCTATTCTCTCCAGATGTTAACATATGAAAAATGACTTCAGGATTTCATTTAATCCTACACTGTTTATAAAATGCAGGGAGGGAAAAGAGATGCCTTTACTAAAAATCTCTGGAGAGGCCTAGAAAGAGGCAGTATATTCTATTTTTAGGCACAGGACTCTGGAGCCAGACCACCTGGGTTCCAGTTGAGCATTTCTACTTGCAAGCTGGGTGATCTTAGTCTAGTTATTCTACCTCCCTGAGCCTTGCTTTGCTCATCTATAGAAGGGGAATAGCACTATACCCTTTACAGTATATTTGGGTGCAGTGAGTCAATACTTGCAAGCCCTGAGCCTTGCCTTGCTCATCTATAAAAGGGGGATAACATTACACCCTTTACAGTGTATTTGGGTGTAGTAAGTGAGTCAATATTTGCAAAGCCCTTGAGCCTGTGCCTTGAACATGGTAATTCCATGCAAAGGCCTCAACCATGAATAATTCGATAGCTTATAGCTCCACCTACTGGCTGATAGGGTTAGTGTTATTATCAATTTCTTTAGAATCAAATTGTTTTTATATATATAGGCACCAAGGATGGCATAATAGTATTTTAATTTATATTTTTCTCTCATTATTTTCTCCTTTCTTTCCCCCTATTGTAACCAAATGTCTGACCTTTTACTTCTTTGCCTCAGAAGGGAGTATGTGGCAGAACACAAAGTTAAAGTCACCTGTCATGGCTTTTGAAAAGCCAATGTCCTTTGGAAAAAAATATGGGATTCCCAGGTATGGAAACACTGCATTGAAATAACATAAAGGGATCATTCCTCTAGACTAGGAAGAGACACCTGGGGTTACTAGAGGGGTGGGTGTAGAGAGAGGTCTCTTCTTCTTGGCAACTGCTGAGGAGGCAGAAATGGCCATAGGCTGATTGAAGCTTAAAAAGGCAAGCTAGCGTCTACATTCGGCCCAAGCATGACACAGGATAAGACCACCTGAGAGACCCATGCAGCCTGGGATGGTGCTGTCTTGGCAGCAACCTGTGTGGTCCTATGACAGGTACCACACAACCATGGATACCTCCTTGAGGTATCAAGGAGGGAGTGAGAATCCAGGTGTGATAGTTAGGCTAATGCATCAACTCAGCCAGGTAATTGTGCCCAGTTGTTTGGCCAAGCAAGCATTGGGCTGATTGTAATACAAGGACATTTATGGACTTTAGTCACGAGTGAGTTTATTGCATAGATGGTTGATTACATCTAATGAACTAAGGAGATTGCTGTCAGCAAAGAGTGACATTTTATCCAATCAGTTGAATGCCTTAAAAAGGGAAGTGATTTCAGCATTCAGAGAAATTTTCCAGCTTGACTTTGGACAGCCAGTGTCTCCTGGGAACTCATCAAGGACCTTCATTGGAGCCCCTGGTTTGCATCCTGCCTGTGGAATCTGGACTTGTGCATCCCCATGGTCACATGAGAGAATTTTATAAAATCTTATACTATTTACAGATATCTCCTCTTGATTCTGTTTCCTAGAGAACCCTGACTAATAAAGCTTGGTACCAGGAGTGGGGTAGAAGCTTACAGTTACAGGCCCTAAAAAGTCCAACTGACATTTACTTCCTTACCAAACATTGTTGCCATGTGTTGAAGCAGTATGGTGGGCAATGTCTGCTAGAGTTAAGCCTTCCTCTTCCCTCTTAAGGCTCCATGAGTCCAGCTATAGGCTGGTGTAGGGCTTGTCTCTCTTCCCAGGGCTTATTTCTTTCTGGGCTCAGCTGCTCTGTTCTCTTCACAAGGTCAGCTGTAAATTATCAGGTGAATGGCTCATCTCTCTTCTACTATGTATCTTCTCTGTTATCTACTTCTCTGTTCTTGATCAAGCATCCATTTACATAGCCCACCAAGGGGGCGGGGACTCAACTGTGTACAACCTAATGACATGGTTGAATCAAAGCCCTAATCTTAATCAATTTGAATTTAATATAACCAAAGGGTATCACACCCATAAGAACAGACCAGTTTACAAACATAATCTATATCTCTTTTTTGAATTCATTAATAATATCAAACTGCCACACTCCACCCTCTGAATTCCAAAAAGACATTACAATATTCAAAAAAAACTTAAATCAGTAACAATGCTAAGTACAAAATCATATCACAATCAGTTTAAAGAAATAGTTAGTCTTGAGGTAAAGTCCTCTCTGGCTGTAGACCTGTGAATTTTACAAAACATTTTATCTGCTTCCAATATACAAAGGGACAGACAGAGAATAAACATTTTCATTACCATAAGGAGAATTTTGGAGGGAAACATGAGTTACTGGTCCCTTACAGTTCTGAAAACCTGTGGGGCATACTTCATTAGATTTCAAAGTCTGAGAGTCATTCTCAAGATGATGGTTTCTTCTCCCTGGGGCCTCATGGGGACCCACCTTTTCCACAGGCTTGCCCAATAGCCATTTTCTTGGTTCCACCCTCATCAAGCATCTGGGTGGCAACCCTGCTCCAGACCTCACCCTCCAAGAATGTTGGGGTGATGGCCACACTTTACCCAATCTCTGGGGTAGAGTCTCAAACTCCCTTAGTACAGTGAGGGGGAGGCAACATTCTCCCTAATCTCTGGTGTACAGGCCCAACCCTCTCAGAGCAATGAGTTGGTGATCTGGTCTTCCTTAATCTATAGGAGAAAGGCCCACCCCTCTAAGACCTATGAGGTGTTTGGCTCCTCTCCCCAACCCTTGGGGAATGTTTAAGGATGTCAAGATTAATACTCAAAAACTTGCACCCTATTTTGTAGGGAATTAGTGCATTTCCAGTTCTGTGCAGGACAGTTGAATATTGTTAGGTGGAAATTATGCATGTCTGTTATTGTTTTTATTTAGACACTAAGTATGGCTTAAGGTGATGTGTGTGGTTGCCAAGCTGAGAAGGGGTGGACTGTGATGGTTAGGCTAATGTATCAGTTTGGCTAGGTAATTGTACCCAGTTGTTTGTTCAAGCAAGCACTGGGCTAATTGTAATACAAGGACATTTATGGACTTTAGTCACCAGTGAGTTTATTGCATAGATGGCTGATTACATCTAGAATCAACCAAGGAGATTGCTGTCAGCAAAGAGTGACATTTTATCCAATCATTTGAATGCCTTAAAAGGGGAAGTGATTTCAGCATTCAGAGAGAATTTTCCAGCTTGATTCTGGACAGCCAGCTTTTCCTGGGAATTCATCAGGGACCTTCATCAGAGCCCATGGTTTGCAGCCTGCCTGTGAAATTTGGATTTGTGCATCCCCACAGTCATGTGAGAGAATTTTATAAAATCTTATACTATTTACAGATATCTCCTGTTGATTCTTATTCCCTAGAGAACTCTGGCTAATACACCAGCAAATACCTGGAATGACTGAAGCTGCTTCTTTTCCCCTTTCCTTCAGGAGTATGGGTACTCAGATTTCGTTATTAAGTCATATAAAATAAAGAAAGTGATTACCTGCTCACCTGAGCTTATGGTTACATCCTGGCTATATACTGGCTACAACCAAAAATCAGGAATTTATGATGAAGTTAGATAATTCTTCCAGTTCCTTTGTTTTGCTTTCTTTTCTCTCTTGTTAAAGGGCAAAAAGAAAATAGGGTTGAACTAGGAAAACTCAGTCTTACAGATATTTCAAATTGCCTTTAACTTAGTTAAAAGAAACTCAAAAGTTATAGTATCACCAGAAAGCCCTACAAATCTAGACTGAGTTTGCCCACTCAGTTTGTGTCCATTATTCTTCCAAGTCTCATTATGAGTCACTTTCAGATCATCTGTCTCCTCTCTCTGGCCTTTAAGATATTGATATTCTTCACACTCGCCATTTTTTAACAAAAATTGCTCTAAAATTTCCCTCCTCCCATTTATTATCAAAATCCCAAGTAATTTTGCATGATTGTTTTGTAAGCTCATAACTTCTCTAATAAAAAATATATATTTAAAAAAACCCAAGTGTTTATTATTACTCCTGCCTCATGGTTATCTTTTAAAGTAATTCAGAGTAAGACTTGAGAGAGCAAAAATTTTCCATAGGAGATATGCATTTTGTTAATACAAAGGAAAAATTTCAGTTATTAGAAAGCATAAGGAAAATGCATTTAATCTGGGACAACATCGTGGGCTCCTGCCTGTTTACTGGGATAACAGTTTTCTGGGATCTGAGATATGTGAAATCAGTGCTACAACTTTCATTCAAAATCTGCTCCGATCCTTGAAAGTGAAGGAGTTTCTCAACTGATATCTTATAGAACTTATAACTGAAAAAAATATTTCAAATACTTTAACTCATTTGGTCTTCACAATAACCCTTTTTAATAGGCAGAACTTGTATTCCCATCTTTAAATAAGTTAATACCACATGCTCACACCTCCTGGTTAAACGTGCAAGTTTTTTCTGAACTCAACATTTTGTGGATTATTATTTTGAACTCTTTTTCCTTTTCATTAATGTAATCATAATTATTAATCATTATTATTAATTTTGGAGACTTTTAATAATGTGACACTAAGATGAATATTCGATGTAAAAGAATATTAGGCAAAATTCATTTCCCCTGGCTCAGAATAATAAATCAATAGGAAAAAATAGTGACTTCAAAGATTGATTAGATTAAAAGTTATATGGAGGGTTATAGTTTTCTCTGAGTTAAAAAACAAACAAACAAACAAAAAACAAATTAGCTACCCAAGGCTAACAGAAAAACAAAAATGTTCTTGTATATTTAAATGGCTTTGTTCTTCAGCTCCACAATGAAATCTCTTGCTCATTGTTCTTCACCTAGCATGAATTTATCACATTAAAATCAAAGAACTACAAAATGCTAAAGCTGAAAGCAACATTAGAAACAGTTTAGTCCAGCCCCTATTTTTCAGATTAAGAGATCAAGAGTCTAAAATCCACCAAATTAACAGATTTTCTGTAGACTACAAATGCAATCACAATAAAATGAAGTGGCACTGTTACTGTAAGGACAGCTATTTCCAGTAGACAGGCCCTTCTGATCCAGCGCTAAAAAGGACAAACGCGTATCTTAGGGAGAAGGTGATTTATTGTGAGTACACAAGCAAGGAACTGGGGGAATTGTCCCCAAACCAGTTCAAGGTGAAAATGGGGGCTAGGGTTTTTATAAGGAAAAAATAAAATAAAAGGGGTAGTTGAGAAGGAAAAAAAAAAAAAAAAAAAAAAAAGTGATGCCTAGGACCTTATGAGGAGGGTAAATGCAATTTCTCACTCCTATATCGTCTCAAGCATATCAAACTTGTCTTTGATTTCGGTGGCAAATAAACCACAGTTTAGATATAGTTGTGCAGGTGCAAGGCCTTCATGGCTCCTTTCTCAGCCAACCGCTCAAGGATATCAAGCTTTTTGTCCTGAGAAAAGTTACAGATTTACACCATTCTATATGGTTTTGCTTTGAGACATTATCTTAACTCTGTAAGCAAAACTGAGAAGGTCTAGTTAATATCCTTCAGGAAACTAAGTGTAAATAATAGAAAACCAGCTCAATTAGTTTTAGAATTTCCAAAGCTGCTTAAGTGAAGAAATTGCAATAAGCACACTTTCCAGTTATCAGCACTAGGTCTCAGTTTCCTAAATTCATATCCCAAGATGATTCTATGACACCACACTAGAGTCACACAGGTTAGAACCAATATGTTCCCCATTTCCCTGTCAAGCTATACTTTAAAAAACAAAACAAAAACCATTCAATTCATTCAGGATGCCATCAACATGCTTGAGTCTGTGCCCTAATTCGTCTTTCTAACTTTAGTCTTATCTCTTGTTCTGACCACTGCAACCTGTATAAATATTCTAAGATGCAAAGAATCTGATCATATCACTCAGCTTACTAAATTCTTTCAATAATGATAACCAACACCCGTTTAGCATGTACTAGATGTTGTCTTTAGATATATTAGTTCATTTTAATGCTCACAGTTTACAAGTGGAGGAACTATGGCATCGGGAGGTTAAGAAGCTTAGGTCTAAGGTCACAGCTAGTAAGTGGCAGAGGTGTGACTCAGATGCCAGAATCCAGGTTCTTTACCACCGTTCTGTACTGTCTCTGAGACTCACCAGGGCTTGCGGGCAAAGCCAGAATTCCTTCAACACCACTGGAATTTGTTGGAACTAGCAGATGCTAAAATTGCACTGCTCACATCTCCTGCCTCAACCTTTACCATTACTCTGATCATGAGTATGCATAAGCCAGGCTGAACTCTTGTAATTCCTAAATACCCTGAGGTTTTTTTCTCTCCTCTAAGCAAGGTGGGATTGAGAATTTCAGAAACTCTCATTGATGGAAAACTGTGGTGCCCCAACATTTTCATATAATTCACAATAAATATAAAATTAAACCATGATGTGTTAGGAAATGCAATAAAGTTATTTTCCATGATGGAGATTTCAAATATCAAATTCTTAAAATTTGGTTCTAATTTTTTTTGGACACCTGCTTTGCTGGTGCCCTAAGCATGTGTTTTACCTGCCTATTCCATAAGCTGGCATCTCCTCCTGATTCCCTTCCCATCCATCCCTTTTGCCCGACTAACTTATTAGATTGTCAAGATTCAAGAACGATTTCTTAGTCTTAGAATGGTCTTCCCTGAGTCTGGGTTAGCAATCCCACCTTAGCTACACAAAAGCACTCTGAATTTCCCTCTAAAACAAACCTTTGCCACACTCCCCATTTATTAGCATATCTCCCACAACAAGTAATTTTGTACCCAGAACCTGGTATAATCTACCAGATAACAAATAGTGAAAATAATTTTATAGGTCAAATAAATTAATGAGTTCTATTATTGTGCTATATTATAAAATGCAATATGATAGGAATTCAAATACCTGGATCTAATCTTGGGTCTATGGTAAAATGTTTTGCAATCTTGGACACTGTCTGCCCATCTCTTACCCAATAAAATAAAAAAGAATTTTAATGTGTTTACCTACATCATAGGGACTTCACAAGGCTGTAAGGAAATAATGTGAATAAAAGCAATAAAAAAGGAAGCAAGTTATTGTTGAAAGAACTCATATTGCTTTCATGAAATGCATCAATTGCTCTTCCATATCATACTGAACACAAAATGATGGGCAGCATGAAGGGCACCATCACGGATTTTAGCTCATGAGCCTGTGCCCTATTTCATCTTTCTATTTCTAGTCTTATGTCCTGTTTGAAGCCTGAATAAAAAATCAGAGCCTTGGCCATATAGAAAAAGTGATGACACATGACTGACAGCCACCACTCAATACCACTGGATAAGGTCGATAGAGGGATTAGAGGATCTGGCTACTGGATTGATTTGGCAGATCTAGCTAACAAACTAGCATTGGCTAAACAAACATAAGAGGAAAAGTGAGTGATTTTCATAATGAGCTGAATCCCATTCCACCCTTTCCTTACCCTAGTCAGTTGAGACATTGTTCTGGTTGGAGGGACATGGGAAGAATTTCTTCTGATGAGGAGTGGAGGTAGGGGTGGCATAACTCATTACGAGGTAAACACACTGCACACATGTCCACAGATCTTTCAGTTGTCAGCACCCAAAATCTATGGGTGATCTATTGTGTATAGAGACAAAATTCGGAGCAGTGTGTCATATCAGAAAATATGCTGCATTGAGAATCTAGACCTGGTGACTACATTTCTTCCTTTAACTAGTCGGGTAACCTGAGGCCAGTCACTTAATCTCCATCTGTCTCAGATTCCTTATCTGTGAACTGCTTAGAAAATACGAATGACATCTCCCAGACAGGGTTATCATGTGGATTAAACCCAAAAAGAAGTGGTAAGAAAGTTCTGTGAAGCCTTCAATATTCTTTAAGAGTTAGAGGGCTTTGCCTCCATAGCAGAATAAAACTAAGCATAGAAACACTGGGAACTAAAATCAACCTGGTTCTCATAATCACAGTGTCTGAAGTACAGAGCCTGGTGGCTTTTTTGGCATTACAAGTTTTAGGTAAGCCATACCCTGTATAATAACGATTCATGGAATTCTGTGTCCCTAAGAAATAGTCGAGGATGCAGAAGTGAGCCTCATCTTCAAAGGTTCTGAGTCAATAATTTGGGTCTAAAAGCAGTATTTTTAATGAGCACTGCAAGTAATTCTGTTGTAGGTGATCCAGGAATTGCACATTGTTGTCTATTGTATTTGCAGTCATGGTGTATGCAAACAAACCCTTAACAGTATTTTCTACTCTTACAATTATGTCTCATTCATTCATCATCATTGCAGAAGAGGAGCTATGCTGTACAAGAATTTTCCAGATGATTGAAGCTTCCTTTGAAAAATAAAATTTATATTTATTTTAAATAATCCAATGTATATTCTTTTAAAATATATATATTACAAATGTCTTTGCCTTCTTCCTGAACTTCCGGACTTAGAAGCATTCTTATGGTTATCAATTTTATTATGAGTAGATGCAATAATGTCCCTAGGAGTTATTAAGATATAGAGTAAAATTTACCTTCACTCTTAAAATGACTGTGGATGGTTATTAAGTATGATTTCTTAGGTATGGTTTATTAAGGTTGATTTTAATATTTTATTTAAAAATAATTCCAATTCTTCCAAAAACCAAGTACAGTGCAAAAAACTCCCAGATTCCCTAGCTATTAAAATATCATTCTTCCGTATTCGAACCATCACCTCTTTCTCTTTCTCTCTCTTTTCCCCTCTCTCTCCATTCATGTGCACACACACAAATACACACATTTGGTCATCAATCTTTTTTTTTAGGAGGTCTCCGGGCTTGAACCCAGGACCTTCTACATGGGAATCAGCCACTCAACCACTGAGCTACATCTGCTCTCCATAATGTTGTTTGTTTGTTCTGGGTTTTTTTTGTTTTGTTTTGTTTTTTTGTTTTTTGTTTTTGTTTTTAGGAGGTACTAGAGATCAAACCCAGGACCTCATATATAGGAAGCAGGTGCTCAACCACTTGAGCTACATCTGCTTCCCCAATCTTTTCTTAAAATAATTTGAGAGCAAGCTACAGACATGATGACCCTAATATCCCAGAAATACTCCAGTGCTTATTTCCCCCAAATAAGGAAATACTCTCCTACTTAACAACCATACATCCTTCCAAATCAGGATATAAACATTGATCCAACAGTAACAATGTGGTTTTTTCACTCTGGTCCAGGTTCTTATCTAAGAACACTTACTGAATTTAATTGCTATGATAGTAAATTACATGATCCATGCTCTCCTCAAATACATTCTCATTCCCAAATAACCCATGCACTGTCAGGATCCTTTGTATTCCCTCCTGTTTCCTCTATCTACTACTCTCATCCGCTTTTACCTAGGAACCGCTACTCACTATTCATGCCCCTCCTCTGTGAAGACTTTCCTCCTCCAAACTGCAACAGTTCTTTGCCTTTCCTATCTTTAATGTTCTGGACAGATTTAGAGTCCATAGATCTTACATTCTATAGGCTGACCCTCAACAGGTTCTGTCCATTACTTTCTCATGATCAGATCCATGTCATGCTTTCTTGGCAGGAATTTAAAAAAAGAAAAAAAAGATACTTTTCTTTTGTAATGCATTATATCAGGAGGCATACAATATCTACCCTTCCCACCAGTAATTACCTGGTTCTATTGATGCCTGCCATACTGTAAAATCACAATTTCCCCTTTTGTAACCAATTAGTGTTTTCCAAGATTATGCCAATATCCTCTTCCTCATTAAACCTGTACCCATCAGCCTTAGCCTCCATTGCCAAACCCTACCTGAATCAACTACATAGTATTATGATTGCCAAACCGTGATTTTATACTTTTTATCTTTTCTACATTTACTATGTGTATTCTACTACAAGAACAAGCTTTCTCTTCTTCTGTACTTGTGCATTTATTCATAAATGTATTTATATCATTATGAACTCCTGGCTTCCTATTTTAGTCAATGTGTTGCACTCTGTTGCCATCATTTTTTTTTTTTTTTTCAATGCTCTAATTGCCCTATATGTATTTGACCAGTGGGAACCCCTTCAAGCCGATTCTTCTGCTATTTTGTCATGACTAACACTCTTGAAGAACCTGGCACAACAAGATGTTCTAGGCACTTCTTGTGCTTCCCTTGTGACAGTCGTAGAATTTGGCATTTCTCTAAAAAGTCCAATTGGATTAAGGAATGAAGATCACGGTTTTAGGTGTATTTTTTGCTAGTGTGGTACCATTGCTTCTAGGCTGTCTCAGAAAACATAATATATGTATTTAAATTTGTACATATGCATACATGCATGTAAATATATATGTATATTTACAATTACATGCATATTTTTAAAACATGGTGTATTAGTCAGCCAAAGGGGTGCTAATACAAAATACCAGAAAATGGTTGCTCTTTATAAACGGTATTTATTTGGGGTAGAAGTCCACAGTTACCAGGCCATAAAGTTTAAGTTTTTTCCCTTACCAAAGTCCATTGCCACGTGTTGGAGTAAGACAGCTGCCGACGTTTGCCAGGGTTCAGGCTTCTTGGGTTCCTCTCTTCCCAGGGCTGCGTTTCTCTCCAGGCTGAGCACCTCTGTTTCCTCCACAAGTTTAGCTGTAGATTATGAGGCTCTCTGGGCTTTGCATCTCTCCACAAAGCCAGCTGTAAACTATCAGGCGAATGGCTTGTCTCTATTCCGGGCCCTTCTTTCTTTCCTAACGACCAAGCTCCTCTGTCTGCTTGTCTCCCTGGGCTCCAGCATCAAAACTCCAACTTCAGAACTGCTACAACTCTGTTCTTTGTGATGCCTTTTATATTTTATTCCCCACCCACCAAGGGCTGGGGCTCAACACCTTACTGACGTGGCCCAGTTAATGCCCTAATCATAACTTAATCATGCCCAGATGAACAGATCAGTTTACAAGCATAATCCAATATATATATTTGGAATTCATAATTACATCAAATTGTCCAATGGCTACACATGGATATATCCACATACCTCCAATTCTAATCCAATACCTACCCTCAGGGGTCATTCTGCCCTTTCACCCTTTCAATGTTTCAAAGTACTTTCTCCAACAAAGAGAAACCTGACTTCCATTATGCTCAGGTGTGTTAATTTATTTGCTCAATATAACCCATTTCACAAATGAGTCAACCATTTCTGGCCACCTGTCTGCTCATCCCCTTTAACACACTGTTTCCTAGGCTGGCAACATGCGGAGATTCCCTTTCTCCTAGAGTGCTGTGCCCTCGGGTGCTAGTGAGTTCACGAAGTGCTTCTGTGTGGGACCTTCTATCCCATCCAGCACCCCAGATTCTTAGGCAGTGGCAAGCACACTGTCATTGCACCTCAAGAGTGTCTCCTCTCTCCACCTCTCACCACTGTGCAAGAAGCTTCTGCCACCTGCTCAACTCTTCTGCGCTGTAAAGAACAGAAAGGAAGATAGGAAGGAAAGTGTGGTGATTTAAAACTGTATTACCCCAGGAGATCATGGTTTTAAAGCTAATCTATTCCTGTGGGTATAAACCTATTTTAAGTAGGAGCTTTTGAATTGGTTACTTCAGTTAAGAAATGCTCCAGGGTGGGTCTTAATATTGTTACTGGAGTCCTTTATAAATGGAATGAATACAGACAGAGAGAGAGAAAGCCATGGAAGCAAGAAGTTGAACACAACAAAACCTGGAAGAGAAGGGAGAGACCAGCAGATGCCCCCATGTGGCTTGCCATGAGACAGAGGAATCCAGGATTGCTGGCAGCTGGTCTTTGGGGAGAAAGCATCAGCTGATGATGCCTTGATTTGGACATTTTTCTCAGTCTTGAGACTGTAAGCTTATAATCTAATAAATTTCAACTGTTAAAAGCCAACCCGTTTTATAATATCTGCTCTTGGCAGCTTAGCAAATGTTCTTCCCTGATGAGAGGGTATCAGCTATCATTTCTGCCAATGTCAATATGCCTATCTCTATTGTATTAATCTCCTCACATTTGTGTATTTGATATTATAAAATATTTTTGGATGGAAAACCAGATATATTTAGAAGCCAGTATGTTAGATTTATGTCCAGTGAAATTATAAAATGCTAAGTGTAAATATCTGAGTGCAATACTTGTGAATATCCAAGGAATTAAAAATCCTTAACCTCAGGATGTACATCTCATGACCTCTATTCTGGTTGTCCAGGATTCATAAAGGTGATAAGTTGGAAAGCAAAAGCCCTTATATGGTCCCTGCATAAGGGAATACCCCAATCCAATAAGGATTCTTAGCCTTTCTGTGCATCAGCTTCTTCATCTGTATTATAGGATGATAATACTTAGCTCATAGGTTTTTATGGCGATTAAAATGCGTTAATACAGGAAAAATGCTTGGAATGGTACTCAAAGAGGTGCACTGAATAGAAACCAACGATTATTTTATTCCTGCATGGCCAGAGTGTTGGCCCCAGAGACCCTGGTTTCAGTCTGCTATGTCTGGGCAGTAGACCTCTAGCTAGGGAAGTTGAGATCTCCTGGCAGTCTGCAGGCACTTGAAAAATCTTATCACAGAAACAAATTAGTATTTTTGAAAACTTGGTTCTTGAGGAAATGGTCTCTAGGTCAGGAGTCTTTAATTGTTGCCAAAACAAAATTAGGGGAAGAGGTTATGGAGATCATAAATGCTATCCTTCATACAAGTAAAGTGTGAGAGTTTCAATGAGCTGAAATGACAGGGAGTTAATGACTGTAGGAACATAATACTTTAAAAACACCTTTCTTGCACTTTTATGTCCTTGTGCAGTCCAAAAAAGTGGTAAGTGTTATTTGAGGCTTTTTGTTCTGTCATCCGTCTCAATATATGTTTCATGGCTAGGTCAGCTTGTATTCCCTTTTCCACCTGTAACTTTATATCTCATCATCACGTAAGAATGGCAAAGCTACATATACAGGCTTACTTTGGAGTATATACTAACTTCTAATCCTTCTGCCATTCTCAGAGTCTGGCTCTATTTGTAGCAGACATCCCACTGTTACTTCAGTGGTGTCAAGTCATCAGTTGAAATGGCAAATACTCTGATCTAGGAACAAAGATGAAGAGCAGAAAATGATACTAAATTGTGCCAGTGGTAACCCAGGTCATCCTAAGGAGCAGATGGAATGGATCATTTGCCACCATATCAGGAACTTGGTGTTTGATTTACCTTTGTTCCAGTGACTATCATTCACATTACAGATAATCAGAGAAGAGATTCCTTGTAGAACCCATACCACTTTCTTTATTGGTATGTCCCTGGTTGTCACCCTATTGTAACAGGATCATTCCTCCTACTGAGATGGATGACAGAGCACAGGCATCCTCAGATAACATTGACTAACTTCCCACAGAGCCCTTGACCTGGCCATTCATCTCCTGAAATACATCTTTTACAGTTTGAAAACAAAGAAACGCAGCATATGGCAGTTAGTTTGGATCTTAACAACTCTCTACTTTGCAAAGACAAATGATCAGCAAGCTGTTTCATACCTTAACCTACAATTTCAGAGGAATAATTTAGTATCTAAACAAAAACCCCTTAATTAATCAAAACTTAATATTAAAGTCAAAATTAAGTTATGGTACCAAGGCCATCTGTTGGCAGGTACGCATACTCTCTCCTCTTCTACAGGCACAATACTTTGTCCTATGTAAAGTTTTTTTTTTTTTTTTTAGGTTAATTAAACTCAGACAACGTGTTGTTCATTGAACATATCTCAATGGCTCCTTTAATCAAATGCTGGCTTGAATAAAAACCTTTTAAACATTTCTGTGAAAGAGAAAGGCAGTAGATAATGAAGAATATAGTGAAAGAAGCAGTTGTCAATTTGTCAGGAAGAGAATGAGATGAAAGTGAAAGTTTGCCTTAGTGGCAATAATGACAAAATCCACAAAACAACCTGCAGAGAACTCATGATCCAACAACAAGCTTTCATCACTAGATTTCTAGACTTCTTAAATTGGAACCTAGTTATCTAGCGATTTTGAAAAACACAGAAAGAAAATAAATCTGGGAAAGAAATGAAATCTGTAACATTTATGATTAAACAAAAAATAGAGGCCCCAAAGCATGTGCCAATCAGCATGCCTCTTACTCAGTGGTTCGAATTTTATTAATGATATGATTTGAACACAATTATAAAAAATGGCCAGTAAATTTGCAAGTCTACATTACATAAAAGCAAACTAGTTGGAAGAGGGCAAATAGGTTATAAGAAGAGAGAACATAGAGCAAAGCAGAATTATACTTGATAAGAAAGAAGACAGAAAATGCTAAACAATCAAAAAGGACTTTAAAAATCTGCACACGGCTATTTTCTGTAGGGAGATATATAATATAGTTCTATATATTGCAGGAGCTCCTGAAAGATTATTATATGACAATTGAAGCCAATGAAATAATGACCCAGGAATGTTGTTAAATTAAGTCTATTGTCCTTAATTTAAGTAAGTAATTATACATTGCATATATTATAAACATTTAAATAAAAATACTTTAGGTGCCTCCAATAAACATATTAAATAAAACTATTTGTTCCCCTAGTATGCTAGTTATGGGAAATTTCCCTGCCACCTGCTCAGATTCTCTGGTGCAAAGTTAATTTGGCCTGAGAACTTGAAAGAACACTCATGGTAGGCTATGGACTTAATCTGATGGGATAGATTTATAATAGATTCCATGTCAGACCAACTTAGAATAATTTTAAGTGAAGGGTGGGACTGGGCTTTCTAGAGGTCCCGCATATCACGTTTGTGGAGATATTCAATATTCATATTAAAATATAAATACCTGGGAGATGTGTTAAAAGATTTTTTTTAAAGCACTTTTCATCAGAACCCTAAATTTTCCTGAAACAACTTGGATTTTTAAAACCATTTTGTTCCTTATTCTTTTTTCTTTCTGTTCATCCCCCATTCTCCATCCCTCCCTCCTTCCTTCCTTTCCCTCCTCACTGAATCGATTCTGGGTTCATTCTCATTCATGCCAACTCTGTATATATATGGGCGGGTTATTTACAAGCTTACGAACATTTTCACAGTGTTAAGATTATTGGATTATGTGACAACAGCCATTTATCAACTGGTGAAAGGCGGGGTCCTATGGGATTTACGGCCTGGGACTATCCAGTTGAGAATAGCTGCCAGGGATAAGATGCTCCCGTCAAGCAGTACAAACTCAGGGGGAGTGAAGGGGCCCTGTGAGGGAGGAGGAAGGTGGTGGCTGAATCCATGAGCAGCAAGCAGGAAGCTAGGGGCCTGAGCGCCAATCTTCCCTGACCAGGAACCATAGTTACTCAATCCTGGCTGTCCAATGTACAATTTCAGCTAGAAAGTTGCGACTCAAACACATAGAGAGGGTGAGGAAAAGAAACAATCAAACCGCAGGAACAGCTAAAGCCCCCTAAGATATTTCTGTTTCACCATGAAGATTTTCTTTAAAAGAAAAAACTTTCAAATCAACTTAAAATCTTAAAGCTAAAAACAGTCTTTACATTTATTCTTACCAAACTCCTCTTATAATACATAAGGAAACTAAGGCCCATGGAGATCACGCTGCTAATCCAATGACATAAAGTCCTTTACTTCAGAACCATGGTAAGAACCGTATCATCTAATTTGTCATGTGTTGCTTTATTTTTCCCTCTATCCCAATGTCCTAAACCAGATTAAGTGGCTGTATAATCCCTGTGATTTATGTGGGAAGGAACAGGAGTGAGAAGGAAAGAAATACTGATCAGGTGTGGGGCCTTCTAATTCTTTAATGTTTTCTCCTTTTCAGTTTTATATTTGGGATGAATTTAAAAATCTTCAAGCTTCCACTTCCTCTCCCTCTCTCCTCCCTCCCTCTCCCTCCCTCTCCCTTCCTCCTTTTCCTTCTCTCCTTGTTCCCTCTTCTTCTTTCTCTTTCTTTCTCTCCACTCCTTTTTATCTTTGTTCTTTCTTCTTTGTTTTTCTTTTGTTTCCTAATTCAGAGTTCTTTCTCATTGAAATGTCTTGGTATCTTTACACATAATTAATTGACAACTTACCTGTCCCATGTTTTGTTTATTCAGGTCTACTTTTCTTCTTGTATCAGCTGATCAAGGGGGAAAATATTTACTTGGGACAATATAATGAAAAGATTATGTGACTCTATAATTATGAAGTTTAGTGGAAAGACATCTGTGGATTAATATAAAAGAACTAATTTCATTCACTAATGGAATAATTTAATCCTCACATAAGAATATATTGAAAATAAGATATCATAGTCTATATTAATAAGACAAATGAACTTCTCTTTTCACGGTCTTAAGCTTCATATTCATTCTTCATTATCAATTTTTTAAAAGTTCTCATTAACCAAATAGCTGTGTTTTCTTTTATTTGGTGAGCTCAAGATTAAATTGCTATAGAGCCTCTTGACATTTCTTGATAGAGAGATTTCAGAGTTTCTTTCTGCAATCTGGGAAAAAGAACAGGTTGTTAGCTAAAAGGAATTTTGGGGGTTACAGTTTGGTTTCTATAGGATCCATTAAAGCAAACATTTGTTCCTTGTTAAATTGGTTTGATAATTATCGATTATATTTTAGTTTCTCATTGAATCTACTGCAAATATAAAAATACATTGTTTCTGACAGACACGGGTTAAGATTCTAGCTGCTCTAGCTGCCAACCCCCATTCTCTGCTTCCTCTCTCCCCCGATTATAAACTTTGGAAGCAAACAAAAAAAAACCCCACAATATTAGTATTCTCTCTTATTCGTATATATTAAATTAAATGACTTTGCTTGCAGATTCATTCACATTTCAGGCTTCTTATTTGCTAGTTGCATGACAGTAAATAGATCATTCAATCCTTGGTTTCCTTATCTGTATTTAGGTATAATAACAATGTTTGTCTCATACCCAAAATAAGAGTTTTTTATAAGAGAAAGTTAATTAAATGGCTTTGCCTATTGCTTGTGATGGAGAAAATGCTTTACAAATATTGATCATAATAATTATGATATAATCCATTCTGTTCTAATATTAATATCTAGAAACATATTCCCTAGATTTTTCTTTGAACCAAAAGGTTTATGTCTTTATCATAGTGCTAAGAGAACAGAAAGGCACTTTCTTTGCTCAATGTTAATATTAAAGCACTCTTTCTGTTCCCTCAGCACAGTATTTCCTTTAGATTAATAGAGTTGGAAGGAAATTTAGAGATGAGCTGGTCTGGACAGTTGGTACTTTCCCTTGCCCTTTCCTAGCCCACTCCTCTTTCTTCTCTTTCTCTGCTTAGAATTCTGACATAATGCCTGGACCTCCAGCAGTCATATTAGACAATGAATTAATGTGAGAATAAAGATGTCAAGAGGGCAGATACCAAAGGTGGCAGAGAAAAAGGTAGATAAAGTCTGTGACATCACAGACAACATGGAGCTGATATATCAATCAGCCTGTCCTGCCTACCTCTGGACTTCAACCCCTAATTTTTCAACCTGCTGGTAAATTCAATCTCTTAACTACTGAAAGAAATTCTTCAGAGATGGCTACCATTAGCAGAAGACTAAGCTGAATTTTTATGGAATTATCACACCTATTTCTTATATGTATGTGATAATTCAATAAAAAGGAAGAAAGACCTTTTTCTTTTCTTTTTTTCCCCCAGTTTTCTTCCTTTGGTTCAGCATTATCTAATAAAGGAGAAAAGCCTTTACAAATGCATAAATTTTATGTAACCTGTAGCTGAAAGGAGGGTTGTCATTAGGGTAGGGTATTGGTAATCTTCTGAAGTAATCTGTAGCTTGCGCTCTCTTTAGAGGGCAAATATTTTCCTTCTACTTCTCCCTAATCACCAACCTTCACAATTTTCATCTTGAATATTGATTAATATGTGGTTTGGGGATGTTTTAAGCACACTGGGTTATCTTTAACATATTCTTACCTCCACATTCTGTCCTCTTTCACCCTTCTGAGGCCCCGGAATCATTTCCCTGGGTGTTGAGAGCTCTTCCAGGATGAGACTCAGCCGGACTGCTTTGCAAGGGTGCCCGATGCTCCAGGATTACTATCATCCTTCTCATTTTCATGTCATTAAAACACTCACTGTCCTATTTTCCCATCTTCCAGGAAGAAAAGGAAAGCCTCAACTAACTCACCTTGGGGCACTGCATATGGTCTCTTAGTTGTGTACCCTCCATCAAATGGTCCCTAAACTACTATAATCTGTATTACCCATGCAATTTATCCCCTCATTACATATTGTCTTGTATTTCTCAGAAATCACTCTCATGTTTTCTCTCTTCTAGACTGATGGCTCCTGATGGTGCAACATTAAGTATACTATTGGACCCTAGAACACATATCTCAGCATTTGACATACTATACTTGAATTGATCGATTTTACTTTTCAAAAAATGTTATCATAAAACATGAACTAGACTACCATGGCATAAATAGTTTGAAGATGGCTGCCTGTAGATATCAAAACATGAAGCAAAATGCTATGAAAGAACTGAGGTGAGCTACAAACCAGAGTTACTAACTTGAAGTGACCCTAGATGTACCCAAAACTAGGCTAGTCTAAAGGATTGGCGAGAGACATTCTTTGTGCAAATAAGAATATTTGGAATGAGGCACCATCACATTAGGTTTCTTGTGAAGACATTGTAGAAAGTTGACAATGGCAAAAGCGCAACCGTTTTGTGGAGAGGCATGTTATAAAATTATTTCCAGAGGAGACCTTCACATTTCCGAATTTATTCCTCATTTAATGAGCACTTGCTTGATTGAAAACATCGTGCCAGTTTTGCATAGGAAATGACTGTTCTAGAGAGTATCTCGGGGTCCTGGTCACATCGCCGTAACTCTGTGGTGATGCTCGTTCTGTATGTGCTGAATGGCTAGGTGCCCATTACAATGTATTTCCTCACTCTCATTGTACCTTGCCAAGAATCAATCTCAGTTTAAAAACTCAATCTGTGATCATTTTTTTCTCTGCTCCAAGGCTATTTGAATGTCGACTTTGATTACCTGAAGGCAGCAATGTCTTAAAAACGTGATCATCTAACATTGAAATCTTTGACATTCTGTCTGCAAGTGGGGTTGCCGTGAATTGGGTGTGGGAAAACCTTTCTATATCCTTCAAATCATACTAGTAGGCCACTGCTCATTCCAGCATTTTGTGTAAGATTGGAGCAACCATTGCACAGGAAATCATAGTTTTTTCCTTTAACTCTTTCCCATTAGATTAAGAATATAAAAATCCGATCTAATAATCACTAATTTCACAAAATGACCCCATCTGGGGCCAATTTATTTATTCATTCTGTAGCGTTTTCCTCTGGAGCCCATCATAAAACTAGGTGCTCTGGGCACCTGCAAACATACCATGTATACTATAATGCAGGGAGTACCGATTCATTTAGGGGCCACTTGATCCTCACATCTTCTCTGGCTGATTTGAACTCATCCTAATCAAGAGTCTGAAGATTTCAAAAGTTTCCACTAATTTCTAAGGTATATGATTTTGTGCCTGGTGATTCCTATTTCCGCTGTCTGCTTTGCCCTTTACATAGAAAACAGATTTTTAGTGTTTTCATAGGAAATCTCCTAAAAATGTTCACACATTTTTGGTAGAGTTTAATTAAAATTTGAGGCATTGCCTAAGAATGTTAGTTATATGGCTATGTGAACAAATTCTGACAAAGTTTTAGTTGTGTGGCTATGTGAACAAATTCTGAAGGGTGATACTTTCTTTTACCTCCCTCCCATATCTTTTTCTCACTCCCTCCTCACTCCCAATTTACATCCCTCTATTATATTGAACCTGTAGAAACTCCTGTCCCTGGACTGGAGAATGCCAGCTTGGCCCATTTCACTTAATGCATTCAAACTTATTTTTACCACAGAAACCCTTTTAATACATGCATGCATACCCAGAAATGAAACAAAAAATTTCACAAACCATCCTTCTTTGATGAGAGGCACTTTGATATCACACATTCTAGTCTGGTCTACTTTTGTCTAGTCTAAGCTAATCTATTGCTTTATAATTAGATTGCAACACCAAATGGATTTCAAAATCCACTAATCATCATAAAAAGCACTTTTAAAAACAATACTCTAATTTGTGTACACAAACCTGCAGAACAATTCCCCTTTTGTTACGATCTGTATCTACCCTGGAAAGATATTGGGATACAGGAAGCAAAAGTTTTTATTTCTTTAGTAATAAGCATACTGATGATAAGAAGACATATTCTTAGCTCCCCCGCCCCTCCCCCGTCACATGAAGTGGTCTTGCCACAGCAGGGGATTATCTGAATGATATCTTTGAATTATATGTGAATGATATCCTCACCTTGACTCGCCTACATTTGTGAAATTCCTTTGGACATTTTCCTTGTGAGGATTTAATTGTTCTTGGCTTTTGAAAGCATAGACTTTTAGTTCTTTTTCTGCTCTGATAGATTTTTATTATGTCTCAAACCGATTAACTACATCATTTTTAACTCATCCATATTAATAGACCTTTTATTACAGGTGGAGTCATTATGACTTGACACAGGCCACATGCTTTTATAAAATTTTAATTTTCTAATCGTCTCTCTGTAGGTAGAAAGGATGGGTCCCTTTGGAGGAACTGGTATTTTAGAAACATGCAGAAAGATTTTATTTTAAGAAATAAATGCACAGGTCTTCAAGGCCTGTACTAGACCTTGTGTGTGTAAGTTTATCTATGACTATTCTATACCTTGCACAGACCTCTATTATAGTACGTGTTACAGTCCCATTATTTATCTCTTTATATTTCTCAGTATATCTGCGTATGTTAAAACTCATGCTTCCACAGGTCATACTAGCTGTGGGATACAAGTAGGAGTCATAGATTTAATAAATAGCATTTCTCTGACTCTTATCTGCTAGTACAGCTCCTCTAGCCTTTTCCTCCAAAGTGGCTTCTGCTACTGTGTGGCCTTTGTCCTTTTCTTCCTTTCCTGTTCTGGTTCTACGGTGAACATGTCTGCTAGTAAGTTGCAAGCTTTTTCCATTCCCCTGCAGGAGTCCTCCCAGCAAGGTGCTCCTGGACACTGCTACCAAGGACCAGATACTTCCACTGCCCCAGCCTGGGAGGCTGCTAATGACATGGGGACCTCAGTACTCACTGAGAGCCCCAGTGTGCCCAAGAGGCACCGTGTTCAGGCACCAGTAGGGAAGAAAGCTATTGACCCATTTTTTATTTGTCCCTTTACACTCACAAAATATCTGCAAACATTAGTTTTTCTTACAGATATTTTTTTCTCCATAGTATTTAGATCTGGTTAGAATACCTGTGAAAGATGGAAATGATGTTGTTAAAGGTACCTGAATTATCCCTGGGCCAAGATATTCTCTGATTTCCTCTCCCTTCTGGATGTTTTTCAGCTTTTCACGCAAATTCCCTTGTTCCTTTTCACTTATTCAATTAATACCTTACAGTCTCTTTCACTAGTACATCAGATATTTTAAGAAATGTCTAAATCCCAGCTCTTGGCACAATTTAGAGTCAAGTTGTAAAACCCCTCTATGTGTAGATGTTTACAGAACTGTCTCCTTCCAAAAGAGCAGAGTGTCCTACTTATTTCTACACCATCAGCAGTGTGTATGCCACATAAAAGACACTTAATTGATATTTGTTTATTTGAGTAAATCCTAAAGCCAGGTAAGAGTGTTTTTAATTATTTTTTTCATCCACATGCACTCATCGGAATGATATTCAGTAACCTTGCTAGTTAATCAAGTAGTCAATTCTTTTTTCAGGTTCAGTAATTGATTTGCAGTATGGAAAATTGGGAAGATTACTGGCTGCACGATGAGGGCCCTGTTTTGCTTTGTTTTTAATTTCTGCTATGTATTGACTGTGTGAATTAGATAACACATACTTTCCCTTCTCTGAACCTGTTTAGCTTTTTATTAAATGAGGGAGCTAGATAAAATAATCTATAATCCTTTTCTCATTCTATTATTTGATGAGTCTAGATTGTTTTTCACCTGGCATGGTCTTTTTGTAGGTTTCCTAACATGTATTTGGTCTGTATTTAAAGCACTTTTTTCCTCCTAGAATAAAATTGCTCATATGCATTCCACAGCAGAAGCTCTATGCATATATTAGGGTTCCAACTCAGTGTCTGACTCATTAAATTTGTATAAATGGACAAAGGTTAGGGATGTTAGCAAACCATTTAGGAATTTCATTTCTGCTTCTTTCTATTTCAACAAATTCAGAAGCTAGATCTGTACTAGGTAATTAATTCATAATTTTAAAAGTGAATTTGATGTGCCAAACTTTGAAAATTTCCCTCTTATTATATATACCTTTATCTCTTTGCTTCTCTATGCTTCTTCCCATACTAACAGCATCAGTTTCATCGACATTTATCAGTCATTCCTCAAACACCTGCTCTAATTCCAGATCATCAGATACTCCAATCTTTTCTTTACTCTTTAAATCATTCTTTTACATCTTATACACCCCACACATTTCCTTCTTAACCTGTTTTATCATTCCCCATTCCTAATTATCTTTTCCTTTATCTCTTATTTATTCTAGGTTGATTTTATGTATTTATATGAATATTTAAATATATTTTAGAATTTGCTTCACTAAAATACATATTCAATGCAATGGTTTCCTGTTGTTACTGTAACAAATTACCATAAGCTTAGTAGCTTAAAACAATACAGATTTATCATCTTGAAGTTCTGGAGGTCAGAGTTCCAAAATCAGGCTTGTTGGGCTAAAGTAATTAGAGCCCCTGTCAAATCCCTATTTCTTTCTCTAGTTTTGAAACCATGGGTGAGATAGCAAGGACTCAGGAGTAAAAGTCAAGATTCAGACCAGACCCTGCTTATCAGGATTTCTTCCTCTCCTGTATCTAAAGCTCTTTCTAAGCTTGTTTTATAGGTGCCCAAACTCAGCCGTAAGTGGGAGACCAGAGCATGCATAGAAACACTTGTTCCCTGAATAACCCCTGAGATACTAGGAACAAAATTCACCTTCCTTGCAACCAAGACTCTGGGACCGGAAAGTCATCAGAAGTAAATAAAACGAGAGAGTCCCCTCAAAAGGAAGATAAGATGCGGTCCACTGGCATATTTCTACCTTATATAGAATGTCCTATAAACGACCAACCAGAATAGGCCAACCCGAATCCCCATTTCCATCCTATAAATCTACTTTGGTTTTTGGATCAGGAGACAGATCTGAGCTTGTTCTAGCTTCCTGTCTCCTTGCTGGTCGACCTCACAATAAAACTCTTTCTTTTCTCAAAATCCTGGTGTCACGATATTGGCTGCTCTGTGCATCCATTGGGCATTGAACCCATTGCTTGGTAACAATTTCAGCTCTCTTTCCTTCAGACAGACTTAGAGTCCCTGGGCTATGTCCTGCTTAGTGACTTTGATGTGTTTACATGCTTTCACTCACATAGCCTGAGGTCATCTTGCATGTCACCTAGCCCCCTCTGCTACTCTCCACACCCACACACAAACCCACCCCTGCACTTACAGACATACACACAAAACCACTCCCACACTCACCCTCCCACAAACTTCCCACACTCACACCCCCACACACTACACCCCTAGATATCCATACACATTGGTGCTCACACCTACCTACACACAGACACCCCTCGAAACACTCCTACTGCCCCACATTCACCTATACTCACACCCATATCCACACATAGACCCGCATATCCACATATAACCCCCACACACAAACCTCCTCACAAACACACATTCACAAATACATATATCCATACACAAACCTATCTGCCACACACACACACACATCCTCACTCACACACACACTCATACTCCCCTTACACACACACTCGCATAAGAACACACATAAAAATGTGCACACACACTCCCCACACACATGCCCTGTCACATTCAAACACACCTATCTAGCATACAGGCAAACCCATCCACCCACACAAAACACATAGAGACACACTTAACACCCCCCATGCACTTTTACACCCATCCACACAAACATACATACACTCACCACACACATACCACCCACACAGGCACACACACAGACACACACATATTCACAACACACCCTCATGAACTTCCCACACATGCATGTGCACATACATGCACAGGAACTCACACACATATAGCTCCCTTACACACATATCCCCCACACTTCTATACATACACACGCATACACACATGCATACACACTCAGACAACCAGCAATGCTTATATCTTTTATTTAAAAAAGTAAACATCCCCACATTATCACACCAAATTGCAGGTAAACTGGGAAACTGTAAGAGAATTTCAGATAACAGCAACAATAATAGGACTCAAGTCTCTTTAACATTAAACATTCCCTAAATTAAGCACCCTGTGAAGGGGTAAGAAGTAAGAGAATAAACTGTTTAAAAATAATAATAAAAGTGAAAACACCACAAATCAAAACATAAGCGATTTTAACAAGGCAACATCCAGAGGATACTTAACCACTTTATAATTGTAAATATTGTAAATATTGTCAAAAACCTCTACAGTTTCCACATCAGCTTCTGACACCAACCACAACTACTGTGGTGACTCAATTGCTCTAATTCTGGTTCTAACTACCTGGAGTCCCTATAAGATGAGTAGCAAGTTCTAAAGTCCAGCCCACCTGCAGTTCTGGCCAACTGGCCATAAATTCTGGGGTTCCCATTACCCCTTCAGGTTAGATAATTCTCTAAAATGACTCACAGAAATCACTGAAAGCTCTATACTTAGGATTATAGCTGAATTATAGCAAAAGGACACAAATAAGAAGCCAAGAGAAGACATGCATAAGATGAATTCTCAGAGTGTCTCAGATGCAAGCTTCTATGCCTTCTCCAGTGGAGTCAGAATGCATGCCCCCCCTCCACCCAGCAGAGATCCATTTTCTCAATCATGGAAGTTTTTCAGAGCTTCAAGTGTCCCGAGTTTAAATGGGGGTCTTTAGGAAGGCATAATCAATAAAATTAAAGCCCAAGGGCCAAACTCAATCTTCAGCTTCTCCTCCCTACTCAAAGGCCTGGGAGGTAGGCTGATATGAAGTGGCTCAAAGCCCCAATCTCCTAATCACATGGTTGGTCTTTCTGGTGTGGCCAGCCTCCACCCTAAGCCTGCAGGTGTGGCTACCCCCACCCTGTAACTATCTCTTAGGATCCTGGGACCTCTAAAAGGAACAAAAGACCCTCCTAAGATAGGAAATTCCAGAGGTTCAGAAGTTGCTTTAAAGGCCAGCCAAGTTTTTCATTATACTAAAATAATACTTCATTATTATAAAATGATTTAAAAGAGAAAATATATCAAATTTAAAATTTAATAAGATATATTAGAAAAAGCATATGAAAACACACTCAAATACCAGGAGATAGAATCAATAAACATAGCAGAAATAAATAATTAACTATTAAAACTCACCTATAAATTCAAGAGCTTTATTCTTAAAAAATGTAACTAAAATATACTAACAATCTATAAAATAAAAATACTAACAAAAGAAATGTATACTGCCTGTAAAATTGTAAGTAAATTTAAATAATAGTGTCATATGCTAATGGACTTAAATCCTCAATGAAATGGATGATTTTGAACAAAATATTAACTATAGAAATAAAAGTTAAAATAAAAAGCATTGAAAGCATAAAGTTTCCAGTTAGTGATAAGAGAATTAGGGTTATATATTTTAAAAGTATTCTAAAAAAGAAATCTAATATTCTCATGAGCTAATTCAACTATTTGAATATTATATAATTTGGTCACATTCTAGCCTAAATTTTATCAAATTAAAGTAATTCTGCAAGTGAGTTTGGAAAATTTTGAGTCTTTTAAATTAGGGTGAATTTACAATATGCAGTGTCTTATAAACACACTGAATCAAGTGGGATAGAGATTTACACCTCTGCACACAAAAATTTGATCAGAGATGTTCATCACCAGTTGATTTACGTGCAATTTCATACTAAATGCCGCTTGATTGATTTTCAGTTGTCTTAAATAGTTCATGCTGATTCAACATCGAAACGAAAATTCTTAGCAGAAAGTCATGAAAACAGAGCAGTGAGGTATGCGTGTGATTATCATGAAGCGAGTAGTTATTGTTGGGAATGACCACCATCAACAAAACCAGAGGAATTGGTGCCAGCAGCTTAGAAGGAGATCTTAGAGGCAATCTAAGATGCACTGAACAGCAACACTGCATCACTAGTACGCTTGATGCAGTTTCTTCATTGCTAAATTGGGAATTTACTGTTGAAATTGCTATTTTAGCCCCAATATTCATTTCCTAGGAAACAACTCATCTTTAGGTAGGCACATGGCTTCAAGAAATGAAAATACACTTGAAGACTCCCTTCAAGCCGGATCTAAAAGACATATTTTTCAAGTTCTTTCCAATTAGCTGAAAGCAGAAATGTTATGTGCAATATCCAGGAAGTGTATTTAATCAATGGGAGTGCCTTTTTCCACTTCCTTTTTTTGCTGGATTGCAGGCATGATGGCTAGATCTTGAGCAGCCGTCTTAGATAATGGGGTAGAAAACACATGTTTAGAAGCAACAAGTAACAAAATACCAGATATGTGGGTCCCTAATGATTATGGTGCCATCATACTATCTTCGCCCTGCTTCTACAGGACTTCATTTATCTGAGAGTGAACATAATTCCTATGATGTTCAAGTCACTTTTATTTTGGTTTTCTGTCACTTGCAGCCAAAGTTAATCTTAATTCATATAACACCAGAATACATGTGCTTTTTAAAAAATTTTCTTCTGTGTTTGAAAACTCATATGGTAGGTTTCAACTTTTCACTGTATCAGAAATGCAAAAATGATGTGACTTTCTTTATGGAATATAGATAAGCTCATTTTACTTATCTACAATCATTCTAGAGCTGGGTGTGGAGGTATTATAATAGTTCTTTTAGTTTATAATGTACCATGCAGTAAATATCAGTCTGTTTCTCTTTTTTCAAGAGGTCCTCCTTCCCTCCTTTTTCCAAGTGCTCTATCTAAGGGAAGCTAATTTATTCTTTCAGAAGTGGAAGAAGTGGCAGCTTCACCTCACACAACTCTGGGTCCTTGCTAGACTCTTCAAGATAGACCTCATCTCAACTGGGACAATTCAGACCTTAGAATTATGAAAGACAAAAATACTTTGGTTAAACTTCTCAGAAACATTATCTGAATTATACTAACTATATATGTAAATTGTACATATATACAGTGTAAATTATAATTGTGATTGTGAATCTAAAAAACCTAGCCATATGCAAATATTCTCGCTGTCCTGATTTTGTGATAATCAGGGTGAGCTAAACATTTGCTATATTAGAAACCATGCATGTGTTTCCAGACCTAGTTTTTCTCCCTAGGTCTGGTTTTCAGAATGCTGGTGATAAACTAAGCCTGATTTATTATATGACCATCCTGTATGGGAAAAGACTAGACTGGGTATCTTTGGTCAACCTTAAGAGATATAGCAGGGGGACAGATATGGCTCGGGTGGTTGGGCGTCTGTCTCCCTTATGGAGGGAACTGGGTTCAATCTCCGATACCTCCCGGTAAAAATTAAAAAAGAAAAATATAGAATGAGCATGGGCTGCCAGGCCCCACGCACGGGTGAGCTGCCAGGCCCCAGGGGGGAGGCCACCAGGTCCCATGAGCCATGTAGCAAGATGATGACATAACAGGAGAGTGACACAAGGGAGAGCCAAGATGAGACATACTTTAAAACCAGAAACTAAGGTGGTGCAGGCAGTAGGACACCTCTCTCCCACATCGGAGGTTCTTAGGATTGAATCCCAGTGAAGACAGGAGGAGAAGGATGATAAGAGAGGGCAGGAAAAGGACAGAGAGAGTTGCCCAGCGAATGGATGCAGAAACAGCAAAAATGGGGGGTGGGGGGAGGGAGTAAAAATGGATAAAAGTAAGTAAATAAATAAATAAATCCTTAAAAAATGTATAAGGGAGGAAGGTACGGACTATAGTTAGTAGTAATACTTTGACGATGCTCTTTCATGATTTGTTAACAAATGTTTCACAACAATGTGGGGTGTTTGTGGGGGTGTGATGTGTGGGAGCTCTGCATGATGTTATGCATGTTTGTTTTGTAAGTTCACGATGTTTACTGAACACTTATAGTTTATGTATGTTCATGTATGAATGATATACTTCAATAAATTGTTTAAAAAAAAAAATCTAGTCGAACAGGCAATAAATTAACTTACCATGGCCATTTGAAGAAAATGCTAGGAAAATACCTTGGAGATATAAATTTTCTTAAGCAATATAGAAAAAAAAAAATAGAGTAACATTTCTTAGTAGTTGATTTTGATTAATTCCTACTCTAAAATTGACATTTGCCCTTTCCTATGAGCCTTTTGAAGTCTTAGAAACTGATATGTGTGTGTGTGTGTACATATATAAATACACACAGACTTGAAGGAATCAGACTGGAGACTCAATTGACCTTTTCATGTTTTTAAACACTTTAGTTTGAAAGGACATCTTTGATACTGTCCAAGCAAGAGACGTGTAAACTTCTTGCAGGGTATTAAAGATGGGTAATCTCTAAAGCTGTGCTTCATGGCCCTGTTCATTCAGTTTGTAAAATGCTAGTTTATGACTTCAAGTTAATGCTTGTTAACATCTTGTAATACAGATTCATGGTCATTCCATTTTAACCCACACTTAAATCTACTTGACCCTCAGTGGAACTATACTCAGAACAATGTGCTGATTTTAACAGGAAGTCTACAGACTTAGCAAGGGAACATGTGCCTATGCATTCCAAGTCATTCTTCTGGAAAATCAATGTTCAATGTACATGATGTTAGGTTTCAGTTGGACAAATCAATACATTCTGGATGTATATGGTTTTGTAATTCTTTTGGTTATCCTCAGGAAGAACAGAATATGATCTGCTTAAGATGTCAAAAATGTTCACATTAATTTAAAATTCCCGTTATGTAAGTTAAAGATTACTTCTGTAAGCCCTGGAGAATTTTTTAAAGGTAAATGCAATGTCGTGAAAATAACTCTGATCTTGGAATTAGAAAACTTTGTTTCGAATACAGTTCTGCCACAAGCTCTGCCACTAGTATCCTTAACTTAGAGAAGGCATATAAAACTTGAGTATCATCAATCTGACTTTCTTTTCTTAATTTATTTATTATGAACCAATTTTTGAATGAATAATGCATGCACACCGTACAAAGGTCAAAAGGTACAGATATTTACAAAAGCAAAACATCAGTCTACTTTCAGTTGGTGGGTCAGCCAGTTGTCTTCCCAAAGACAACCTTGTTTAAGAGTGTCTTGTCAAGCAGACACAGAAAAATGCACAGCAAATGGACACAGAGAGCACAAGCAGCAAGGGGGGGGATAAATAAAAAAATAAAATAAAATAAAATAAAAAGAGTGTCTTGCGTATTCCTATAGACACATTCCATAATGCATCCATAATGTATCAAGCATATATATAAAATTAAGTATACATCTGTTGAAATATGTAAAAATGATAGCTTCCTAAGCACTGTTCCACCCCTCGAGTCTTTACTTAGGCTGTCTTGGAGATTCTGCCTCAGCATTCACATTAATAATTACCCTAATCCTGAATTGAGTGTATTTCATCTTATGGATTTACCATAATTTATTGAACATTTAGGTAATCTTTAATCTTTTTTCCATATTAAGCAATGTTGTAATGAATATTCTTATGCTTATTTTTGGAGTTCACTGGCATCATATTGGGAGCATGAATTACTACATTTTGAGTCTTGAGTGCAAGCACATTTAATATTTTGAATGTTGTAGCCAAAATTCCTTCATAAAATTTGCACTATTTTACATTCCTGTCAACAATGTTTCAGAGTGCCAGTCCTCCCACTCAACCAAAACAGCATGGTGGTATCATATTATTTTATTGGATATATGAAAAGGGACATTATGCCTATCAGGTACATTTTCCTTATCATGAATAAGTTTGGTCATTTTTTCTATGTGTAAAGGATATTTGAATTACTTTTGTTATTGTTGAAATAGCTGTTCACATCCAGTTTTATATTAGGCTCTTGTTTTTCTTTTCTCATTTGTGTGTGTGAATGTCTTAAAGTGCTTATTGTAATTCCTCGTGATCACAAAGCTAATAAATTACAGAAAGAAGATTAAAATCTAGGACATTTGAATCTACAGCCAGTATTTTTTTTCCAATTTAATAGGTTGTCTTACTAAAAATACAGGATATTAAAACAGAGAGGCAAGTTATCCAAAGTTAAGTCCTATTCAGATCTTTTAAAAATTATCAATTTAGATTCCAAAATACATATGTACAGATTGGATAATATATGGGCTATTAAATTCATATGTATATAATGTTATTGTGACTTATAGAATATTATTAAATTATTACAATATTAAAGAAATACTATTTTCATAATTTATTATGGTAAAGAGACTCCTCTTAGGCTATATTGAATCATAACACTAGTTTTCCAACTATTTGGCACTTTGAAGACAAAATATATGAATTATCAACTATACTGGAAGTTGCATCATTTTGAGGTGTTAGGATCTAAGATATAGGTTAGATTGTCGGGGATAAGTTAAAAGTTAGAGAATAGTGTTTCTAAAATCTACATAAAGATACTCTGGTAAGCTTCCTAGATTGAGAATCAATTTTCAATGTTTTCTAAAGGCTTGCTTGGCTTTCCCTTGAGCCAGTTCAGTTTATCAGAAATGCCAGTTCAGAGCATGGCGAAGTCTCTTCCCTCTTCCAGGCACCAGTTTTATCTTCTTTCAGTCTACTCTGTATTAATTTACAATTAATCTCAAAGAATGTGAATTCTTATGCTGAGGCTTTGTATGAAAAACTAACTACCTTTGAGGCCATAAAATTTAATGAACTGTCCTCTGCCATTATTATTATAAACTTTGCTATTTTGGCAGTTTCTCATTTATTCTGTCTGCTATATTTAGTTTATTCTGACTACAATAGCAGACACTCACCCTCTCCACATGCAATCCCAACAACCCATTGCATTTTACTTATGGGCATCTTCAAGGCAGTGATGTTAGAATGTACTCATTGAATAGTCCAATAACCATTCTCTGCAACTGTCACTTCACTCCTCTTCTGCCTGGTTCTCCTATGTGGAAGAGGGTGTTTTTGCTAAACCAGCCCCTGGGTCTTGTCCTCTGCAATGCCTTCACTTTTGCTAGTTTCTGCCTTCCTGCTAGTCCCAGCAGGACAGCCTGTTGCTTCTCCTGAAACCCCTTCTTTGTACTTGCTGGCTCTAATGCCACTGCTGGCTCATGTGGATGCCTTGGTTGGGACTGAAGCCTGTGATATTACAAACCTATTCAGTGTTTGGTGACGAAGTATGGGACATGCCACTCTATTTTTTATCATACTCTGTAAAAGGGTCACAAAAATATTACCTCTTTGGACCCTAACACCTTTCATACGTTCATAGATTCATAGATTCTAACATCAGAGACCATGTGTCACTGTAACATAGCATTATGGCCTGGCTTAACTCAAGATCAGAATCTGCATTTTAACAAGACCCTTAGGTGATTCACATGCATGTTAATGTTTGAGAAGCTCTGATTTGGAGGATTTAGTTAAAAAGTGGATCTTTTGATCATGAATGACTCTGAGGCCTCTTTCTTTCTCTCTTGCCTTATAAATCAAAATGGACCAGGTCAAGGATATGCCTGGTCTCAGACTTACTATGTGCTCATAAAGGTGGACTTTTCTCTAGAAGTAAACTTCGTTACAGAGTTAAGCTTGCTGGTTATAAATCTCTTTTCCCAGGAAGCTCCTTAGAACCTGATGCAAGGAGATCTCTGGTAAGCTGACCCTCCAGATTCTCAAACAAACTTCAGGCTAACTGTATCTCAGTAGCAGGCTCTGAACAGCTTACTCCATTTGTGTTGTGTCTCATTTTGGCTCAAAGTTCTTTCATGTCTCATTTTTGCTCAAGGGTCTTTCAATAGAAGACTCAGTTTTAAATGAATAGATTTAATCCATTGTGGTAGGAAGTACTTTTTGCTGTCTCCCAGTCAGCATCAAGTCTTGTATAACAGGATTATTTATCAACTATGCATAAATATTTCAAAAAAGCAGTTGCAGGAGAAGTTAAAAGTAAAATCTATACCAGGACATGCTGATGTGCCTCTTAGTCTGAGAATTTTTTTTTTTTTTTTTACATTTTCTAAAATGCTTTCTTGGCTTACTATAGCAAATCAGTTTCTGAGCTTTAAAATATTCTTAGAGACAACTTTGTTAATGCCAGCTGAGTGTCTGACAGGTTAATTTGTTAGTACTACTTATTGAAATGTACTAACTATACATTAATCTGCTTACATATGACATTTGGAGATTTTCTCAGTATCTTCCTCCAAGTCTGTTATTCATTTTGGATAGCTTTGGGCCTCAGCAACTAGGGATAAGGCCTTGGGATTTTATTTTTAATTGGCCCAATAACTTTGTTACCTTCCAAATCCTACTACTTATTCAACATTGTACTAGAAACTGTATACTAGAACTTATATCTGTGTACTAGAACCTGTACAGGACACAGCGTGCAGTGCTAAACTAAAAATATTAGCCTGTCTTATCTCAGATCTATGTTCATCCTTATCTTAATTAGTATCCCCTTTATCATCATCATCATCATATTTTCTTTATCCTTT
Organism: Tolypeutes matacus; assembly: GCA_026826555.1. Classification (NCBI taxonomy): domain Eukaryota; kingdom Metazoa; phylum Chordata; class Mammalia; order Cingulata; family Chlamyphoridae; genus Tolypeutes; species Tolypeutes matacus. Next base: position 35,918,542 of record JAKSZT010054215.1, read on the forward strand.
AGCTATTTCTTCAAAAAATTGATGAGGAGTCTGAGTTTGGTATTTCTCATCTCTTACAAACAGAGCCAGGCACTTTATTTGTGTACACTACTGTTACTCATAGTAACTACCTTGAAAATGCAAAGAAGCAATATTAAAAAAATAATAAAGGCTCTAGCTCATTAAAAAATAAATGAACTAATCTAACTGACCAGAACTTTATTTATTTATTTTAATACAAACTCAGGTTTCTAAAGGCACACTAGGGAAGCGATCAGACAAATGGTAAAGCTGCAGTGATTTGAGTTGCTCTTCAGAACACCATCAGCAAACGAAAGAGATTCCTTCTGTAGTCTCCATGTTACCAACAAATCAAATAGACTCAGGAAACAGAAACCGCAGGACTGCTTACACAGTCAGTCGTCTCCAAAGAAGAAATCCCGTGACCTTTTCTGATTGTCAAAAGTAGAAAATAAAGATCAGAGGATACAATGTAAAGGAAGATAATCCCTGTCACCAAATAATGGTTTTATTATAAATTGTTTTCTATTATTTTTATAATTCTGTTATTTTATGAATAATATTGACAAATTATTCCACAAATGACAAAGTTGGTAAACAATAGATTACTAGAAGTGCTAGACTCATTCCCTCTCTTCTCGGTGCATTTTCCATAAATGCAAAACTCAAAATAAAAGTATGTATGCTGTGTGTTTGTGTAAATATGTACGCTAATGTATAGCAATTAGACACACAGGATCCATACCCAAGTGTCCAGTGACTTTATCTAGGGTGGCAAATGGGACATGAGGGGCATTCATACTGAAGGCAAACTTCCACTCTACAAGGTAATTCAGTTTTGTTTGAAATATTCACAAAGAGAATGTTTTCCTAGATTACTTGTGTAATTATTTATAAATCATTCTTGATTCCAAGGAAGAACATGCAGGAAAATTTATATGTTCTTTGCAATAGAGAAGCTTTTTCCTAAGCATGACACCGAAGACAGAAATAAGTTAGAAAATAGTTATATTTTTATTGTATAGAAATATAAGGTCTCAATATGTCAAAACACCTTAAGTAATGTTAATATTGAATAAACCAAATGTTGCAATATATCTTTCAGACCAAGGGTCAGACTCCATAATTATAAATCATGTAAATGCTAAGAAAAAGAAACACACCAGAATGATAATAGGGGAGAGAACTTTAAAAAGCAAGTCACAAAAGTTTAAATACAAAAATAATAAACTTGTAAAACAATGCTGAACTACATTATAATCAAAGAAACACATTTCAAAGTAATGTTATAATACTTCCCCTATAAAATCTGCAAAGATTGAAAGTAATAATAATCCCCAGTGTTTCCATGTGGGAAGGAAATTGGCATGAGAATAAACTGCTATTGGCAGGAAAAGTTGGTAAGGAGGAGGAGAAGGAGGGGAGGGAGAGGGAGGAGGAGAAAAAGAAGAAATTTCTGGAGGCCATTTGAGCAATGTGGATAATAATCTTTAAACCTGTGTTTATTTTTTGACAACAATTCTGCTTCAAAGAATCAGTCTTAATGATATAAATGCATGTATGTAGAGATTAATATATAGGTCTGCCTACCATAATATTGTATAAAAAAGGCAAATTTTTAAAGATTCTAAAATTGAATGGTTTGGAATTTAACTATGATTGAATGCTGTGGAAATATTAAAGATGATATTGTACTTATTATCTCGGAAACATGCAGCACCGAATTTTTTAAAAATCAGTTTACAAAGAAAGGATGTAAATCATAATTATATATTTGTTTAAAATACTGTGCATGGGAGCTGATGTGGCTCAAGTGGTTGAGCGTCTGCTTCACACCTGGGAGGTTCCAGGTTTGGTTCCTGCTGGTGCCTCCAAAAAAAAAGAAAAACAAACAAACAAATAAACAAACAAACAGCAAGCAAAACAAATGAAAAAAACAACTCAGGGGAGCCTATGTGGCTCAGTCAGTGGTCGAGTGCTGGTTTCCCATATACAAGATCCCAGGTTCAATCCCTGGCCCTTGTACCCCCCCCCAAAAAAAAACCCATAGAATAGAATAGAATAGAATAGAATAGAATAGAATAGAATAGAATAGAATAGAATAGAATAGAATAGAATAGAATAGAATAGAATAAAAAATATTGTGCATAATTAGGGAAAATAACAATATTTTATAGATAGTTGTGTTACTATAGACAATTTTACTCTCTTATATTTGCTTATTTTTTATATTAAACCTTCATTACTTGCTCAATAAAATGTGTTTGTTAAAAATACCTTTTTAATTAACTTAACTCATAAATCATGTACAATGCACACAGATTGATTATAGCTAAATTGGGTGTCTTTTATCTTCTGAAAAGAATACAAATAAGAATTAATCTCCCAGGATTCCAGTTTTAGTTCTTTCTGAGTTTGGCTGAAGTTTAAAAGTCACTTAATCTCCAATCTTGACAGGATTCAGAGGGTGGCCCATGTAACATGGATTGACATCAAAATGTCAGCTTTAGAAATTTAATCCAAAAGGGATTTTTTTTCAGATACGATGAAATGAGATAACCCGAGGGGCTGAGAATGGAAGCAACAGAGCATTTAATTGAAAAAAAAAAAAAAAAAAAAAAAAAGTCTTTTGGTTTCAGAATTTCCAGTGCTTTGTTGGGCTTTCGGGGAGGAAGGAGACCTTATGAAATTGGTTGTTGGATACATCTCCCCCAATGTCCCCTGCAACCTCCTAAATAGTTGGCACTTCTCTAGCAGCTTTATGAAATCAATTTACATTGGGAATTGTACCCATTCAACTTTATAACTTAAATTTAGTCAAGATCCTTATAGACTTTTGAAGAGGTTGATTAGTTAAGAAACAAACAAACAAAAAAATCAGAGTAGAATGAAATCCAATAAAATTAAATACAGATAACAGTTGGCATTCATGGTGACTTAGGAATTGCAAACCATTTTCACATACATCACTTAGTTTATTCCATGTAAGAACACTGTAGGGGTAGATATAATATAATCCATATTTATAGATGAAGAATTTGTCGGGATCGTGCAGTCATGCATGCTATACTAGCAATCATAGTAACAACACAAGAGCAACTACTTGAGGTGGTACTACATATTCCACACACTGTGCCAGGACTTTACATAACTTATCTCCAATCCTCATAATAGAGCTAGAAGCTAAGAATCATCATTCCTATATTAAAGATTTGGAAATGATGGCACACAAACATTAATATGCCCAAGCTCACTTGTCTAATAAGTAGTATTTTCCCCTTCTCTAGGTGACAGTTTGGATGAACATCTGTACAGGTTCTTATTTGTGTATACATTTTATATTTAGTGCATGGGGGAAAAACAGACTGGATTAAATTTAGACCATTTGGGAATTCCTGAAACAAGTCAGCAAGCCTTTTGAGAAGCCTAGGAGGCAAATTGTCACCTTTGTGATCCAGTTTCAGGGAGGCCACAGTAGGACATTTAAACTTGCTTTTCCAGCATTCTTTAGTTTGGTTTTACAGTCTTAAGGCCTTGAGAAATTGATGAAATCTGCATTCTGAGAGGAAATAAGAAACACGAGATTGAAATAGGTGTAGAAAAGAGTAAAAAAAAAGTTTACCCAGGATGTGTAAGTCCATTGAGGGTGGTGGGCCACACTTGTGGGAGATGTTTGTGTGGGATGTGGTGGAAGGTGTGGGAGGTGGGCAACATGGGAATCCCAGTGGGTTCCGTGTAATATTTTGGGTAATCTAAGCACCTCTTAAAATATATTTATATATATATAAAAATCACATTTTTGTAAGCAAATGCACATATATGCATATATATTTATATATCATTTTGCAAATGTTGGTATGTATTGTGAAAATTTTGATTTTTACCCACAATTAAAAAAAAAAAAAGTAAAAAAAAAAAAAGTTTATTGGAAAATGCTTTGGGATGGCAGGAAAGGTAATTCCAAGATGTTGCAGTTTTTTTCCCTGCTGGAACAATTAAGACAGAGTTAGGGGGTATAACTGCCTTGCAAGTATTTAGGAAACAGGGAAAATATTAAGGCTTAAGTCACACCAAAATCCGAAGTTTAGTGCCCTTCCACTCCAAGATCCTTCTATAGTTCTACCCCAAGACCCTTCTGTAGTTGTTAACTTCTAACTGTATATAAATTTGATAACATGGATGCACATTGGGGATATATTTAATCATGAATTATTTTGATCCATGCAAGATCCATGCTTAAATATCATTGTAGGTGAGGTTTCCTGTAGTTAGTGTTCATGGTTTATTCCCTAGGAGATAGCCATGTCTTAGACGTCTTTGAAAATCTATCTAAAAAAGATCTATATTTTAATATATATCTGGATAGATTCTTTACTTTCAATGCTGACTGTTTCTGCTGCCTGCTAATTCACTTGGAGTAATTTTTTTTTTTTTGTCACCAAGTTCATTGGATGTTTCAGCTGCCACATTCCCCATGTTTTCCACAAACTTCTGGATTTCTGTTTATCCAATCACCCTTCATTTTACTGAAATACAGTCTCAGACTTCAAAGTTCTTGTTTTTAACTGAACTATATTCCTTGTAGACAAACAACTTAAAATTATTTTTGCTTTGAAAAGAAAATTTTAAAAACTGCTTTCAACTTGCAAAAATTTCAGGAACTTTGTATCATCAGAGAACTCCAGTGCCACTAAACATTATCATGTGGTTGCAAATAAAATGATTAAATGAATCACTGTTATGTAAGTTGACTTGATTAGTGGGGATAAATGCTTTTTGTTTAATCAAAAATAATACCACCACCACCCATGTGTTCTCGAGGTTGTTTGTTTGAAGCTAACTCTGCAGCCGCTGTGGTTTAGACTAGCCACTAGAGGCAGTGGAGTTCCACAGTCATGTCGCCTCACTGGCACCGTGGTGGATCTGCTGCGACTGTAGCATTAAAATTACCAGGTTCCCACAGTACAGACTAAAAGGATAAACTTGTCAACTTGCCACTGCATGTTAAAAAGTTAAACTAATTGTTTTTTACAAAAACAAACAAGCCAACAAATGAGACAGCAAGACCTAGATGGTCCAGAGGAGTATGCAGACTTGTTTAAGCCAAGTAAAGTAAACCCTACAATCCCAAAGGCATCCATTAATAAATGAAGCCCTGATCCTATGGCTGGAGGAGTGGAAGAGAAGGAAGAAACTGAGCCCTTGATCACATCGTTGATATTGTGGATCAAGCATCCCTATATCTCACCCCAACTCTGGGCTTCCCAATTACATCAGTCAAAACTGCCCTCTTCTAATGGTAATAGTAACACTTAAATAGCCCATAAGGCATGTTCTAAGGGCTTTACATCTATTAACTCATTTAATCCTCATTGTAAAAAATTATTCTTTATGAGCTATGATGTAAGTTATCAGCTCTTTCCAACTTTAAAATTTCTTATTGTTTAAGCATCTTGCTTAGAAAAGTTTAAATATTTATGTCTGCAACACGTCTCAAAAGAATGAATTATTGTCATTAAAAAAAAAAATCTAAAAAAAAAGTAATAGAAGAAGAAACCTATGAGATTGCTTCCATTAATGTTCCACATTACAGAGAAGGAAAATGAGGTGCAGAGAGGTCAACACAATCAGGATACGAAGAAGCAGGATAAGAACACTGAAGTTTGGTTCCAGAGTACATTTTCTTGACCAATCTGCACCATCTTTCAAAGAATGGCCCCAAGACAGTTGATATTTATTGAGGTGCTTACAATGTATTAGAAAACTCTACACCCATTAGGTAATAATTCCCCACTCTTCCTTTACCCCAACCCCTGACAACCTCTAATCTAGTTTATGTCTCTGAATTTGCATATTTAGATATTTCACATAAGTGGAATCATACAATATCTGTCCTTTTGTGTCTGGTTTATTTCATTTAGCTTAAAGGTGCCACATTTCATCCATGTGTAGCATTTATCAGAACTTCGTTTCTTCTTATAACTGAATATTTTGCTCTGTGTATGACCATATTTTGTTTTTCTATTCATATTTTGATGGACTTGGGTTGTTTCCAGTTTTTGGCTATTGTGAATAATGCTATGAATATTGGTGTACAAGTACTCATTTGAGTGTCTGTTTTCAATTCTTTGGGGTATATTCCTCAGAAGGGAATTACTGGGTCATATGATAGTTCTATGTTTAACTTTTTGAGGAACTGCCAAACTGTTTACCACATCAGCTACCTCATTTTACATTTCCACCAGTAATACATGAGTGATCTAACTTTCTAAATGCATAATAATTGAACCCTTTATTTTTTCAAGTTTTAAATGAAATTGTGTTTCCATGTTGCATGGAATTTATTCTCTCTATATTCTTCAGGCATCCTGCCACCTTTTAAGGAAATTTGAGCTCCATAAGAAGAGCAGAAGTTGTGTTTTCGGGTACTCTTTCTGAGTTGTGCTCTGAGTGACTATTGTGAAGTCACTATGTCCTTGTTAGGCTCTGTCTTCTCATGGGAACTAAAGATGGCAACCATGCTCATCTCACTGTTTCAGGAATCACATGGACTGGCATTTGCAGAACCCCTTTGTGCTATCTAATGTGCATGTTCTGTCTCCCTTGGCGCTTGCCTGCCTGCCCTCTCCCGCAGGTTTCTTCCCCCTGGACCTTGCTTATCTCAGTCCTTAGTAATAGTGGACCTTGCTCAGAACATTTCCTGGCTTTGTGACTTCTACAAACAGAGCCACCTATCCTCTGAAACTCTCACTGGGTAATTTAATTGCTCTTAACAAAACATCACATCAATGCATCCATGTAAAGCTGTTAACAAGCTGTTAACACTGAAGTTTAACTTTTAAACACCAGAAGTTTAACAGCAGTTGTGTCTAGAGAAGGGAGCATTAAAATAATGTTAATGATGGGTGATATGTTTTCATGCGTAAACTCTCTGACAGTCATTTTTTGTTTTTCTTTTTTGCAGAGGACAACTAAGAACAACATATGTTAACCCAAACAAATGAACCACTATTATTGATATTTGCAGGTGCCATGTCTTGATAGTGGGAAAGATGTTTAAAACATGTGTTAAGACAATGACACCAAAGCCATACCTGGGCAATAATGAGTCCATGATAGAGTCAGACCTCCTATTCTTCCTATCATTATGAAAATACTAGTTCATCTTTGAGCATCATCACCTGAAATATCAGCTAGGCCAGCCGTTATGTCTCTGGGTACCCTGGTGACTGTGGAGGGGATTGGCTTGTTCTCCACACCTACTCTCTTTCGACTGTCAGCCCTGCGGGCACAGACTGAAGTTATAGTGATTGGACCAAAACTGATTAAATATCTTCTTTCTGGAGCAGTAAAGACAAAGATAATTCAAAGAATGGTACCCAAAGATTAACTGATGTTATCAGAGCTGTCATATGAAAAGAAATTGTCATTTGTATTTGCTGAAAAAGCTCAATTAATTGGATCTCATCCTACATGTTTGATATGACTTATCAGATATCTATGCTTTAACTTCACCTGAGAAATATGTTGTATGATTTAAACACTCCTTTTCCAATTAAAAAAAGGTAAAATGCTTTTATTTTTTTTTTTATGTAAGGACATTAAGCTCTACCAGATTACTACATTTCTTGGCTGGTAGAAAATTAAAGATATAAGTTACATAATATAAATAATATATTAAACAAATATTTGTTTCAGGCCTGCTATGCACCCATGCACTGTTCTAGATATTGGGGAAACAGATGATAATCTATGATTTTTAAAATATACAATTGAGTGAAAAGAGAGAGTAAATTGAAAAAAACAACCAAACAAAGGAGGTGAAAAAGTGCTAAGTGCTATGGAGAAAATAAAGCATGGAAAGAGCATAGATGTGCCTCAGTGGAAGGTGTTTCTGGGAAGGCTTTTTTGAGTGAAGATACAAGAGAGATGAGAAAACAATCCACATAGTAACTTAGGAAAATGTTCAAGTAGAGGAAACAGCAAGCACATTATCCCTGGATCAAGAGTAGACTGGCATGTTTGAAGAACTGCAAAGCAGCCAGTGCAGCCAGAGTGGACCAAGGAGGAGAGTAGAAGCAGCTGACAACAGACAGGATAACATGGAGACCATGCTGTGGAGGGCCTTCATGATGAAGGTAAGTGTTTTAATTTTGAATTCAATGAAATGAGAAGTGACTGGAAAATTTCAACCAAAAGAGTGACATAATGTGAATTATGTTTTTAACAGCTTTTTTGAGTTATAAATAGCATGTCATATAATTCACCCATTTTAAGTTGTGCAACTCAATGCTTTGTTGTTATTGTTTAATTTTATTCACAAATACTCCATATACATTAAACATACACTCCCCAAACACACACCAAAAAATATAAATTGTTCTTACAATCCCTTTCTTAACATATTTTCAGAGTTGTGCAACCATCAACTCAATCAAATTTTAGAACATTTTGTTTCCCCAAAAAGAAACCCCACGTCCAATAGCAGTCACTCCCCATTGCTCCCTTTCTCTCCCCTCACCTTTATCCCTAGGCAACCACTAATCCTAATCCTTCCTTGGCAAGTTCAAATCTACTGTTGACCCCCTTTAGGGAATTTTCATTTTGGATGTTTTACCTTCCAAATCTAAAATTTCTATTCCTTAAAATAATATTTGTCTCTTTTGATACACTCTGTTTTATGAAACATCATCGTCCCCCCTTTCTTTAATTTTTGAAGCATGCCTTCTTTTAGTTCTTTGAACATATTTACATAACTTCTTTGAAGTCTTTGTCTGCTAAGTCTACCATCTGGGCCCCTTCAAGGGAGTTTTATTATCTGCTATGTTTCCTGATATGGGTCACACTTTTCTGTTTCTTTGCATGTCTCAAATTTTTTTTTGTTGAAAACTGGGCATTTATTATAGTAACTCTAGATACCAATCACCACTGAGGGGTTTTTGTTGTTGTTGTTTGTTTATTTATTTAATGACTTCATTGAAATAATGAATTGAATAATTCTGTAATTATTCAATGAATTCAATAATTCATTGAATAATTCTGTAATCGATTTCCTCCACTGTGTGCAGGAAATCCACCTTTTCAGGTGTCCCTATTCAGAATTTTCCCCCATGTCTGTTTTTTAAATATATTTTTATTAGAGTAGTAGGTTTACCAAAAAAAAAAAAACATGCAGAAAATACAGACTTCCCATATATCAGCCCCACAGTTATCCTTATGAGCACTTTGCATTAGTGTTGTAGCTTTGTTATAATTGATGAAACAATAATATAATTGTACAATTAACTAGAGTCCATAAATATAATATATATAATACCCTAGTTTATATTAGGGTTTTGGGTATATAGCATTGCCAGGTCATATGGAAATTCTATACTGTCTGAGAATTCAACAAACTATTTTCCATAGCTTGTCAATATTTTACATTCCCACCAACATACTGGCAATGACTGAGTGTTCCTATTTCTCCATGTCCTCTCCAACACTTGTTATTTTCCATTTTTTTAATAGCAGCCTTTCTAGTGGGTGTGAAATGGTATTTCATTGGGGTTTTTGGTTTATATTTCTTTAATAGCTTATAATGCTGAGCATCTTTTCATCTGCTTTTTGGCCATTTGTATATCTTCTCTGGAAACATGTCTATTCTAGTCTTTTTGCTAATTTTTAATTGGGTCATGTGTCTTTTTGCTGTTGAGTTGTAGGATGTCTTTATATATTCTGGATGTTAAAACCCTTACTAAATATGTGGTTTCAAATATTTTCTCCCAACCTGTAGGTCATTTTTTACTTTCGTGATGAAGTCCTCTCATACACAAGCATTTTTAATTTTGGTGAAGTTCCATTTATCTAGTTTTTCTACTGTTGCTCATGTTTTCCTTGGGGACTAGGAAACAATTGCAACCTCAATCAAATTCCTACTGCCGTCTTTGTGGAAATGGAAAAGCCAATTATCAAATTTATATGGAAGGCTAAGGGACCCCAAATAGCAAAAACCATCTTGAAAAAGATGAAAAAGTGAGAGGACTCACATTTCCCTATTTTAAAATTTCTTACTAAGCTACAGTTATCAAAAGAGCACAGTACTGGAACAAGGACAACTAGACCAATGAAATGGAATTGAGAGTTCCTAAATAAATCTTCACATCTATGGCCAATTACTTTTTAACAAGGGTGCCAAGTCCACTCAGTGGAGAGCAAATAGTCCCTTCAATAAATGGTTCTGGAAAAAAAATGGATATCCATATGCAAAAGAATCGAGGTAGACCCCTGCATTACACTGTGTAAAAGGCTAACTAAAGATGGGCCAATGACCTAAATAAAAGAACAAAGACTATAAAACTCCTAGAAGAAAACATAGGGAAGCACCTTTAGGACCTGAAAATTTTGAGAAATGGCTTTTCCATTTCCACAAAGAAGGCAGTAGGAATTTGCCTTCTCTTCTGGCAGAATTCTTATTCTATCACATCAGAGTTGGGCATAGTGATCTGCTTTTCCCAGCATGACATTTCTGCTCTATGAGTGGGTACTGGGTAAGGGTAGCAGCCCCTAGAATTCTTGGCTTGCCCCTTTTGACCTAAAATCTCTGTTTAATGAGTGAACTGGGGCCAGGACAATTGAGGCCCCAGTATTGTTAGCTTGCCACATCTGGAGTAAAGATGAGTAGGGGCTGGTTGAGGGAAGGAAACTCAGTTCTCCCAGCCATGACTGCCTATAATTAGGCTTCTGTAACACATGGCTGGGAGTGGGGTGAGGGTGGTGAGAAATAGTGATTTCCCCTAATGGGGTGAAATTATAGCCTCAGAATAGGAGCTAGGGGAAAGGGATACTTTAATGTCTTGTCTACACATAACCATGACAGAGCTTCCCTGATATGGAACTCTGTGTGGGGTGGGGATAGGATGGGGAGATGAAGAGAGGGGAAGATTATGGTGCAAATGCAGTAAAATCTCACTCTTCTTACCAAGATTTAGTAGATTTTCTTGAATGAATGCTTATCCATTTGCTTTATTCTCCTGTACAATTTTCAGAGACTTTAAATAATTTTTAAAAGATAATTTTCCCAGTTAAACTGTTGTTATTGCTCAAGAGAGGACCAATTTAGCTCCTTACTCCATAGTTCTGGAACATAAATTATGTTTTAAGGGCCACTCTGGCCACAGTATTGAGAATAGACTGTAGGTGGGGATGAGGGAGTTTGTGATATAATTTAGGTGAGGTTTAGTGAAAGCTTTTAGATAGGTTGGGTGTCAGAAAAGATGATGAGAAGTAGTAGCGTATGTAGTTTTCTGGACGTACGAATCAGGGTCTAGCAGGAATATAGAGATAGTATAAATCAGGGAATTGATTAGTTATGGGACAGAATGTTTATAAAAACAAACAGTGCTCAATGAGGGCACGCAGAAATAGCAACCACTTGATGGCATCATGCTACATCCCTAAGCTGCTGTGCCAAAGCTAAGGAGAAATACCCTCCCCTCCCTGTTTTATTCTGCACTGTTAGCTTGAATATCAGAGAAGTTCAAAAAGAAAAATAACTCCCCAGACTTTGGATTAAATAGGAACAAAACACTTTATAATTATACAGTGTATGTTTATATTTTATCTTTTATTTCAAGAAGAATTTTGGTCTGCTTAATTTAATACAATAAATATTAATATTTCATTAATATGTGCAAGGAATTATATGAAAACAGGTTTAATCAGCAAGAAATGCATCTTCGTACCTGCATTCATTGAGTTCATGGTCAAGATAAAAAGGTGATATATTTACACAGAAATAAAAAAAATGGAAATGTGTAAATGACAAGCATGAGACAAAAGTCATAGAATTCACTGATAAGAGATCTCGGAGGAAGTACTGGCATTAACACATAGCTCAGGAAGGTTTCTTAGTGCAGTGCAGCCATGATCAACCTTAAGGTAAATAGAAAAGAGTAAAAAAAAGTATATCTCTAAATGGATTAGACATTTCTCAGCAATAACATGAGAAAAGGAGAGCTGGGATGTCCTCTGTACCCCAAAATACATCTTTCACATGATATGATATTATTAACCTAAGTGATTGCATTAAAATATACTTCTTTTAAAGTGTTTTTTTCTTAAGTGGAGATAATAATAAACTCAATAAAGATTTTTCTAAGCAGACTACATTTCTCTTAACGTCTAATTAATATGATACACAATAAAGAAAAGTGACTTTTGACAAAGGATAAATTAACTCTGGAACTTTGGATAATCCAGGTGAGGGTGTTAGATAGCTATAGCCAGTGATATGATACCAAGCTCAAGGGGTTTGATGACATCAATGAATAAAGGGAAATAACACAATACTAAGGGCAGACTCTTCTCCTACTTGAAAAGTACTCTTCTTTCCTTGTACTTCTGTATTCCTACATATTTTCTAAAATCTTTTCCTATCTCTACACATGACATAGAAGATTACAGTGATGGGCACAAAACAGAGACACTCTGCCAGCACATTAGTTGATTAATTCACTAACCTATGGGTTCTTTCATTGAGTTGGAGAATGAAATTAATCTGTAGAATTAAGGCAAATTCTACAGAGGTATTCCTTAGCCAGGTCTAAATACTGTGTAGGTTGACAGTTCATCTATATATAGCTCTATAATTAATTACATGTGTTGACTAGGGTTGCTATGGCCATCTGTATTGTGTCTTCTGCTTGGCTTGCCATTTAACTCTCTCAATCTTTTCACAGACAACCAGTGGCTTATAATAGTGTTTATCATTTCATTGTTGATTAAAGCTGTAAGTAATAGTAGACAATGTCTTGTCCAAAATCTTGTTTTACAAATAAGGAAAAGGAGGCCCAAAAGAAAATAATTAATCTAGGTATGATCACATCATTTATGTGATTCAGAAATTAATTCTAACTACCTACCTAGACTTCCACTTGGCTATTTTTTATTTCTTTCCTCGTTCTTTTATCGTATGATGCTGTCGGGTGACCTGTTGGAAGGATCTTTTCCCTTCTTCTGCAGAGATAAAAACTAATTTTTGTTCTTTTAACTAATATGTGTCTATTAAAGTAGGAATTGCATACTCTGAAATTTCCAAGTTGTTTGCTTAGCTCTACATCTAATGCATTTTTTTAAAGGAAGTACTGGGGATTGAAGCCAGGACCTTGTACATGGGAAGCAGGTGTGCAACACTGAGCTATAGATGCTCCCCAGTGAGAGTGGGTATATTCATTTGTTTGCTTGTTTGTTTTTAGGAGATATCAGGGAACGAACCCGGGACCCCATATATGGGAAAGAGGCACTCAACCATTTGAGCTACATTCACTCCCAAAATGCATTTTTGTAAACTTCCTTCCACTGAAAATCTACTTGTTATTAGCATAACACAGAATCACAAATATTCCCAGGACCAGGATAGAGGTTGTCATTACATTCGATATTTTAGAAACATTTCTTAATTGACCACAGAAAGTCAGGGCGTGTAGTAGATATGAGGCTTCATGTTTGACAAGTACTGGGACCACTGGGCAAAGTGAAGTAGCCAGCCAAGAATTAGAAAGGGAGGGAGGCAGAAGAGATTATTCCTGTTACAAAGACCGTCCTTATAAAGGCAGCCACATGGCCCAAACTGCAGCATCCAGAGAGTGCACCTCACTGAGGTAGAGGCAATACCAGTTCCAGTGGTAGGGAGGGGGGCAGGCTTGAGAGAAAAGTGGCATGGCTGATGCAGCAATGCGACACAAGGGAGTTCCAGACAGCAACAGGACAAAGCTAAACAGGCAGCGTAGTGTCAGGTTTCTAAGACTTTTCCACCTGTAATCTGTGTTGCAGAAAGAGTCTTTAAAATACCCTCACACATACCCAAAGAGAAAAGATGGGAAATTGTTAGGAGGGACTCCTTTGCTCCAGTCCAGTGGACTGGGCTTCAAGACAGTGTCCAGTCCCAAAGTTAAATGGCAATACTAAGCAGAGCAAATAGCTAGCTCATAGGCCAATTGTTTGGGTAAGAGTCAAGCTCCATAAACTAGGTCAAGGAAATATTTGCGTGAGTTTGTAAGAGAGAGAGAGAATGGGTGTATGTGTGTGTATCTTTTTTTTTTTTAATTTTTTTATTGTGGGTAAAAATCAAAATTTTCACAATACATACCAACATTTGCAAAATGATATATAAATATATATGCATATATGTGCATTTGCTTACAAAAATGTTATTTATATATATATATAAATATATTTTAAGAGGTGCTTAGATTACCCAAAATACTACACGGAACCCACTGGGATTCCCATGTTGCCCACCTCCCACACCTCCCACCACATCCCACACAAACATCTCCCACAAGTGTGGCCCACCACCCTCAATGGACTTACACATCCTGGGGCCTTGCCACCAACCATAGACCACAGTGTGTATCTTTGAGGTTGGAGGTTTGGGAGAAGAACTGGGGAATTGAGTTATTACAAGGTCCTAGCAGTATAAGTGAATGTGCAATGTAATCTCAGCAGATATTGGTGATGATGCTCTTGGTATTTACCTTCCTTGCCCTGAGTGTCTCAGAAACTTGAGTGGCCTTGTCTCAAAGGAAGTTCAGTGGATTCATTTGATTGTGTCATGAGGGATAAGTTACCGTCTGGTTGGGCAGGTAAATGGAATATATATGTAACTGAAAAAATAAGTAAATAGGGCCATTGTGTTTAATAATAATAATAATTTAATAATAATTGCAGTAGGAGTATTGAGGAGGGAAAGATTAATATGATTCCAATGCATCTGAGAAGGATAAGCGGATGAGGAGCAACAAAAATTGTAACTTAGGGCTGTGTGGAACGTGGATAGATATAAGTGAAGAAGGAGGTCACTTCAGGTGCAAAAAATATAATAAACTGAGAGGTCAGAAAAACTGCTAGATAGGTTTGATGTGAATAGGGAAGCAAGGTGACAGCAGAGAAGGGATGTTTTCGAACATTTCAAAAGCAAGATCTGAAAAGTGCATGAGCAACACCATTGTCAAAGTCAGGCCATAAGGTGGGGTCTCTGAGAGGTAACCAGAGCTGTGACCCATCTCTGAATGGTTAGTGATATGGGCCACGGTGGACAGTGTGATTTAGAAAAACAAGTCTGACCATACGCTGCAGGTAGATAAGAAGAGGATACAAAATGAGGGAAGAAATTGGTATGAAATAAAAGGGAGAACTGGATAAATATATGAAGAGAAAATGGTCCTGATTTGGTAGCAGAAAGGGATACATCATTCCCTTTGATTTCTTTGTACAATGTACTAGATCAGAACAAAATGCAAAGCACAGCAATATTCTCATTTCTAATGATTTCACTCTTTTCTGTCTTTAATTTTCTATCTCAGGGACTAGCTAGGTAAAATGCTTGTTATGTTTATTTTCCTATCCAAAGTAAGAGACATAATTGACTCTTGCTTCTAAACTTCTTACCAATATTCCCAGACTATCTCTGGAGAAATAAAATTTTCATCACTTATTTTCTCATTATAGAAAACTAATTAGAGTTCTAATTAGTATATAAACGGTTTTCAAAATAATCTTTATAATACAAAATAATTTACTTTTTCAATTAAATTTTGTGTTTGGCAAAATATTGGATTGATTATATTTCTGAAAGGCTTAGATATTATGGCTGAGACTTTGTTTTCGATTTCCTCGTGGGAGACTAGTGAAAGAAGAAGGAAAGCAATAATAGAGTTTATCTCACTCTACACTTCTGTGCATGTGGTTAATAGTTCCTTCTCTTCCCAAGCCTTTGATCTTTACTCCTCCTCATCCTCCTCCCTCTTTTTTGTAAATTAATTAATTAACCTGTTTATTTATTTGTTTCTCTGTGTGTGTGTGTGCAGTACATGCACACGTGTGTATACAGAAGAACATGCTCCCTTAGCAGGAAGGTTTAAAGAAAAGAATGGATATCCAGGTCTTTAGAAGAGCCTCCAAAACAAGTCTAATAAAGTTTTAGGTAAATCAGATATGGTTTTTTTCTTTCAAGATTTATTTTATTTATTTCTCCCCACCCCTGTGTTGTTTGCATTTGCTGTGTCTGTTTGTTGTGTGCTCGTCTTCTTTTTAGGAGGAACCAGGGACCGAACCCACAACCTCCCATGTGGGAAGGAGGCACCAAATCACTTGAGCCACCTCTGCTTCCTGCTTTGTTGTGTCTCTAATTATGTTTTTCCTCCTTGTGTTTCTTCTCACATCATCTTGTTGCGTCAGCTCGCCATGCTAGCCCATCACATCAGCTCACTGTCTTGCTTGTCTTCTTTAGGAGGCACCAGAAACCTAACCTAGGACCTCCCATGTGGTAGTTGAGAGGTCAATCATTTGACCCACATCCGCTTCCCCAGATATGGTTTTCAAAGATGAAAATCAGAATCATTCTAAAATATAAGTATGGAGAGAGATGATTCTAGCAAGATGTACAAAAGCTAGACCTTGAAAGTTCTTGTAAATCTCTTAGGGAGTATTGCCTTTGTCTTAAGAACAACAAGAAATCATTAAATGAACTTAAGTCAGGAGGTAACATGATCAGATTTGCAGTTGGAAAGATCATTCTGAGTCTATAGAGAATGGATTAAATGTGGCCTTAGTGGATGACAGTGTAAATATCCATGCCTTGATTCTTTCCAATGACCAATGATGCCAGGGATAAAGATTGAAGTTACTGTTTTTTTTTTCCCCTGTAGTTGAAGATATAGATAAATACATCATTTGAATATTTTCAAGTCTCCAACACCAGATCCCACACTCTACCTATTGATGTGGCTTGCTTTGCAGAGAAGATGATTTTCATGTGATTCTCACTCAGTTTCTTTCTGTTCTATCTTGACAGTTCTCTTTAGTCATTCATTTATTCAACAAAAATGCACACACACATGCATATATATATATGTCCCCTACTGTGTGCCACGCACTGAAATTCCTTCCTGCTATAGTTTACTAAAGGCTGCCAAGTCAATATACCAGAAATAGGTTGGCTTTTACTACGGGGATTTATTAGGGGTTGCAAGCTTGCAGTTCTGTGACCATGAACATGTCCAAATCAAGGCATCATCAGGCGATGTCATCTCCCCAAAAGACTGGCACATGGTGGTCATCTACTTGTGCTTTTCCAAAGGAATTAATCACTCTTCATTGGCACATTTTTCCTTTGCAATTAATTTATAGTGAGGATCCTAGGTTTGACTCCCAGAATTCCCACTGGCTCTCCTTTACTTATCTGAACACCAATTCCATTGTCATTATAATAAGAAAATAATCCCGTTCTTCCTGTTCTTATTTCTTTGTGATTTTTTTTCATTTTCTAAAAATAAAGGCATAATTTACATACAGTAAGTTTCACCCTTTTTTAGTGATCAGTTCTGAGTTTTAAAAAAATGTATTCAGCCAGGCATGCACATACTATCACAATGAAGACAGTGAACAGTTCCATCTCTCACAAATATTCCTCCATGTCAATTTGTAGTCAAACTCTGTACTATATCCAGCCCCTGGTAACCCACTAATTTCTTTTTGTCACTTTAATTTTTTGCCTTTTCCAGAATGTTAAGTAAATGAAAACGCACAGTATTTTGCATCTGGCTATTTTCACCTAGCAGAACACATTTAAAGTTCCTCTACATTGTGTATAAGTAGTTTGATCCTTTGAATTGCTGAATACTATTCCATTGAATGATGTACTACTGTTTATCAATTCCACAGTTGAGAGAAATTTGGGTTGTTTCTAGGTTTTGGCAAGATGAATAAAGCTTCTATATAGACACATTTGAAAAGGGATTTTTGTGCAGAGATAGGATTTCACTTCACTGGATAAATATTAGTTGGATTGCTAAGCCAGATTTTAAGTGTATTGCCTAATGATTTTGAACATATTTTCTTGTGCTTATTTGCATTTGTATATCTTTTCTGGTAAAGTGTCTCTTCAAATAATCTTGGGGTATTTTTAATTTCTGGGTTTAAGCTCTTTGATTTGCAATAGCTTTCTCCCAGTCTATAGCTTGCCTTCTCACCATCCTAACAGAGACTTTCATAGATCATGTTTTTAATTTTGGTAAAGTCCATTGTATCAAGTTTTTAACTTATGGATCATGTTTTTTATATCATAACAAAGAACTCTGTCCAGTTCCAGGTCACGACAATTTTCTCTTATGTTTTCTTCTAAAAGAAAGTTTATAGTTTTATGTTTTACATTTGGATATATGATCCATTTTGAGCTTATTTTTGTATGCAATGTGAAGTTCAGGACAAGGTTTGTTGATTTATTATTTATTTTTGCTTATAAAAGCCCAATGTATTTCCTTTCTCCATTGTATTGCCTTCGCATATTTGTTAAAAATCATTTAGGTATATTGCCATTAGTCTATTTTAAATTCTCTAAAATGTTCCATTGATCCAGGTGTCTATCTCTTTAAAAATACTACACTCTTAATTACTGTCTTAAAATCAGGAAATATGACTATTTTAAGTTTATTCTTCTTTTTCAAAATCATTTTAGCTATTTTAGTTTACTTGCTTTCCATATAAATTTTAGATTCAAATTAAGGTTAAATCCATAAACAAATTTGGGGGGAGAAATTGATATGTCTTAAATACATTGTGTCTTCTAATCCATAAACACCATATGTTTCTCTATTTGTTTAGGTCTTTTATTTTTTATTTCTTTCAACAGTCTTTTATAGTTTTCAGCATACATATTCTATACTTTCTTTTAGATTTATATATCTAAGCATCAATTCTTTGTGGAGCTATTTATAAATCAATTATTTTGTTTTCTTTAATATTTGTCTCCACTAGTTCATTGCTAGTATATAGAATTATAAGGGTGGTTTTGTGTTGTGACTTTGCATCCTGATAGCTTTTGTGCCTTTGCATTTTATGTAGAAAAACCATGTCACCTGCAAATAGGGATAGCTTTTTTTTCTTTCTTTCCAATATGTATGTAGTTCTGTTTATTTTTGTTGCCTGTTGACACTAGGTATGGCTTTCAGTACATGTAAATAGGAGTGAAGGGAGTGGACATCCTTGCTTGTTCTTCAGCTTAGAGCAGGTGTTCTTAACCAGGGGTCCACGGACCCCCAAGTGGTCTGTGGAAAGATTTCAGGCGGTCTGTGAGTTTGAATTGAAAATTCAAAAAAACCATTATTCTTGAGAAGCGGCCGTGGCTCAATTGTTTGGGCTCTCATTTACCATATGGGAGGACCAGTGTTTGATTCCCGGGGCCTCCTGGTGAAGGCAAGCTGGTCCGCGCAGTGCGGTGAGCTGGTGCAGCAAGATGACTCAGCAAAGCAAGACAAGCAGACATAGAAGATGCACAGCAAATGGACACAGCCAGCATGAGCAGCAAGGGGGGATAAATAAATAAATAAAATAAATCTTAAAAAAAAAAAAAACATTATTCTTGTGGGGATGTGTTGGTGTGGGTGTGATATATTTATTAAATAATACACAGTATAGTGTGGACTTAGCATGATTTTTATTTTGATGTAGTGTGTTCTGAGTGCAGTGGATAACTGCCTGCAAAAAGGTTGGTAAGGATGGCAGAAGGAACTGAGGTGGCGCAGGTGGCAGAACACCTCTCTCCTACATCAGAGGTCTCCAGGATCGAATCCTGGTGAAGACTGGAGGAGGAGGATGGGAAGAGATGTCAGGAAACAGACACAGAGAATTGCCCAGTGAATGGACACAAAACAGCATATGGAGAAGGGGGGGTTTAAAATGGGTAAAGTAAATTTAAAAAAAAAAAAAAGTTTCATTTTAAATCAGCACACACCACTAAGAACTGAGTGGGAGAGAGTGTGGTCTACAGTGTGAACTGTGGTCTATGGTTGGTGGCAAGGCTCCAGGATGTGTAAGTTCATTGAAGGTGGTGGGCCACACTGTGGGAGATGTTTGTGTGGGATGTGGTGGGAGGTGTGGGAGGTGGGCAACATGGGAATCACAGTGGGTTCCGTGTAATATTTTGGGTAATCTAAGCACCTCTTAAAATATATATATATATATATATATATATAACATTTTTGTAAGCACACATATATGCGTATATATTTATATATCATTTTGCAAATGTTTGTATGTATTGTGAGAATTTTGATTTTTACCCATAATTAAAAAAAAAAAAATTAAAAAAAAAAAAAAAGGATGGCAGAGATGGCTTTATGACACTGTGGGAAAACTCAAATTTCTAAATGTTTGCCAAAAATGACCATTTGAACAGATGTTGAAATGTGTTTGGTTATCACATATTGAGAGGATGAGAAGGTTGTAAAACGTAATATTAAATAACCCTTTATGATGTTGAGTATTATAAAACTATCTGCCACTACATTCTGAGAAGGGGTCCATGGTTTTCATCTGACTGGCAAAGGGGTCCGTGGAATAAAAAAGGTTAAGAACTCCTGGCTTAGAGGGAAAGTATTCACTCTTTCACCATTAAGTATGTAATATAAGTAGATGCCCTCTATCAGGTTAAGGAAGTTTTCTGTTCCTAGTTTGCTGACAGTTTTATCATGCATGAATGTTGAATTTTATCATTTTTTTCTGCATAACTGGATATAATCATGTCATTTTACTTTTTAAGTCTGTTAATATGAAGGATTACATTGATTGATTTTCAAATATTGTAAAACAGCCTTCATTCCCAGGATAAGTTCCACTTAAGTATAATTTATTTATTTTTAATATATTTCTGGATTTATACATTAAATTTGCTAATATTTTGTTCATGAGATATATTGGTTTCTAGATTTCTTTTCTTGCTCATTGTCAGCTTTTGGTATCAGATTATTGTTGGCCTTATAAAATAAAAAATTTCCTCTTTTTCTATATTCTGTAAGAAAATTAATAGAAGTGCAAAACTGATGTTATTTTTTTTTTTCTTTAAATATTTCATAAAATTCACCAGTGAAACCATTTGGATCTGGAGATTTCTTTTTCATAAGGCTTTTTAGTTGTTTTCTTTTCTTTCCTTTTAACTATATAAGAATTATCAAGTTATCCATTTTCTTCTTGGGTGACTTTTGTTTATTTGTGAATTTTTAGGAATTGGTTTATTTCATTTAAGTTTTTGGATTTATGTGTTTAAAGTTGTTCCTAGTTTTCCTTTATTATCCTTTTAATATCGGTGTGGTCTGTGGTGATATACCCTCTATCATTTCTGATATTGATAATGTGTGTCCTCTCTCTATTTTATCTTGGTGTCCTAGTTTTGACAAATGTACCCTGGCAATATAAAAGGTTAGCATGAGAGGAAAATGGGTGAGTGGTATAAGGGAACTCTCTGTACTATCCTTGCAACCTTTTTGTAAATCTTTTTTTTTTGTCCAAAGCTCATCAGGTTTAACAGTTTATATATGACTTCAATATCATAGATTGGAGAAAGGTTAAAGATTAATCAATATTAAATACTTGTGAGTTTCACCATACTAAAAATTCTAGTCCTCTATGATACTTAAATGAATATACTAGTACAATATAAATAGTCATGGATTTTCAAGGCAAATATACTTGTTTTAATTGTAGCTTTATTATTTAAAGGCTATTCAATACTAGGCAAAAACTTACTTTCCCAAAGCCTCTTTCTCTATTTATACAAAAAGGGTAATTGACTTCACAATATAGACCTGGGAAAATTAAATGAGATCTCAGTTCATGTGTCTAGAACAGTCTCTGGAACATAATAATTGCCCCATAAGCATTTGTTTTCCCCCTGTTTGGGCCTAAAATTGTTTGCCTTGCTTAGATGCTAATTTTCTTTATATTTTCTCTTTCCTTAGTTTCCTATTTTGTTTATAAAATTATTATTTATTAATATTTTGCCTGAACTCTGTTAATTGGAGACAAATTAAGCATATAGATTTAATCTGTAAACCACAAGATGATAGCTTCTGCATATAATGACTAAACTCTCTCAAAACTCTGGAAAGCTATAGCCTTATCCTAGTGATGCTGTCATGACTGGAGACATAATTTAAAAACATGCCTTATAAGCCTTTTAGAAAATAGCTTTCAGAGACTGCTTGAGAGACTCAAAAATCTTGTCTTATTTATATACATATCATATGCCTTAAATGGAAGGTAATAGGGGCTTATTAATATGTATAAATGGACCAATTCTTCATTTTCATATTCTTCTTGTATGATTTTTATATCAATATCATAAAATATTAGAGTGGTTTGGAAATTGTCAACTGGAATATTTTTGAAAGTTTTAACTGATTCATTCCTTGATATTTTAAGCCATCTGAAAAAAATCTCTTTTTTTTAAGTTAGAGAGATTTTAAACTACTCATTCAATTTCTTTGATGATGCTAGAAGAGTCAACTTTGTCTTGGGTAATTTTTCATAAGTTATTTTTTTCTTGGATTTTTCAGTTTTGTCTAAATTTTCAAATTTACTGCCATAAAATTTTTCAAATTTCTGTTTCTATTTTCTTAATTTCTGCTGTACCTATCATCATGTACTATTTTTCAATTTTATTTCTTTTTTGTTGATAAATCTCACTAGATTTTGATCTGCTTTGTTAGCTTTTCCAAAGTCAGTTTTTTAATTTGTTGATTCTGTCTATGCTATTATTTGTTTCAACCTTTGATAACTTCTGCTCCATTTTTAATCCTTTCTCCTATATTTGCTGTGAATTAGGAGCTCTTACTTTTCACCTTCTTAGGTTGGGTTGTTTACTTGCTAATTATAAGCTTTACTTATTTTTTTATCATAGATGTTTTAACATGATAGATTTCCTCCAGGAACTATATTTGCTGCATCCCACAAGTTTTGAAATTTAGTATTGCTTTTGTCATTTGGTTTTAAGTATTTTTAAATTTCCGTTATATTTTCTTTGAGCCATAAAATTACATTATATCCAAATACATGGGGAATTAATAGGCTTACATACATGAAACATGGAGACAGAATTGTAGGTAGTTTATTTATTTATTTATTTATTTATTTATTTATTTTATTTTATTTTTTTTTTAAGATTTTATTTATTTATTCATTTATCCCCCCCTTGCTGCTTGTGCTCGCTGGGTCAGCTAACCACGCCGCGCGGGCGGGCTTGCCTTCACCAGGAGGCCCCGGGAACGGAACCCGGGGCCTCCCATATGGTAAACGGGAGCCCTACTGATTGAGCCACAGCCGCTTCCCTGTAGGTAGTTCATAACCACATGATAAATAAAGAATTATAGATTGTTATGTCTTTGCATTCATTATTCTAAACAATACAGAATCTACTGAGAGTTGTCATTTTGTTTCCTTTCAAAATGGTCTTATATACAGAGAATGATATTGAAAAAGATAATTGAGATGCTGATCACACTCACTTTCTGGGCTATGTAATACAGTGTAATTACCAGCTGTTAATACTAATTAGCTATCATCTTTCTCTGACAAAAGAATCAACTGGTTTCTGATTTCTCTATTTCCCATTTCAAATATTTCTGATAAAAGGTCACTGGCTGTATAAGGACACAAGTCTAGTTGCTAATATATGAAAAAAATTTAAAGTTATTATTACTTATTATTGTTTTTATTGCTATTGTTATTTTTATATTCCATGAATATAAATTGAAATACTAAAGAATTCATGAATTCCATTTGTGATCTCTAATAAAACAAACAAAAAGCTTCCGGAAAAGGTGATATTAAGGAGATGGGTCCTTTTGGGACTTGGTTAACCAAAAAGTATCCAAAATGTTGTCTGGCTAATATTTGAGCATCATTTTGGTGACTGCTTCATTTTAATTTCCAGAGTGAGAGTCTTTCTGCTCAAAGAGTACTTTTCTCTTATACCATAAGAATTAAATGATGTAAAAATACTTAATCAGATGATTAAATATTTAGTCACTCATCCAGTGCCTTTGTCTGAACAGCTTCAGGAAATCATTATAATGGATATATCTATAATTTCACTGGCATTTTTATTTAATTACTCCTTTAACTAGTAAGAAATTTAAGCACCTACTATGAGTTTCAAACTATCCCAGGTGTCACAGGGTATTAAAAAAAACATAAAAGGAAGCTTGTCTTCATAAGTAGATAAAATGCACATGAGAAAAATAGCCAAAAAAGTATAAATTAAAATACTTGATGTTTGGTATAATTAGAGAAAAGAAACAGCTTATAAAATCACCACATATTCAGTTAGCACCTACTTTGTACCAAATATTCATTCAACAGCAAAAAAATTATTTAAAAACGACTATGTGTAAAAGGCCCTGGGAATATAACTATGAGCAGGAAATAATCTTTTACAAATAGCTCACAGTAAATGTAAAATATCATAGTAAGCAAGTAAGCAATTGATTATAATAAAAGGTAATGAGTACACTATGCAAAAGGCAGAGTGTTTACAGTAGGGATTGGAGGGGCATTTTACCTGGTTTTTGAAGACCAGGGAAGATTGAGACTTTTCATAGATGAATTCAGGGGGCAAAAATCAGGAAGAATAGTGAATAAGAGTGAGTATTCCAGGAATCTGAAACATATTATGTGCAAAGGACAAGAGAAAGAATGGCACATGTTAAAAAATTGCAACTAATAATAAGTTGAAGATGTGTGAATAAATGGCCAAGAAATAAGGCTGGTAATCCTGGAGATGTAAGCAGAGACTAGAATGTGAAAGAACTTGGAAGTCGTGGGAGAAATTGAGCTACATATTCTGGAGATTTATAAATAGGGAGTGATCAGATTCTTCCTTTTGAATTCAATCTTGGGAGTGGATGTGGCTCAAGCAGTTGAGCGCCCTCTTCCCACATGGGAGGTCCCAGGTTTGGTTTCCAGTGACTACTAAGAACAAAAGGGCAATAAATAAATAAATAAATAAAAAGAAGGAAACATATGAAAAAAACAACTCAGGGGAGCTGATGCGGCTCAGTGATTGAGTGCCAGCTTCCCACATAAGATGTCCCAGGGTCAAACCCCCTGGCCCTGGAACCTATAAAAAACAAACAAACAAACAAACAAACAAAATTCAGTCTGCCTTTATCATGGAGACTAGAGGCTTGCTGTATACTGCTCCAATAATCCAAGAACATTGATGGAGGCATAAACTAGGATATTCACAATGGGAATATCGCCAAGTGCACTGTGGAATCAAAAGTTATTAAGGAAGTCAAGGGCAAAGCACCTGGGAAAGTCTTACATGTAAGACAAGAGGGAAAATGAAAGGTCAATGATGAAATTTGGTGAATGGCAGTGTCATTCAGAGTTAGGAAAACAGAAGGAGATTTGGGTGAAAAAGATAGTGAGTTTTAGATATACTGAGATAGAAGTGCTTTTGAGATACCCAAGTGGAGATAGTCATTAGGGTGCAGGATATACCACGGCTAGTAAACACAGGAGAGAATCTGGATGAATGATGAAAATCTGGGGACATCATTATGTAAATGATTCTATTACATCTCCCCAACTTGTAGATAAGAAAGCTGAGGCTCAAAGTTGTTAAAGGAACTGATAAGTTGTCACACCTGCTAAATAGTGTAATCAAGATAAAATTCAAATCTGTCTTGCTCCCAGGTCAATATTTTCCAGAGTATTAAACTCTGTTAAAGGAAAAATAATTCTCATGAACTCACTGTTAATTTAAATTTCTTTTTATTTTACAACTATGTACAAAAAGGAATTACAATATTCTTTTCTCTATACTTATAAAAACCAAAATCAAATTTACAAAGAAAATGCAATAAAATAAACAACCACAAAGTCAGTATGATTTTTTAAAAATACATCAATTTAATATAATGAATGATGTTGTTTAGCTGACACAAAATCTCTGCCTACCCTTTGCATATGGACTGACAGCTGTGATGTGGGGTCTTTTCGGTTTGATTGCCTTTACTACTTGTGCTATTTGGAAACTGTTTTCCCGTTACGTTTCTCAGTTCTAATTACTGAGAAACCTACAAACTAATGCACTTTGGACTTTCTTCTAGAGAGAGCCCAACAACTATATATTTTCTCTTTTTTCCTTAGTCAGGGGCAACTAAAGTAGTATGTGGTATGAGTGCTATTGTAAACATAAATCAAGAGCAGGCAAAATCCCAGTTGTAGAGTGTGTACCCAGATAATGCAGAATATGCTTGTATTAATTTTGTGAGCACATATTATTATCAAAATAGAGACAAAACCTTAAAATATCTTCTTAGAGAATTTGCAAACCCTTGAGAATGTGTAGACAATGCCCAAGAGGAAAATTACTGCCCTTTGCTCATGGGCCTCACCTTACAAGTGTTGTATAGAACTTCTCATTTTTTCATTTATCTCATTTAAGGTAGCCACTTTGTATTTGTTGTCCAAATGAAAACTATGGTCCTTCAGAAGATGTTTTTGGCTAATTAACAACTGATTTGTTCACTTCTCTAAACTGTTGCCTAAGCTAATGGCTGATTATCTACACATCTTGATGTAAAAAAGAAAATGGATAAACATGTTTTTTTTTATTTATTTTTTAAAGAAGTTTTAGATTACAGAAAAGTTACATTGAAAACATAGGAGATTCCCATATACCCCCATTCCCTCCCCCTCTTACATTTTCTCCTATTAATAACACCTTACTTTAGTGTGGGACATTTGTTAAAATTGATGAACAAATATTGAAGCATTGTTACTAACCATGGTCTATAGTTTACATTATGGTTTATACTTTGCACAATACAATTTTATAGGTTTTTACAAAATATAATAGCTTGTATCCATTATTGCAATGTCCTGCAGAACAATTCCAATGTCCTAAAAATGCCCAATATTCCACCGATTCTTCCCTTCCCCTCCCCTCATGACCTCTGGTGACTACTATCTTTATATCAGTGTTACAAGTTGTGGCATTTTGAGATTATTTATGAATCCTCAAAAGAGAGATTATGTTTGTAAACTAATCTATTCCTCGGGGCGTGAGGCCCTTTGAATGCATTAGATTCAGCTGACATGTCTTGACTAAATTACCTGTTAAAATCAGGGCTTTTGATTCGACCACATCAGTAGAGCATGACTCAGGTTAAGTCCCTACCCCCATGGTGGGCTGACATAAATGGACACTGACTCAAGAAAACACAAGAAGAAGAGGAGATAGCTTTGTCATATTTGACCCAGGGGTGAGATGAGCCATTTGCCTGATAGTTTGCAGCTGAAGAGAACAGAGCAGTTGAGCAGCTGATAAGGCCTGGAAAGAAATGAGCCCTATGCCAGATTGATATAGGAAGCCCTGAAAAATGAGCTCTATGCCAGCCTACAGTTGAGATGGGAAGAAGCTGGGTCCACGGAGCCTTAAGAGGAAGAAGGAAGGAGAGACCAGGCAGAGATTGCCTGCCATCTTGCTTCAGCACATGGCAACTGATTTTGGTAAGAAAGTAACCTTGAGTTGGACTCTTTAGGGCCTTGAAACTGTAAGCTTTTACCCCAATTAAATACCCTTTATAAAAGCCAACAGATTTCTGGTACTTTGCATCATCTCTTTGGCTGACTAATACATAAGTTCGTCCATACTACAATCATAATAAGTCTACTTGGGTCCATGGTTGCATTCCCCTTTTATGCTTGTTCATTCCTCAATCTTGAGGATTTTGTGATGATGATGCCCACTCTGCTTCAGAATGAGAGGGGGCGTATATCTTATGGGGCAGATGGAAGGAACTGTTTTGCTTGCAATTGTACATACTCTTTGATTTTTGGAATGAGGGTTGTTCATTGTCATCATTTTTCTGGTTGTCCTGGGAAAGTCTGATGAACCAGAAAAAAGGTGATGGCTGCAACTTTGCTGAGATTCAGGGCTCAACCGGCATATGGACAGCTGGAAGATTTAAATGTCTGGGACATATATTTAATGGTTATAATGTTAATTATAGGTTCAATAAAAGGGGTAGAAGAATCATGTGTAGGGAAACTATAAATGAGTCTAACTCTGATACATTGGGGAGAGAGGTTACCATGTATTCCAAGGTAAGGCCCACCGACAGGGTGCTGATTTCATGGGGTTGTGTGCCTTGCCTATCGGGTCCAGGTGTCTCTAGAACCTTGGGAGCCTTGTATACTGTTTGAGGCTTTGTTTACTGTGGCAGTTAGTGAGATCCCCCTTGAAATCTCTTAGTGGTTAAGTTAACCGTGTCCAAGAAAGGGACCCACAAGGGAGACAAGCAAAAAAACACACGAGGTGGAGAAGTATAATGGTCCATATCAGGCAGCAGCCACGCAGCAGACAATCACTCCCCCCACCCCACCCCCGGGCTGCCCTGTTGGTTTTTATTGTCTTATTCTTGGCATACAATAACATATTGATACAAGAGTAAGCATAACATCTCACTCAGTTTATATAACATGCCAATTAGCTTATATAACATACTGTGTTGTTCTTCCTCAACTGTCCCTGGAATTGTCCTTAACCCCAAGATTATTTAGGGAACAGATGCTACTAGCTAGTTCTATGGGCTACTTTTGGACACAGGCCCAAGAATAACGTGGGAACTGCAGCTGCCTCACTGGCACCAGCAGCCAGCTACCTGCAGCTGGCTGGGGCTGAGGCCATCACCCGAATTGACCATCCTCACAGGTTAAAACTCTTTTGTATCTAATTTTTCCCCCTTTTGATCAAGGTCTTTTTCCAAATGTATTGCTGGCTGGCAATTGGTAATAATACCTCCATGCCAGGGAGGCTCATCCTCAGGAGTCATGTCCCATGTGGTGGGGAGGTAGTAAGACATAGAAGAACACACAGCAAATGGATACAGTGAGCACAGGCAGCAAGGGGGGGGGGGGATAAATAAATAAAATAAAATCTTAAAAAAAAACAAAACCCAGTGTGGAGGCTGCACCTGAAATCAATTAATTCAGATTCCCTGAGGATTGGGACCCAGGCATCAGTAATTTTTAACTCTTTCCAGATGATTCCAATGTGCAATCAAATTTGAGACTCATTGCTTTACACAGATAGTTGTGTAAATAATTTATTCAAGCTTTCCCATTTATTTCCTGTGATTAAGGTGGAGTGTGTGAATATGATTACTCCATAAACTATAAATTCCCTGGATTTTATTTAATAGTAGAGGCACTTTGGGGATCATCTGTTTGTAGGGATAATTATACACACATCAAGCTTTAAAGTGCCTTTTTGGTTAAGGATTTAAAACCCACATATACGATTTAAAAATTGGGGCAATTATCTACTCAATTTCTTCAGTATGGATAGGAATGTCAGGGAACTTAGACAAAAAATTGTAAGATATCCTACAGAATAATTTCTATTTGGTATGTGTGGCAATTAGAGTAAACCACCCAATAATCATTTGGTTATTGATTAGATTAAAATTAGCTTTAAACATAGGTGGAAAAGATGGTCATCTCTGTGGTATTTAAGAAACATCACTGTCCCCAAACTCATTCCCCATCCTAAAATATTCATACCTGGGCAAGGATATGCTCCCTGTGTTTGTAAACCAGAAACGAGTAATTCATTTCACTGCCAACTCTTTCTTCCTGAAATAAATGTGGGAAGAAGAGCCAGAACATGATCACAGTTAACTGGTCACAGTGGGTATGTAATAAACATATATTGAATAGATATAAGATAAATTGTTTCTAAAATGATGAGTAAAACTCAAGAAATATGTTTTATACAAAATTGTGTTGGAATTTCTTGGGCAGATTATAGAAGTGAAGGGCACTAGAAAATCCTAGTGTTCCTTATCTCTCCTTGGGTGTCAGAAAGTCTTTCTTTTTTCATGTAAGAAAGAATGGGAGTGATATCAAAGTCTGAGAAAGTCAAATAAACCCACAGGAAACTAAGATCTTTTCAGGGTAAACAATAGGTGAAGAGCCATCTGCTGTCTAGAAGTCTCTTTTTATGAACAGTAGATATCTTCTTACTTGTTAGCCACATAAATATACAATAGCTATGTATTAGTCTTAACACATCCCAAATAGAATTCTTGATTATCCTCCAAACTTCACTCATCCCTTTTATTTTTCACCTAAATAAATGGCAGCATCTATCCAGAGGCTCAAGTCAAAATTCTTGATTCCTTTCTTTTCCTCACATTTTGCATCCAATCTGCTAGTAAGTCCATATTGCTTTATCTTCAAAATAGTTAGTAAATTTTATCACTTCTATAACTTTCCTTTAGTAATTCATGTTGCCTTGTTCTTATCTGCAACGAAAGCCTATATAATCTCCTTGGCTTCCCTCTTGCTCCTCACCATGCCTAAGTGCATTTTTCACATTGCAGCCAGAGTGAAATTTAAAACATAAGCATGCCCTTCCTCCTTGTTTAAAAGTTTCCAGTCAAATAAATAAATAAAATAAAATAAAATAAAATAAAATAAAATAAAATAAAATAAA